>CM060244.1:3522692-4196178 GCA_030555515.1 Acutogordius australiensis | reverse complement strand
TCATATTTGTCTATTTTATTAATATATGGACAAAACAGAGCTGGCCTTTAAACAAGTCAACAAATATCAATGTCAGGTAAATGAATTTTATGAGATAAAAAAATGCACCCATGATGGCCTAATCTCATATATATTTTCGTTTTTTTAGTTTCTTCTGCCTTTGGCTCCTTACGTCCGTCTTGATCGTAAAATGGCCTTTTTAACAGAATTTGCGACTTTGAGAAATTGTTATTTATATTTATCATCACAAATAATGAGAAATATATTTAACAAATACATTAAGCTTTTCCATCAGCATTTAGATCACACAAAATATTTTGCGTCCAAATTTAAATACGACACGAAATATTATCGGTATTTAATGAGAAATATTTAAAGTTTAAATTTAACAGTAAAACATTTGTGAATAAAAAATACAATTTGTTTTTGAATCTTTTTTGTTTTTTTTTTGACATTTTATCTAAAATTTTCAGTAGCTGACCAATTACGTTTAATTAGAAAAACTAAACTGATTTTAAAAATCCTTAAGATGGCAGGTGTGATCTTTGAGGTATCATAACTCTCAAAAAATTGTTGACCTGTGCAATATTTTATGACCAACTCTTTGCATAACTAGCTATACACACGCCGTCTAAAATAATTTGAAAAATTTCAAAAGCTTTAAAATATTTTAAAGATATTTTTGATTCAGAGCCGGAAAAGCTTTTAGTTGGCTAAATTGCCTTTTTTGTTTTTTAATATTAAATGATATAAAAGGTCAATTATAAACAAGTCAAGATTTATGAGTTAACTTCAGAGATAAAACTCGCCATTAGGAATTTTTAAGTCCGTTTGGGGTTTTGTCTAATCTTAATAAGTCATCTATAAACATTAAAAGTTTTAGAAATATCAAAAACAAAAAATATCAAAAAACAATTGAAAATGATTATTTTATTTAGAACTTACACCGCTAAATCCAGACTTCAAATAATAATAGTATTAAAATCCAATAACAAATTGGATTATATTTTAGTTGGGGTGCCAAATATATTGTAAATGTAGATGGAGCTTCTTGATATATTAAAAGTCTTATTACTCATTATATGTGATATAAAATATAAGTTTGAATATTTTTGTAAGAAAATTTTGAATTATTTTTTGAAGTATCTCGAGGTCGCAAAATCTATCAATTTGGTCAATAAAGGCCATTGTGTTATGGAAGGATCTAAATAGCCCAAGACACTAGGAAAAACAATATATATAAGATATCTCTTTCTGACATATTTGTCGACCTTTGTAATAAAAAAGGTAAGGTTTAAGATTTCAATTCACTTTTTTATAGCTATTAAACGTTTTTTTAATTTATAATTCATATAAACAAACTGAATATAGCCAAGAATTTTAAAAATAGTTAAAGGAAAGTTTAATTTATACATCAACGGTTTTTTAAAAATTTCTAAAAGAATATTATAAATAATGAAAACCATATTCAGGCATAGAGCTCAAACCATTTACTAAAATTCTGATTTATTTTCTTTTATAAGCTTATTAAAAATTAGATTTTTCAAAATTTATTGCTTTTAAATATTTTTAAAGCCAAAAAAATATTTAAAAACAATTTAAAAAAATTTAAAACTTTTGGGGAGAAAAAAAAACAAAAGTTTATCGACAAAAAAGTAATAAAAATTTATATATAACTTTAGTATAAGGCGGATAACAAACCATTAAGCCGGCCCCGAAATACAGTGCTGGCCACTATAAATTGGCCATTGTCAGAAGAAAAATGATCATTGTCACATATAATGTGGCCATGTGCCACTATTTTTTTAATCGCGGTCACTAATAAAATGATCACGGTCACAATTAATTGGCCAAGATGAGGATTTTATGGTAAACATCACTAAGTTGTGTGACTATCTAGCCACAACATAGGGATATTTATCATGAAAACATCATATTGGCCATTTAATTGTGATCGCGATCATTTAATTGTGATCATGATCATTTAATTAATGACAACGATCTAAAATATAGTAGATCATGGCCACATTTTATGTGTCTATTGATCATTCTATTTCTAACATGTGCCAATTTATTGAAGTGAGCACTGTAAAGCAACTGGTGCCAGGCCAAAAAAAAATTACGGGCCACCCTGGGTAATTTTATATCTTCACATTATTGCAATAAATATTGTTTAGGGCGGCACTTTTAGTATAACCTAAATGTAATATAACATGATATAATTAAAAAAAATTAATTTCTCATAGCACAGGTCAACATATTTTTGAGAGTTAACTACAAGATCAAACCTGCCATTTTAGGCATTTTTAAATCTGTTTTTTTAATGCCAAACAAAAATAAATTGAATTTTTTTTTGCATTTTTACAACAGCTAAACATAAATTCAAGCTTTAAATAAAACTACCATAAAACACCGATAATATATCGTGTCGTATTTAAGTTTGGACGCGAAATATTTTGCATTAAATAAATGCTGATGTGAAAGTCAGTTATTAACATAAAAATCAAAAACAAAAATAAATTGTAATTTTTTTAATATATTCACCAACAGCTAAACTGCCTAATTTAAAATTTAAAATAATATTTGTTTTAAAACATTAATATAATGTGTCGTATTTAGGTTGGGATGCCAAGTATTCCCTATTATCATTGTCGATGTAAGAGCTTGAAATACAAAATTTAATTTCTTAAAATTTAAGATAAATATTAAGTTTTAAGTCATTTTCATATGCAAAAAATTTTGAATTATGTCTCTTTATGGTGCTTGGTGGCACTGGCAACTGTCAATTTGATTAAATAAGGCCATTTTATTAATATGGGCGGAATTAATTAGGCGGAAGAAACTACTAAATATATATGAGATAAGGTCATCATTAAATAAAATATCTTTTTAAAGTCAAAATCTTTTTTTTCTGAGGTTGATATATGTTGACATGTGTAATAATTTAGAGTTTGTTAGAATTAATTAATGAACATATCGTATATTAGTATACAATTCTAACTAGCCTTCACCCTCCTAAATTTAAAAAAAAAACGTAAAAATTTCAGTTGTTAGATGGCGTTTATTTAAATGATAAAAATTATACTCTAACTATATTTGTATTGACCAAACATGTCCAAAATGGCAATTATTTATCTAACACTCATAGATTATTACATTGATAAATATGTTTTTAACTGAAATTAATGTAAATTAAAAATGCGATTAATATTTGTCATATTTCGCATAATTGTAATTTATTAATATGTAACATAGTGATAAATATGTTGGCTGGTTTTAGGTCTCGATATATTATTCCATATAATTTTTGTGAACTACTGTTATTATTTTACCTATTAAGTAAATAAATAAAGTAATGCGTCGCATTTAACTGAAAAAAACCTACATATTTCTTTGAAATTGTTCCCGTAGCACTGTTATAGATAAATTTCTTACAAGATTACTCTTGTCGTAAGGGCGATATATTTCAGTCATAAATAAAATAAAAAATTCTTAATAATTGATTTCATGAATATTTTTAGTGCTAATACTTAAGATAATTTGCAACTCTTTGCAAAAAAACGTTTTATAAAAAACCGTTAAAAGTTAACTTTCATCGTGCCAGAACATTAAAAATAATTTTTCTGAAATAAATTCAAAATTTTAAGAGGCTGTTAATTTTTTAATAAAACTTAACTTTATAAGCGTGATTCGACATTTATGTCCCGTCCCTATCAATGATTGTACAAAAAAAAACTTAATTATTTTTTTTGCTCTTAATAACTTCAAAACTCTTATTCTCTATTTTTCAATTTAATTTTTTTTATGTGTGCACAACGCAGACATTATTTCATACTAATCATATTTTAAACAAAAAATTAAACAAATTATATAAGAATAGTCCGGTTTCATATTTGTTTTATTTAAGAATGGTATTATCCGTATCAAACAAATAATAAATTATATATAAAGAAAAATTAATTACAGAATTTTCGAGAATTTAATTCTCTTTGTCAATGAATAATTAATAATAAAAAATAGAATGGAATGGTGTATTCCATGAAATATTATAATTGGATGTGGTCAAAAGTTTATTAAGATGCTGGTAATAGTATGAGAAATCATTTAAAAAACACATAGACTACGTATTATAACACAATATTTGGATACAGAAATACTTAATATCTAATAAATCGTTTTACGTAACGTAAAATTTCCCGTATTACTGAACGTATATTCAATTTGGGACTTTATAATTATATTTTCAAATTTTGAACTTGGGTGAGGCAAAATGTTTTTAATTTTATTTGAAAGTTGCATTTTAAGACAAAATTACAAAAAATCATAAAAAATTAACATTTATTTAGCAAATTTTTTAAGTCTAGGTATCACAATTTTGTTTGAGTTTGGCCTTGTAACACCACATTTTTATTGTAAGCAATAATCCTGTAATATTAACTAATATAAAAATAAAGTAAAAATAAATAAATCATTATGAATTTGTCTTAAAAAATCTATTGGCCATACATAAATGAGGTAAAGCACTTTTAATCTACATTATTTTCAAGATTTTTAGATAAATTAAAAAATATATAAAATTAGAGGTCTAGAGATTATTTTATATCATTCGATGTACTTATAATTAAGATATTATAAATTTTCATTTACAAGACAGGTCAACAAATTATTGAGATTTAACTACGAAAATCAAACCAGCCATCTTGGATTTGCAAATCCGTTTACGTTTTTTTCTAATCAAACTAAGTTAGTCAGCTATAAACACTAAATATTGCAAAATTGTCAAAAAAAACAAAAAAGATTCGAAAACAAAAATTTGAAATTTATTTTGCATATTTACAACACTGTTAAAAATCAAACTTCAAATAATATTTTTATTTAAATAATATATCGTGTCGTATTTAAGTTTGAAAGCGAATTCAGCATTATGTCAAAGTTGATGGCAGAGTTTAATAAAAATTTTATTTTCCATTATTTGGGTTGATAAATATTTACAAGGGATTTTAATATAAAAAAAGATTCTTAAATTTTTTCTTTTTAGGGTATTCTCAAGGTTGCAAAATCTGTTAAAAATGCCATTTTTTCGATATGGACAGTTTTAAGGAGCTGAAGGCCGAAGAAGCTAAGAAAAACGGAAAATATGTAGGAGATAAGGCCATCCAGGTGACGCATTCTTTTATGTTTTCACAAAATTCATTTTCCTGCCATTGATGTTTGTTGATCTGTTTTATTTGAGATGATAAATATATATGTAAGGAATTTTTATATAAAATATTTAATTTTGTTCTTAAGATGTTCCCGAGGTCGCAAAATTTGTTGAAAAGGCCATTTTTTGCTATGGACGGATCTAAGGAGCCGAAAACGGATGAAAATAAGTAAAACGGAAAATATTATGAAATAAGGCCATCATGAGGGTGCATGCTTTCATTACCTTATTTTTTTAACATTGATATTTGTTGACCTGTTTAATAAAAAATTGCCAAAATTATAAAAAAAAAATATCAAAATAATCATATAATTTGGTGTCAAATCACTTCAACTAACATTTAAACGTATTTAACACACTTCCAATATATTATTTGATTTTTCGATACATTATTTAAATTTTAATTTTATATATGAAAATAATTTATTAGAAATATAGGTTTTTGAACTTTTTATAGTAGAGAACGAAAAAAATCTTTAAACAAATATTATATCTCAAAATAAAATGTTTCCTATCTGAATTATATGTTATTTATTTAATCGTCATTATTGTTTAAATACAGAATAAATAGTTAAGAATTTATTTAGTTTAACAAATTTGAATTAAAAAATCTTAAATTTGCCAAACACTTCTTATATCTGCTACTTCCAGAAATAATTAATTTTATTTAAAATAAAAGTATATTTGATATATAAAAATAAATTGCATCTGTATTAAAAAAATATCACAAATTACATAACATAATCATAAACAATAAATTAAAGAGGTCTAAAGTAAGGTCATTATAAAAAAGAAAATAATAATTTCAAATTATAATTACAATATAAATAATAATTATTAATTAACATAAATAATGAGATAAAATTGATTACGCAAAAAAAAATTTTAAATCACGCGGTTATTTAAATAAATAATAGTTTAGAAATATAAGTATACAAATTGCATCTAAAAAAATCCAAAAATTTAATTAATTTATTTTAAATAAATTTTTAACCCTAAACACAAAATTTTAAAAAAAGGGTACAAAAATTAAAATATTAAAGCAAAAAAATTCATAAATCAAAAATGCCGACTTTTAAGTAACAAGTGATGGATTTTAAAGTGTCCGAGTATCTCAGCGTCAAAATTTTATGTTATTAACCCGTAGATAATAATAAAAAAACATAAAAATTAATAAATATTTAACAGAAATTAAAATTAATTAATCAAAAACATTTTAAATGCTAGTTGCGATGCAATTAACGCAAGAATCAGAGAGAAGCAACTTTTCTATCATCGTGGAGAATGTGCTTAGCGTACAACTGATTAAATTGTTCCACAAATATGAATAGCAGGACGGTATGGGGTCCCACACGGGCATAGTAAGGGGTAAAACCTTTCCAAAGGCTGAAAAATCCTTCGTTTCTGACCACTTTTGTCATTACGTCCTGTTTTCATTTTCGTAGAGAAACGATAAAAAAAATAATATATTATCTTGAGGGCATCCCCCAAGAAAAAATGGATTAATCTAATTATGGATACTGAGTAAAAAGGTAGTACAGTTTGAAATTTGGAGATAGGGGAGACCGGGGCGGAATGAAAAATGCATTTTTCTCGGCCAAAAAAATAAATATGTTTTCTGAAACTCTAGAAATAATTTAGATCTATAAGCAGACCAATTATTTGAATCATTGTATAGGTATACATTTATATAAAATTTACGAAATGTGAAAAATATAAGATTAGGGGAAAAAAATTTATGAATGGGGTGAATATTAAATGTTCAAAATACAAATAAATTTTATATGCCCTCTTTGCAATTATTTTTAAACAAATTCAAACAATTTTGTATATCTAATATCTTAATTAGAATTACTTATAATCAAAACAGATAGTTAATTATGTCAACGTTTATTTTGCCCCATCAATGTTTCATTTAACCCCGTAGGTGGGGCGAAATAGTTAGGAACACTAGTTTTGTTTTACCACTGATAATTCTTAAACGTGATAAATATTTTAAACTTAAACTACATATAAATAATATATTAAAGTATCTCTAAAATAAATATTTAAACCAAAAATTTGGATGTAAAATGTGGGTACAGACAGCGTCGATTTTGCAAAACTGCGTTCATTTCGCCCCGGCCTCCCCTACCTTACGCTATTTAAAACTTAAACAAAAAAAACTTATAATATATGTCAACTGTTTTTGAGATAATAAATATAAATAACGCAGCTTACAAATTTTTTGATATGAGCTAGCTTTAAGAATCTGCCATTTTAGACATTCTAAAATCCGTTTAAGGTTTTTTTTGTTTTAATTTTGTACAGCTAGGAATTTAAAAAAAAATGTTAAAAAAAACAATATGTTTTAAAATATATAAAAAAAAATTATTAGTGTGTACAAAAGAGCTAATTCATATTATAATTTCATTACAAAATTAATAAAATGTCGTGTCCTAAATAGGGTGCCAATAGAAGTTGATTATGTTATTTTTTGAAAAATTTCCATTATTTGAGATGAAAAAAAAGGAGTTACAAATACAAGAGAAATCAAAATAAATAAAATTTATCTTTTTTTCACCTATTTAACTATTCTCGAAGTCGAATAGGTCAATATGGCCGAATTTGGCCATTTTTGCAATTTTTATCCATCAAAATAGCCAAGATTATCAGATCAAATTTCGGAAAAAATATTTGAAAAGGCCACAATAATTTTTTTTTAAATTAAAATTCATAATTTTGGCTGATCATCTATCGACATACGTAAGAAATGAATATAATTCTACTTGGGCAAAAAGCACGTTAAGAATAAACTTTTAATATCCTACGTTAGTTAAATGCGAGGAGAAAAAAATTGTTTTACAATTAACCCACCTACATGATATTTTTTAACCAATTTAATAAGGTATACCAAAATGAGAGAGAAAATATTTGATTAAAATGCGAGCATCAAACCCTAAATCGCTTAGTACCCCCCAAAAAACAATCAATTAATAAAGCCTAGAAATACAACCAAATATATGATAAATACATTAAATACAAAATTAGCTTTGAAAACTACATACCATGGCTCCCTTGTATTCCGGAACTCCGTTGATAATTTTCATGTTTTGTATTCTAAAATGAAAAAAAAATACATCACAATTGCCTCATCTACAAGAAGCAACACTGATAAAAATTGATAAGAATTGACATTAATCAAATTTTTATTGAATTATATATCACAATTTAACTCTGTAAAAAAAATTCACTTGTTTCAAAGGTCAACAAATTTTAGAGAGGTATGAGTTAACTAGGGAGATCCAACCTTCTATCCTAATGATTTTCTTATCCGTTTACCGTTCTTTCTTATCCAACTTAATTGGTCGGCTATGAACAATGAAAATTTTAGAAAAGGTAAAAAAAACGAAATATACAAAAACAAAAATAAATTGTAATTTTATTTGCATATGTATAACAACTAAATAAATTTAAACACTTCAAATAATATTTTTATTCAATAAAAATTTGTACGCGAAATATTCTGCATTATTTAAATGCTGATGTAAGAGCTTTATGTACCAAGAAATTTTACTTCTCATTATCTGGGATGATAGAAATAAGTTACAAGAAATTTTTATATGAAAAAAAAAGATTTTTCAATTTTTTCTTTTTAGGGTATCCTCAAAGTCGCAAAATCGTCAAGGAGGGCCGTTTACGAAAGAACGGAAAATACATATGAGATAAAACCATAAAGGGTATGTATGCTTTTATATTTTTATAAACTTATTTTTCCGGACATTGATATTTGTTTGCATGTGTAATATTATAACATTCTAAGTTTTAATTGTATTTTTTTGCTTATATACAAAATTTTATTTTTTGAAATATTCTATATATATGATATACAAGGTTCCTAATAAATTTATAATTTACTTCTTAAATAAATTCTCCTACTTATTTGTATAATTAATAGAATACTATAACCTAGTTTTAGCCATATCGATGGGCATAGAGGCAACTGTAGTAGCAAGACCACTGATCATACTAGCTGCAAAATGGGTTAGGATGTTATCTCCAAACACGGTTCCACCTAAATAAATGCAAACAAAACCATTAATAAATCTTTTAGCAAATCAATATCTTAATTCATCAACAAATTAATCAAAGGGTGATCACAAACCTTCCAAAATATAGATGTTAGCTCAGTTCAAGGTGAAACACATATTGGCAGTGCCTCTATTTGCCATAACAGATATGCCGTTAAAACGGGTGCCAAAATTTTAAAAACGGGCCATTTTTTAAGCATTGTTAACAAGATCTAAAAATAATGTTTTCATAAACACGCAATATGACTACTAAACTCTGTAATTTAAATAATTTAAAAGTAAATAATTTGCTTGAAATACATAATTTCAAGGTCATATTTGTAAACTGGGGCCGTTCCAGGTATATTCATGCCGGGCCAAATGTCGCGTAGGGGCCGTGATATAATGGCCCAGTTTATATCAAAAAATATAATTACTATTAAATATAAATATTAGTTTATAAAAAAAACTCTCCTACAACATAATTAGCATTTAAATCTCGGAGTTATAAAAAATGATACTTTTAGCATTATTTCAATAACGGCATTTAGCTACAGCGGTAAATTATTTTTTGGCTGACCAAAAGTAAATTGGGTATTCTCGGATATATGGTCGGATGTAGATCAGTATTAAATTAAAAAAAAACATATTTTTACGATGTTCAGCAAAATTTGTGAGCAGCCCAAATTTAAAGTCAAATATATGTTAAATATATACAATTTTTAAAGGATAGGCCTAAAAAAAAATATAAAAATTTACAACATTTTCCAACTTAGGAGCTGCAAAATTATTGGAATTAAGTGCTCTACATCTTGAAAGCAAAGGCTAAAACTACTTATAGATTATTCCATTAATAACGTTATTTTGGCTAATGCGATTTATATTTTCAAGGCTATAAGAGCTAAAATGAACGTAACAAATAAAATTGTAATTAACTTTAGTTATTTAAAAAAACAGCCATATAGGATTTATATAAAATAACAGAAAAAACAGAAAAAAATGTAGCCGGAATAAATTTAAAAACTAATATAATAACAATCAAATTTTTTCCTAAGACGGCTTACCCGTCAACACTTTTCCTTATTTTGAATTTTAAAGCAGAACTTGGAGTGTCAAATGAAATTTAACCCGCACCGGTGACCTAGGTTTTTAGTTCTAGGCTACAAAAAATGAACAATTTTAAAATTTGTTAGCGGTCACCCATCCAAATATAAACCAACGGTGATCAACTTAAGCGTAGAACACAATGATGAGCTCAAATTCATTCACGGGCCGATTTTTAAAGCACTCATTTAGCACAATCTTACAATTTACACAGCCCAACTCTTAATGTTAAAATTTAGCAAAAAAAGCAAAATTTAAACAAAAATTTCATAAAAATTAGGAGTATACATTGAAATAGGGTGTCATACCCGTTAAAGGTTTTGGAACGAGCAGAGCAATAAATATTGTTGTTGTATATAGCATAGGTCAACAAATTTTGAGAGTTATGAGCTAACTACAGATCAAACCTGCCATCTTATGGGTTTTCAAATCCGTTTACCGTTTTTTCAAATCAAACTATTTAGTCAGCTATAAACATTAAATTATAGAAAAAATGCCAAAACAACAAAGATTAAAAACAAAAATAATTTGAGTTTTTTTGCATATTTACAACAGCTAAACAGTTAAATTCAAAAATCAAATAAAACTTTTATTAAATACAGATAATATATCGTGTCGTATTTAAGTTTGGACGCGAAATATTTTGTATATGCTGATGTAAGAGCTTGATATACTAAAAAAATTTTATTTCTCTTTATTTGATGTGATAAATATAAGTGACAAGGGATTTTATATAAAAAAAGATTCTTAAATTTTTTCTTTGTTAGATATTCTAGATATAACAATTTGGTCCAAAAAGGCCATTTTCTCGATATGGATGGATGGATGCAAGGAACCAAGGGTGGAATAAAATAAGAAAAACGAAATATGTATGTGAGATAAGGCCATGATTGGGATATGATCTTTTATGTTTTCATAAAATTCACGGTTGTGCCATTGACATTTGTTGACCCGTGTAGTAAAACTTGCCCGCACGCTGGCGACCTAAGTTTTTAGCCAAGACTATAAACTTAGGCACACCGTTTAGGGTCTATTGCCAAAGCAAGCCACTCAACAGCTTTAAAGTGGTTGTACATGTGTGCTAAGCTCGGAGTAGAAAAAAGCCAACTATTGGAAGTGAACAAGAGACCCCTACGTGTAAGATAAAAAGGTTGCAATTAAACTATCACCTCAAAACAGGAAACAGATGGAATGTTATAATTTTTAAATTAAACATAATTACTGCTATAACATTAGACAACAAAATTTGGTCGACTTTAAGCATCATTTATGGCAACAATTGTTATTGGTCAAATTTTTGATGCTGATTACGAATATGAAGTCAAAATTTTAACCAATACCTCTTTAGTTATTTGGTAAAAAAATGGGGTATTTTGGCCCTCTGTATTTTAAAACTTATGGTTAAAAATAAAAGTTTATTGGAATAAATTTTTATTAAAAGGTGTTGAGGATAGAAAAAATAATCCAAAAGCTTTCTTTAAATGGTTTAAAAATTTAACTAAAGGTCAAAGTACACTTAGTACTGGCCCAATTAGAGATTCGTTTGGTGTTTTACAATCAGATCAAGAATCAATAAATTTATGTTGGAAAAAATATTATACCAATCTTTTCAAAGATAATACTGGCCACAGTGGGTCTAAGGAAGCGTGGGCCAATGTCTCGTGTAAAGTTAATTCTGTATGTCTGATAGATACCCCTTTTACATGGGGGGAGATTATAAAGGCAATTTTATCTATACCTTCTTCCAAAGCCCCAGGCCCCGATTCTATATCAGCTGAAATTTTCAAAAGTTTAAGCTTAGACTCCTCGGCCCCAACACCATCGTCATATTATGGTAAGTGCGTTTTTCGGATTCTTAATAAAATATATACTCAAGGTGCAGTACAAAACCAATGGAAGCTCGCCAAATTAGTTCCTATATCAAAAAAGGGTGATTTAACTTTAATGGACAATTATCGTGGTATTTCTCTTATATCGGTTGTTTCTAAAATTTTGGCTACTTTAATTAATAAATGAATCGTTAGCTTTTTGGAGAGTAACAATTTAATATGCAGAGAACAGGCTGGCTTTCGTAAGAACGAAGAGTGTATAGGTCAAGTCATTTCGTTGTTTGTGAGTGTCATTAGGCGTAAGTATAACAATTTGTCAACTCATTTAGCCTTTATCGATTTTAAAAAGGCATATGATATGGTACCTCATCAAGCCCTTTTTAAAAAACTTTACTCTATAGGAATAAGGGGAAAAATTCTGGCCATAATTGAGGACATGTATCGAGGTAGCGCTTTTCTAACGCCTTTTAACGACTCAGACCCGGTCATACTAGAAAGAGGTCTGAGGCAAGGCTGTCCGCTATCACCTATTCTTTTTAAAATTTATATAAATGATATTTTCAACGATATACCAAGTAATTTAGGAGTTAGTGTCCCAAATGTTGACAATAAGCTCAAAGGTTTATTATTCGCCGACGATCTGGTTTTTTGCGCAGAGTCATGTGAGGATCTTAAAACAATGCTCTACCATCTTGAAAATTGGGCTAATAGGTGGGAAATGGTAATTGGAGCTGAAAAATGTGGCATTATGATAAACAATCCCTTAAATTCAACTCCATGCGAGTGGTCAATTCAGGGGAACTCTATACCTCAGGTATCAAACTATAGATATCTGGGTCTTTTAATAAATGAGGACTTTAATATTGACAAAGTTATTGAGGAGCGGGCGTTAAGGGGAATGAAGGCTATTCATCTCTACGGTCCGTTTCTGCGATCCAGCTCCATACCAATAAATGTTAAATCTCATATTTATGTTTCAGTCATTCTACCCATTCTAACTTATGGAGCGGAATTATTTGGTCTTTTCTCTAATAAATCGCTGTCCCCGCTTTCTAAGACTCACGATCAAGCCATTCGCTGGATGATCGGAAAATTTGGAAAAAGACTAATTGGGCCTAAACTTCACTTGTACTTAGACCTCAACATTAATACTTTTGACGTTTATGCAAAAAAAAAATCCGTGCGTTTCTTTTTAAAATCTCAATATAGTAAAACATTTATAAAAGATTTAGTCTTATCAAAACCTAAGTCTCGCAAATGGACGTGGGTTTCGCGTTGCTCTAGGTATTTTAATAAAAACAAAATATCATTAAATGGAGACCCAAAAATTATTTCAAAATCATTTGGCCTAAACCTTGACAAAGCTAGTCTTAGCGAAAGTAAGTATAAAAACGACACATTGTTCAAATCGTTCAGTAACCCTTTTTATATTTCTTTAAAAACATTAAAAAGTATTGATTGCATTGAGTTTTCTTTTGGCTGCAAACTTCTGCTTCATATGAGGACAGGTAATTGGTGGAATTTTAAAAAAGCAAGACTATTAAGATTGGTTACAAGTGACTTCGACTGTCCGTGTTGTAAATCAGTAGTTGATGACCCACTTGTTCATTTCTTTCTACACTGCTCTGCTTTACATGAATTTAAACGCTTATACTTGCATGAAATAATATCTTCAAATAAATGTGGTAATATGTTGTTAATTGATATTAGGGCTTTCTGATACTCAAATTTTAAATATAATTAAATGTTGTCATTATGCTGGTCGAAGATTCTTTAGCTCTTGGTCTAGGTTAAGTTATTGCCTAGTACCCGACAGGGCTAAAAGGGGCTATGCCCTGACGGGTATGCCGTCTCTTTCAAGAGATGGAGGGCAAGGGGGGCATTGTTTTAGCAGGTGAATGATTCTGGCCTTCGACCTATGCCAGGGTTGTAAAGCCTGCATGCTATAATATTCCGGAGAGTGCGGCGTCATTTCGATGGATATTATGGTACTGGCGGAGAGACGCGCTTAATCCTATTGACCCTAGGGGTTATGAACGTCGCCGCATAGCAATTTCAATGCTCCTCACCCAGAAAAAAAAATATAATTAGAATAAAGAAACGTTTATTATGGTGTTTGAATTTTTTTATAACATTTGATTTTATTTATTTTTATTTTGTAAAATTAGTGGTTTTCGCCATAAAATCCATTTTTCCCAAATAACTTGAAAGTAAATTGTTAATAATTTTAAGTCATAACCTTTTTTTATAAAGATTCTAAATATGCCAATAGATTTAAATTTATAGTTAAAGAAATTTTTTGGAATTTTTCCGAACTTTAAACGCAGTTTAAGAAAAATGAGGGATTCGGATAAAATTAAACCCAGGATCGTCGCAATAATTTTTTTTACAAACCCTGTAAAAATCGTTTATGTTGTTTTTTTTGTTGTATAATGTATTAATCCAGCTTTAAATTATCAGGTAAAAAATTTGTTAAACAAAGAATTTTAAAAATTATAGCTATGGAAAGCTTAATTAAACCAAAACCTGAATTAATATGCTATATCAGAAATATTATAATTAATAGAAAAAAGTGGAAAACTTTTAGCTATGAGTAATTGTTTGGCCTGTGAATACGTCGCCAATTGCGCTGCGTTGACTACTATGGCCCGAGATATTGTGGTACCAACGCCCTATATATCAATTATATTTATATGTTATACAAAAATTCAAAAAAATTTTTGTTAAAATGCTTAAATATCAAATTGGCTACCAAATTTATAGAATATGTAATCTTGAAAACGCCCTAAAGAAAAAAAAATTAAAAAATTTAAATTTCACATTAAAAATACACCTGTAACTATTATTTTTTAATTCAAATAATAAATATAAAATCTTTAGGTATATAAGGCTTTCCTATCAACATTTAAATTACACAGGTTGTTAAGAGCCCCATCAAGGACACGATATTTGATCAATTTAAAATATAATATTATATGAATATTGAAACAGTTTAAATGTTTAACAATTTGCAATATTTTTTTGTTTTCTTAATTTTTTAAAAATTTTCAACGTATAATTGACCTACAAAGTTAAATTAAAAAAAACGGTAAACGGATTCATTCCTAAATTTGCAATTCTAATAATGTTTAAAACAAATTTGTCAAGCTGTGTTATAACAATAAATTCCAAAATTAATAATTCGTAAGATATCAAACAGTCATACAAAAAAGAACCTTTCTAAGAAATTGAAATACGAGACAGATAAAAAGAAAAATACCCAATTATGGCCAAAGGACATATATTTTGATCCTTGAAATATCCTTAATGTCAAAAAAGTTCAAAAAAAATTTATTACTACAAATCTATTTTAAAAATATATTATAGCACATACTTTAATTAGAATTTAATTAAGGTTTTTCTTCCCAAAAAATAGATTGAGGTTTCCCCTATACCTATCCCCATTTAGGGGCCATACCCGATTAAGGCTTTAACTCTTTCAACACGAGCAAAGCAATTAATATTGCCGACGGGTAAAACAGTAAAAATTACTCGCACGCCGGCGACCTAGGTTTTTAGAAGGCTATTACTTTCAGGCATATACTTCAGGCCTACTGCCTTAGTAAACGACTCAGCAGCTTCAAAGTGGTTGCACATGTATGCTATTTAAAGAAAAAAGCTTCATGTGCAGCGATTCGAACTCGCAACCTCCTGCGTGTAAAACAGGAATGTTTGATTTTTTTGCATAACTTATCTCAAGTTTGAACGAAACAAACAATATTTGTTAATAACTACCCGCCATAGTGTTAGTATGCCTTCCTCCTTGGCAATTCGAACAAGTGCGTCTATAACGTTTTTGTAATTCCGTCGCTGATCAGCTGGGAGTCGACCATCTGCGCACATACGAATGAGTGAGATCTCAGCTGGATTTCCAAATAGAGCGCCTATGGCACCAGCGGTCATGCCTATGGCCGTTTTAGTAGCAAAATTTGGTGGTTTCCCTTCCCTGATTTTTAAAAATCATATGTAAGAAGTGCATTTAAATTTGTTTATTTTAAAAAATCAGATTTGTATATCTTTTCAAGAAATTTACCATCCAAATAAAAAACACAAATGAGTTTGAGGTTTGCCCTCATACACCTCTCCTTATATAGAGGGGCATTCCGCTTAATTTTAAATGCTAGAAGCCCAAGCAAAGCAATTAAAAATGCCGACGGGTTATATATTCACGCCGGCGACCAAAGTTTTTAGTATAAAGCTCTCACTCTAGGCAAATCGTTTTGGGCCTATTATGTAAACAGGCCACTTAGCCGCTTTAAAAGGGTAGCATGTATTAAATTGGGGAGAAAAAAGCGGTCTATGCACGAATGCGGAAAGCAAATCTCGTGTGTAAAATAGAAATGACTAAGCTAACTGAGCTGGCATTCACAGAAGATAGTTAATAAAATTGCAATTTTACAGATATAGCTTTCTGTCTGTGGCTTCACTTTTTTTATCAACACATAAAAGATTTTTTTTTAAATTCAGATAATAAAAGTATTGTAGTTATCAGTAATCTGTAATAAAAAAAATATAAAAAGTAAAAGTGTGACACAGCAAATTATCAAACTTAATATTGTATTATGTAAAACAGTATATTATATTGAAAAAACAAAACAGGTCAAATTTTAAATAAATATATATACAAAATAAAAAATTTATTTTTGATTACATAACCACAAAAAATATGTAATATAATATATTTTGAATATTAAAAAAAAGGTGCAACCAACTTTTTGTGTAAAGGTATTTGATAAAAGATAAAATAAATATTCTTTTATAAAATTTAAAAAATGGCTTCAAAAAAACTAATTAGAAAAATATATTATTATTATTAACAGTAAAATAAATTAACAATTGTAAAAAATTCAAAAAGACAACAAAATTTAAACGATCAAAAGCTCGTGCTTGTGAGTACTAATTAAATATATGCAATCAGCATTGTAAATGCCTCTGAATGTTAAAGTAAATGATATAATTCTGAGAGATCCAAATAATTTTAGATAGCAGGCATAAGACAAAATATCTATAAACCAAGCTTAGCTAGGAACTGAAATATAGGAATTGCCGTAGGCTACCCCCAAATGAAAAGATTTGAATCTAACATTATAGGATTTTTGATTTTATATAAAAATACTTAAGTTGAAAACAAAAAGTTTAAAACCATATTAAAATGAAACATTAATAAAAATGAATGTATTCAAAATATCAAATCTATTATCAAAGATTTTTGTCATAAATTTGTTTTTCTTGACCTTAAACAAGTTGAAGAGTTTTGTGTTTATCTAGCTTGAATCAGTTTTTAAGTTGTAATTACAATATTTAAACCATGTTGTTTAAAAAATCTATGGATTTCTTTCTTAACTTAAGACCCAATTCAAAAAACAGAGAATTAAAGGAAAACTAAAGTGGTATGGTATGCAGAGATCTCTAAATAATCCTGTTAAATCATATTAGTTATATAACAATGAAGGAAAAATAAATTTAATACTTTGTAAAGGCTTCAAAGAGATTTGTATAAACGCCAAGCCTAACTGTAGCATAAGTAGCTTGCCTAAGTAGACCTGCTGTTAATCTTTATATAAACAACATAAATAAATATTTTTATTAATAATATTCAAAAAATGTTCTTGCAAAAAACTGGTCACTAAAATTGCAAAAAAATGCAAATATAATTGCTAATTAATTATATTACAAATTTATGGTGTTTTAAAAATTAAATATGCTCACTAAAAATATGACAATATAATTATTTAAACACAAATGCTGTTACCCACTATATATTTTAAAAAAGCCTTCATTTTTGATAATTTTGCTGAATGCATCAAATGAGTTATTGTAAAGTCGCTTTTGCCCACCTTCACCTAATTAAATTAAATAAATGTTATTATATAAGATTTGTTTCTTTGTAGGGATTATTATTTTATCAATAAAAATGTTATAAATATATTAAGTAAATTTACCACTTAATTGCATACGGTTTTTGACAAGATCCAATGGGTGAACAAACAAGGTAGCAGTACATCTATAATATAAAATTAAGCAAAAACCAACCCAGCGGCACCTCCAATCAAAAATTTTACATGATTAGGAATAATGGGCCCTTTGGAATATGTTATTATTTTCTCTTTTTTTTCCATGTGAAATTTTAAAAATTGAATTCCTCAATAAATGATTGCGTGCTCTGTATTAATTTAAAGTGTGTCTTATTACATTTAAGTATCTTACTATTAAAGATTATTCTAGCAATCTAAATTTGTACAAAACAAAAAAATAAATTATAATATATATAATTTCTTATTGATATTCAGGCTTTGGTCAAAGTTAGGGTTAGTTTAGCGTTGAATTGAAGTATAGTTAAAATAAGCTTAGGGTTGCTTAGAATAAAGTTTTTTATATTTGGGTAAGTTTATGAGTCACCCACTCTAATGTTAGGGTAATTATAACTTAGTATGAATGTGTAGTTAGCTTAAGATTAGATTAAGGTTAGCATAGCAGTAACGCCAGATCAGTTTAGGGTTAGACTTAAAATCGTAACCAAGCTAATTTTTGACTATTACTTGTTATCCGTAATCTAAATTTGAGCCAATTATTATTTTTTTTTATATTGGCAATATAAATAGTATTTTAAAATTACCAAAAAATAATTTGTTTTTAAAATTTGTAAAAAAAACTAGCCCATGTGGCCCGGCTCCGCCCGGGCAACTTGACATTTTAATTAAACTGATTGGCTGTGTACACAACATTTTAAGTAAACTGATTGGCTGTGTACACGATCAGTCGATATATTTAAATATTTAATTTGAATATAAAAAACATATATTTATAATTTGTAACTTGTTATTGGAATTCGTAATTACCAAATTATTAACTTAAAAAAAGTTAGGCAAATCTTTCTCATAGCAAATTTTGCTCACTGAGAGCAAAAATACAATTAGTGGATATATTAAAATTCTAAAAAAATTTTGTAATATTCATAATGTAAAAATTGTCCGCGGTAAATATGTATGTTAAGCTAGGTTAAAAGGCAAAAAACGGCTGTTAGGTAATTTCTTAATAAAATTTTGGCACGGACATTTGTATCTAAATATATAGAATTCAAAATATCTGCGGACGCTGCCATTGAGAGGAAAAATACAATTAGTTGATATATTGAAATATTTATTTTTGATTAAAATATAAAAAACATACAAAATATAGGTATAATATTGTATATATTCATGATATTTATATTTTCTATCGTATTACAGCAAATTGCTCATTGAGAGCAAAGATTTATTCAGCTTTTAAAAGGTATAACAAAACAAAGATAAAATTTAAAAATAATACCATATAATTAATAATTTAACTTGATGGAAGTTATTCCAATTGCAAGTATATCAACAGTAAACTCATAATATATTAGTATATTAAATAAAAATTTTAGACATATAATACCTTTGCATTTAGTATAAATACTTGTATTAGAAGTGTGGATGTATAAATTAATTGGTATAATTGATAGTGATTTGTAGGTGATTTAAGAGGGTGAATCTAAAAATTAAAAGAAAAATACTTGTATTGAAAGTGTGGATATTTGAATTTATTGATTTAATTAATAATGATTTGCAGGTGTAACAGGATGAATCTAAAAATTAAAAGAAAAATACTTGTATTGAAAGTGTATGTTTAAATTGATTGGTATAATTGATATTGATTTGTAGGTGATGTAACAGGATGAATCTAAAAATTAAAAGAAAAATACTTGTATTGAAAGTGTGGATATTTGAATTTATTGATTTAAATAATAGTGATTTGTAGGTGATGTAACAAGATGAATCTGAAAAAGAAAAAAACTTTGTTCCGTGCTGTGTTTTTGGTGCCGAGCAGCACAAAATAAAATTTTTTCACCAAATGATGTATCAATTACTCACCCAAAAATTGATTCCTGAAAATTTTAATGATCAAAACTGGCTAAGTATTGTTATCTGGAATAAGAAAGAAATAATTAAAATATGTTTAATATTAAATTCAAAAAAATAAAAAATAAAATATTTTTTAAACATATGTCTTATTTTTGAGACAAATATTTGTTTTATAAAAACAATTACAATGAAATATATCAAAATTTTTTATATATCTTACATAATATTTTGCCTACCCTCTTAATTAAGACAGTTGTCATAAGGTACAATTATTCAGTATAATATTATTTTACTAAACAAAGGGGGTCCGGGCCCGGACCACTTTGGTGAATATAATAAATTAATATAAACATTTCAAATAGAATATATATGTATTATAAATAAAATTTAACTTTTACGTATTGGCTTATAGGTGTATTTTTGTACCTGAAAATATATGGCCCAATCTTAGCAAAACAAATAAAGTAGCTATGTCAATCACTTTATACCACGGTAAAACTATCATTAAGGAATAGCATAAGACAAATTTTGATCGTTTTGGCGACCTTCTTGTGTGTTAATTTAATTCGTACAGAGCAACATGATTTCCAGGGTTTGGCACCCTAGGTCTTTCACACCGCTATAGCTGAAGAGCTTCAATTTGCATAAATTTTAAGGACCTAACTTGCTTACATATATTATGGACAAGGACGTTTAAAAAATATTTTTTAACTACTCTTTAAGACCGAAATCCCAAAAGTTACATTTATGTACCTTTCGGTACCAGGCCGCTAACTCGGCTCCTATTGGCTAAAAGAGTCTGAAATTTTGAGAAAAGGTAAAGGACTATACTATTATGATTCGATAAAAATTTAAGAAAAATCTGTAGTCAGAATTTTTGTCAAACCGATCCTGAGTGTAAAGTTCAAATTTTAATCCCCTGTTTAACCTTAAATATCTCGGTAACAGAAGCTGATAAAATCTCGAAACTTTCCAAAACGTAGGCAATATTATAATAATTAACCTAAAAAAATTTCAAAATAAAACCTTAAAAGCCCTGAGAGAATTTCGTCGTTTAAACAAAAAATAAAACTTCCTATTGGATAAAAATACAAACTCGACATTCCTAGGCACCTTTTCGACAAACGATTTTTTTTATCGCTAATGTTAGAAAAAACGTTTTAAAGTCAGGTTTTTCACACCCACCGGAAGTCTCGATCGCTTCCTAACTATCTTTCCGCACACCTTCTTAACCTACCCTACAAAACCACACCTCACACGTCGCTCAACTACAAACCATCTCCGAGATCTAGCGTAGCAAAGAAAAATCGAGTTTGAAAATTGTATAGTAGAAAATTACTTTATCGACTGCTGCTATACACATTAATTGTAAAAAAAATATGCCGGCTGATATATTAATGAAATTTGACCGTTTAAAGCAGGCACGATTCTAGACCCCTTTTTTTGGGGGGGGGGGGGGGTAGTGCCCACCCAAAAAGGTTATTATTTTTTCCGCTTTTAAATTAAAATATAACAACAAAATTATAATTATTATTTAATTATTTTTTTGACTAAATTGCAGTAAAATAACAAATTTATCTAGCTAATTTTCTTTTATTTAATTTGAAAAACAGAAATATGTAACTTTTTTTAAATTCTGATTCGAGTGGCCAAAATTTTTATCACTCTAACCTTTAACAAAGGTGGTTAATTTTTATTAAAACTTTTTTAATAGACGGGCAAAGCAAGCAAGTTTCAAGGCCGGCATAAATCAATTCAATTGCATATTTGGTATAAACACATATTGTATAAATTATATTAAACAGTTTAACAAATTAAGCTAATTTCTAAGATTTTTTTTAAATATATATTTCTTTTATTTCTCTGTGGTCAGACTTTGTAACCAAAATGTGGTATTTACAGAGTCTTTAGGTAATACTTACGGAACCAGGTATTTTCTCGCCCGACCTCTAGTAAATAGGTCTAAAATTCAGAAAAAGTTTATGGTCAAAATTATTTTATTACTAAAAATACAAGTGGCATCACTTAAATAAATTAAAAAATATCATTTTACTTTCATACGATCTAAACGTCTAGGCCACCCAAATTTTTTAAAAAAAATTAAACGTCTTACGTTATTGAATGTAACATCAATTCAAATAAATTAACTTTTATATTATAAAAGCAAAAATAAAAAAATTTTTTAACATCAGATAACTAGCTATATATGGCGTTGGTCAAAATTTTGTTTATGTTAATAATAGTTCCCGTAAATGGTGTTTAAGGGCACGTGCGAAGTAATTTTTTATTTTTATAAAATTTTTAAAAAAAAAATTTTGTAATAAAACGCAAATTTTTAAAAAGTTGCCAAATTTAAACATACAGTGCTAGCCTCAATAAAGTGGCACTTGTTAGAAATTGAATGATCAATACACACATAAAATGTGGCCATAAACTACTATATTGATCGTTGTCACTAATAAAATGATCACGATCACAATTAAATACTATAACAATTAAATGGCCAAGATCATGTTTTCATGATAAATATCACTATGTTGTGGCTAAATGGTCACACAAATTAGTGATGTTTACCATGAAATCATTATCTTGGCCGGTTAATTGTGATCGTGATCATTTAATTGTGATCGTGATCATTTTATTAGTGACAACGATCAAAAATATAGTAGTTAATGGCCACATTTTATGTGTCTATTGATCAGGCCCGATTCTAGCTTTTCCCTTTTAGGGGCAAAAACTCGTGGGGGGCAGAAAAATTTTTTCCGCCTTCGGCGCAAATTTCCGTGACCTTCGGTCACGCAAATATACATGTACAACAATAGAATCCATGTTCAAAATTTTTTAACAAATTAATAGTAATTTATTATATTCTTAAATTAAAAAAAATGAGTTTATAAATTGAATATGTGAATTAAAATTAATTGTTTTCACTAAAATCAATTGTTTAAAAAGATATGAGATTTGAATTAATTGTAAGTATAATTTTATCATTTGGTATCATTGCGCATGAAAATTAAAAATATGATATATATAAATGATAAAAATGAATTATATAAAACTTTGGACAAACTATTTAACTTAGAGGATTTTAATTAAATTACATTATTCATCAAAATTCAACGCCCCTAGTTAATGATTTTTCGTGTTCTAAAAGAACCAAATCACCTTTAAGCAGGTCACTACTTGTCAGCCGTTATTATCCTTCTTAAAGAAGAAAATGTGGCCTCACAACTCGACGATGAAGAGCCAATTAACAAATTATAGGAAAAATGTTAAATAGATTAGAAAACGCATCATTGTAATCATATAAAAATTTAACAAAATCAATAGTAACACATTCTTTGTAATTATTAAGTTTCTTATTAAAAATTTTTTGGCTATTTGAATTTCTTTAGATAATGAATTTTTATCAATATTACTTATTTTTAAAAGAGGCTCTAATTTATTTATATCTAAAATAAAGGTTAATCAAATTTATAAAGGGTATCTAAAGATTTTAAACAACTATTATCGGTAAAAAATCTATTATCAAAATATAAATAAATCAATAATATTAAAATAAATACTTTTTACTTCATCTTTAATATTTAAAATATTTTCAAACTTATGAGTAGAAAATAAATAAAAATCAGAAAAATCTTTAGGTTTAGTTTTTCTTTTATCCATAAATAAATTATTGTCATTTAAACAAATATTAATATCTAAACAATTTTTATAAATCTTCAAATGTATTTTTATTTCTTAATTGTTTAATTTCTAACAAACAATGGTGTATTAAATCAGAAGGTTTAGAAATATAAATCGTTCTGCATTGAAATTGATCTTTAATTATTTTTAATAAATAAAATAATTTTTCAATTAAATACAAAAAAATAAATAGATGATTATAAATATGGTCAAAAAACCCCGATTCGGCCCTGTGACCTGAAGATATAAAAGTTTTTTTATTTTTTATTTTTAAAAGAGTATTAAATTCTGTATAATTTTATAAAAAAAAACAATGGGCAGGCACCACCAATGGGGCAACAGCCGGGGTATGGTCCCGCATTTAATAACTACCTTGATTGCATCATGTTGAAAAAATTTATGAAGGGAAGAAAAATTATCAAAAAAATCTTTCCCTTCACTTAAAATAAGACATCTTTTACAACAAAATCAATCGGTGGTAAACAGTGAATATACGGGACAAGGTGTCCAGCTATTTTGCTTAGAAATTGAACACCCTTTTTTTCCCATTTTCGCCCCATCGTAGCATTTGCGATCAGTTCTTTGGTTCTAAAAAAAATTTAAAATTTTGACCCCCCCCCCAAAAGGAAAACCCCAGACATCTATTAAAGTCCACTTTAATGAAGCTAGCACTGTAAAATGTTTTTTCTAAAATAAAAAATTTTTGAAAAAATTTTGAAAAAAAAAATAAATTTGAATTTCAAAAATTTTTAAAATTTTACGAAAATAAAAACTTACTTTGCACGTGCCCTAAGCCAAAATATTTTTGTTGTCCAAAATTTATGGAAAGTAATGTTAATATTTAGAAAGAAAATGTAAAGCAGCTAAACGCAATAAACTTAAATTATTAATTTAAACCTGTAAAAATTGAGTTTGGTTGAGGTGCATTATAATTTGTAACTTAGGTAAGTTTTTTTAAGGTTAAGGTAATCATGAATACTTTAAATGACGTTTTAATGTTTATAAGACTGTTAAGCCATCATGTTTCGGAGCTATATTAATAAAACTAATAATATATATTTGCGATAAGGCTACAATTTTGATAATTTCAGTTTCTTAATAATCAAACAATCATAATTTTTTGCGAGCTTGTGCTATTTCTCTGTCTATCTAACAGCTAAGCATGTTTATCTTTCGATGTAAATATTATAGGAAAATTGAAATTATCGCCCAATTTTATATTTTTTATCTTTCTCTTCCGCCCTCATAAAACATATATTTTTTCTTTTTTTTTTGTTAAGCGCATATTTAATCACATTTCCCCAGTAAAATGTTTTTCTACCTTACAGGTCGGTGTGTTTCATTTGTTATAATCCTTGTTATCGGCTCGATAGGCACCATATCCAATGCGGAATATGAGCAAATAGACACTAGTTCTAGTGGATCTGCTTCACAACCGAAGGATTTGGACGTAAAATTCCTTAATGCGATCGGAGGTAAGTATTCTATAATGGTTTTTTTAAAAGTGCGTTTAACCTTAAACTGTGATGAAATAAAAATATTTAAAAAATTTTGTATGATTAAATTAGTAAGATCAATTTGAATATATTAATCAAATTTGTAGGGGCAAAATTACGATATGTTTCTTTGAATGAAAACAAAACATGGTTAAGCATTGTACATGTTTTTTTATAAAAATTATTGAGCATGTTATAGAGTTTTGTTTCGCAAAAAGTAATTTGTTGGTTTTAACGTGTTAAAATTAGAGGAAAAAATACGGTAAAACTTTTTTTAAAATTTTTCTCCGGCAAAAAATGTTAGATGTATTTTACTAAAACATTCTATTTCATATAATTTGCGGAAAAAGTTTCTAGCCCAGTGAGAAGTTCGGGATTGTTCCATGGTGAAAGTGGTAGAGAAATTACAGAAAAAGGTTTGCTATTAATAATATTTTTTCATAATTACTATTTCTCAACTTGTGCATATTTTTGTTTTATTTGCCCAGATATTAAAATTTATTTCCATTAGACTCATTAATTTAATTAAATACCAGATCGTACGAGCCTAGGAAGGAATATTTGTTAAGTGTGGATAGAGCTGGAATCAGGGAAGTAAAAAATTTAAGTGGCTAATGCAGAGCTCCTTTACAAATTGTTAAGGCTTTAATGATATTGCACGTCGTGGAACCAAAATTCTTTATAAATACAAATGGTATCGTTTATTTCCCCCTTATTTTATGGGGCAATAAACAACAACCATTTGTTAAATTTTTAACCTGAAAATTAAATGACAAGTTTCTTAAATAAGCAGTTAATGTTTTTTTTCGTACAAAACTAAATAATGGGATATTCTCTCAATCAAAAAGCGTTTTATAAATGGCAGGCACTAATGCAAAATGCTATATAACAATAATGCATGTTTTTTTATAATTTGAAAAATAAAACGAATATAAACATAGGCTTTGGTTCTCATCGAGAATCAAATTACATAGGGTATGTTGTCAATTAAAAGCAGTTTCAGTTAAATATACTTCACACCATATTGATTTATTAGGAAATTAAACTCAGTTGAACAAATTCAGTCCATGTTTTTGCAATTTTATAAAAATGAATGAACACATTTAATTGTGACCTTTTCCATTTTAAACAAAATTTTGGCTAATCATAAAATTTATTTATGCAATTTGCCGGTAATATACCATCTAGTTATGAAATTTGTAATATCCAGATATTGATTTTAATTCAAATAATTTTACAAAGGTAAATCAAAGGTTAGTGTTTTTATACAAAATTGTTTTAGCAAAAGCGTCAAAATCACAAATCTACAATTTGATAAAAATTTATATTTAGATATAAAGATAACTATCTCGACTTTTTCCCCATCGTACGACTTCTAATTTTACCCTTGGCGCCTTTAATTATGGGTTTTCGTTAAAAATAAACAATAGGATTTTCCAACTTTAGGCGTTTAATCTTTTTTTTAATTCATTTGTTAGAAAAAAAGAAATTCTCGATATGGCCTTCAACTTTACAAACAAAAAATGTTTTCCATTCTGCTATAAAATAGTCTACATGGTGACCATTTCTTTTATAATTGTTTTTTTTGAACTATTTATCGGGAACGGTCGATCTAGTAAAATCAAATGGTCTCTGCTAAAACTAATTTGCGACCAGGATTGGGAAGAATGCAAAAAAAATTCTTTCTATTTACCTATGTGGGACACTATTTATATTTGAAGGGTTAAATGATTCAGAAATTATTTGAAATTAATTTGTGCATCACTAAAATTTGTTGCAATTATCTACAAAATGGCATAAATTTTGAGCCGACAACAAAATATGAGGATGACATAGAGGCAATAAGAAATGGAAATATTAGGCGACTAAAGTCAACTCTTAAAACATAGGTTGATAAAAATCAATGAGTGATAGTAGAAAATGACATTTGGATGGTAATAATCTGATTGTCATATCAGCTTAATTTAAGTTAAATTTGTTCAAATCTTGTCTATTTCGTTAAATAAAAAATCTAACGACCAAATTTGACCAAATTGAATTATTTTTGCGAAAAAATTCAAAAAATATATTTTCATAAAAAATTACATGTAACTTATTTTTTAAAGTGAGAAATAAATTTTGAGGTTAAATCAATCTCATACATTATTACAGTTGAAATATAACTATTTCAACTTATTGAAATTTGAGAATTTATAAACTTTGTTGCATATTCTTAATTAAACTAGTTATACTCTGAATAAAATTACAAAATTATTCACAATTACAAAAGCATGACGTTTTATTATATCTTTGTGTCGAAAAACGGCCTTTTGTAGAAAATGAAAAAATTCGGACCGTATTTTTTTAATCTCGAATATTAGAAAACTGATAATCTTTTTTTTTGCCGAAAAAAAAAGGAATTATCAAGTGGCCACGTATTTCCTTTAACGTGGCAATTTTCTTTTATATATATATTGAAAATTTAAAAGTAAATACAACGAAACTAAAAGAAAGCTACTACCAATAAAATAATAAAGTTTTTGTATAGTGTTTTTTTGTTCATGATCTATCTAAACTAATATATAAAATATTGCTGAATATGTAAAAGTTGTTTAGGAGAATATATGTATTTTCGCTTTCTACAGTACTTAAAAAAGGAAGGAAAACATTAAAAAAAATTTATTTGCACAGTTGACTTTGTGTTTAAGACATTTTATATAACACAATTGATTTCGCCAAAAAAGCAGCTAAGGGTGAAGCAATAAAGTATCATTGCATAAAAAAACATAAAAACCCTAAAAATATTATTTCTTTTGACGTTTTCGAAGAAGAATCATATATCGTGGTGTAAACTAAAATTTCATTTTGCTTTCAATCCCAAATAAAATATCCCAATTTTTACAAATTACACATGCCAACAAATTTTTGAAAATTTACGAGTTAATTACAATCAAATCTACCGTTTTTTCTAATCAAACTTAGTTTGTCCTATAAAAATTGAATCTAGAAAAAGGTCAATTAACAAAAAAGATTTAAAGACAAAAATAAATTAATATTTTTTATTGCATGGTCACAACCGCTCTGTTAAATCGAACTTCAAATAGTATTTTCATTTAAAACCGTTAAGTTTGGACGTAAATATTTTTTTGCTGATGTAAGAGCTTGATATAAAAAAAATTTATTTCAAAATTATTGAGATAATACAAGTTACAAGCAATTTTTATATGATAAAAAGATTATTAAATTTTTTTATTTAAGGTATTGTCGATCTGTCAATTTGGTCAAAAAAGGCCATTTCGATACGGATGTAAGGAGCCGAAGGCGGAAGAAATTTAGAAAAGCGGAGTATATATATGTAAGGCTATTATGAGGTTTCATTTTTTATGTTTCCATAAACTTATTTTTTGTTACATAGATATTGTTGACCTGTGTAAGAATACAAGTGTGTGACCACACTAAAACTTCTAAGGCAGTTATGCCCTTAAGGCTCAATACCAAGTTGGCCGGCGTGCAAACATGATATCAATATTAATTGCTCGCACGTTTAAAGAGCCAGTTAAACTTTTAAATGGAGAGTTGTATGGGGGATCAAATGTATGGGTAAATCCTTAGCCCAGTTTTTTTTTCACCTGAAATGACAATCAATGTCCTATTGTTCTCAAGAATTGCCTAAGTCATTTATATACTCTAGTATATAAAATTTTTCTAACTTAATAATTTTTTAATTCGGCTCAAATATCCTATTATATGAAAATAAGTTATAAAATGCTTTGCTTGTATTTATCAAACGATTTTAAGCTTTTCAATGGTGTTTTATATAATAATAAAAAAAAACAATAATTATAAGTTAATATTTTTTTATTTCTATTTTTTGAGAGTTGCATTGGGGCACCATGGGCAATATTCCTATGTTAGTAAATTTGTATGACAAAAATGGGTTTTAAGTTAATTTTGTAATTCGACATAAACGAGAATTTAGAGCTAATAGAACCATGTTTTCAAAAGACTATAAAATCTATATATTTTAGAAAAACCAATTTACATTCCTATAGAGCAATGCCAGCAGGTTAATAAAATATTATTTTAGAGGACCACAGGATATGTCTAAAAGAAATAAATTATTTATTCTAACACGCGACAGGTAGGGAATTATAATTATATTATGGTGGAGATTTTGAGAACACCAATTTTACCAGTATAACTTTTCGAGTTTAATAACAACGGAGATAAATGGTTATTATAGAGAAATAAATATATGGTTTTGTAAGGGAGTTTAATTGAAGTAATTATTAAAGCAGCAAACTCAACACCTCACACACAAAGCAGAAATAATTTTTAAAAAGCTGAATTGTTTATGTACAATAGATTAATCTTTAACTTATCATCACTATTAAATAAGCTTTTTAGGTCTGGGACTACAAACTCAAAAAAATCATGAAAATATAAATTTGAAAATAAACATAGGGCTATCGGTTATTTTCGCGTCATTATTTGGACTTAATATTATAAACTCTAAATTTTAAAAATTTACTTCTAAATATAAATAACCATTGTTTTTCGCAGTTTTATTCCAGGTGCAATTGCTCTAAGTATATTTAAAAATCTGCATATAAACATAGCTAATTATTTCAACATGACAATTTAAAACATTAAAGCCTAACAAATAATTAACATACAAATTTTTTTTAGAAAATTTTAATTAAATTAACTTTGATTAGTGCTATTTTTCCAATTATTTGTAGGAGGTAATATTAACAGTCTATACTTGAATTACACCATTACAGGAATAGGGCATCGACTAACTTGATAATATAAAAAAAAATATTATTATCAATACATTTTTTTTTATTAGCATACATTCTTACTTTAATATTCATACAGAATTTTCAGAAGTTATTTAATTTCAATTTTTATCCAAAGGAAATATTATTTTATGTTATTTAATAAATTTAAGCCCCAAAAAGTTGTTAATGCAATTAAACAAACTTTAAGAACAATAGTTATTAACTATCTAATTGCTTTTGATATCAACCTCATTCTATATATCTTCAATATCTAATGAATAGGTCACAGTTTAAGGCAATTTAGGGCTCCTTGCCCATAAGATAGAGTTTTAAGTAGTATTAAAAATTAGCCAAAAATTTAAAAATTTCGTTTGTATTGAGATAACTTTGAAGAGTATTAAATGGAATAAAATATACTTATTTTTACATAGAATCAAATTATAATAAGTCAATGCAATTTATTAATTTATATTAATTTTCACAAATATTTTAACAAGTACAGTATTTCATTTTCAAATAATAATTTGTAGCGTGTGCTATAAAATTAACTCGCCGACACAAATTGATTTACATATTCTTGTACGCGGTCTCATTTTAAAACAAATAACCTCTTTTATTGGCACCTTTTACATTAATTTTGAAAACATTACCCGTTCACGTGGATTCACACTTTTTAGTTGTAAAAAATAAAGTAAGTTTAGGCATTGAAAGTGGTCAAGAAATTTTGAAGTTAAATTTTTTTTATGAAATTTCTATAAAGCGCAAGATGTTAGTTGCAGTGAGTTAAATATATATTACTTCACAAAATTTGATTTAAAATTGCAAAAATTTGAGGTAAAAGTACTGGCCAATATATGATATAGAGTTTAAACTAGTGTACAATATATCAAGGTATATTAATATTTTATAATTTTTTATGAATTTTTGAGGTCTCAACTACATAGTGTTGACAAATTTAGCATAGACAGTAAACGGGAAAATAAGTGAATATATATTTTAACCAAATTTCACTAATCCATAATATGAATATGTATGATTGTGCAGCTTAAACAAAGAAAGATATAAATAAGGAGGACAACGCAAATGTAAAAAAATTTAAAATAGAATACTGCAAAGACAAAAATTTTTAAATAAAAGCAGATTTTATCGAATTAATTTTTTTATAATAATGAAGTTATGCAAAATAAAAAAAATTGAAAAATATCATTATTAGAGTTGTGCAACAAATAGTAAAGGGTATGATATGAAAATTTAAGAAAATGTAAGAGATAATTAAAAAAAAATTGGGGAGAAAATGTAGAATCCATTAACACAAATAGGTAAAAAAAATAGGTTTACAAATTAAAATTAATCTGATACCTGTATTTACTGGATATATTAAGTCATTAAAGGAAAGAAAAATGATGAAAATTTTACAGGAAAAAATTGGCACAAATCATTAACAACCTTTTTTTAAAACCTTTCATATACTAATTGCTTGGAAGCGCATTTAAAGCAATAAGCCAGAATGATCAAATAGGTTTAATTTTGAAATTAAATTTTTTTAATTTTTAAAATTTTGGCCGTTCAATTGGCTTAGTGGCATACATCTCTGGTTTAGTCATAGGAGGTCTGAATTCAAACGCGCTTAAGAATCTTATTTCTTCGGAGATGCTGCTGGGCCAACTATGTGATTATGCGCTCTACGAAACGCCTAAAGTGAGAGCCTTAAAACCTAGGCCGGAGTGGGAGTAAATTTAACTATTTTGTCGTAAATATTAATCTCTTTGCTAGGGTTAATTAGGTCAAAGCCCAAAACGAGTATTTTGCCTCTAAATGGGAAGGCATGGGGTCCTCAATTATGTTATTTCCGGATTAAATTATATTATAATGGACATATATATTCCCAAAAATATTTAACTTAAAAAATCTTTTTAAAGGGCATCTAATTATCCAGTGTAAATTCATTAATATAATATTTAAAAAAAAATGTTTTCCTAGGCTCTTTGTCTCCTAGATCAAACTGGATCTTTTGGACAGCGAGAAAAATGCCGAGATACTAGGTATAAATATTGTCTAAGCAATTTATAATTATTACATTTTAAATTAGGCGCTTCATTAATTTTAAAGTCTTTTAAATTTTTTTTAACATTTATTTTCAGAAAAAGTATTTTTTGTAATAATAATTAAAATTTGTAAATATTTTTGAAGGTGTGTTATATAAAAATAAATAAATTTAAACATTTATTAAAAATTTAAAATTTGCTTACTACCTTTTAAAAATATGTTACAGAATGCGAACAGAAATATTCCGTTTAGTATTTTTTCCTAAAACTAAATCAAATATTAAAAACCATTGGAATTTTTATTTTAAGAACTTTAAGATTTAATATAATTAAAAATTTCTTAATTTCAATATTTTTTTTAATTAATAAGTCGCCGGCGAGTGTTGAATCGTATTTAAATCTGTGGGGCTTATTGTAGAGTCAAAAGAGGCAAAGCCCTGATGAGTAAGTCGTCCCCTACAAGGGAAAAAGATCAAAAACAAAAATCTTTGCCCTAAAGGTTTTTTTTAGAAAAAGTATGTAACGCCGACAAATTAAAAAAAAATACTCTAATAAGAAATACAAAATAAATTAATTAACTTTAAACGCACTTTCAAATTATGTTTATCTTAATAGATTAAACTGAAGTAAATAAAAGAATTTAGCCTTTATAGAGGCCATTAATTTGAACAGGTAATTAACCCTGAGCGTTTTTAAATATTTAGAAATCAGACATTTTTAAAAGTCATTGAATTCGTTCAATTAATTCAATTAAAAATAAAAATTTAAACAACCAACAAATAGGAGCACAAACTAAAAACACTTAAAATTAAAAATTTCTTGTTCTTAATTATGAAACTTAAAAAAAGATTACAGCCTTAAGATCTTTCATTTTGGTTCAAAAAGACCATTTTTTGTTGTGAGTGGATCTAAGGAGCCGAACAGAAGAAACTAAAAATAACGGAAAATATATATGAGAGATAAGGCTAACATAGGGATGATTTCTGGGCTTCCTATTTATTGCTAGGCATCTATTATTCTTTAGTCCTTGAAATAGTTTTGTTCTTCAAAGATATAATTTTTTTTATTATAAAACCTAAAGAGGGTTAGGACAATGAATATGGATGAAAGGATAAAAACTAAATAAAACTGGTATAGACTGAGATTAATAACTCAACAAGCTAAAAAAAATCCACAAATAAGATGGTTGGGCAGATTGCGCAACCAGATTCAGAATATCTGTGGATAATAACGAACTAAAATAAATATTTAGACGATTACAATATATATATATCAGGCAGTTTTTTATTCAGAAATGGCAGGTGAGCTTTTCTTTTAAAAAGCGAATAGAAGGATTTTTTTAGAACAGCTTTTATTGATCCTATTTATAAAAGATTTAATTAATACTTAATGCTTACATAGGTTGCGAATGATAAAGACCTATTTAAATTAACGATTCCTAGTCAACTTTGATGACTTCATAGGGATATTATTAGTGAAGTTTTTTTAAAAATTAAAAGTTTTACATCAATTAAGACATATTTTAACGTGCTTTAATCGTGAAATGGCAATAAGCGTTTAAATAAAAATAATTCATGTGTTTTACATTAAAAAAAAACAACAGCCTATAGCTTAAAATAGAAAAATTTGGTATGAGAATTTTTTTATTTCATAAATACCAAACGCTAAGGACACTTTTTTGGAAGATCAAATATATTAAACATGTTAAAAATTTAATTAAAACTAAATAACACAAAAAACTTTTAATATCGTTTATTTTATAAAATACATATTTATAATCTGGAGGGGGTCGTGTTCAGTCATATTTTTTTGCAATTTTAATGCATTGCTGGGAAGAGCCCGCTTTTTTTAATTAAAGTTTTTTCTTATTAAATTTCGTGAAAGGTTAAGAATATCAATTATGAAACAAAATTTATGAAAACATTTTTTATTTTATTTATATATATTTTTCTATGAGCTAAACCTCTTAATTTTCATGCTTAAAAACAAAAAAAAGAGGTTAAAAAATCCTTTCAACTATGCTAAAAGTCACAAAATGATGGTATTGCAAAATGCACCTAGGTAATGTTTAAAAAAAAGCGAAAATCAAGGCTTAAACTAAATGGTGTATGTGAATTGCCAAGAAATGATGTCTTAACCAAGTGGCGTATTAAGTTAACTTGATCTTACCCCCCCCCCCCTCCCCCCCCTTCCCTTATAAAAATTCTCCTTAATATTTGGTTAATAATTTTAATACAATAATATGTTTATAGTCATTACGCCCCCAATCGCAAAGTCATGTTTCTTGCCTTCGGAAGTTTGTTATTAATATTTAATAGTTCTCTTTTATTATTATTATTATTATTATTATTATTATTTAAAATATTATTAACACTGGACAATAAAAATTTAAAGAAGGCAATTTTTACAGAATTATATATAATTACGATTCTATGACTATCAGCCAAACTGCTCCATTTACGAGTCCAAAAATAAGAGAAAATAAAATATATTACAATGCATTTAAATTTCAATTTTTATTTACTCCACAGAGTTGTTCACTGTTAATTAAGTATTACAATTGCATTTAAATTTCAATTTTTATTTACTCCACAGAGTTGTTCATTGTTAATTAAGTATTACAATTGCATATTTAAATTTCAATTTTTATTTACTCTATAGAGTTGTTGACTGTTAATTAAGTTTTCGTTCAAATTTTGGCAATATGGCAACAACTTTTAATCTATTATTTTTAATTTTTTATTAGTCAAAACCTTCAAGAAGTACCATATTGAATGTGACTTGTACCTGCCCAATAAGCCGTGTGGTTTTCCAAACGAATCTGTCAAGGTATTTACAACTATTTTTCACAAACGATATATAGAAACCAATCAAAAAAAAATAACTTTTTTATCCCCTATCAGAGTACTGGTCAATGTAGGGCTAGAATATATCTTTAAAACATATTTAGATTAGAGATCAAAGTCAAAACCCGAGGCCCAAACGACTCGATGCCGACCAGTCCAAAAAGTGGGCAAGCCGAGCAGCCGGGACTAAGTTGAAAATATTTAGCGGGCAGGCGAACGGCTTTGATTGAATTTTAATTTAGATATATTTTAAGGAATGTATCTATTTGCCTCTCACCAATTTAACTAAATATATTTTCTAAATTTTTTGGGCTAAAATCTTTGTAATTTGATAGGTAAAAATCTCATATTATGTGCTCTGCACACAAGTTGTGCCGCTTAAAATTTTTATAGTTTAAATAAACCAACAAATCAAATTTGGCCATTTATTGTAGAAAATTAAATAACCTTAAATATTATTGTCCTCTAGGTCACCAATAAAATTTCATCTGATTAATTTTTTTGTTAAAAAATATTTTTGGACAACGTATTTGTGTTGATTTAGGGTAGAAAGGAAGAAATGTAAGCTATTTGTTACTTGGTTTAATAAATATATATCCGATAAAAAAAAATTAGAAAGGCCAATCACAATATAACTAATCAGCTATAAAGATACTTTATAGGCCCAAATGGATATTGGTTTCGATAAACACAAATATTTTGTTTATGTTAGATTTGCATGGGAACAGACCTCCTCTCTAACGATAAAAACTGTTATCAAGAACGATTCCCTTACGATTATGACGCTACTCCGAATTCCGGCCAGGCCGTTTTAGACATCATTCTATCGCTTAATCGATTTAAAAGTAAGTTTTTTAGAGTTCTAAGGGGCAAGATTTTATTAAAGACATATGCCAAGATTATCACCATTTTGTGGTACGTGTTTAATTCAGCAATTCGATAAAAATATAATGAATGCCATTTGATGGCTGAGGCCTAAAAAAAATATGTCATTTATATATTCTGGAATGTTTTATAACGTATAGTTAGCGCCTTACGCGTATTTTCCTCTAATGTTTTTCGGCCCTATATTTAGATCAACCTTACCTGGGTTATTTTGTCAAAATGTTTGGTAGAGGATTTTTAGTTATATAATTTCTTATTATTTTAATTACGAATATCTTTATTTAGACTTGACTTCGGTAATTATATACGTTAGATTTTTTTGGAATATTACATATAATCAATAAACCAGTTGAGAATAATTAATCCATTCAAGTAAATAGTGAACCAAAAATAAAAATCTTTGATTGTATGTAAAAGTAGATAATTAAATAGTTCATTACTTTAAAGTAAATGTAATTTTAAAATAACATATAATCTATGTGGTTTTTAACCCTATTAGCGTAATTAGTTATAATTTAACTTAAATTAACATTTAAACGATTGATCAAGATTAAATGTTATATCTTATTTAGTGCACTTGATTTACACCTAAATAAAATTATTTTTGAATAAAATTAAAAGTTTATTAAGTTAATGAAGGAGATGTATGGTGCAAATACAAATATTAGTATTGAATTTTAATGGTAGCAAAAAAAGTGACTTCTGGAATTCGCACATGTTGTCAGGCCCGATTCTAGCTTTTCCATTTTAGGGGGGCAAAAAAAACTCGTGGGGGGGCAGAAAAAAATTTTTTGCCGCCTTCGGCGGCAAAATTAGCCGTGACCTTCGGTCACGGCAAAAAATATACATGTACAACAATAGAATCCATGTTCAAAATTTTTTAACAAATTAATAGTAATTTATTATATTCTAAAATTAAAAAAAAATGAGTTTATAAATTGAATATGTGAATTAAAATTAATTGTTTCACTAAATTTTGCTTAAAAAGATATGAGATTTGAATTATTGTAAGTATTATCATTTGGTATCATTGCGCATGAAAATTAAAAATATGATATATATGAATGATAAAAATGAATTATATAAAACTTTGGATTTTAGGAAATGAAAAGTGAAATAAGATTGATTATCATGAGAACAAAATGTAAAAGTATGCTATGGAAGAATATATATGAAAAAACACTGGTTATATATAACTAGTTATTGATATTAGGGTAAAAAATTAAATAAAACATGGACATAAACGTTAAATGGGCATAAAAAAAGTTTGCAACCATGTTAAAATAGTAAGCAATAATTAGCTGATTATAAGCAGTATTGTATTGATCAAACTATTTTATCCTAGAGGATTTTAATTAAATTGCAATATTCATCAAAATTCAACGCCCCTAGTTAATGATTTTTCGTGTTCTAAAAAAACCAAATCACCTTTAAGCAGGTCACTAATTGTCAGCCGTTATTATCCTTCTTAAAGAAGAAAATGTGGCCTCACAACTCGAAGTTGAAGAGCCAATTAACAAACTTATAGGAAAAATGTTAAATAGATTAGAAAACGCATCATTGTTCTCATATAAAAATTTAACAAAATCAATAGTAACACATTCTTTGTAATTATTAAGTTTCTTATTAAAAAATTTTTGGCGTCAATTTCTTTAGATAATAAATTTTTATAAATATTACTTATTTTTAAAAGAGGCTCTAATTTATTTATATCTAAAATAAATTAATCAAAATTGTAAAGGGAATCTAAAGATTTTAAACAACTGTTATCGGTAAAAAATCTATTATCAAAATATAAATAAATCAATAATATTAAAATAGATACTTTTTGCTTCATCATTAATATTTAAAATATTTTCAAACTTATGATTAGAAAATAAATAAAAATCATAAAAATCTTTAGGTTTAGTTTTTCTTTTATCCATAGATAAATTATTGTCATTTAAAAAAATATTAATATCAAAACAATTTTTGAATAATTTTTTTATGTATTTTTATTTCTTAATTGTTTAATTTCTAACAAACAATGGTGTGTTAAATCAGAAGTTTTAGAAATATAAATCGTTTTGCATTGAAATTGATCTATAATTATTTTAAATAAATATAATAATTTTTCAATTAAATACAAAAAAATAAATAGATGATTATAAATATGGTCAAAAAACCCCGATTCGGCCCTGTGACCTGAAGATATAATAGTTTTTTTATATTTAATGTTTAAAAGAGTAATAAATATTTCTGTGTAATTTAAAAAAAAATGGGTAGGTAGTGACCACACCACCAATGGGGCAACAGCCGGGGTATGGTCCCGCATTTACTAAATACCTGATTGCATCATGTTGAAAAAATTTATGAAGGGTAGAAAAATTATCAAAAAAATCTTTCCCTTCACTTAAAATAAGACAAACTTTTACAACAAGATGCAATCGGTGGTTAAAGCAGTGAATATACGGGACATGGTGTCCAGCTATTTTGCTTAGAAATACTTGAACAACATTTTTTTCCCGGCCATTACGTTCGCCCCATCGTAGCATTGTGCGATCAGGTTCTTTGGTTCTAGATTATGTTCTACCAAAAGATTGTTTTTAAATGAGAAAATTTCTTAGGCATCAGATTTATGAATTGGTTTCACAAATATAAAGCTTTCTAAAATCAAATTTTTCTATATATTTCTGTTAGTTTGATCTCTCTTGCGGATAAGAAGTATTAATGAATAAAAACACTTTTAAAAAAAGTAAATATTTTTAGGATAATATTTTTTAAATATTTTTGACGGAGCAAATTTAATTATATTATGCGGAAGAAATAAAATTACTATGTATTTTTGGGGGGGCAAATTCAATTTTTTTTTGGGGGGCAAACATAAAATTACTATGTATTTTTTGGGGGCAAATTCAATTTTTTTTGGGGGGGGGGGGGGGGCAAACATAAAATTACTATGTATTTTTGGGGGGGCAAATTCAATTATTTTTGGGGGGGCAATCAAAAACTTTTGGGGGGGGGGCACTGCCCCCCCAAAAGGGGTCTAGAATCGTGCCTGCATGTTGTAGAGATTAATGATAATGTAATGAGAATGTAAACAATAAATAAAAAAAACTATCCAAGTCCAATACTATTTTTTGACAAAGATAAAAAAACAGGATAGACAAAAAATTGTTTAAACGAGCAAACTTATCGATAAAAAAATTTTAACACCAAACGTCAACCTCAACTCTGTTAGAATATAGAACTCGATATATGAATGTAATTGTATTAAACATGACAAAATATCTTTAAAAACTAATCATATATATATTGCGCTCCGTTATTTATATGGCAACGTCTTGAGGAGAGGAGGTTTGGTGAATAAGTTCAAATAGTGTATCTTACCTATGAAAATAGCAAAGATAAACAACAACGTTAAAGTTTCTTAGTAGCCAAGGCACTAAATTTTTTGTGTGGAGCCTTAGCTATCAAGGTTTCGCGAGCAAATATATTTTCGATGAAGGTAGCATAAATTGCTCAGTAAATAGTCAAAGCCCCAAACAAGGTATAGCACCCTGTTTGGGGGGGGGGCACCTTGTTTAAAGGAAATATGGGGGGGGGGGTCTTGTAAAATTTATTCATAACGGTCGCATTATTTCGTAACGCCTTTCCGATACCACGATTCGCTGCAGTTTCTTTCATTTTATAGAAAAATTAAGATTTTGTAAAATCTTTAACTGCCTATCGTAACAAAAAAGTACGATTTGTGCGATAAAAAAATACATTTTTTAAAAAAGCATGTAAATTTTATCATTGGTCCAATTTTTTTATATAAATATATGGTCCATTCCACCTCAATCCAACAAGTCCGGGAGAAGTAACCATTTTGATTTGGCTGAAATTTTGCATGGAGGTAGTATCTAGGAGTATCTTATAATCTGGAAATTTTTTTTGACCGGAAGTGATTTGACGATATAGGGGCAAAAGAAAAAAAAATCCAAGGTGAATTTCACATTTGATGCAACTTTGAGAGGTTATAAGAAAAAAAGTATTATAGCTAGAGAATTAATTTTTTTTGATTCTGGAGAGGACAATAAGGGCTATCTTGCATGTGTTTGTAATTCTAACAAATTTTTTTAAATTTTTACAATTTTATGAAGAATATTCAGTTTAAAAATAACTAAAAAAGCATTTTTTTTAATTTTTTGAAAAATTGCTTAAATAGACTCCTTATCAGGGATGGGAAAGTAATGATTACTTGTAATTAAATTACAATTACTAATTACTCTCATAGTATTTAGTAATTAGTAATCAATTACATTTTTTAACCTAATTTAAAATTTTGTAAAAACCTTGTCTCAAAAATGATTTCTAGTTTTGAAAATAGGTTTGAAGACCATCTTACTATGTCGGTAAATATTTTGCATTATTAGCATCAATGTCTCATCCATTTTTTAAATTAGACTGGGTAGAGGGCAGGGAGAACAAAGAAAATTTAAAATTGTTATTGATATCAGAAGCAAAAAAAATGAAAAAAATTGACATATCTTCAAGTCAAAATGTTTCTAAAAATCAAAGTTTATACAGGTTTAAAAATTTACCTAAATCAAAATTAACAAATGATCTCAACGATGAGGCAGAATTAGAGGTTCTAAAATATTTAAATGATAATAGTGAAAAGCTACCAATGTTAGAAAATTACCCAACAATTAAAAAGATTTTTTTTATGTATGACACGATATTAGGCTCATCAGCCTCAGTGGAAAGATTATTCAGTCTTGTCACTTTATTAAATAGATTTAATAGAAACAGATTGTCCAATGAGTTGTTTGAGAAATTAATTGTTTTAAAAAGTAAATATAAATACGAAACCGGCTATAAGGATTTAGTAACTAATCAAACTTTCTTCCACTAACTCAAATATATTTTTAATTATATAATTTAGCATTTATATCCAAAATAAATGAATCTTTTTACATATTGTCTATATAATAAGTGTTTTTATTTTTGTGTATTATTATTTTCGTGTTTTCTAATTTTATATATAAAAATTTTTGAAAAAGTAATTGTAATAATTGTACTTGTAATTAGTAATTAACTACTTGAAAATTTATGTAATTGTAATTGATTGTAATTAAGTACTTTTTTAAAAACAGTAATGGTAATTAGTAATTAATTACATTTTTTTTCTAAAGTAGTTGTAATGATAATGATTACTTTTAAAAAGTAATTGTGCCCATCCCTGCTCCTTATCATTCTTCATAAGTATTTGAACTCAAAAGTCTGGGACCGACATGACTTTTTTTAAAAAATTTAAAAAAATAATTTTTTTTTTAAATCCTTAAAAGTGCCAAATATAATTAGAAGTTAGACATAGGGGCAATTATGTTAGGCTCAGTTTTATTAATTTGATTCACACTATTGTTAATTTTGGAAAGAAAAGGGGAACTTCAGATTAAAAAATTGATAATTTTCAGTATTTTACTCCTATCTTCAAAGCCGACTTTCTGGGTCACTACCAGACCAATTTGAAAATTTCAAAATGCATTTTATACATAAAACATCGCTATATAACATAAATTTCCCCTAACATTTTTTAACATACCCATAGCTTTTTATGAAATATAAACCAAAGTTTGCCAAGTTTTTTGAAATTTTAAGGTGTAAAAAATAAAAACTTAAAATTTTCATGCTTATATTTGTTAACTTTTACTATTTTAGTTTGATGAACAATATTAGAATATTTACATAATTCTCAATATTTATCCTCGGCAAAATTCAAAAAATTTGTTAAATTTATTGTATAATAAAATTTTTGGGAGGATTTTAGAAAAAATAATAAGGTTAAAAAGTTTTTAAAAATTCATTTTTTTTCTTTATTCAATATTTTTTAAATAAAACAGCCTCAACAACGTTAAATCTGACATAATTAAATAAAATAGAATATGTTTGGCCTATTTAGAGTATTATAATTTAACAGATATTCTTTTTTTATGATTTTTAACCAACTTAAAATAAACTAAAGTCAATTATTTTATGAAACATAGTGATATGGTTTTTTGATATTATAATTACATAGTCGGGTTAAAAACCCTCAAATGATTATAACAGACAGAATCTTCAATGATGAATTTTAAGACTAAATATTAGACTCAATTTAATATAAATAAAATATAGATATTCAGTCTTTATTACTAATTTTTACAAATGCTAAATATTTTTGAAAGGCTATTTAGAACAAGGCATACAATATATATCAAACCGACCTTAATAAAGTTTAAAAACCAACAATTTTAGTTCCAATTACATTTTAGTTTTATAATATAGACGCACTAGACCTATTAAAAAAAGAGGAAGTATCACTGTTACTTGATTCTATAGGCATATGGGTTTGGGCATTGGCCTAAAGTTTTTTATAACTAAATGCGTTCTTAACGAGTTTTAACACAGATATGTTTTAATAAACATAACAAATTACAAATTTGATTAATATAATTGAATGATTTCATAATCTCCTTTTTTTGTAATATACCTATCCGTTCTTTAAGATTTTCTATACATATATATATTAATTTTTTTAACACTTAAACAGGCAAATTATGACTGATTATATAGGTTCTAGATATTATTAGTTAATTATGCAAAAATAATAAAAAAATAAGCTGCACAGACGAATACAATCTGCGTTTTTTTTGACACCATAAAACTTGCTGTTTTTTGGCAAATTTAGGTATTTTTATTGTAGAAGCGTCAAAATCGAATGAAAAAAGCTGGGGCTATTATATGTTATCAAGCGATATTTTATCTATAAAATAAATGTTAAATATTAAAAAAAGGTTGGCCGGTAAACCAGAAAGTGGATTTTAAAAATAGGCAAAATTTTCACTTTTTTCGGTTTTAAGGTTCACTTTTTTATTGTGAATTTAATAATAGTAGCAATCAATTAAATCAAACTGTTATGGTCTAACATAATTGCCCATATGTCCTGTTTTTTAAATATTGTCAAATTTAGCACATTGACATATTTTAATAAAGTGCAAAGGGCATAAATATGTTCCAAAATTAGAGCAAAAAATTGATTTTTTTTTTAATTTTGTTAAAAGTCATGCCGGTCCCAAACTTTTTCAATCATATATTTATTAACACTATTGAGGGCCATATTATATAAGTTTTTCAGAAAATTCAAAGATATGTTTTTTGAGCTATTTGTGTTTAAACTTGACTTTAATTTTTTAATAACTTAAAAATTTTTATTTAAAATATTTTTTGCGTCTAGGGTAGCCTTTATTACGATCTTCTAAATAAAAAAAAATTATGACTTTAGCTACAATACTTTTGATGATACATGCGCGCAAAGTTGCCTCAATTTTTTTTTTGCAAAAAAATGAAAAATATTTTTGCTCATATCTCGGTCAAAAATCACTTTCGGTCAAAAAAAAATTTAGGTTTTAATTTGCACCCAAGGACCCTACCAATGTACTAATTTTCAGCCAAAACTGAGACTTGAAGGGAAAAAGTTTGTCGATTTGAGGTGGAATTGACCATATTTTCAAGCCACAAATCTCTGTTTTCAAATTCTATTTTAGAGCATATGTTACGAAATAGCGAAAACAAATCAAGAGATCAAAACAGTTTGCACTAAGTAATTGTTAATATTTGATTCATCGCTTTCATTACTTCTTATATTTTCAAATATAATTCATGTAACAGAATAAACAAAAAAAAAGCGCAAATTTACAGGTCCGCATAATATCTAATCAAAAAATAGATATCTCATTCAATCTATCACATCCATATTTTGTTAAATTATTATCGATTACACGAAGTAGATTATTTATTCAAAATTTTCGGCCATTGTTGAATTTTATTTTTTTTTGCTGAATATCTATTATGTTGCGATATATGTTTTTAATTTTACCCACTTAGCTTAAACATATAAATTTGGTCAATTATTTAATAACAAAGGCAAAATTCAAAAAAAAAAAATTGTACGTGTTTGAAAAAAGTGGAAACAGATATTAAAGTGGATATCTTTATTGCATGGTAATCAGCATTCTCATTAAATAAATGTGTTTTTTTATTTGAATTGGGAAGTAATAAAACACTAGATTAAACATTTTAAATGTATACAAAAAAATTGAAAAAAATTAATTTTGGACAAAATTCCAATCTATAATAAAGTTGAGGACAATTATAATAACAATAATAAATGTGTTTTTTAAATAACCCGCTTTCTTTAGATAATTCGTGATTATTCTTTTTATTATATTATTTTAATTTTTATCAAATTAGTTTGTAATCCTATAAGTCTCAAATATAATAAAATTTACTAACAAAAGCAAACGGATATTATATATAGATTAATTTTATCTAAAATTTTTTAATTAAACTGTGTGTGAATGTTTCAGCCTACTGAAAGCTGTATATGGAAACGTTCTTATTTAATTGCGAATACGAATAAAAATTATTTTTATTTAACTATATTGAACATTATTAATGTTGTAATTACATAATAATAGTTTTAATATTAATTTTGTAATTAAAAAACAATTGCTAATAAAGAAATAAAATATCAAAGTTTAAATTTAATCAATCAACTAAAAAATTTAAATATTAATAATTTTATTTGTTTGCTGATGTTCCATAATCGCTAAAAAAGTATATTGCAAAATGTTTTAAGTGTTTTTGGATTTTGAAATAAGTTTTTTTTATGTTTATATATATGCATAATCATTATATAAAACTTTAAAAAAAATTTTAACACTCTACTATATTTATTGCAGATTTAAGAATACAACATTTGAAGTAATTGGATATAAAAGTAATCGTATATTCTAACGTTTCACTTTGTAATGACATTTAATACGGGTGCGTTTAGACTGCATTAAAAAAAATTAAAAACACAAAATTTTAAAAATTAACTACATTTTTACACTGAAAATTATAACTCATGTTTTATTCAATATCCATTAGTTTTCAGTTGTTCGATGTAGATTCAAAAATTTGATAAATTCATATCTAAACTACAGAAACATAAATGTCATTTCACTTAATTCAAACCTTTAAAAAGTTTACACATTAAATTACTTTTTATATTTAATTTTAAAAAATAAATTTGAAAAAAATATTAACGCGCGCATGCAAATATATAAGTTTAGAGCTTTTTTGGTTTCTAATATAATATATATTTTATAATTAATTTTGAATCACAAACTACCTTACTTTGCAATTAAAATTAAATAACGTTTTTTTATTATCAAATTGAAAAATTACAGTTTTGACATTACGGGCCAAATTCTATTCTCTTTTTATTTTAAAGCATAATAAATTTGTTTAGAATTTAGAACATTTAAACTAGGTATGATTTGTAGTGATTGGCAATAGAAAAAGCAAAAACTTTTATGTATATTTTGTAAATTAATTTTAATTTATTTATTAAAAAACCCAATGACTATAGGCAATTTAATTTTTCAAAAAAAATTGGAAAATTTGTCAATATCTCTCAAATTAGTCAACGTCTCTCAAAATGTAATTTTTACTTGTAAAAAAATATGGTACTTACTTTATCTACCGATACTCCACTTTTTATTTATTCCGTGTTTTAAAAAACCCTTTATCATCAGTTTAATAACTACTGTCTACATAATTATCCTGCATACAATGTTCAAACGACCCTAAAATTTGGTATTTATTAATAAAGGACAGACATGAAATGTTGTCCCGTTGGGTAAATGTGCGAATAATTTGTAGAAAATTTTTCGTGCTTAAGTGGTTTTATTAGGGTTTGCCAAAACGTTGTTTGCTAATGAGTTATACCTTCATACACTATATACCATTATTTTGTCTTGGACAGAACAAGCAGGCAACATTCAACAAACCAAAAATACGTTCTCAAGTTCCAAGCGAAATGTAGACAACGATAGTTTTGTAAGTTTGTAATTTAATTGGTAATCAATACGGGCCTTTTTACGCAGATTTGGCAGCAGGTGTCAAGAGAATTGACAATCAAATTACGATGAGCTATTGATTTTGCTGCTCACCGAAATATTTTTTTAGAAATCTATGTTTTTAAAGTACATAAATCAATATAACTACTATGATAAATTTGCATTTTTTTGGGGTAGGAAAAATTGGGTAGAATAATTACATAATAGCTCACTCAATATGGATATACGTTTACACATACATTGACAAAACCTTAGATCGTGTGACTATCTATAAGACTTTGCAATAAAGACTTGCTCTCAAAACTTGTTTGCACTTTTTTGTAAAACACATCTAAATTTCATTTATAATTTACAGCTTTTCCTTATTTAATTATAGGCCAAACTCTCAAAAATTTTTTAGAAGGGCAAAATATTATCGTGGTTCTATATGTTGGCTTAATAGTAATCGAATACAAATCTTTTTTAATAGTTTACTCTTTAATTTTAAAGATTTTTTTAATTTTTGTCAAAATTGAAGTTTAAAATTTTTATAATTTTAATTGCACCATACCAGAACATTTTACATTTGCAATTTGAATTTTTATTTTGAAGAATGGCCAAGTTTTTTAATTCTGAATCAGGCATTATCTATCATGTCTACTGAATATAATTGAAATTCGACGAGATTTGAAAAAAAACGATGAAAGAGTTTTTAAATACTTTGATAAATTATCGTCAGATAAAGCATTACTTTGTAGAATTTTTGTCGATATGTGTTTATAAGCTAATACCATAGGACGAATTTAAAAATTCATTTTGATGAAGTTAATCATATTTTGCTTCTCTTTCTACCATGATGTCGTATGGCGCTCTCAACTGATAAAGGCAAAATTTTTAATTATTATTAGGGGAAGGTGGTGGAGGGGGGGGGGGGGAATTTGACAATTGGTTTTAGCTAACTTCTAAAGATCCATGCTAAATTATAATTATTATAATATTCAAAGCCATCTATATAAAAATTAAATCCTATTGTTTGTTTTCTTGAATCCTAATACTTGATATAAAACCCTGTGCGTCGAGGTCGTAGTTTAGCCTACATAAAAATACCATAAACTTGCTCTTTTCTCTTATGTACACAGGTCGACAAGAGTCATTGAAAAAATAAATGACACTTGGAGAAATAATCCCCATGATAGTTTTATCCACCAATATATATTTTCCCTTGGTTATTTTTTAAAGTATGTACTAAGTGGGCGAATTTAACCAAAATCAGATTCTCCGACATCGAGAAATGGGAAAAAAAATTAAATTTTTTTTTTAGAATTTAGAAATTCTTGTAAATTTATTTATTTCATATAAAATGAATTTAATTTTTAAGTATATTTACATCAAGCTGTTGCATCAACATATATGCTATTCAAAATATTTAGCAATCAAAATTTAATAGGCATTATGGATTTAAATAAAAATATGCTTTTGAGTGTGAATTTACCAGTTAAACTGTTTTAAATATATAATTTATTTATAATATTTTTGTTTATCCTTGTGTTTTTTTTTAATATTTATTTATACTGGCTAACCAAGAGATAAAAATAATAAGATTGAAAATTCCTAAGATGGCAGGTCTGGTGTCTGAATTTAGCTTATAACTCTTATATTAATAAATTCTCCTCGATGTGCATTTCTTTATGCTACATATTAATTTACAAGATAAATAAAATTAAAAATTTGTCTGCAGGTTTGCCCCTTGACTCAAATCTTAGGCATTGAAAACGGGATGCAATGCACCTACCCAGGTCTATTATCTGCCAACGAAAGATTGTTTTATTCTAAGGGCTATTCTACTTCAATGTTTATAACCACTGTTTTGCCTCGCAAAATTATCAATGAGATCAAAAATGAGAGTGATAACTTTTTTGGCAATTATTTCCTCTATGATATGGAAGATACATACCTGGATATCTAAAGTTAATACGTTTAATTAATTAAAAAAATCTTATAAAAAGAAAAAAATATTTAGGCTTGTGATTTAATTTTCTTTTTAATGATTTAAATTTTTATTTTATTTGTTTTAATTTATTTTACCTGTTTTTATAAGCAATAATTTTGCATTTTTTTTTGAATTTATAATATAATAATCGCTAAAATAAAATACAGCTTAAAGAACTTGACACAAAATAATTATTTGGTGATTTTATTTTCTTGGTTATTTTATTATTTTTTTGGGTGCAGGGGTATAATAAAGCAAATTTTGCAGCATATAAACATCCTTAAGAATTTTTTCTTATGTTAAGAGCTTTATTCGATGTAATTTCAAAATCACATTTTAATTTTTTGTAAAAAAAAATTTTAACCTGGCAACTTTGAAATGCCTTTTTAAAATTAAATATTTAGAAATTAAAAACTTTAAACAATAAAAAATTATTCAATTGGGGTTTGTAGGGACTTTACGTGGTATAATTAAATGTAAACCATGAGCTTGCCCTTATATGAATTTAAATCTAATAATTGTTAGTTTCTAGTTATTGTTTAAATAATATTATATATTAGATATCTATAATTTGTATTGTAATAATGATACGGAGTGTTTAAATTTTTCTTTAAAATATCTAGTTTTTATGGTAAATAGTAGCCAAGATAAAAAGGTTCTACTAAACCTAAATACACGATTTGATCAATAAAATATATATCAAGATTTGTCTAATGTAATATAAAAAAATAAAAAAAAAATTATTTTTCACATTTTTTCCTACATCGCGAAAAAAAAATTTACAATATATAATATGGATTTATTATAGTGTATTATTAAAACAAAAACCTGTGTTATAGGAGTTTCCTCCAAACCTTTTTACCATTAGGGGACTGCTTACCCGTTAGGGCTTTGCTCCTTTTAACTCCAGGCCCCGCAGAGTTAAAGGAAAACACGCGTCGGTGACCTAGGCTTTGGGGTTCGTTGGCGGTCACCTATCCAAGTACTAACGTTGGTTACTTGATCACTACAATGTTTACATGCGCTCAAGGTCGTCCGACCAAAAGACACAAACTAATAAAAAAATATTTGCATTAATAATCTTACGGTTATAAAAGTTATTGGGGTCCGAATGAACCCCACTGTTGCAATTTCTCCCCCTACCATCCGCGGTATAGACTAGTTTAAGTTATCATTAATGTTATGTAACACAAAAAAAATCTGATAATGGGAATTTTTTATTTTTTTATTTTATATTATATAAATCTTGTCAATAAACAATATTATTGATCAAATCGTTTTAAGTCTTGTAGTACATTAAGTGACCTATTCTACTATAATTTGGTGAGATCTGGTGCTAGAGATTTTGTAACATTTATGTTCAAATGTATACGCGTTCTTTAACTCAAATCATCAATATATAAATGTAAGTGGCCGTTTACTAAAAATACTTTGCAAAAATTTTTAAAGTACGTTAAAAACCTATATTTATTTCTTTTTTTGATATGTGCATCGTACCTTAACATTTAACTTTTTTACCTTTTTTCAAAAGAAATTTAACCTAAATGTAAATTTAACTCAAAGCAAAGGTAATAAATAAGGTTATAAAATCATTAATATATAAGAAAAAGGTTTTTAAAAAAATTAGTAAAAAAATTATAAGTAACTTACTAACCTCTGTGATTCTTTATACATTCTAGACAAATCTATTATAACAACTATAAAACGCATGATAATACTAAATTTTGAAAATAAGTAATAAGAAAAAATATCTAAATATTAACGCCATAATTTACTGATATTATATTTTTATTGACGCTACAGTTTTCTTCGAAATTAAACAGATTAACATTAATTTTTTTACCATTCAGTGCTTATTTTATTATTTAGCTATACCTGTTGGTTAAAATTTAGATATGTCAAGCATAGGAATACATATTTCTAGTGCTGGGGAAACAGTAAGCTATCCAATTGGCTCATTTCCCCCAAACTTGGGAAAAGAAAGCGAGTTATAAAAGGCTGTAACAAGAATTAGAAAAAGTTTTCACAAAGTAGAGGGACAAAAAAAACTCGAAAAAAGTGGCTCTAAAGTGAAACCCCGAAAAGCATTTATATAATTTTCAAAAATCTTAAACATTATTATTTTCTTAAGAAATTAATTTTACCTCAATAATTAAGTATGTGTGGGGACAGCCAATTACATAGGTCAACAAATTTTTGAGAGTTATGAAATATTACAGGGATTAAGCCTGCCTATTTAGAAATTTTCAAATCCTTTTACCATTTTCCTAATCAAACCTAGATCAGCTATAAACTTTTAAAATTTAAAAATTCAAAAAACAAAAAAGCTATAAAATAAAAATAAATTAATTTCGAGCTTCTTACGTATGTAAGGTTGTTGTTATACTATCTCTAAACTTAATACACGACTCGGGCACATTCATTTTCCTTAGATTAAACCTGCCATCTTAGGGATTTTATAACCCGTTTACCTTTTTTTTATAACTTAGTTAGTCAGCCATAAACATTAAAAATGGAAATGTCAAAAAAACAAAAAAGACTCAAAAATATAAATAAACTGAAATTTTTTTTTTCGCATATTTACAACAGTTAAACAATTAAATTCAAAAAATTTTATTAAAAAAGGATAAAATATCGTGTCGGAACGCGAATTTTGTATTGTTTAAATGCTGATGTAAGAGCTTGTTATACTAAAAATTTTTATTTCTCATAATTTGAGTGTATACAAAAGGTTTAAGAGATTTTTATATGATAAAAGATTCTAAAATTTTTATTTTTAGGGTATCTCGATGTGTCATTTCAAAAATGGCCATTTTTTTGATATGGACGGATATAAGGAGCCGAAGCCTGAAGAAATTTAGAAAAACAAAATATATATGAGATAAGGCCTTCATTGGGATATATATAATGTTTTTATATTCACGGTTGTGCCTTTAATATTTATTGACCTACGGTTATCCGATATTATGCTAGGCTCTTATTTTTTTTTGTTTCATATAGTAAAGTTTAAAAAGAGCTAACTAAAACTTGGACCTTTTACTGCTCAAACAAAGACCAAAATATTTTTGGTCTCTAATAAACTTGATTTTTGAGTCTATATTTTAGTTTTTGCTTCATTATTCTTTAGGCAACTTTAATTACATGTTTGGTAGATATTATAAAGATGCATAATATATTAGACCTCTAAAATTAAGTATGTTAGAATAACATCATTATGCAAGTTTTTTATAACAAATATTTCAACTGCCATGAAATTTATAAAAAAAAAGTGTCAAAAACAATTTTGACAAATAATTGATAATTTTTATGACTCAATTAAAAATAAGGTTTGAATTTTGGCAACCCTTGTTTATGCAAAAAAAAGAGCACAAAATTTTAACTTTATTAATATCTCGTAATAATATACAATTTGTATATCTTACATTTTTTGACCTGGTCCTAAAATTACTGGTAAATACACATTCATGGAGGATATTTTAATTCTTAATTACCCAATATTTTATTGTGTAATTGTTTAAGACTCCACCTTTTTCGTTTATCGGTAATAAAAACGCAATATTCATTGGTTATATTTTAGAATGAAAAAATCAAATTTAGGGCAGAGAATTTTATATATGTAGAACTCTCAAACGAGAGGGTTCAGTTGCCTGTTAAATATTAGCATTTGTTCATATATTTTGTGTTGAGCGTAATCCAATGTTTATAAAATTAAATTTACATTTCTGACCAAAATTTTAATAATATCTTAATAACGACTTTTACTTATATTAGTTGATATAATTAGCTTTTGAGACGAATCAGACGATTTTAGATTATCACATATAATTTGATAATGCTTGTTATTTGTAATCCAAAATTTTTATATTTGTGGTCTTAGTTTCTGGTAAAAGCTTGCTTTTTAGTTTTAAACTATTTTTTTGTCGTTAAACGATTTTTGACATTAACTTTCATTAAAATATATAAAAAACCTATGACATTGATATAAAAGACTAGGTTATTGACATAACCTTGAAGCACCTAAACTTAATATAGTGATTTTAAAAAAAATAAAAATATCAAATTTCACAAATCAACTCTGCCAATAAATTAGAAACGTGCTGGAAATAGGCCAAAGTTATAATAAAAGGTTTCCAATAATATTTTAAATGGGTTAAGAACACCAAAAAAAATGTAATTTTTAGAGGTATTTATTTAAAATGGAAATTTGGATTCTTAGACTGCGAAAAACTGTTTTTTTCTTGGATTGCAAATGACGATCACGCTATTATCATATTTGAATTACTCCAATTTATTAACTCATTCATTTATTTTCCTAAAGCCAAATAGGCAAATCATTAACCATCAAAAAAAATTCCGATATTTAATTTAAAATTTAAATTGTGATGGCCCTTTCTCCATTCACTAAGGTAACACAAATTTTATAAATTTATGACTCAACTAGGGTGAGTGAGAAGCATACCCAATAAGTAAATTTAAAAATCTCAATTATAGTCTAATTTTAATTTAAAATAGATACATATAAAATATAAGTTTATATAGTGTCAATTGTATTCAATATATAACACAGGTCAACAAATATCAATGGCACAACCGTGATTTATGAAAACATAAAAGAGTTAATTCCCATGATGGCCTTATCTCACATACATATATTTTCATACTTGCTTCCGGCATTAGTTCCATACATCCGTCCTAATCAAAAATATGAGAATTTTTTTTTCATATAAAAATTAATTGTAACATGTTTATTATATCAAATAATGAGAAATAAATTTTATATATCAAGTACAAATTATTTCGCGCCCAAACTTAAATACAAGATATATTATCGGTTTTAATAAACACTTTATTTAAAGTTTTAATTTAACACTTCATGTTGTAGATATGCAAAAAAATTCAACTTATTTATGTTATATCTTTTTTGTTTTTTGGCCTTTTTTCTAAAATTAATGTTTACAGCTGATTATCTAAGTTTGATTGAAAATTAAAAATCTCTAAAGGTTTGATCTCAAGCCTTTCATTTTTTACCCAATTATTACAAAAATTATAATTATAAAATTGGGATCCAAAAATTAAGGTTTGTTCTTATTTGCAAAAAGTTAATTTTTATTCATTGCAAAAAAATACTATTTTTGCTAAAAAAATTGCCGATATAAATTAAAAATAATTTTGTATCAATCTAGAAAAAAATATTATTAAAGTGGTTATATTCATAAGCAAGATGGATTTTCAGTATTTGTGGTAAAAAAAAATCTCCTTGGGCAATTTAATGAAAATTTTTAAAGTAAAAACGATTTACAGCATATGTTATATAAGTTTTTCAAACAAAGGCACCTACAGTAGTGAGCCCTATTTTGCTAAACGGCTTTACCAGGTTTGACATGTTTTTATACTTTAGGGTAATATAAAATTTTTTGTATGTCATCAAAATATAATCACATATTTATGTTAAATAAGTTTAATAAATGCAAAATCAATAATCTAAACAAATATATTCTCAATCTGCCTATGATCATTTATTGTAAAATTTATAAATTTGTATTGAGTTCTTTGATTCACATTTAGGTCTATGTTTAATGTAAAAATTTAAATTATAATCAAGACAATATCAGGTTAAATTTACGACGAACTAATCCTTCTTAAATGTCATGGTTAGTTGTTAAAGATTGTTATTTAATTATGTAATCCGAGTATATTAATATTTAATCAAAATTAGCTGCTTAAGATTTTATTTTATAGTATAATTGTTCAGTATTGTTTTGTTGTATTCAAAAAATTAAAATTTAAAAAATCTTTGTAATATTTGAAGAATCAGTTTTATTTGTAAGCGGTAGATATTCATCAAAAACTTTGGCTGTGTGTTTATCAAATTTAATAATATTGAATAAAAGTTGGTAAATCTAATTGCGTTTTAAAATTTTAATTTAGCACATCTTTCATAAGAAATTTTGTTTATAAGACATTGAACTATGGGCTTGCCAAAAGTACAATCATTTCAATAGTAAACAAATTTTTGAGAGAAATGCGAACTAAACCACCTGCTATTCTAGGGAAAATCCGTTTACTATTTTTTCTAATCAAAATTCTTATATCAGCTAACTTAAAAACTTTACAAAAAAACGTTAAGAATATAAAAAAGAAATGAATTTTTTTCAACCTCAAATTTCTATTATCATAATAACCCAATTATATATTATGGCTTATTAGGTGGAATGCAAAATATTTTGCGTTATATAAATGTATTTAAAAATTTCAATTTTTAATATTTGAGATTGAAAAATATGTTACAAGTAATTTTAATATGACAGAAAAGTTTGCTTTTGGGTATTGAGGTCACATCTGTTAATTTGGATAAGGCTAAAAAATTTTGGTGAGATAAAGGCCTCATGGGGATATATAATTTAAGGGGCTTAGAAACTTATTTTTTAGGCATTGATATTAACCTGTGTTATATTGCAAATATTGAGAAGACTGTATTTTTGTTGCATTTTTTTATCTATAAATATATATATTAAATAAATTTAATGGTTCTGTTTATATGATAGATGATCTGCACTATTTTATCGCTAATCGTTACCAAGCCTAACCTTGTAAATGGTAATCTTATAAGCTTTTCTTAAAACAAGTATTTGCTGAAATTTAGTCTAATAATTAAGTTACAAGGGATAAAAAATTAAAATGTACCCCTCTTATCACAATTTTTTTTTTCCAATATTTTATAATTAAAAAATAAAAATATTCTTATCAGTGAATTTATTTTATTGCAAACTTATTTCTTTCCAAAATTCAGGATTTAGTAGAAAACTATGTCAGTGTGAAGCGAAACCCGGCATCTCGCAAGCTTTTCTCTCTGAATCGCTTACCCAAGATCAAATAATAGTTCGTACTATTTCCGGAAGTTAATTTTAAATAAGCTTCTAATTTTTGCTTATAATCACCGAGTCATAAATATTTTCTCATTAAGTTAAAATTGAAACGCTATAAGATACATCTTGAGCAAAAATGCACATACTATGCATTTTTACAGATATTATATCTATCCATTCGGTTTGGATTTGATATTGTTTGAGGTTAATTAGAGTTAGTGAAATATTTGGCAAAGGTAATCTTAAAAATAGGGTTAGATTTTAATTAGTTTGGGTTAAGATTAAGGGCATTATAAATCAAATAATATAGTAATTTTGCATTTGAGATAAATAAATCACACTTGCAAAGAGAGAGCGATTGTATTGTATTACAGTACGAAGAAACCATTTTTCAAAATATAATTGATATTTTGCTAGTCAGTCAATGCATTTATGCTTTTTAGCTACTCTAAAGTCCACCCTAAGATTAACAAAAAAATATTAAAAATAGGAATGGTGTATGCAAGGTTATACTTTAAAATTGATTAAATAAAAAATCTGCTAGTGAAAAAAAATAAATATGTGATAAAGGCATAATTAAACTCAAAAATGGTCAAAGTAGTTATAAAATTTTAACACAGTTGACGAATAAAACTTAATTATTAACTATAAGTAATTTAAGCATAAGAGTTTAGCGAATAATTTTAGGCTCACTAAAAAGGTTGAGAAATTTATAACACGAATGCTACAGTCGGGCCCGTAGGGTCTCCAATCTTGATCTTCTAATGTTTTAAAAGTTTTAAGATATGGACTAGTGTTTTTATTATTTTGTATTTTATAAAATAATTTAAGTTATTAGTAATGTGTACTACACTGCATTCAATGCAAAGTAGAAAGAAATTTGATGGAGTCTTTGTATTTTTTGCATTAAATAAATACGGTCACTAAGTTAAATATATCACGACTAATGCAATAGACCTAGTACACCATTTAAAGATATTATAAACAATAATATAATGAATATAAATTATTTTTGGCTATTACTCACCATACAAAATAGATAGAAAAAAAATTAATTAATGCATTAAAAGAAATTTAATATGCACAAATATGATAGAATACCAAAAAAAATAAGGTTGCAATTTTTGTTTTATTAATTTACATTAAGTTAAGGCGTTATCATAATTTTTAACATTTAAAGTGGCCATGTGAGGTTCATACAGACCCCAATAGAATATCATTTCTAAACGAAATCTGTTATAAGTTCTCAACCATTTCTAGTTTTGTTTGTTTTAAATTTAGGAAAAATGTCACAAAAATTTGACCAACAATATTATATTTTTATAGATATTTAATAAGTAAGATGTGCTGGGGTCCCTATGTACCCCACAGTGCTAATCGCAAAATGGAACCATAATTTTTTCTAACTTGAACATATCCGGCTTTGGAATCACCATAGACATAAGTTCTTTTATAAATCAGTTCTTTTCATCCCTTTACTAAGAATTGAGACCTTAAAAATTAATGTAAAATTTTAAAATTATAATCAGTTGTAGGGAAAAAATATAAATAAGAGCATATTACATTGTAACTTTGTAATCAGAATTCTTACTTGGGGAAGGGGGAGGGGGTTTGGCGTAAGGAATAATTTAGAGATGGAAAATCTAGGGTAATATTAGAGTGAATGGTTATTACCTAATTTATATTGCATTTCTAAACGTTTAGTGGTCGATTGTGGGAATGGGGGGGGGCGGCGCGCTATCTTGAACCCCTACAGTGTAGTGCTTCCTTATATAAGTTATTCTTTAAGGTTTTCTATATTTCTAAAAATGTAACTTTTATATGTTTATAATTTTTATTTATGATGAATAGTTCCACCACTTAATGTTCCGTTCTTGCGCATTTCTCAAGTAAATGGTTTGTCGTGTACTCTCAATATGCAATTAACTATGGTTAATTACACAATAAGTAAGGAAATAATGCATACAGGTTTACATAGGCTAAATTTTATAATTTTTCCTTTTAAAAGAGATCTGGGAACTTGTTTAATGCCCTGCCATGTAGGAGGAGGTTTTTGCGGATCTGATCGTATTAATTAATACCTTAAAATTTAGTTGCATATTCATAAAAAGAAAAGTTGGAAGTTAATCATTAGTTGTGCGCTTTCCTGGCTTATAAGGCTTAAAATTTGTTATTTATTATTAATACACAAGTTCACAAAATTGTGAAGTTATGCGAAGTTTATGAGATTGCAGCGAACTTATCTACAATTTGCCCTCTCGAATGACCTTTTCGTTTTTCCAATTTAGATTTGGTCTCGGTCCTACAATTATTATTATTTGTTAATTACTTATCTATACTATTAATTGTGTTATATAGCGATAAGGTCAACTGTCGCCCCAATTATAAGCGTAGCCATTCCCCCGGCAGGTGGTATGGCTCAAATGGGCCCACTTTCAATTGTAGTGGAAACGGGTATTCGCACATTTGGCAGCTATAGATTTTACAATTTTACCATTTCGATGGATGTCGGTTACACGGGTGATTTCGAATTTCTGGTAAACAGCTGATAGTATTTAAATTAACATAGTTTTTTATATAGATTTTTAAAATTTATATAGTCATTTTTTCCCAATTTTCTCTGGATTTCCATTGACAGACTTGAGTGTATTGTTTTATTTCAATTATTGCTTTTAAGGCGCAAATGTAAAAAAAGTTGTTTCTAAAAATAAATAGCAAATAGATCAGTTGGCAGATATGTGATTTGAGAACTTTGCAAACAGCATAGCTTCCTGCTGAAAATCTTTTAAAATAACGATAAAGTGGAGAAAAAAAATATGAGCACAAAGTAAAAAAGATGATTACCATGTAGTTCTGAAGTTTTTTAAGCCTGTGTTATAACTTGCTTAGGTCTAACAATCATTTCAGCTCAGTGGCAAACCTTCCTGTATTATACGCAGAAGATTTGGGTTCGAATTTCTGCAGGCGACGTTTTTCTTAAACACATATGGAACCACTTTGAAATTTCTGAGTAGACAGTTAAGACAATAAGCATTAAACGATAACCCTAAGTGAAAGCCTAAACAAAAAATCAAGGTTCTCCGGAGTGCGAGCAAATCTTCCTCTTTTAACCTTTGGCAATATTATTTGCTTTGCTAAAAGGGTCAGAGCCCTGAATGGGTGTAGCGCCCTTTTTTAGGGAAAGGGTAAAACCATAAACTCAATAGTTTTTATGAGGTCTAACAGATATCCTGAATAAGGCATGTCAAAACTCCGGGAGGGAAGGAGTCCATCGATTCCTGAGTTCCGGAATTTTAGTTTTTTGGAATTTGCTAGTAAACATTAGCTTATTGAAAATATTAGAATTTGTATTTTTGTAGTCAAAACTCATTTTTGTTTAATGAAAGTTGTAAATAAACGAAATAGCAGCTAATTATGTAATAATTAGATATATTAACTAGCAAATTTTAATAAAAAAACTCCGGAGTTTATGAACTTCTTCTAGACTCCGGAGTTTTGACATGCTCTAATCCTGAATAACAAAATAAAGAATTGTATTTTGTGTGTAGGTGGAAAAATTATGTTTTAAAATAAATATGGTGATACTAACAGATATATGAGGCGATTGCAATTTCATATAAACAATATATTTCTATAGGCTACTGCCCTTGGGCGAGGCATTGTATTCGTGGATTTTTTAGGGGCCTCAAACGAAGGATCTGGCTCCGGGATTGTGAACTTGGCAGCCCGTTTAGAAGATGATTTAGAAATTGAAGATTAATTGCTCTATATTTGTTACCTATGAAACAAAAATTCATAAAAAATTTAAAAACTTTTAGCAAAGATAAAGTTAGATCAGGCTACGATCAATATTTTGTTAAATTAAAAAAAAATGTTAGAACTTAATTAGACAGCCTTTGTATGTAAAAAATAATTATAAATCTTGTTTGCAAGACCATTTTTTTAAATTATTATATAAAAAATTTAAATTTTTGCTTTTATAAAGAAACTATTGGAAAAGTTGCAGTTTAATCTTCTTATTTTAAAGCAGGCCCGATTCTAGCTTTTCCATTTTAGGGGGGCAAAAAAAACTCGTGGGGGGGGGGGGGGAGGCAGAAAAATTTTTTTTGCCGCCTTCGGCGGCAAAATTGGCCAGAATTCATGTTCAAAATTTTTTAACAAATTAATAGTAATTTATTATATTCTTAAATTAAAAAAAATGAGTTTATAAATGGAATATTTGAATTAAAATTAATTGTTTTCACTATAATCAATTGCTTAAAAAGATATGAGATTTGAATTAATTGTAAGTATAATTTTATCATTTGGTATCATTGCGCATGAAAATTAAAAATATGATATATATGAATGATAAAAATGAATTATATAAAACTTTGGATTTTAAAAAATGAAATAAGATTGATTATCATGAAAACAAAATGTATAAGTATGTTAATTTGAAAGAATATATATGAAAAAACACTGGTTATATATAACTAGTTATTAATATTAGGGTAAAAAATTAAATAAAACATGAACATAAACGTAAAATGCGCATAAAAAAAGTTTGCAACCATGTTAAAATATAAGCAATAATTAGCTGATTATGAGCAGTGTATTGTATTGATCAAACTATTTTATCTTAGAGGATTTTAATTAAATTACAATATTCATCAAAATTCAACGCCCCGAGTTAATGATTTTTCGTGTTCTAAAAGAACCAAATCACCTTTAAGCAGGTCACTAGTTGTCAGCCGTTATTATCCTTCTTAAAGAAGAAAATGTGGCCTCACAACTCGACGTTGAAGAGCCAATTAACAAACTTATAGGAAAAATGTTAAATATTAAAAAACGCATCATTGTAATCATATAAAAATTTAACAAAATCAATAGTAACACATTCTTTGTAATTATTAAGTTTCTAATTAAAAATTTTTTGGCTACGTCAATTTCTTTAGATAATGAATTTTTATCAATATTACTTATTTTTAAAAGAGGCTCTAATTTATTTATATCTAAAATAAAGGTTAATCAAATTTATAAAGGGAATCTAAAGATTTTAAACAACTATTATCGGTAAAAAATCTATTATCAAAATATAAATAAATCAATAATATTAAAATAAATACTTTTTTCATCATTAATATTTAAAATATTTTCAAATTTATGAGTAGAAAATAAATAAAAATCAGAAAAATCTTTAGGTTTGGTTTTCTTTTATCCATAGATAAATTATTGTGTTTTAAAAAAATATTAATATCAAACAATTTTTGAATAAATCTTCAAATGTATTTTTATTTCTTAATTGTTTAATTTCTAACAAACAATGGTGTATTAAATCAGAACTTTTAGAAATATAAATCGTTCTGCATTGAAATTGATCTATAATTATTTTTAATAAATAAAATAATTTTTCAATTAAATACAAAAAAATAAATAGATGATTATAAATATGGTCAAAAAACCCCGATTCGGCCCTGTGACCAGAAGATATAAAAGTTTTTTTTATTTTTAATTTTTAAAATAGTATTAAATATATCTGTGTAATTTAAAAAAAAAATGGGCATAGTGACCACACCACCAATGGGGCAACAGCCGGGGTATGGTCCCGCATTCACTAACTACCTTGATTGCATCATGTTGAAAAAATTTATGAAGGGAAGAAAAATTATCAAAAAATCTTTCCCTTCACTTAAAATAGGACAATCTTTTACAACAAGATGCAATAGATGGTTAAAGCAGTGAATATACGGGACATGGTGTCCAGCTATTTTGCTTAGAAATACTTGAACACCATTTTTTTCCCGGGCATTACGTTCGCCCCATCGTAGCATTGTGCGATCAGGTTCTTTGGTTCTAGATTATATTCTAACAAAAGATTGTTGTTAACTGAGAAAATTTCTTAGGTATCGATTTATGAATTGGTTTCACAAATATAAAGCTTTCTGTAAAATCAAATTTTTCTATATATATCTGTTAATTTGATCTCTCTTGCGGATGGGAAGTATTAATGAATAAAAACACTTTAAAAAAAATAAAAATTTTTAGAATAATATTTTTTAAATATTTTTGACGGAGCAAATTTAATTATATTATGTGGAAGAAATAAAATTACTATGTATTTTTGGGGGGGGGGGGGGGGGGCAAATTCAATTTTTTTTTTGGGGGGGGGGCAAACATAAAATTACTATGTATTTTGGGGGGGGGGGGGCAAATTCAATTATTTTTGGGAGGGCAATCAAAAACTTTTTGGGAAGGGGGGGGGCACTGCCCCCCCCCCAAAAAGGGGTCTAGAATCGTGCCTGTTTCAAAGTTTCTTTAATTTATATATGAACTAATAATATAAAACATAATATATATCCAAAGTCTGTGCTAACCCATTTTTTTTATTTTTAATATTGTACATCTTATTAGTCAAATATACAAGCGTTTAGAGTCCATGTCTATTTTTCTCCCCAATAAAGAGAAAAAAACACAAGTCATTTATATAGAGGCATTTTATTTCGGTCCCATTAACAAGGTTATGCATTTGATTGGCGTGATATTCCAATGTTTAAATTTAAAAAAAATCAGAAATATTACAATAGGCTGCGGCTAATACTCTTTTCAAAATTATAAAAAAAATATTTTTAAAATAAAAATGCGACTAATATCAAAAAATGAGAATTCAGGTTTTTTGGTCGTTTTAGGATATGCGTAGCAAAAAATTTTTAGAAAAAAAAATTTTTCACGCTAGCCGCCTCAATGTTATTAAAATGCGTGCGATTTTTTTTCGTCAAAACTTTTTTTTCCACTAGCCGCAGCCCTGCACGGCCTTACTTATATGTTATTTTGCAACCAGACAACAATCAATCAAGCAGATTATAACAACTGCATATTGAATAATGCTTAAATCATACATTTAACTTCAATAATAGTTTTATAACAATTAGTTTGGAGATATTTTTGTAATTAATTTTAGATTCCATATATTAATAAACATAATTACACATTTAGTATAATTTGGGTATGATACATTACATTTGTAGTATCATTCTTTCAATTTTAACTAATATGTCACTCTTATTTGTAAGGCTAAGGCCTATAAAAATTTTGTATCAGGCAATAAACGTTTTTTTTGCAAAAATCTTTTTTTTTTATTATGCCGTTTAATTTTTTCATTTTTTTTTTAAAATGGCACAGGTCACAGCTAGAAGAAAAAACGATCGTTTTTTTTCTTTAAAATATCATTTTGCTTTCATTTCTAAAATATTATTTACCAAAACAAATTCTTTTTTTCCGTATCAAACATCTACAATTTTTTTTATAAAAGTAATCATTTGTAATAGCCAAACTTTTTCCATTATAGGGGTAATAAATGTGTTAAACGCAGTTTTGCGACCTTGAAAACTCAAAAATGTTTAAAATATTTTGTTATTATTAAATATATTTAAACTCTTACTGTAAAAACATTTTATATCTAAATAAGAAAAATAAATAAAAAATTAAATTATGTTTAGGGCATGTCCCCTCAAAATACAAATTTTTCTTAACAAAAACGAAAAATTTGTTAGACAATCTACAAGAAAAATTTTTATAAAAAAAAATAGAACAATATTCATCAAAATTAAAAAATTTTTATAAATAAACTTTTGTTCGCAAACCATTTACATGTTTTTTGTATTTTTTTAAAATAAATAAACCAGGTATAGTTTCAATCGTCTGTGCCAAAATTGAATATTATATGTAAATTATTATATATAATTGTGTAAATGGCCATTCTTTTAATGAAAATGTGTCACACCCAGGCTAAATCCTTCCAATTTAAACAGAATTCGTAATTGTCAAAAATTACGATGAACTATTTTACACTATTCGATATCTAGCATATAAACTAATTAATAAGACTACGGCTATTACACTGGACAACAAAAAAAACAACATCCACGATTTTTTGAGGATTTTGTAGAGAACTTTCTTGCAATAACGATTCCGGGGTTAGTTTTTTTTCCAATGCCTCCAACTTTTTTTAAACCGCGTCCAAAGTTTAGAAAAAAATTCACAAAATTTCTTTAACTATTAATTTTTTAAAAAATCTACTGGCATATTCAGATTCCTTATAAAAAACATATCTATTAAAGGTTATTACCTAAAATTATTAGCAATTTACTTTCAAGTTATTTAGGATCAAAATTTAATTTTATGATAAAAACTACTAATTTTATGTAAATAAAAAAATAAAAAAAAAATTAAATATTTTAAAAAAATTTAAACCCCTTACGTTAATAAAGAATGTTTCCGTTATCTAAATATACCTTTAAAATTTTGTTACTAGCCATAGGCTTTATGATATAGAAGCCCAAAATACCCCAAAAATTGAAAAATCTCAACTTTGACACCGAATAACTAAAAATCTAAGGCATTGGCTAAAATTCTGATTTCATATTCGTGATCAGCGTCAAAAACTTGACCAAAAACTATAGTTCCCATAAATGATGCTTAGGGTCGTCCAAATTTTGTTGTCCAGTGTTATCATTCGAATTTTTAATACATTGGGTCAAGCTATATAAGCCAGCTATAAGATTAAAAAAAATAATTAATAAACATGATTTAAAAACTAAAAAAAAATATATTTAATTTAAAAAATAATTGTTCTCAAATTTAATCCTTTTAATCGTAAAAATCGTGTCATTCAAAAGTTGCGACGCAAAACATTTTGTATAACATGTGGATTGGAACTTGATATACTTAAAAATAACATTTTGCTACTTCAGATTTGAGAAAAAAAAGAAAGGTCAGATTTATACTGGAAAAACATCATATTATTTCGATGCAGTTTCATAAACTTTATTGAGCCTTCATACCTGTATTATATCAATAAAAATATCCAAAAATTTATTCCATACATATATTTTATTATAAAACAAATTATCAAATATCACCCACAAATAAATACATAAAAATAAGATAAAATTATGTATCTTATAAAAACAATATTTAGAAAAAAAATATTAAATGACGAGGTTAAATTTTAAAAAATTAACAATTAATTTAATTTAATTTTAACCATAAATTATGCCTTCTGTCCAAATCGGCCTGTCAAAAATAATTTTTATTGTATATATTTTAATTTTCAAGCAAATTGATTCCTCGAGCTTAAACGCGACCATGGCTATACAAGTCTAGAAGTGTTGTTTTTACATGTAATTGGTATCTTGAACAATAACACTTATTAAAATAGAGATCAAATTATTTTGATTCTTACAGTATTTTGTTTTTTAAATTAGCATGTGTAAAAGTTAGTTTAACCCATTTAAACAAATAAAAAATCCAAGTTTTTAGTTGCGTTTTTGCCTAACTTTAAGTTTAATTAAAAAAAAAATATCAAAAAATGACAAGTGAAAGCTTATTTTTTATATAAAAACCATGCAATAACATATATCTTTGTTAAATTGTGCATTACTAAGGCTTAAAATAAGTAATTTATAAATAAATATCGAAAAGCTAACGCAAACATACCATTTATACTCAATAATTAAAAAATAAAAACTTAATTTTTACAAAATTGACGAATCTATTTTAAATGAAAATAAGTCTTATAAAATTAGATTTTTTGTTCAAAGTAGTAATGGTTTAAAAACATATCTAAAAAATTCAATTTGTGTTTAAGCGGCCTAGGGGTAGAATTATAAAGTCGCTCTACATAATAAAACCAAAAATGTAAAATTTATATAGAAGACGCACCAAATTTAAATATCAATGTGGCCGTGGGATTTAAAAATTAGTAAAAAACATATGTAATTGCATTAACTAAAATGACTCATATAAAAATAGGCTAAAAAAGTCAAATGAAGGACCCAATGTCGTGGCCCGTATATTTATAATGCGTAAAAAATTTTAATCTTTTGAAATTTCATTTGGTATAATTTAAAATTTTATCTCATTAGATTATGTTAAAGGGTCATTTATTCAAGAAAAAACTAAATAACTTATAAACTAGGCTATTTTTGCATACAAAGCAATCAAATTAAATAAAAACTTTTATTTAAGTAGCCTAAAGAATATTTAAATCCTATTTAGTTAGCCTTAATTTCAAGATCAAAATAAAATGCAAAAAAAAAAATTAAAACAAAATTTTCAAAAAATTCTCAGCGAAAAATTTTTAACTTTTTAAGTGATAAGTTTTCAGCAATTTTTTTTAATAGTATGTCTGAATTTCAGGAAATCCGAAAAAAAGTTTGCACCATCATAAAAGTAATAAACCTGACCAAAATTTATATATAGTATGGGAAGTGAATAAATTTGACTATCAAAAAAAATGCCATAAGTATATTAAAAAATGTGGCGTTCAATTAAAAAAATGATCTGTAGTTAATTATTACAAAACTTTCTATGGTGGGTTTGTTAAAATTTGTCAAACAGGGCGAAATTATTGGGTAAATATTAAAAATTTTCTAACAAAAAACACAAGTTTTGTCGTTTTATCGTTAAAAACTATAAAAATGTAAGAGAAAATAATAATAAATAAATTGTACGGCACTATGTGTTTTCATAAACCAAAATGTGGAATGTGTTAAACGTTTGAATTTCATTGAGAACCATAAATTGATTGTACTTTATATTATTATTATTATCATCATTAAAAATTAATATCCTTGAAGACCGTTATATAATTTTGGGTCTTGACGCCATTGTCCAAATAAGCTTTCGATTGCTAAAATAATAATTCAATAATAGTAACGTATCGAATTGTAAAAGAAATTGAAAATGATTGTTTTTATTCACTATCCATCCGAGGAAGCCCGTTTTCAAAATTCTTTTAGCTATCCGATATGTATAAATTTTTTTTGAGCTTGCCATTACCAGAGTTATTAAAAGCAAGGTAATTTAAACCTCAATAAAAACTATATACAACTTTAGGTTATAAAATTAAAAACTACTACAGATTGCCCATATTTTTTCAATGGTCCATATTTAGTTGCCAATTTGCGCCTAAGCTATTATTTATATCAATTTAATATAGATTATGTATTTTCTAATTAATTTGCTATTATAAAGCGATTTGAAAATCTGAATAATATCAGGCTCAAAGGAATGATTTAGAAAAACGGAAAAAATTGAACTTAGGATAGTTATTTGTTTAGCTCTAATACGTGGTTTCTTCTTTTTAAATTTTGCAGATGCGTGATAATAACATTCTAAGTATTAATAACAGAGTTAAACGTTTTTTGTTTGTTTTAATACGATGTTTCTTTTTTTTTAATTATTTTGCAGATAATAATAAAATTCTAAGTATTAATAACAGAGTTAAACGTTTTTGTCAAACTTTGTAAGCCGGCAACAAACATTGAATTTTAAGTTAAAATGTTTAAAAATAAAATTCAAACTAAATTATGAAAATTGTTGATATATATTAATATTTTTACTTCGACTCGATGGAAAATTGTATGGTTTACTGTGTGTATGTAAACCCTTAATGGTAAAGTTGGAGCTTGCCATTAAATATATTTAAGTTAATTTGAGTGTGATGATCCTAAAGGTCGCAAAATCAGTCAGTTTTGCCAAATTCGGCTAATATAATTCTAGCGATAAATTGAAAAATGCAACATTAAGAATAAGGCCATAATGAAAATTATTTCTCCTGTTTTCATAAATTCACTCGAACATTCATTTTTGCCAAATTCGGCTAATATAATTCCCCAATACTGTAAAGGCCTGTCAAAGCGATAAATCGAAAAATGCAACATTAAGAATAAGGCCATAATGAAAATTATTTCTCCTGATTTCAAAAATAAATTCGAACATTATTAATTTTTGTAAGCCTGTGTTGAGAGGAAACAGAAGTAGAAATATGAGATAGGTAAAAACACATACTTTTATGTGTATTTTCATCAAATTGGTGATCGGAGGTAGGGAAAGCGACGTCAAAGGTGACGTGCAGGTAACCAAAATTGTTATTATTCTCGTAATTTGGCATACCCTGTTTGGGAATTTTAAGTTTTGAACCGGGCCTCGTTACGGTAACGACCCTTATGGGGACCTGTGTATTAAATCGAATAACAAAATCGATAGGGTAAATATTGTTCAAATATAGGTTGCATTAAAAATTGGATCTAGAGCAGACAATTTAAAAAAAATTAGTTATATTGTCAAAAAAAATTAAAATTTATTGGATCATAATAAATTGTTGATAACTGCAATCCCTATATAACTTCCATAGGGTTGCATTTAAACTTAATATATATTTTTAGAAAAAAATAACATTAAAAAGTATCTAGAAATTAAAAAATTAGTGATTAGGGTGCACAATGTGAAGGAAAATAAAAAAAAATAAAAAACTAGTGCATTATTTATAATGTTAAAAAACAAATTTTGATAATTTCATAAAAACAAGTAATAAAAGGTAAAAACCTTGTGTCCATCTAAATGTGTAATTTCTGTGGTAAATCCTAGTAAAGCATCACGAAGGGAAACTGTTAGGTTGCAAAAGAGATCATCCCCTCGGCGCTCAAAAAAATCGTGACTATAATATAAAGAAGAAAAAAGAAATATAGAAAAAGTGAAAAAATAACTGAAGAACATGAAACATGGGAAATAAAAGATGAAAATTGTAGAGCATATAAAAATTTACAAAATTATGTCAGTTAGCTATAAAAATATATAAAAGAAAATACTAGATTTTTTTGGATAATATTGCAAAAAATTTTACTTTTTTAAATATTTTGAAAATGGTTTATTATTTTCTAAATTTAAAAAAATTGGCTTAAAAATTACATTCAAGTCCTAATAACTTTTAAGCTGATAATCTACACTCCTCGCAAATATATTTTTATTCCATTGCTTCAAAAACATAAAAATATTATATTCTTAATAATGCATATAATTTCCAGTTAATTTAAATTATTAAAATTTTTAATCAAAACTGAAAACTGTATAGGCATTGTTCGAAATAGCCTATAAATATAATAGAATATGATAATTTGAAAAAAAAACTAGAAATGTTTACAATTGAAAAATTAATAATTCGTCCGCTAATTTATTAAAAATAAGTACCTAATCGAAAATCATTTACAACATGCAATGAAGACTGATGTAAATATAGGTAAAAAAATCTTGATTATAGAGATTGTTGCCAAATAAAAACCTTTTTTGTTATATTTAAAATTTATTTTTCATCCTTTGTTTAAAATAGATGTCAAAACTCGTGAAAAATCGAGAATTTTATTTTACTTTGTTTGATGTATTTTGAAATTTAAATCGCCAGGTTGTCCTTCTATATGAGGTTCACCTATTGAATAAAAATATAATAAAAAAATATTTATTTGTAAATAAATACTGTGGAATTATTATATAATATTAAAAAAAAGAAAAGACTCAAATTTATATTTGTATATTGATTAACTTAGTTTAATTAAAATAAAAAATTAGTATGTAGTTGATGAATCATATTTAAATTGAAGGCGATATTAGTGTTGTTTCAACTATACCTTTGATGCTACATATATACATCACAAGTAATTAATATATCATAGTTGATAAGGTAAAAATTATTTATAACAAAAAAAAAATTTTCGAAAATTAATAATTTTGTCTTCTCCAATTAATTTGCCTGCCGGTAGCATTTTATGTTATATCAAAACATATTGGACAAATTAAAAAATAAAACAAAAGATATTATCAAATTTAAAAATATTTAACTCTTAAAGTAGGCACCTATAATTAAAAAAAACCTTTTTATTGGGTCATAAAATTACAAATTGTAAAGATTTTTACTAAAAAAAATATATTTCATTTAATTGTAGGATTTTATATATATATACGTAAATCCTTATAAAATATTAATTAGAACTAACAAAAAAATAGATATAAAACATTTAAAAAAATTCCCAGATAATAAATGTGCAAACCTTCGCCGTAAAATTTGTATTCGTAGTTATCGGGAACGCCTCGTTCAATTTCGACTTCAAGGAGTTTATCTTGTGTGGCTAATCTGAATCAAAAAGAAGATGTTATAAGAGGGTAAGGAGTATTCATAACAAAAATGGAGCTAAGAAGTTCATTTAAAGTTACCAATTTGGTATTTTATTTAGCTTAGTGGCAACATCGCTTTCTTACACGCAAGTGGTCTAGTGATCGATTTAGTGCAAAGGCGCCTGTTTTTTCTCGAAGAAACAGCACACATCGAAGCTTATCTAAGTGGAATAGGCAATAAGCCCAAAGCGATATGCCGAAAGTGTGAGAGCGTAGGCTAAAATTAATTACTTAACCCGACGGTGCTTGGTGTAAAAAATCAAAGCTTCAAACGAATATGGCATGTCTATTTAGGAAACGGTATGGGGAAAAACTTCAAATCCAATCATTTTATTTTGATACGAATGATAGCAATCACTCTAGATCTTAATTAATATTTAAATTAAAAAAGATAAAGATCCTTATTTTACAAAATTTTAACTAATTCACAAATTTGGTAACTCTTTGAGAAAGAGAAGGTTAGCAGTGCTGGGCAAACTGAAAAACCAATGTGTCATAAATTTTTTGTGTACAACTTATTCTAATTTTTTATATTCGGATAGGAAAGAAATTAATGAATACATGTAAGATGAAAGTAACTCAATTACCAAAAATATAATGATGCATCATGAAGCCCACAAATTAGCAGTGCCAAATTGTAGGGGAAAATATAAAGTTGAAATTAATTAGGGTAAAAGGTGATCTTGCTTAATTTAAATAAATTGTCACAATAGGTATTAGGGATAAAGCCATAAAACATTTCACATTACCAAGACTTTTAGTTCAATAGAACTATGTCATAAATTAATGCTAAGGTAAAAGGCCAACACATTAATATGACGGTATTTAAGTAAAAAAGTGAGTTTTATTTATTATCTCAGCAAACACTATTAAAATCATATATATTAAATTTATTTTGCCATTATGGCAATTTTAAAGTATTACCTTAAAAGAAAACAATAATATTTTTTATTCAATAAGATGAAGGCCAAGAAAAGCACCTCTTAAGCAAGTATCTTGTATTCTAAATTCACTAACCTGTAAGATTATCAAAAAAAAAATTTGCAAGCCTGGTTAGAAAAAAATTATAGTGAACTGATATATAAACACAACACGTGTATTACAAATAAGAGAAAAAAAATTTATGTTAATAAAAGAGTAAATAATGAATGTAAAAAAATAAGAGATTTTTAAAGCACACAATCGAAGGAAGCATAAACGTTGAAAATTTAACAATTCAACGCATCAAAACAACGGCCGTATGCCGTCAATACATTTGGTTAATAATTCAAATAATTATTCATTGTTTTTAACCTAGCAAAAATGTCAATATTTTAATTGCTTAGAAGATTATTCCTAATGTACAACAAACTTAAGCTAAATTATTTTATCAGCAATTACACCCTTTTTAAGATTCTAAATACATTATTTTGTTTGTGCAAAGTGAATTTTTATTTTCATGAAACTTTCAAAATATTTATTTTGTAATAAAACGCAATTTTTCTGAAAGTTGCCAAATTTAGTTTATGCACATATTTGAAATACAAAATTAAAAAAAAAAATCCAAAATTTTCGAAAATAAAAACTCCCTTTGCACGCGCCCGTATTAAAAAAAATGATTAAATTCGTGGTCTCCATACCTTTCCACGACCATACCCGTTTAGAGGGATTTGACTTTTTCACCCCAAGCAAAGGAATTAATTTTGCCGTCGGGTTAGATAGAGAGATTTGCTCGAACGCCCGTGATCTAGGTTTTTAGGCTCTCTATTTGGGCATATCGTTACGGGGCAGCTGTCTAAGCAGGTCACTCAGTAATTTTAAAGTGGTGTATATGTGGCTCTTTTCCGAAGAAAAAAGCCGTAAATGCACGGAATCAAACCCAAATCTGCGCGTAAGACAGAGATTTTTCCACTGCTGATAGCAAACAAGCTTAAAACCGGTATGTAGCTACTTGCAATCAACACGTACAGAAACTTGTGTTTTTGCGATTGAAATCAATATTGACCGCTTACTTTACGTATCTTCTGTAAAGAAGGTCGATTGAAGTAGCAAAAAAATGAATATTTAACTAGACATAAAATATGTCCCCTAATCTACAACAAACTAAAGGTTATAAAGAGTCTAATTTATCAATTAGCCATGATGTTACCCTAATTAGTTTAATACCTTTGACATAGCTATTCAATAAACTGCTAATTTGACCAAAAACATAAAAAAAATTAAATGTTTTACAACCAAAGAAAAACTTATGTTGGATCTCTTTAAGCAAATAAATCCAAACGCATTATCTTTATAAATTTCAAATAAAACTAACTTGACGTTGGGGCAATCATCGCATACTTCAGTCTGGAGCATTTGAAAACGGCCCGGCCCTAATTGCTTTGTGACCATCTCGGCCCGGCAATTGCATTTTCGGGTCCCTGAGGTGGGCACATATACGGGTTTTGAACGGACGACCTAGTGGATAACAACAATTGTTTTACAAATAATATAAAAACATAGTGTGCTAAAAAAAATTAAAAAAATGTAAAATTTTAATTTTCACCCCAAAATGCAGTATAAAAAAGAAAGATTGCTTGATATGAGCCGTTTTTACAAAATTTAACATTTCTTTATGGGTAGGTATATTATGTTAAATTTGACAAAACATATTATATTACAGTAAAAACATCTTTTCTAAATAAGCAATGTTTAAATCTAATTTCCATAAAAAATTCAGATGATTTTAACAAAAAAAGATTTTCTTACCCATATTGTCGAATTATACCAAAAGTAACATAATTAACCAAAATTTTATGGCATATACTGCATCAATAACCCTAAACAAATAATGTATAGAAATATAAGCCCAAAGTTGAAAAAATTTGGGTCAAAATGTATAATAAAATGCTTTTTGTGCTTAACCTAATTTAAATGGAAAACGAAATATGAATTTTAATAAAAGAAGATTATATGCATTAATTAACAATTACCAAACACCCAGTTAAAAAATAATTGTGAAATTTTGCAATCAGCAAATTCAAAAAAATATTGCTAAATTTCATTAAACTGCCAATATTTATCACAAAAAATGGCTTCAAATTTTGTGCTTAAACAGATTCTGACAAAATTGCTCAGTAATTTCGCTTCTCCTTACCCATATAAAAATTAATTAAAAAAAAACATTATAAACATTGCCCTAGTTGAAAAAAATATTTAATTATATTAGTATCAAATTTTTAGATAACTGGATTGGGAATTACAATAGCCATAATTTGTACTAGCAAAATGGGCCAAATCAAAAATAAAATTAATCTGATAACAAATTGAGTTTCAATGAAAGATGCATCATTTATTTAGATACTAAAAAAATAATTTTGGCTAAAAAATTTTATTTAATAATAATAAATAAATAAAAAAGGGTTAAAATAAAACCTGTTTCAAAATTTAAATTTTACAAATAATCCTATTCCTACTTAAATGGAAAAAAATTGTTCATGAATAAATTGATGAGAATGTAAGAAAGTAAACTTCAACAAAATTTCCCCTGTATATTTCCTCAAGAGAAGCATATAAATCAATAGTAATGTCAGCCCCTTTGTATTCCCGTGAAGCATGCCTGTCTTCTTGATGGAACATACCACCAAAAAACCTTTTTAGATTATGAAAAATAAAATAAATAAAGGAAAAATAAAATATTTAAGACATATACAAAACATATAATATTTTTTTAAAGTTGGACAACCTAGAGCAGATAAAAGTTTGTGTTCTACATTTAAATTAAGCAGTGTTCCTGCTACTTAGTTGGATTGGTGACCACCAACAAATAGCCACCTACCATCAGCCTAAGCCTTAGGCTCCGTTGAACCTTTCAAAAAGCCCTGACAATACCAACTGTTTATTTATTTTTGATACAAAAAATTATAGTTTTAAGTTAATTATTGAATAGTAAATTAATCATTTAATGGATTAACCTCAATGGAATTAAAATATACAATGTAAAATAATACTTAAGGACACATTTAAAGTTTTTTCATTTTTCTAAAAATATTAAAAATTTAATTTTTTTCCTAAAATTTATTTAAAAACAATTATCCACAAAAAGTAAAATTAATAATTAAAATCTTAACTTTTTGTAAAAACACATTTTAAATTTAAAAACTTGCTAAATGATAAACACTAAATTTCTAAATACAAAAATTATTATTTGAGTAATGATCTAGAAGCATAATAACTTAAAAACCCAACCATTCATGTCATAAAAATTAGGGTGACATACAAAATTTAAAAAAGGAAATATTTTTATACTGAGCAAACATATCTTGAGCATGAAACATGTTGCCAGATTCACTCAATGGATCCTCTCCTCTGTCATATCGTGCTCTTTTATCTTTATCTGATAAAACCTGTTTTATTATCAAAAGAAATATAAAATAATATTTATATATATTATTATCTCAAAAGTATGATATTACAACTGGCACTTAAGCATATTAATTAAGCATTCAAGTAAAAAAAGCTTGGTAAAATTTTATAAAACTAATATATAGTACTCCATATGCTTCTGCAAGTTTTTGAAATTTTTTTTCTGCATCAGGATCATCTTTATTCATATCTGGATGCAATTCTTTGGCTTTAGTTCTATAGGCTTTTTTAATTTTTACTGCATCAGCGGACTTAGGGATGTCCAAAATTTTGTAATAATCTCTATAACGATACATATTAGGGGAAATTTATTTATGTAGGTATATTATAAATACACATACTCTCGCGTTTGAATTATGTCACAAAGGTATAGCAAATATATTAGGGCGATTGAGATTGAGGACGATACAAAATTCATGGAAGAAAGAAAATAATAAAAAAAAGTTCACGCTTCTTAAAATTTTTACACGTGTTTCTAATCTCTTACATATTAAACATCTGATTTTTTAAATTAATTAAAATTTTGCAATTTACTTTTTATTTATAAATTTTAAATGCCTGATACCTTATTAATGCCTAATTTATTTGATAAAGATTGTAATTCGGATTTCCAATTCAATATAAATACAGATTATGCTAAAAATTATTCAAAATGGAGAGAAAGGGAAGAAAAGAGTAAATGTAAGCATATTTTGTTGTATATGTGAAATGAATATATTTTGTTTTTTATCCTAATTTTATCTTTCAAGTTATTTTTACAAATATTACCTTCAAAATAATTAGTATTATAGTTTTTTATTTAATCATTTAAGTCTGTGTGATCGTTTTTATTAAGATATTTGTTATATGTAAATGATGCTTTATAAAATATTTGGGTAATATTAAGTGAAAAGCGTGTATGGTGATGTTGAAGTTGCAAATGACAGTGACTTGGAAAAAGTTATTGACAATGAATCTGCAACCTCTAGTTCAAGTGAATCTGAATCTGAGGTATAAATCTAGATAAATTAATTGAATTTTTTTAAGTTTCTATAGTTAATTTCACAATAAAATTTTATAAATATAAAGTTTGACTGTGTCAATGGACCTTGCCAATTGGGCTGTCCCCTTTTATATTTATATTAATTAAGTAATACATTTAAAATAGTAAAAATTTTAAAAGAATTTTTGAGCATATTGTTGGGTTATATTAACACAACAGGAATATATTTTGATTTTATATTTGGACCTAATTGTGTTTAAAAATTTGAAAATTATTAAGTGATGGTGTTTGAAATATATTTAATAGCTTCTTTTAGGTCAAATGACTATTAGCTAAAATTTGTTGTGTTTTACACTTTAAGTTGAGCCTGGTTATAAGTTAGATAGGTGACAGCCAACAAATTCTAAAGCTGTCCAATTTTCTTAACTAGGCCTAAAAATCTAGCTGGTTGGAAGCTCATTTAATTTTTGTAGGGCCTGCTGTGAGCTGTTCTTAATGGGAAAAAGGTCTAGGGAACTCCCATATTACATGTTTATAATAGCTCTCTTTTATTCTTGGAAATAATCACTAGTTTATATATTTTTTTAGATTTTTAATGAAGCCATTGAAAATGAATTAACTCACACATTGGATCTCTTGAAGCAAAAAAATCCTGTCATTTATGACAAAAAGGCTGAATTCTTTCCCAAAACACAAAAAATTATTGACAATGATTTGCCTAAGCCTGGAAAAGAGAAGAAACCCAATAAAATGACTCTTAAAGATTATGAAAGACACATTGTACTTAATAAAGCTGGGTAGTAAATTTTTATTTATTTAATAACTTATTTGTTATTCAATCTTTTTACACAGGTAAATTTCAAACATAGGTCAACAGATATTAATGTTTCAGAAAAAAATTTTTCAAACTAAAGGCATACATTCCCTATCTCATATTAAATTTTCGTTTTTTGTATTTTCTTTGGCCTTTACGTCCTTCCAATGAAAAAAAAATGACTTTTTTTTTGACCAAATTGACAGATTTTGCAACCTCGAGAATAGTCTAATAAAATAAGAATCTTTACATTTAAATCCCTTGTAACTTAATATATTTTTTTAGTAAACAAGCTGTCACCAGAGCTGGAAAAAAAAACTAAATGGGCTTTTTTTTAACAAGTTTTTGGGTTTTTTTTTCCAAATGCCCACAAACTCGTGGGCATGGCAAAAGAAAAGCCCCTTTTCTTGCTTAAAGAAAAGGGGCATGTTTAAAAAAAGCCCCTTTTCTTAAAAAAAAACTCCTAGGAGCTTTAAGAAAAAATAACCCACCCATCAAAATTTTTTGAAATTATTATAGAAAACATAAAATGGGTTTTTTGGGGCTCTTTTTAAGAGCCACTCTTTGTGGGTTTTTTTTTGCCCCTTTTCTTACTAAGGGATTTTTTTGAATTCTTATTTTGGCCCTTTATTTTTGCCCCCCTTTCTTTTATTATGTTTTAGGGGAAAAAATGAGCCAAAGTTTTTTGGCTCATTGTTTTCCCAGCCCTGGCTGTCACATCAACATTTATATATACAAAATATTTTGCATTCAAACTTAAATATGACTCGAAGATATATTGTCACTTTTTAAAAATATTATTATTTTTTGAATTTAAAAGTTTATTGTATGCAAAAAAATTTCATTTTTTTTGTTTTTGAATCTTTTTTGTTTTTTTTTTGACATTTGTAAATTTTCAATGTTTATAGTTGACTTACTAAGTTTGATTAGAAAAGAAAGGGTAAGATTGGAATACTCCTAAGAAATTTGATCTCAGTAGTAAGTTCATAACTTTCAAAGACCTGTGATATAGTTCTATATTTTTGATGTTTTAGAAAGTTTAGCGATGAAGAGGATAATCATGGTAAAGAAATGACTTATACACAACAACAGGCTATAATGAAAGACAGGTTATAATGCATTACTTCATTCTTTATTTTTTATCATTGTTATGTTTGTTTTTGTATTGCTAAATAAAATTAAGGTCACAGTTAAAAATAAAATAAATTTTTTTTATAGCCTTTCTAGCAGTGATCAGAAACTTTCACCACAAATTTTTATGGGTTGGTGGGAAGATGATTTAAAAGAATATAATATTGCTGCAATTATAATTTGTTCACTTCTTTTCTTAAATTCGTCCTAGTAAAAAATATGAAAAAATAAATGTATAAATATTTTTTATATTCTTTTTTTTAACAAGCTTATATTTAAAAATGTTTTAGTTGGTCATATTTATTATTTTTTTAAATTAACAGTTTTTTTTTGCAAATATTTACTAGGAAATAAAATTAATACTGTAGCTAAAATGTACAATTATATACATTTTCAGCAAAAGAAAATATATACATTATAAATAATATAGTAAATGAAAAAGTGAACTGTGGTTTGATACATTTTAATGAGAAAAAAAACTACTGATTGGTAATACTTTGCTTTAGTGAAAGTTTTTATTATTCATTTTATTACTATTATTTAATTTATTAATTTTTATTATTGACAGCTTTAAGAAATTTTTAGATCCACCTGCGAATATAACTCAAACATCAGTAGATGAACATTCAAACAATTGTGAGGATTTATTTACCATTAAACCATCCAGACTTTCAAATTTGAAAACCAAAAGCATAAAGAAAAAAAATGAAGATTCAAATATAAATGTTAATAATCAAGAAGGTGATAAAATCATTGTCAATGCGGAATTAAATGATCAGGACATTGGTGAAGATAATAATAAAAACAACCCGTTTCCACCATTGAAAGAATTATTCGCCAAATACAACATTTCTAAAACCGAAGATTCGGTCGGCTCGTTTCAAGTTGCATTTTTTGCTTAATTTTGAATATTATACATAGTGTTTTGACTGTTTAAAATGTTTGGAAATGAATAATATTTATTTATTTTAATTTTCATAATTACACTTGATAACAAAATTGCAGCAAACAAGATAATTATTAAATTTCTTGAGAATTATAGTGTAATTTCGATTCTAATTAAATTTTTCTCATTGCCTCTAATATTTTAATAGGTTGGATCAACTATTTAATTATCAAAATTTATTGTCATATTTGAATATAAAATGGTCTAAAAAATAATTATTCCAATTTGTTAGCAATGTACTCTAAAATTATTATGACACCAAATAACTAAATCTGTTACCTCTATTTATAGCAAAAATCTAGTTTCTCGTAGAACGCCAAAAGTTGCAATTTGCTATCAATGTTTTTAAGATTTTATTTTGTTTTGTGTTATATTTTATAACCTATATTGCATTTTTTTTTCAAATATTATCAAGTGACCATATATGTATTGTTAAACATATATTTTTTTTTTCTAAATGATTTAATTATTTTTTTTTCAAATGTTAAAAACTATAAAGCTTGTAAATGTAATTATTATTTTTTATAAATGTTTAGGCAACGGTCGAAGAAGGCGATGATAATTACAATGACTATGATGCTCAAAGCTCCTCAGACGACGAAAGTGTTGTAGAAAACAGGCTCAATTTAGCTGAAATAGAAGACACATTATCAAATCCAAATTCTTTTGGGGATACCAGCAATGCGAAAAAAATTGCGAAATACCATTTTGAAGAGCTTGAGCTACAAAACGATAATGTAGACAATACCACCAAAAAGAAGCTTAAAACAAATGCCAAAACCAATTTAATAACCTCTTTCCCTAGGTAAAGCTATTACACAATTTATAAAAATAAATCTTTTTAATGAATTTACTAGGCAAACAACACGAGGGTTATTTATCACTTGTTTTTTTTCTTTCAAAAAGAAACCATAAAAATTAAACAATGATACTTTTACCACTCCGAGACGAATGATATAAAAATAATCATATAAGTTTTTTTATTTGTAAATCAAAGTATTATTCTTAATTTATTCTACGATAATTAATATACTATTTATAAGCTGCTCTAATTTTGTTGTCATTAATTATTTAATTTTACAAATATTTTAAAATAATTAAAAATTCAAAAAACTTTCTAATAAATAAACATACATATGTTATTTTTTAGGTTTTGGGTCTTAAGGTCGCAAAAGTATCACTTACTTTACTTATTTTGAATATTGTAGGATGACAAAAAGTATAATAAAGAAAGGGTAGAGGATTAAAAAATTGTACACTGCTGGACTAATCTTAATAATTCCATTTTGAATCTTATATTTTTGTTGACCTTTTGAGATGTGTTTTTTGAATGTTAATTGAAATAAATGGGATGGGCTAAGTATTTTAAATATACAACTAGGTACCTATATTTTATAAATGATCTTTATATTAGATCAAATCACGATATTTTAAAACATTTTTTTTGTTCTTTTAAAATTTGATTTTGTATGTGCTTTTTAATTTGGCTTAACTATAACAATTTTAGTCAGATCATCTTTTGTAATAGAACACTACCCCCTGAAGTAACCAACAATCTTATGAGAATTGAGGGTAGTTCAACCGGCACATCAAGTGAGCGCGCCGAAAAACGCAAAATAAGGCGCCGCGCGCGCCAAGACCGCAAGCGCGCTGAGAAGTTGCGCGCTATGGAAGAAGTTAAACGATTAAGAGGTTTATGATAAAAATTAAATTATTTTATTCCTCTTTTTTTTAATGTTATAACTTTTTTTACATTTATTAAAACATTTTGTCATAATAGTTGATAATTGAATTGATTAAATTTTTTTAAATTTAAAAATATAAAGAATACCGTGTGGCCTTAACTACTTTCTTTTTTAGGAAATAATGGATATCCACACAAAATCAACAATAAACGTTTTTCACAACCTACTGTAGTTAATCAAAATTCTTTTTAATGTTTGAGGCAACACATTTTAGAATATTAATAAAATAAAATTTTTGTTTAGGATTTGTTGTTTTCTTTTTATTATTATTATTATAATTATTATTATTATTATTATTATTATTTTAGGATTTAAATTAAAGGAAATCCGGGGGAAGCTGAATAAACTTGAACGAGTGGCTGCTATTGAAGGTCTCGACGCTATTCTAACTCTCGAAGATATAGATCGGGATTACGACCCCGAAAAATTTGATGCTATGCTCGCTGTAAATTACATTCATTATAAATTTTTCAAAAATTCTGAACCTAAATTTATTATATTTTTCATGTTCCTCGCCTACTTTTCCCCTCTAAATAAACTAAAGCGCGTTATTAAAAAGATTTTAGTTTTTAATGCATTAAAATGAGCATATTTTCTTTTTGGATTCTCAAGGTCGCAAAATCAATTAGGTTGAATATGACTTATTTTTGGTTATATACCTTAGAAATCTAAAAAAACTTTTAAAAACAATACATACAAAATAATATTGTCCTGTGAATTATTTTCCCCTAGTATCACAATTCTTTTTGTTCTCTCATAGATTTTGTCAACGTGTGTAATAACACAGGTCAACAAATATCAATGTCAGAAACGTGATTTTTATGAAAATATAAACGAATGCTCCATCATGATGGCCTAATCTCATATGTATTTTTTGTTTTTCTTAGTTTCTTCCGTCTTTGGCTCCTTAGATTCGTCTAGAACAAAAAATGGCCTTTTTTGACCATATTGACAGATCTAAATATACCCTTAAAAGAAATAATAAAAAAATCTTTTTTGCATATAAAAATCCCTTGTAACTTATATTTATAATCACAAATAATGAGAAGTAAATTTTATTAATATATCAAGCTCTTACATCGGCATTAGAATAGACAAAATATTTCGCGTCCAAACTTAAATACGACAATACATATTATCGGTTTTTTATGAAAATATTATTTGAAGTTTGAATTTGACAGTTTAACTATTGTGAATATGCAAAAATAAAATTTCAATTTATTTTTGTTTTTGAATCTATTAAGTTTTTTTGATCTTTTATTTTCAAAAATTTTCAATGTTTATACCTGACTACCTAAGTTTGATTAGGAAAAACGGTAAACGGATTTGATTTACCCTAAAATGGCAGGTTTGGCCTCTGTAGTTAACTCATAACTCTCAAAAAATTGTTGACCTGTGTAATTAATGTATGTTGTTTTTCTTTAAAGGATATGTTTCAGCCTCAATTTTTTAGGGTATGGTTGTAAGTCATAATTATTCTGTATTCATTAATTATTTTGGAAAGAATAATATTTTGCTATTATGTTTTTTTGCTTAATTTTTAAATTTAAATAATTAAGTTTTTAGTCTCTATGTTAAATTTATATAATTAATGGGTTTTCTCTTGTAAATTAATATGCTATTATACAGAAAATGTTTGATATTACTTACTATGCCAGCGATAAAGCCGACCATAAGAAGCCCGTTTTTGAGGACGATGAAAGCGAAAATGACCAACAGTTGGATTTTAATGCTCCAATTAAAAGTTTTTTCACCTTTTTTTTAATAAAAATGCTTTAAAAATAATTTGTTTGATACGAAGTTTGGCTTTTTCTAAATGAAAAAATTATTATAAAAATCTTGTAATGCCTGATTTTTGAATAAATACATAAATATTTCTTTCCATTTTTTTGCTACATTTATCGAATATTATCTAAAAAATGTGGTGTTTTGGGGGCGACTATTACTAATATATTGTGTCATTCTACAAGTATTTATTACGATTTTATTTAAATTATAGTCTCTTTTATATTATTTTTACAATTGAATTACGTTAGGTTTTGTTTGAAGAATAAAAATCCGGAAATTTAAATTTTTTTGTATTTTTTAATGATTTAAAACTTTTTTAGAAGAAGCATTTTAAGCTTATAATTAAAATTGGCCACTTTTTGCAAATTTGCATTTTATGTCAAGATAAAAAAATTTAAATTTTTTGAAAATCCGAATAAACTTTAAACGCCCCCTTTTGGAAAACTTTAATTGCTTTGTTCTTCGTCAAATATGATAAAGGAATTTTATATTTAATTTTTTGTTCGTTACCCTATGAGTTATATTAATATATAACAAGTGTTGTGCTTTTTACGATTATAATTTATACGGCAAAATTTTATCTTGTAGGCTCTCATGAAAACTCCAAAAAGTCGCGTTTAATTGAACCGTCTTTACAAACCCCCAAATCAAAACTTGTTGACCCATCTACACTTAATGGTTTCTTATTTTGCTTAGATTATAAATTGCCGCTTATTTTGCCTCATTATGGAGAGAGGATAAAAAAAATTGCCAATATATATGGTTAATTACATAATTTAACGATATTCATATTTAGAGGTTTGTGAATATGACTTAAAATTATATACATGGTGGCCTCATTTCATATATTTTTTTTTGTTTGTAGAAGCATCATTTAACCAGGCTTTTAACACACAATGGCTAATATTTTCCGAAAAACTCATTTTTTACAATTTAAAAAATTCAATTTTTTTTAAATTAAAAAATGTATAAACGCTTTTTTACGCCTTCTTAGGTTTTCTTTTAATTTTATCTTGACATCATGTCTTTATAATATTCTAATTATTTTTTTGCCTATTTCTAATTCCATTTTAGAAATTAAGGATCTCAAACAAAATTTAGATGCTTATTCTAACTTGCAATTTGAGGGGATGGTTGGTAATATGCCGACACGGTTTAAATATCGCAATGTAATTCCTAATCAGTTTGGCCTAGATATGGAAGAAGTGCGTATTCTACATTTTTTTAATATATTTTATTATATTGGTTATTCACTGCTCGATAAATTTTCTCGATATATTGACTATTTAATCAAATCCACGCTACCTATCTTCAAATTTTTAATACCGTGTGCCGTTTTTTCGGGTCCAACTTTGTAAGCCTGAAGTTGTATACATATAAATTTTATAAAAAAAAATTGTAATTTAAAAAATATTAAAAAGAAATTTACAAATTGCTGATATTTAAGTTTGTTTTTCAACCCAATAAAAATCGTGTCTTGCATGTTGGAGTGTAAAATAATATGTAAAACTTAAATGTGGACTTTACGTTATAAAAATTCGATATATCTATTAGGTAAAAATTAAATATACATTTAATTAATATAGAATTTTTTTTTACTTAAAGAGTTTGAATTTTACAAAATCGAGAAAATAACATCAAATATGTGGCCACAATGTAGATTTTGATACTGCAAATTTTTACTTTACCGAACCTTTATATTTTGTTGACCTGTGGTAAAATTTTCTTGTTTTTTTTCTTCAAATTTAGCTAATTTTTATAAGTGTATTGATTTTTTTGTTTTTAAAAACACCCATTAGGATTTCTGTTTGTTAAATTAGTTTTAATTCTTTCTTTCGTTTGTTTTTCGTGTAATCATAACCAATTTTGCATTAGTTATACATAAAATAATTGTTTAATGCAGGATTTTGGAAATGTCAAGTTTTTGATACCCAATCCGTAATTGATTATTTTTATTTATAACACGAATTTTGTGTTTCATTTAACATAGAGCGAAAAAATATAAGTATTGCATTCTTAATAATTGAACAATTCTAATTTTTAGATATTAGTGGCCAATGATAAGGAGCTAAATAAATGGGTTAGCCTTAAAAAAATGTTTAAATACCGGACCGAACAAGAGGAGTTGTATGACGTAAACGCTTACAAAATTAAAGGTAAATAGAAAAATTAATAATTACCTTAATTTTCGAATTAAAAAAAGTACATTAAAAAAATTTATTTATTTCACTCTTGTTTTTTTTTGTAAATTATTGTTTTGTGATTTATTAATATTTAATAGGCAAACAATATCACAAAAAACGCAAAATACTCTTAAGTGTTTACGAAGAACCCAAAGATGATGAACATATTGACGCTGAAATGGCCCAAAATACAACTGAAAGGTGATTTAATGCATGTATTTATAATATATTGTGAAGGTTACAATTTTTAATTATCTATTTTGAAAAAAACTTTATTTTGATTTTATACGTGTGTGCAACTTTGATGATTATTCCTTATTTTTTTTAAATTAAAAATGTAATTTTTCTTATAAGTATATTTATAACACATTTTTATACAGCAAAACAGCCCAAATACCATTAGATTTGAATGTAAATTCACCTCTCAAACAAGAAAAGGTTCAAAGTTTACAAAGCACCCAAAAATTAAAAAGAAAAAAGCTTAAGCAAGAATCAAACCTAAATGTTGAAGGTAGTCAGGTTAAAAATATGCACAATGAAGTTGAAGAAATTTTGAAATCGACTGCTAAAGTGCCTAATCAAATAACCAAAATAAAGAAGGGCAAAAAACATTTCTTAGAAAATGCCGAAGAAATACAAAATAATAATAAGACAAATGAAGATACCAAATTTAATGATAACAAAAATCAACATAATAAAAATAAACGCATACCTAATAATGTTAATAAAAATAATAACGAAAATATACATAATAATAATAATAATAATAATAATCATAGCAAAAATAACAATGATTTGGTTCCTGCAGATGAAAGGCTTTTATTATATGGAATTAACCCCAAAAAATTTAGGAAAACACTTAAATATAAGAATATGGAAATACCTAGAAAATGAAAAATTTTGTGTTTTTACCTCTACGATCGCTACACATCAAAAACGACACTTCTTTTTTCTTTATTCAATCTTTTTTCATTTAATAAACATTTATATTTTCCTTTGTTATATTTATTTTTAACTTTGCCTTTACATTCGTGTAAAATTACCTTGTTTTGGCATCATTTAATGGCAAGACACCGTACTAAACTGTATGATACAGTTATTTACCCTACATATTTACAAAACTTAAAAAAATATTTTTTCCTATTGTTTGGAACAAAAATAAATTAAGTGTATTTTTTGATATCAAATAAAAAAAATCCAGTGTTTGGATAATATTAAATAATTTTAACGGGAGTCAATTTTGCATTTTATAATTGCATTTGAGTATTTAAGGTTAAACGTGTATGATGAAGAGCCATGTTTTTGTAAAGCGGCTTTAATTTAAAAAAAACAATGATTAATAATGTAATCCATATTTTAAAATTTTAAAATTTAAAAAAAAATACTTTTTGGCTTCTTAATTGAAGGCTTGGCAAATGGGATAGTAAATTTATTACTTAATTTATTTTATTTAAGGGCTATTTCACGTTAATCCAATCATTTTTACTTTAGTTAAAAATTCCAACTACATATTTATAGTATAAAATATTTTAATATCTGCCTAAATAAGTACATTAGGCTCTATAAAGAAAAATAAAACAAAAACAAAAGCTTTTTTTAAAAGGAAATAAAAGAACAGTTTTTAGGGCACGTGCAAAGTAAGTTTTTATTTTCGTAAAATTTTCAAAATTTTGAAATAAAAAATTTTGTAATAAAACGCAAATTTTTAAAAGTTGTCAAATTTTTCTTTAAAAGTTGTCAAATTTTGTTTATACACATAAAATGTTATTTCTGAAACAAAAAGTTTTTCAGAATTTTCAAAATTTTGCAAAAATAAAAACTCACTTTGCACGTGCCCTTAATATGTAATTTTATTGCGAATGAGTTAGTAATATAAATAATTTTGCTAACAAATTAATGCAAACATTAGAAAATCATTGATGACAATGAGGTAGAATATAAAGGCAATATTATATTTAAAAATCATTATTTAAGGATACTAAGTAACGTTATGTGTGGACACTTAAATAATATAGGATATTTAATTTAATTTGAGCAAAGTATATAAAAATACAAATATAAATTTTGACATAAGTTGCATACTATTATTTTAAATAAAGTATATATCTAAATAAAATTATGGTTTGTTACAAAACGTCTTTAATGTGTGGAACTTTTATGATAATAATACGATAAGTGGGGGGGGGGGGCGCAATGGGAGTAGATGTTGTTACCATTTGTAACTTTAAACTATAACAAGTTTGTAAGTGATTGGCTCCATAACTTTGTGGAACTTTTGATGATAGTTCATGGGCAAGAGACTGAAGTCCAAATTAACTAATTGACAAAATAGACCAATACAATATATATGATTTGGCATTGTAGATTACATTAAGAACCTTTTAATATAGAAATCATGACAAAATTTTTGTTTTTAAAATTGACACAAATCGAAAATACCAATTTCAAGAGGGACAACTTTGATAGTTAAAATTTACAATGCTCCCAGCTCACAAAATTTTCTTTCAATTTTGCAACCATAATCAATAACTTATTACGAACTTTTCCTCGATTTTCTGAGCGTCCAAGTATAGTACGTGTATAATGGTACCGTAATTATTTTAAAATTTACGCCTGGGTCATCATTTATTGAAAGAATTGGAGACAGAAAATCCTTATCCGTTTCTTTTAACGACTTTGACGCAGATGTGAACTGTTGTACGTAAAACGCCGTTATGTAGATGGGAATGCCACTGACCGGGTTAATCAATACCATACCCAATACTCATTTTCCCTAGGGACTATTATAACAGACTCTTTCTAGAAGAAATAAGTTAAGGCAGTTTCACTTTTAAGCGGTTTAATAAGGACAACAAAATTTGGACGACCTTAAGCATCATTTAGGGCAACCATCGTTCTTGGTCAAGTTTTTGGTGCTAATTACGAATATGAAATCAGAATTTTAGCCAATGCCTCAGATTTTTAGTTATTTGGTGTCAATGTTAAGATTTCTATTTTTAGGGTATTTTGGGCTTCTATAATATAAAAGTTAGGAGTAGTAACAAAAGTTTAAAAATATATTTTAATCGAAAACATTCATTATAAACATAAGCGTTAAATTTATAACATTTTTTTTAATTTTTTAGTTTAATAAAATTAATGGTTTCCCTCATGAAATCTGTTTTTTGATCCCAAATAACTTGAAAGTAAATTGCAAATAATTTTAAGCTATGAACTTTTTTAGATATTTCTATCATAAGAAATCTAAATATGCCAATATTTTTGAAAAATCCATAGTTAACGAAATTTTGTGAATTTTTTTTGAACTTTAGACGCGATTTAAAACTGGAGGCAGTGGGAAAAAAACTAAACCCTGGATCGTTTTCGCAAAAAAATTCTTTACGAAACCCTCAAAAAATCGTTTATGTTGTTTTTTTTTGTTGTTCAGAATTATTTCTTTTAGATTTTAAGTTAGGCCTGTCGACAAGGACATAATCTTATTATCATAAAAATTTGCTTCATGCAAAAGCTTTAAAAGTTCATATATTGGAATAATTTTGTGGATTACGTGCCTACCGAAATCATTTAAAAATACTCGTCGGGGTGTAGTCGTTGAATTTGGTTCTAAATATTTCAGAAAAATTTTTCGGTCTGACGGAAGGGGAGAATTATAAACAGGTCAATAAATTTGTGAGCTTTATGAGTTAACTTCAGAGACCACACCTGCCATCTTGAAGATTCTTAAATACGTATATATTTACCAATTAAGTTTTGTAGGCCAGCTAATACATTAAAAAATATTTAAAAAAAATGTTAAATATCTAAAAACGTATATTGAGGAAATTTATTATTGAAATCTAAAAAGTAAAATTAATACTTCAAATGATATTTTGATTTTAAAATCAATATAATACATAGTGTCATAGGCTGGGCTGTCAAATGTTTTATATAACCTAAATGGTTATGTAAATCCATACACGTAAAATAAATTTTATTTTTCCTAAAAAATTTTAATACAAAAAATTATTTTAATTTTTGTTTCTTTGGTTGATCTCGAAGTCGCAAAATTTGTAGCCGTTTTTTCGATACATAATTTAGAATATAGACGAAGCGGAAAAGGTAAATTATAATGAAAGACCGTCAAAAAGATCTCCGCCCCCCCCCCACCCTCAACTCATTATTTACCATTTTTCATACTTAATTTTTGTGGACCTACGTCAAACGTATATTATTTAATTGGGCTGGCCGGCTATCGGGGAAAACATCCTCTAAGAATATAAAGTATATAGATTGATGTTAATTTATAGTTAGGCTAGATGCACCAATTACAAGTTACATTTTTATTTATAAAGGGTTGAAAACAGTTTAAAAAACTAAAATGCGCAAAATGGGGTGTAAAATGATATATTAATTCAACGAGAAAAATTGGCTACGGTTCTGAAGTTTTTTTAATATAAAATAATGGTCCTTTATGAAACCAAGCTCTGTATGGTAACTCTCATCAACCAAAAAATACTGTCAGAAAAATTAAATATATTGACAAAAAGATTTAACACCCCCCAAGGCCTATTCAGCCACAAGCTAACAGAAAAATCCTGCAAGACTACTGATAAAACTGACAAACTTCGTTGATTTCGGGATAAATGCATGCTTTAAAAATTTGAGTCATTTTTTTCGAATATTCGGTAGCATCTAATTGTGAAACCATTTCACGAGCCAAATTAGCTATAGGATATTTTCTGGAGGCTGATAAAATCTCCACATCAGGCACGATTCTAGACCCCTTTTTTGGGGGGGGGGGGGGGGGGTGCCCTCCAAAAAAGGTTCATATGGGATACATGTATATTTTTTGCCGTGACCGGAGGTCACGGCTCTATCTGCCTTTGAAGGTGGCAAAAAAAAATTTTCTGCCGCCCCACTAGTTTTTTTTTGCCACACTAAATTAAAAAAGCTAGAATCGGGCCTGCTCCACATTGACAATAGGCGATTCTATATTACGTAGAATGAACAGTTATACTTTGAATAAACAGAAATTTGATTCTTTGGCGTTTTAAATTGATATATAATGTTAAAATAACAAAGTTACACAATTCTTAAAGATGAAATATAAATTCAATTTTTACTTAGACGCATCCATCTTGAGGTATATTAGGGAAAAATTGGTGTGAGGTATATTGTCATATAGACTTTTATTGCATTTTTTATAAGGTTATGGTCAAAGTTTTTACCCAATCATATTTCTCAATTTAGGATAAATTAAAGATTTTAAATTTAAGCCTATGCCTAAGCCCGCCCTTCCCCTTCCCTATTAAGACACGTCCTTTTAACTATTTTTTTGCACCTTTATAGCGGGCCGCCCGGAGAATTGAAAATTGAGGAGAGAGGTAATGAGATCAGCCGTAGTTTGAAATTTATATCATTCTTTTCCAGATCGTATATAATATAGGAAATAATTTAGGAGATGTTTAAAGGTCATTGCAAACAAATCTTGTTTCCTTAACAATGGAAACAATAGGTAAAATACAATTTCTAGAAGATCAAATTTTAGTATTTATTACGGGTCAAATGCGGTAAAATAAATATTCATTTATTAAACAATCAAATTAAAAACCGATTTTATTTTCATTTAATATTTCACTTAGGCCATATCTTTTTCAGAGTTTAAAACCACATGAGCCATGTTATATAAAGGCATTTTTCAATATTGCTTCGTCGGCATTGATTGAACGCGTAAAAGAGTCATTTAACAGATCAAATTCGTTTTTATACGAAAAAAAGCGACCATTTACAAGACAGGTGTCTTATTTCGGGAAATAGTTTCTTTGTACCGTAATCAAAAAAATCCTCTTTATTTAATCGAATGAGATTTAAAACCTTAAACACATTAATTTCTGAGTGTAAACAATAAGCAAGGTTTTTGTTCAAAGTGCTAATGATTTGAATACATATACTTTAAATGCTATCTAAAACTATTTGATATTGTACGAAGCTTAGATCTCAATATTGGTTGAAATTAGCTAGGTTAACTAACTACTGTATTCGTATCTTAAAAAAGAAACAAGGGGTACAGATTTTATAAAAGGTGAAATTGGCCTTGGGCTTGGGGGTCTTGAAATTAGATTACTACCAACCCTATTTTTTGCTTTTTTTGACTTCAAATGCTTGCAGAATCTCTAATGAAAAAGCCTGCAATGCCGTTATATATCGGACCTAGTCATTTTTTTAGATGTGCATGAGGTCGGAATTTTTTTTTATCTTATTGCCTAAGGCAAGGCATTATAGACGTCGACGCATAGCAATTTCAATGCTCCTTTACCCCACCCCTCCCCCTTACGGTTATTTATTTGCATATCTGTGCTCCGTAAATAAACCTTTGACCACCGTCTTAAACACTATTCCTAATTAATATAAATGCAGTTAACTCATTAATTTGTCGGGCGTGCCCATGCATTTGTTAAATCGCTTTTATGAACAAACCTGCTATTTAATCATTTAATAAATAAATGAGGCGAACGACCTTGATCGTAAATTTTGTTGTTTTATATACCAAATTAAACACAATTTTGAGTCTGGTTGTTTGAATGGGTGAAAACCAGCGAATTCCAAAGCTAAACCATTTTTCCAGCCTAGACTCAAAAAAAGGTACCCTGAGGGTCTTAAATCTCATTTAATTCTTCAGGGTCCGACGCAGAGCTAAAAGAGAGGCAAAGCCTTAGTCTAAAGAAAACCTATTGACCGCAGGTTTCTATATGACAAAATACGCAAAGTTAGACGACCTGTCCACAACTTGGGCATCAATAATGTTCTCTTAATTGATCATTTTAACTTCTCAATTGACAATGAAATTCGTTTTAACGATCAAATACGAGTAAAAAAACGTTTTACAACACCTTAGGAGCTTTCAATTATTTTTAACTTTAATCCCTCGAATATTTTCAATAACTCGGTTCGGATTAAATGACGTTCTAATTGGCGCCTTTGAGATTTGTTTTAAAAGGAGTAGAAGAGGTTAGTTTGTCGGAATATGCATATTCACATTGCGTTACGTATATTGCCAAATTTTTTAATAGGTAATTGTATCCTTTATTGCCTAAATATCGGCCAGTGAAAAATTTTAAATAGTAAGCCTTTTAGTTCTATAATTAACACATTTTAAAAGCCATGTACATTATAATGATTTATTGTAGAGATAAATCAAAAGCGAGCCGATTTAAAAACTCCCTTTTGGCATATTCCGTTGAAATATTCCATACTAATTTAAATTATAATCCCAACTAAAATTTTTTTATCACTATCACCAGCCTTTTCAGTATACAAACTCCCAGTTATAATTGACGCTTTTATTACATATTTTAGGCTTTTTGAAAAAATACTTTTATATCTCTTTAGATAAGTTTTAGGAGGCTCGTAAAGGTGATAAAACTTAAATTTTTAATGTAAAAACTTTTTAAAATATTTGTGGCGTGGCGAAAAATTATGTATAAATGAGCAAATTTTACAACACATGCATCCTAACATTAATATTTTATTTTTAGGTATAAAAATTTTATTAAATTTATCAATCAAGGTCCGTTACTAAATTCGTTTGCTTGAAAAAGGAATGAAAACTTCATTGATGGTACCAGAATTTTTTAACCAACCCCTAATATCGGATGTCACATTCAAGGTAAATTTTTTTCTGAAGCTTGATAGATTTTAAAAAGTTCAAGTGGCTTTAAAAATTGCTCCTAAGGGGTTAAAAAAATGCCAGATTAGTAGACATATGTAGTTGGATTGTCTCTTAATAAATACTTTAAGCAAAAACATTGAAAAATTACGTATTCTTAGGCGTCTCAGAAGATGGGGCTTAGGGGCGCAAATAATTCTCGTACCGACTCGACGCTTAAATATCTATTATAAATAAACATTAATGAATTTCTCAACATTACTTTAAAAAGTTGTGTTGTTTGTTGCTCTTTTGTAATTGTAAAGAAAGACGAATATGAGAAGTTAATTTCTATCACTAGACCGAGTTAATTTTACATGTAATCCCGTCATCTCACCTTTCCACTCTAATAATTTTTTCTTTTATTTACCCATATAAATAACGATCTGTTGGAAAATTTAAAATTTTATCTCTGTAGGTTATAGGCAGAGGCTAATTATTTTTTGTACGGCTGGCTAAATTTTTTTGGTGTGAAACAAATAAAACCCATGATTTTATTATACGATTTTTGGAATGGCGCGAATTTTCCGTCGTCCGAAACCGATGTTTTACGACTCGATTAGATTTGGGAATGCGTTTAAGGCGAGTGAGTTATCGCTAAAAGTGATTTTTAATATTAAAATATTAATATTACTTTTTTGTATTGAGAGGCAAGGGTTTCAGAAGCGTATGCAGAAACCTTTATAAAGGGGGGCAGAAATTTTTTTGTAAGGAACTACAAATTTAATTTTAATATTGGTATTTTATTAAATTATTTTATAAGGTTTTATATTTTTCAAAAATAGTCATTTTATTAATTTCTATTCCTACATGTTTAATATATAAATTTAACCGCTTACATCATAAAAATTGAAAAAAAAGTTTCCAAAGGGGGGCAACTGCCCCCTTTTGACCCCTGAAGGGTTGGATAGAGCTATAGGCCGTGATTCACATATAGCGGTACCATCATAAAAAACAAGGCATAAAATATAGCAAAACCCTAAAACCACTGTGACAATTATAAACTAGAGATCAATTTAAAAGGCGATATGTTTGGGCATGTTATTAAAGTGACACCCATTGCCAAAGACTAAGGTAATTATGTATCTAATAAAATTTTGGCTTTATATCAATTCTTCTTGTATGAACTTTTATATAAAAAAAATGTTGGTCAAAAAGCACATGGTGTATTATATACAGTGCTGGGAAAACAAGAGCCAAAAAACTTTGGCTCATTTTCCCCAAAACTTGAAGAAAAGGGAGCTACAGATAAAGGATCAAAATAAGAATTTAAAAAAAGCCCTAGTAAAAAAAAGGGGCAAAAAAACACCCAAAAAGTTCTTATAAAGAGCCCAAAAAGCCCATATTAAATTTTGATTTTTTCTTTATAATAATGATGGGTGGGTTATTTTTTCTTGAAGCTCTTAGGAGTTTTTGAAGAAGGCTTTTTTTAAATATGCCCCTTTTCTTTAAGCAAAAAAAGGGGCTTTTCTTTTGCCATGCCAACGAGTTTGTGGGCATTTGTGGAAAAAACTCAAAAACTTGTTAAACAAAAGCCCATTTATTTTTTTCCCCAGCCCTGGTTATATAAACGAAACTTTGGTTCCAAATCATTATTTTAAATGAAGTAATATAATAGAAAAAAAATTTAAAGTTAAAAATTCCTTTTACTTTCCCATCTCACTAGCAAGTTCTAAGGAAGAAACAGACAAATATTAATAATGTTATTTGAACATTGATTTAAAACACCTATAAATTCGTACCCTGAATATGATAGGAAAAAGAGCATAAAATGGCCTAAAAAGATTCCTATAAAAAGATTAAACCAACCCCCCTCCCCCCCTTCCTTTTGCTCCTAAAATTTTGTCATAAATTTTATCCACTAATATTAGTCAAAATGTAAATTTTTCAAACGTTGTCGAATATTTTTTCCTTATCAACTAGCCCCAATATCTATTGATAAAAAGAAATTATAAGTTTTAAGGTAAGAATTTTATTTTAAATTTTATAATTCGAAAATAAATTGTTTTTCAAACCATGTTGCTATGTGTATCGTAGTTAAAGTTGCTGCAATATTTTAAGGTGGGCAAAGAAATTTTCTATGGTCACAAATTCGTTCTAGCGGCCAAAAGTGAAACTTTTAGGGCCCAATTTTATGGTGCATTTGTCATGAATCAAAAGGATCGTGCCCTTTTACCGTTCGTAGAAGAGGTGGAAATAAAGGATATCAGTGCTGAGGCATTTGAACAACTTTTAAAGTAAATTAAAATCCCAAGTCGACTTTTAAATTTATAAAATACGGGAACTTATTGTTATAGTTAAAATTTAAGCTCATTCTTATAATTTGCTAAAAAAAACATTTATATGTCGCAAAAAGGTAAGAAGGACGATGCGAGCTCAAGCTTTCAGAACATATGATCAATTTTTGCTTTCCAAATATTATAACAGTTATTTAGGTTAAGAATTTTAGTTAAAGATAACAAGAAACTTTATTATTTAGCGTCCTAGTGTGAGTCTGTCCTCTCCATATAACAAAATTAAACCATGTAGCAAATTCGCTAAAAATGTGTCACTTGAGACTTAAGTTCTTTATCTCAAATAATTAAAAATAAAATTTTTATCAAAGCTTTTACATCAACTATGTTACATATGGCCCAAACTGAATAGTTAAATATAGTTTGTAATTATTACTTAAATTGTAAATTTGACATTTTAGTTGGTTTATATATAAAAACTTTTTTTAAAATATATTGTTGTATATTTAACATACTCTAAAAAAAAATGTTTGCTTGCTAATAATTGTGCTTTTATTCCTTTAAATGTAGTTTATTAAGGTATTTACAAGATTTTTGAAGAAGCTTGATGGTTAAAGCTTGTTCGATAGTCGTCAAACACCTTAACCATTTTTAAAAAAAAATTTTAAACCTAAAACTCCATGTCTCATAGTCATATAGGAAAAAATTAATCGAACAAGTTTTAAATAAGTTTTCCTAAGTGAATCCCCTTAATGTTAGTGGTAAAACAAATGCGCTCATTATTTTGAGATAGCAAGAGATAAATTTTAGGTAAAATCAATGTATATAATATATACAAGTTTGTTTTAAAAAATTAAATATTAATTTTAAAGGTACATATATGGCGGAAAAGCATACATGGATTCGACAATCGAATCTGCTGTAGTTTCAATCGAAGTATTATCGGCATCTAAAAAATATCTTCTCGAAGATCTAAAAACGGAAATGGTTAAAAGGATTAGTGAGACTGTGAATACCGAAAAATGTTTTGAATATTTCAAACACTCGACTATACATACTGAAATTGGAGAGCTATATCATTTAAGTGTATAAAGTTTTAAATATTTCGGGTTATTTTAGATCTCTAAATAGTGGCCCTCAAATTTTATGTATTACAAGAAAGCCATTTAATGGTCGGGTAAGCATTCCTACCAATTTGAGCATGTATTAATGAATACAAAAACGTCAAATTAAAAATACTCAAGGCAAAAAAGGTATGGCCAGGGCCGTCAGGGTATATGATAGATGTAAAATGAATTTGTAAATGCCTTATAAATGCAGGAGAACTTTTTCATAGGGTTATCTTTTACGAGGATTTCAAATATATTTGTTCGAGTTTGTTATTAAAAAATTTCAAATAAATTATTAGTGTGAATACATACAACTTTAGATTACATTTTGCTATTCTATAATTTTACGATTAATTCAATTATATTTTTCGCAGTTTATTATGGCATTTAATCTTTCTTATATTATACTATAATAGTGACATGGGACTTAAATTTTAAAAAAGGAATATCGTGTGTTAAAATTTAAGGTTGTGGTGCCGAAGTTTATTTGGATTCTCATAACTTTATTTAATAAATCACAAGTCCGTTCGGCATTTTATTTATAGCAAGCTTGGAAAAAAAGAGAAAGCTTAGGGTTTTTTTTTAAATATTTTTTAACCCGCGGATGGTAGGGTGACAAAATTGTAACGCATGCTATTGTAGGATACACCCAATTTTAAACCTCTATAACTTTAAAAGTTTATTAGTTATAGTCTTTTTTATTATTTTGAAAAAAAATACGTGCTTTTTTACAAACTAAGACACAGGATAACAATTGAGAATTAGTTATCTACAGAGATCAAACCTGCCATCTTTGGGAATATAAAATCCGCTTATTTTTTTCCTAACCAAACTTAGTTAGTTCAGTTAAAAACATTAAAAATTTTAAAAAAAAAGATCAAAAAACCAAATAAGATAACAAAAATAAATTGAAACTTTATTTTTGCATATTTACAATAGTTAAACTGGTAAACTAAAACTTCAAAAATTTTCATTTAAAACGGATAATATATCGTGTCGTATTTAAGTTCGGACGCGAAATATTTTGTATTATCTAAATGATGTAAGAGCTTGACGTATTAATAAAATTTATTTTCCTTTATTTGTGATTATAAATATAAGTTACAAGGGATTTTTATATGCAAAAAAGATTTTTGAATTTTTCTTTTTAGGGTATATTTAGATCTGTCATCTATGAAGCCAAAGACGGAAGAAACTAAAAAAACGAAAAACATATATGAGATTAGACCATCATGGAGATGCATTCTTTTATGCTTCTATAAAATTCACGTTTCTGACATTAAGATTTGTTGACCTGTGATATAAGTTACTATTAATGTGTATTACATATTTTAATACAAAATAAAAAAAAAACTAAAAATGAGAATTCTTTATTTTTCTATATTTTATTAGATAAATCTTGTCATTCAACGAAATGTAAAAATTATATTCAATAGTGTTTTTACTAGTAGAAATCTTTTTTAAGGATTCATGAAAATAAAATATTATAAATTTAAAAGTTATTTTTGGCTATTATTCACCTTTAAAATTATAGATTTTTTAAAAAAAAAATAATTCTTATCATTAATATATAATACGAACCTTTTATATACTTAATATGTAAAATTATTTTAAAAAATACTTTGAAAATTAGGTTGTATTTTTTTTAGTTTAAATTTACATAGAGGCAATATTATTGTTAACAGTGAAACTGAGAGTGTGGGGTCCATACGGATCCCAATACAATTTCTAATTTTTAAACGAATTTTTTATGTTAGACTATATTTATTTAGTAGTTTTGTTTATTATATATTCAATAAAAGTCACAAAATGAACAATAATGTATAATATTTTAAAAAAATTTATTTATTCATTTTTTTGGTAAGGAGGTGGAAATATTTGCTCGTTTGATCCCAAAGCTAGCCTTAAATAAACTGGGATTGGGATCATCAAATACACTAGTATAGTTAGGGTTCGTATAGACCCCACAGTGCTAATCGCAGGTTAATACATATATAATTTAGAAGATGTCCGTTTATCAAAACTTTTAAAAGAAGCAAAATTAGGGCGGGCAAAAATTAAAATCCTAATAATTAATCACCTAAGATATGTGGATTGCCAAGGTGACTTATATTTTATAGAAATAAAAAAAAACAAAAAAAATGTCGATACGGGGATTCGAACCCAAGCAGGCCTCGGCAGCATATAACCTCTGCACCTTACATGTCTTAGGTTCTTTAACACAATCTATCTATTATTTGTAGACTTTTTAATACAATTGAGCTATCAATTTGATAAATAAATTGTAATTCAAAACAAACAAATGCCATTAATGAAATTTTGCAAAAATAATTAAATTTCAGATAAAATTTTAGATTAGCAGCATGTAATTTACAGCTTTTTAAATATTCAAATTCGGTGATTTAGAATTAATATTTTATTATCGCATTTATTCAAAAACTAAAATAGTTTTTTGAATAATATGTTAAAATTAAAAAGTTTCATATATAAACCATAAGAAAAGTTCTTTTTCTATAAAGCGTTTTTACTATTTTGTGCCAAATAAGGTAAGAAAAAACTACATTCAGTGTAAAAATACCTTATGTAAAAGGTCATTTAACAAGTTTTTTATACACCTGATAGACCTGCCTAGCCCGGACCCCTAATTTTAGTCAAAAATAAGATTTTAAATTAAAAGACCCCAACTTTCACTAATTTTAATCGTCTATCATTATTATAGACGTATACATAATAGGGTCGGGCATTATAAAACTAATAGTCCATATTAAAATAAAAGATACCTTGTTTTTATATTGATTGTATTTTTCACATAATCGATAATATTAGACTTGAAATAAATTTTAAAACGCTAACGACATTTTTAAGTTTCTGGCCATTAACCCGTTTATATTTTCACAAATAATATTTAGAACTGCAGGTGGATATACTCAAAAGACTTGGAGGCCCTTCTTTCAGTGGATCGTAGAAAGTTCCTACAATTTATAACACACTTTTTATCATACATGCCTCGTGCACTTATTTTCAACCTTCTAATCCTTTGGGCAAAGCAAACTGTTACTCAAAACGACCCTTTCGAGGATTTGCTACTTAACCTAATACTCGAATCAAAAATTCACCGTCCAGAAAATATGAAAAACTCAACAGCTCTAACAAAGATTGATATAGAAGAGCTAATTATTAAACCTAGAATATTTAAGGCTGAAACTCTTAATCAATTTATGGTCAAAGAAGCTATTTTACACAGACCTCTTGACACATGTGGAAGCCCTGTCGAATTAAAAGAAAAAGTAACTCTATTGGATTACCCCAGAGGTGGAATTACAACATACATAACGGCTTTTTTAATTGTGTCTGACACGAGTGACTTCTCTTTCGAGGTGACTAAGCAGAATGATGAAATTATGTATTTTTTTCGCTTGGCCCCAACCATCACCCTTAAAAATGAGCATATCAAAATTCCACCAGTACCCATCTACCCTAATTACAATTATAACGTCCGAATAATGGAATTGTTTGAGCTTAGCATTGAAATAACCATGGGTATCGATAATAAGATTATGATTAAAAAACTTTTTAATGATTTTAAAATCTCGCATATCTATTTTGTGTGAAAGTCGTCACTTATACGCTAAAATAATTTTGAAAAATTTTTATTGTTATTTTATATGTAAATTACCAAAGCACTTTTCCCTTTATATGTTGATATTTGTAGTTTAATATTGAATAAAATTAGAAACCATAAAACCTAATACGTATGTATCCCAAAAGGTTTAATTTTAACTAATTAATTTTAACATTTGTTGAGGCTATAGCCGGATATTTACTCTTGTATATAACAGCCAGGAAAGAAATTTGTGCCCAATAGTTATATCCATTTACCGTAAAAACACTGTTTAACGAATTATTTAAATATACCACGATTGCTCGCGTGAAGTATCCACAAACCCAAAAACCCTTGTAAAACAAAGCTTAGCTTAGAAATTGGATTTTTAGTGTTTTCTAATCTAATTTGCTTCCAAATTCGCTAAAAAGTGAATAGTCACGTTCTGAGGTGAAACAAATAAACTAATCATTCTTTTTCTGTTTTTATAAAAAAATATTAAATTTTGGATTATTCATATAGCTTTTGATTATAAAAAATTATCAAATTTGAAAATCATTATGTGTGCCATTCCTACTTAAAAAAAAATTAGGCAAAAATATGACATACTTTAACATAAACATATACCGACTTTAATTATCAAATTTAATGAGCTTTTTGAAATTTGAGCATTCGCCATTCGCCACACACCTAAATGTATAATGTATTGGATAGCTACTTAATCATATTAGAAGGATTACTATATTTCCGAATTTCATTTTAGTTGTAATGTTTCTCGTGAGCCTACTTGAGAGCTGGGAAAAACATTCAAACTCAAATATAATATAAAAAAATGTATTCTCATTTACATTTTTGCTTATCAATAATCATTTTTTAGACTGTAGTAATCCAAATGTCGACTTGCATCCATAATAAATATGCACTAAACACCCAATTTAAAAACTGTATAATGAAATATATATGTCAGCGTCCAAACGCAATATTCCGCCGGCGGAATATTGTCTGGACTTGAGCTCAACGTCCAAAGCTTATATTCAGCCGGCGGAATATAAATTGGCGAATAGTCAACGACCAAAAAGCATTTTCGCCGGCAGAATATTGTATGGACTTGCTCAGCGTCCAAAGCTTATTCTGCCGGAAATTTTTTGCAAAATTTAAGGGACAAACTGAACTTTATGTGATTAATTTTGAAATATTGATTATTAAACGTTTTTGATTTTTATGCGTAGAATATGAAATGTTTAATGAATAGAGGTCATGTTGAATTTTAAATTAGGGTTAAGGGCTAGAATAGTGCTAAAAACTTAAAGATTAAAAGATTCAGAGGCGAACCGGTGTATTTAGAAGCAGTTTAACTTCACATTTGAAAGCGCTTAGATTTTTTAGATACCCTCAGAAGTGCGCTAATGTTATAAAAACCGCGCAATTTTTTTGTTTTTTAAATTAAGCGAAAGACTCTAAAAACGCCGAGGTATTTCTGTAATGTACCTGCGACTTTAAATGCACCAAGAATCCTAACTCGCAATAAAGATTCAAATGTAAGCCGGAAAAAACATACTAAGGTGCCTTAAAACGCGTAGGTGATACTGAGAGCACGCAAAAGACTCCTAAAATAGTGCAAAAAAATGAATTAGGACTGCGCACAGGTGTCGAACTTTTAGGAGGACCAAAATAATAAAAAATTTACAAGATATTTATAAAAGCCTTATTTAACCCTTTGTTAAAATTAGGGCACTCCCTGCCTAACTGGCCCTTAAAAATGCTATATTGGAATTAATGGAAGGTTTATAAGTTAAATATCTCCGATTTTAGTCCAGTTAACGAACCGGCTTTAGACCTTCCTTAAAATTTTTTAATTCCAATATTCCTATTTTGTACCAATTAAGATTTAAAACATTTTAAGAATAAAGAACGGTTGGATTATTATAGGCTCAATATAATTTCAAGTTCAAAGTTTATCTAATATGTATATTTGGACAATCTTTTTGGATTCCCAGCCACTATATGAAAAGACGCCTACTCACATAACTAAAAACTTTTGGTTATTAAAAGGGAACCAATGAAGGCTCAAAAGCACGAATCCTGAATTAAGACCGCCCCAATTGTTTTGTAAAGAATTGAGGTATCTTAAACTTGAGCGAAACCTCTAACGTGCAAAATATAGATTACATTAAAATTTTCAAAAGCCCAACGATATTAAATTGACGCCGAGTATTTATAAAGGCGCGCATTTAGAACCAAAATTTGTTTCAAATTTAAGGCCTGCTCCAATCCAAAAATAAGGCCCGAAAATTTTTAATTAAGCTAAAGTTATACCCTTTATCGCGAGAAAATAAATTTATCGTTTTTAGTTCTTGTTAATATACAAATAGAGCATATAAAATTCAAAACTTTAGCCCATCTCGGCCCGTAATTTCTATTTTTAAATTAAAGCCCAGTGCGTTTGACCCGTTATAAATTTTGAACCCTGGCCCTTGTTTGCTGGCGGGCCGGGGGCAGGACTTTCGGTTCTAGACTTTAATCTCTAATGTGATTGTAGGCAAATCATTTAAGAAAAAAATAAATGGCGAAGTGAAGAGGGCTTTTATGCGGAGCAGGGTGCTATGATTATTATTGAATTTCTTCATTTAAAATTATACATTTGTGTGGACATTTGATCCTTTGGGGTAAATTTTATAAAATGATGAAAGCTCATTTTTCCGATTCTAGTAAATTAACTTAGTATCCTCATAAAAACTTTTTTTTTATTAGTTAAGGCTACCAACTCGGTAAAAGCACTAAATTATCAAAATATAAGCTGATGTTGCCAGGGCTGGGAAAAGAAACTAAATGGGCTTTTTTTTTAACAAGTTTTTGGGTTTTTTTTCCAAATGCCCACAAACTCGTGGGCATGGCAAAAGAAAAGCCCCTTTTCTTGCTCAAAGAAAAGGGGCATGTTTAAAAAAAGCCCCTTTTTATAAAAAAAAACTCCTAGGAGCCTTAAGAAAAAATAACCCACCCATCAAAATTTTTTGAAATTATTATAGAAAACATAAAATGGGTTTTTTGGGGCTCTTTTTAAGAGCCACTTTTTGTGGGTTATTTTTGCCCCTTTTCTTAGTAAGGGCTTTTTTTGAATTCTTAATTTGGCCCTTTATATTTGCCCCCCTTTCTTTTTTTATGTTTTAGGGGAAAAAATGAGCCAAAGTTTTTTGGCTCATTGTTTTCCCAGGCCTGGATGTTGCCGCCAAAAAATATAACCTTCCATTAATTCCAATATCGCATTTTTAAAAGCCAGCTAGGCAGATGCCCTAATATTAACAAAGGGTTAAATAAGGCTTATATAAATCTTAAAAGTTGTAAATTTTTTATTATTTTGGTGCTCCTAAAAGTTTGACACCTGGGCGCAGTCCTAATTCATTTTTTTGCATTATTCTAAGAGTCTTTTGCGTGCTCTCAATATCACCTACGCGTATTAAAACCACCTTAGTATGTTTTTTCCTGCTTACATTTGAATCTTTATTGAGTTAGAATTCTTGGTGCATTTTCAGTCACAGGTACATTACAGAAATACCTCGGAGTTTTTTAGAGTCTTTCGCTTAATTTTAAAAACTAAAAAAATGCGCGGTTTTATAAAATTAGCGCACTTCTGAGGGTATCTAAAAAATCTAAGCGCTTTCAAATGTGCAGTCAAAGCGCTTCTAAATACATCGGTCCAAATATGAATCTTTAAATCTTTAAGTTTTTAGCACTAATCTAGCCCTTAACCCCAATTTTAAATTCAACATGACCTCTATTCATTAAACATTTCATATTCTAAGCATATAAAATCAAAAACGTCTAATAATCATTATTTCAAAATTAATCACATAAAGTTCACTGATTGTCCCTTAAATTTTGCAAAAAAATTCCGGCATAAGCTTTGGACGTTGAGCTCAAGTCCAGACAATATTCCGCCGGCGAAAATGCGTTTTGGTCGTTGACTATACGCCAATTTATATTCCGCCGGCAAAATATAAGCTTTGGACGCTGAGGTCAAGTCCAGACAATATTCCGCCGGCGGAATATTGCGTTTGGGCGCTCATATATATTTTACACACTATTTAACCATGTAATAAATCCAAATCAAAAGTTTTAAAACGGAAGCTTTCAACACATGTAAGTCATATTAGTTAAGAAGTGTTGAGCCTAGTAAGTGGTAGGATAAGTGACCCCAAAACATAAAATCAATTAATTTTACTGTGTCTTAGCCCGAAAAACGCAAATCTCATTTAACTCTTCAGAAGCATTTGTTGTGTAAACGCAAACACGGGTAAACCGTCTACGGACAAAATAGGTATGGAAAAAACTTCTATATTTTACGGGTTTAATTACTTAAAACATTTGTGGATATATTTAAAACCAATAATAATAAGGATAATATATTTGTAAAATATATTTTAATATAAAAAATCAAAAAAAAAAGGTTGATATATACTAATGTGATAAAAAATTTTAACTTAAACACAAGAATAAAATTTGACGAATTTACATACACTTTTTTTTTGAAATGTTAGCCAATTTTAATTTCAGTATATATTTTATATCAAAAAATAAATTATATACAAAAGGGGTTATATTTTTTTGTAACATAACAGCGTAAAAGAAGATATTTTTACTTTCCTTAATCACACACAGGAGCGTATTGAGGGGGGGGGGGGGGGGGCAAATGGGGGCAAATGCCCTCTTTAGAATTTTTTTTTAATTTCTATGATACCAACGGTTGATATCAAACAATTAAATAAATATCAATAAATTGCTATTTTTGGAATCAAATTTTTTGATTTTGTTTTTAAAAAATATCAATATTAGCTGACTTACTAGGTTTGATTAGAGGTAAACGGTAAAATCACTAAGATGGCAAATTTTATGGGCAGGTCTATTCGGTGTAAAATGAACTCGCGTAAAATGACTTTTTACACGAGTTCATTTTACACCGAATAGACTTTTACACGAGTTCATTTTAAACCGAATAGTAAAAACGCTTTGCAACATATTTATTATATTAAAATGATGGTTTTCTTATGTAAAATTTTATGAGGATTCCAAATATGTTATTCAATTTTGTCTAACTCTTTTAGTTTTAAAACAAATGCAATTTTAAAATCTAAATAACTCTAAGAGATAGCATATATGAATTCTTACAAATTTATTAATTATAATAGACCAATCTAATATTATAAAACTAATTGAATTTTCATTCGCGAAATTGCATTTTCTAACTTATAATTTCTGTTAAAATATAGATAAAAAAAGCCCAAATGTTAGTTCGGAATGTTATTATAAATACATGAATTGTGACTCTTTAATTTATAACTCGTGTTGCCGAGTGGCTAGAGTTCGTCTCTCTAGCCCATTCTCCAGCCCATTCGCGCCCTGGTTCTACTCCAGATGGTACACTTTTTTTTAATTTTTTTTAATATACCCAAGCGTTTACCAAAGTGTTGCCTGACTTAGTTTAAATACTAGCAGTTCCTAAAATGTTATTTTGAACACTTAAATGTTGTTATTATTTTATCCCTGGAGCTGCGTGCACTTTTAATTTATTATATGACCCATAAACTTTACTTCAGCTGCTTTCTGCCGTTTGAGCCATTCCCCTTTTTTCCCTTTTGTCGCTTCCTGCTTCTAGAAACTTCGGTTGTTCTCAAATGACCTCAAATGACTATATAAAATGCGATTGTATTTTTAAATTATTTATTATAATGAGCAATATATATTTTGATTTATTATTAAATATTTAATCTTTTCCTTAGCAATTTGAAAATAACAACAATTTAATTATACCAAAGCCAATTAATGTGCACCCAGAAACTTCAACAATCGATTCGGTTTTGGAGGTTGTTTAAAAGGTATTCCTAAACCACTTTAATAGCTTTCCTTACCGATAAACAAGGTTGCAACAAAACCTTAGGTAGCAATGGTTAAAAAAATTTTCGATAATGATGGGCTTTTTTGCTAAAACAGATGAGGACTTTGATTTAAAATTTTTAAATATAATTTAATATTGTCAATATAATAATTTAAACAAATTTTCAGATTATTTGTCATCTTCAAAATTAAAATTATATAATAATGTTTATAAACCTTTAAATTTACATATAATTAATGATCTGTTTACAACCAATATTTTAGAAAGTATGAACTTTGTTTTGAAAAATGAATTTAAATGGACGGCGCACCCATCAGGGGATGTTATTAATAAATGTACAAAATTATATGATAACCAAAAAAGAGAGGTCGAGCGAGCCTCAACTGGGGAAGAAATTTGTTTTTATGATGAACAACAAAATATTACTAATAAAAAATTAAAAACAACTAAAAGTAACATTGTAAAAAGATACGGACCTCTTCTACAAAAAACTTAAGCTTAAAAATACTCTCTAACATTAAAAAGCTTAATCAAAAAACGAGTCCGTGGTCATCGCACTAATTAGTAATTATTTATAGAATTTGAAAAAATATACAACACAAATTGTCCATTATTGCCCTTCATTTGATATTATACATGATGCATTTATTTTTTCTATAAATATTACATTACGATATTGATATACGTGAAAAAATAAAATAAATTGTAAATATGATAAAAATATATATGTTTTAAACTTTAAGGGGCGAAATCCCTTTTTTAAGAAACAACCATTTCAAAGTAAGAATTCATAATCATCGCATTTGGAGTAGGATCTTAAATTTTAAAGTTAATTAAAAAGTTTTTAAATAAATGAAACAATTTATAATATTACACATCAATTGTTCAAAATAAAAATGGCGTATTATTATTATTAAATGAGAAATATGTGGGTCACCTTTTATAAAAACTAAAATAAGAAGCTAAATCTACCAGTGAACATATTTACAAAGTTTCCTAATAAAGGTATCTTAATAAATAAAAAGTTATTGACAAAAAATAAGGTTAAAAAAAAATTATAATACTATATCATCTTAATTACCTAAAATAACATAAAAACACTCCAGGAACTACTAAAATATTTTTAATCTAAGTCAGGTAACATTTGGGTATAATAAAAAAAATTACAAAAAGTGTACCATCGTGTGTAGAACCGAGGCACGATTGGGCTGGAGATACAAACTCTAGCCACTCGGCAACACGAGTTATAAATTAAAGAGTCACTATTCATCTATTTATAATAACATTCCGAAAAAACATTTGGGCTTTATTTATCTATATTTTAACAGAAATTAGAATGTAATTTCGCGGATGAAATAATTCAATTTTTATAATAATTGGTCTATTATAATTAATAAATTTGTAAGAATTCATATATGCTATCTCTTAAAGTTATTTAAATTTTAAAATTGCATTAATCTGAAAACTAAAAGAGTTAGACAAAATTGAATAACATATTTGGAATCCTCATAAAATTATACATAAGAAAACCATCATTTTAATATAATAAATATGTTGCAAAGCGTTTTTACTATTTGGTGTAAAATGAACTCGTGTAAAAGTCTATTCGGTGTAAAATGAACTCGTTTAAAAGGTCATTTTACACGAGTTCATTTTACACCGAATAGACCTGCCGTAGTTTATCAAGCTATTACATTATTTTGATTTATTTGGCACTCCGACCTAAATATAACCCATGTAATTTAAAATAAAAATGAAAATACTTTTGAATTTTACAGTTTAACACTTTTAAATTAAAAACAGTTTTTTATATACTTTTTTGCTTTTTTGATATATTATATTAATTTTCCCATTGTCTATTATTAAATTTAATTAGGAAAAACCGGAAACAAATTTTAAAACATAAGATAGCAGGTTTGATCTATTAAATTTGTTGACCTGTGCAGTTAAAAGAGTTGACCGGCAAGGTTTATTATCTTTTGATAGTTATAATGGTTGTTTGGCCGTACAATAAAACTTTAAAACAGCAAATCTGGGAGATGATAATGACATAGGTTACCTTACGCTGAATTTTGTTTTTTTTTTCAATAACTAAAACATTCAAAAAAAGTCACAAACGAGTTTAACGTGCATCTGTATGGGTCCCACCATGCTTGTGTTATATTTTGAAAAATTAATGTATAAAGAAATTATTTAATAGGGAAGATGAGTTATGATCTCTATGCTTTTATGAACCTATGGGTTTAAGAGTTGTATGCATGCTATAATAATTTTAACTGCTAACAAAGAATATTTTCTATGAATATCTCTATTAGTAATTAAAAAAATAGTCTTTTATTTTATCCACATGGCTAAAATATATCTTTTATCTAGGGTTTGATATAAAACTTTGATTACACAAACATCTATAAATACAAAACCTATAAATTCAATAAAAATCGTAAAGTATATAGAAATAGAGTAAATATATTTGGTTAAGACAGGTTTTCTAAACTTTTTTTTACATTCGTATTCTAATATAATAAAGGTCAACAACTTTTTGAGAGGTATAAGTTAACCACAGAGATCAAACTTGCCATCTTAGGAAATATCAAATCCGTTTGCCGTTTTTCATAGTATTAAAAGAGAGTAAGGAATATATTTGACAAAATATTTTGGGGAGATGAGGTATTAAGTTATATTGGCCTAGCCTTTCAACGATCTTTTAGCAAATAGGCGCACCAGGTTCACTCACAACTCCTATCTCCTCCTAGGTATTGTGTGACAAATCATTAATTTTTTTGTATTAAGGAGCATTGAATTTACTATGCGGCGACGTTTAAAACCCTTAGGGTCAAAAGAATTATATGCGACTCCCCGCCAACACCATAATATCTATTGAAATTTCGCCGCCTTCTTTATATTAGAGCAAAGTGTCTAATCATACTCCATAAGATATCACTTGGTCACGCAATAGATTAGTTTATTTGTAAAATCAAATACAAACATATAATTAAGTTATAAAAAAATTAAAAATTCCTACTCAATAATTATCGGTATTAATATCTTAATAAGGGGCTTGACAGGTATGCCTTCTCTTTCAAGAGATGCAGGGCCAAAGGGGTATTGTCTTAGCAGGCGAATAACTCTGGCCTTCGAATTTTGCCAGGGTTGTAAAGCCTGGATGCTATAATGTGTTGGAGACTACGGCGTCATTTCGATGAATATTATGGTATTGGCGTAGAGACGGCTTAGTTCTTAGGGTTATGAACGTCGCCAATTAGCAATTTTAATGCTCCTCACCCAAAAAATACCTTAATCGTTATAACCTAAATGATTTCAATTGTGAGTAGCCTATATATATACAATTATATTATATTACAGGCGTTGGAACATGAAGAGGGAGCATGCACAAAGGACGAGTCGGAACAAGGATATTTCTTATTTATTCTGCGCGAATGAACCTTTATAATAATTACTTTTTTTTTGATTTTATTCATCCGAGTCATGATACAAAGACATATTTAGTTCATATTAATGAGGCGCCGACGTCCGGCGCCATTTATAATTATAATTTAGTAACTCTTTCGAGTTCTAATCCGTACGCAGTAGCTTTTTTCCGGAAGAATAGCATACATGTGCAACCACTTTAAGCTTCTGAGTGGCCTGCTTAAGCAGTAGGCCTATGATATGTCTAAAAGTAAGAGCCTAGGCTAAAAACCTAGGTCGCCGGCGCGTGCGTGCAAATTTTACTAATTAACCCGTCGGCAATATTAATTGCTTTGCTCGGGTTAAAATAGTTAAAACATTAAAAGGTATGGCGCCCCCTGGGGAAAGGTGTGGGGAAAAACCTCAAACCAATTGTTTGCTTCTGATTTTCTCGTGATCCATCACGACAATCCGATAATATTTTGTGTGATTTGATTATTTATGTATTGATTTGCAATAAATAAAATTTATTTGTAAATTCGTTGTGGGATTTAATTATTTTCTTATAAATAAATTTGTAAACTCGGCACGTAAAATTCAACAATGAGGATGAATAAAGTTAATTCCTGCTTATACTATTATTCGGCAATCCTATTTACTTTTACCGACGGTTCATAAACCAAAGCATAGACAATGCCTTGCATTTTTATAATACCCCATCAAAAATTACAATTATTAATAAAAAAATTAATTAGGGGGAGGGGGCAAAGTCTCTGACTTAAAATGAATGCATGAATAAGTAAACATATATTTAAGCTATCTGACTTATGCGGGTAAAACTTACTCAGTTTGATTAGAAAAAACAGAAAACAAATTTAAGAATTAGATTTGATTTTGTAGTTAGCTCATTAATTTTAAAAATTTGTTGACTTAAGAAATCGAAGATAAACAAAACAATTCTAACATAAGATCATAAATTTCTTACTTTTAGTTGATAATAATCTTGCATTTCAGGGTGTAAACCACAATGTTTAAAATATTCGAAACATTGCTTGGTATCCTTTGTCTTTAAAATTCTATTGACCATTTCCATTTTCAATTCATCAAGGAGATATTTTTTTGACGCCGACAAGATATCGATGGTGACAATGGCGGTTTTGATCGTCGAATCCATGTTTGATATTCCGCCATTCAGGTACCTGTCATAATTTGATAAATTTAAAATTAGGCCACGTAAAAGTAAGTTTTTTTTTACAAAAAATAATTTTTTTTAAAAAATTTAATTTAAACGCATTATTTTAAAGTTGCCAGATTTAGTTTTGAACGCAAAATATTTTTCAGCGGACCTAATCATAAATGTTTTTATAAAAGTCCTGACATTTAAATGTTAAGATTTACTTTAATAGTTGTTTAAACGCTGCAGCACTAATATCTTTTATTTCAATCTCTTCCATAACCGATGAAAAGTTTCCATTAATTTTCTGATTCATGGCAAGTTCACCGTAAAATTAAGCCCTGAAAACTTCGCTTTTAGCCGCTAGAACGAATTTGTGACCATGGAAAATTGTTTCTTCCACCTAAAAAACACGAAACTTTAATATTAAAAATTTAAAGTAGGACTTGCCATCAAATGCACTGTACAACAAAAAAAACAACATAAATGATTTTTTAAGCGTTTTGTAGAGAATCTTGCGATAACGATCCCGGGTTTAATTTTTTTTCTAAGACCTTTAGTTTTTTAAACCGCGTCCAAAGTTAAGAAATAAAATTTAAAAAATTTTTATTATTATTAATTCTACAAAAATCTATTGGCATACTCAGATTCCTTATAAAAAACATATCTAAAAAAGGTTATTACATAAATTTTTAGCAATTTACTTTCAAGTTATTTAGGATCAAAAAACGGAGTTTATTACAAAAACCACTAATTTTACAAAAATAAAAAAATAAAAAAAATTAAATATTTAAAAAAAATTTAAACTCCTCACGTTAATAATAAATGTTTTCGTTATCCAAATATTTTTCTAAACTTTTGTTACTGATCATATGTTTTGTGATATAAAAGTCCAAAATACCCCAAAAATTGAAAAATCTCAACTTTGACACCGAATAAGTAAAAATCTGAGGCATCGGCTAAAATTCTGATTTTATATTCGTGATCAGCGCCAAAAACTTGACCAAAAACCATAGTTGCCATAAATGTTGCTTAGGGTCGTCCAAATTTTGTTGTCCAGTGTTATCAATATATAAATTTGTAAAATAATTTAAATAATTAGTACGACATTAAATAAGCCTTAATGATATTTTTATTTAATTATTACACCAGTGAAGAAAAATTCGAGAGCTTTAAGCTAAACACAGAGATCAAACTTGCCATCTTAGGGATTTTGAATACGTGTACCGTTTCTCCTAATCAAACATGAAAAGTCCAGCTATAAACATTAAAAATAAAAATAAAAAATTAAAAACAAATTTGAAATTTTTTTTTGTATACTTTCAGCAACTTAACACATTAATTTCAAACTTAAAATAAAATTCGCTCAAAACCGATATCGTAATGTATTAGGTTGGGATGCTAAATATTTTCTAATATATAGATTAGTGTAATAGCTTAATGTAGTTGAGAATTTTATTTGTAATTATTTGAGTTAAAAAAATATATGTTACAAGTGGTCTTGCAAAACAAACTCTTGAATTTTTCTCTATAAGGTCGCAAAGTGAATTTGGTTAAAAACTATTTTTTAAATATAGACGGAGCAAAAGCTTAAAAGGCAAATAAATTAAGAAAAACAGAAAATTAATCATTATTTATTTTAATAAAAAAAAATTTTTTTTTCAAACATTAATATTCGTCGACCTGTGTTATAAATGCATAATCTATTGCCACAACCTATGTGCAGTGGCGAGAGGCTGGAGGAATTTAAAAAAATATACTAAATATTAACTGTTTGTAGTAATGCCAATATGGCTAAAATAGGTGATGGGCAAATATAACATAAAAAATATATTTGATAAATTGGGGAAGGCAATGTCGACTCCCTAGTTATGTTCCCTAATATTCGAAGATGAGGCCACGATTTTAGTAATTCTTTAAAAAAGAGTGTGACCCCCATTTAACGGATCTATAAAAAGGCGTTTTGTATAATTGCCCCAATGATAAAACGTCCATTAATTGCTGTATCCTTATTTTTCATTTTTCGAAAAAAAAACTAAAATATTACAAGACACAGCTTCTTAATTTATGCAACGTTAACAGCCCGATTTTAAATAGTTAGTGTAATAATAATTATACAAGAACACTAAAAACTAATTTAATTCAAATGGTCGCCATATATTCCGAAAAACTTGTCCAAAATGCAATTTTTTCCCATAAAGGCTAATTTAGAGGAATGCTTAGAAGGGAGTATGACCAGGCCTGGGAAAACAATGAGCCAAAAAACTTTGGCTCATTTTTTCCCCTAAAACATAAAAAAAGAAAGGGGGGCATATATATAGGGCCAAAATAAGAATTCAAAAAAAGCCCTTACTAAGAAAAGGGGCAAAAAAAAACCCACAAAAAGTGGCTCTTAAAAAGAGCCCCAAAAAACTCATTTTATGTTTTCTATAATAATTTCAAAAAATTTTGATGGGTGGGTTATTTTTTCTTAAAGCTCCTAGGAGTTTTTTTTTAAGAAAAGGGGCTTTTTTTAAACATGCCCCTTCTCTTTAAGCAAGAAAAGGGGCTTTTCTTTTGCCATGCCCACGAGTTTGTGGGCATTTGGAAAAAAAAACCCAAAAACTTGTTAAAAAAAAGCCCATTTAGTTTTTTTTCCCAGCCCTGAGTATGACAAATTAATAAAAATAGTCTACCAAAATATTGACACATGTTTGTTACACCTGAAAGCCCCTTTTTATGGGAAACTCTGCAACTCCGACACAGGATTAAAGGAATCTTCAATACAGTTTGTTTAGTTCGAGTGGTCAACCAACCTTTTTATTTAGATTAATATACGTACAAAATCCATATTTAAAAATTAACAAAATACACAAATTTTTAAAGATTTTTCTTTAAATCACATAAACAATATTTGCTAGCTTAATAGTGTCTTAATAAAGCAGTTCGGTATAATGAAATCGTTAACATATTCTTTAAGATCCATTATTAAGGCCAATCAGAAGCTCATATCGGTGGCACATGTGTATATTCCAAGAATTAAAACTTAATTCAAAAAAGGTCTGTTCGAGTGAACCGACATGTTTTAAACCATTAAAAAGTAATATTTCTTAGAATTTTTGCAAAATCTAAGGGCGATTTATTTTCGCTTTTGATTAAAATATAGCTAAAGATGGTATCAAAAAAAATTTTACCTTAAACATTACATCTGAAAGTAGGGATTCGTTAAAGAATTGCGGTACCATAAACGAGTCATTATTTACCTTTTTATTAGTAGGCGATGAAATTTGGTCCATTTGACAAAAGACAAAATTAGGGATATTTAAAAATACATAAAAATTATTATTTTATGTAAAAATGTACGTATAGTTTCGTTAAGTTATAAATTTTATGTTGGTACCGTATCAATTTATCTGAATATTTTTTTGCAAATCCAAATGATTTTACAGTTATCTTGTTCAAAGTTAATAGCAATAAAAACTGTCAATTTACTTCGGTTACATTTAATTACATGTTTAAACAATGTTAAATGCTCGATTACTATTTTGTTAATATTGTAAAAAAAAATAAATATTGCTATTTAATTATCAACATTGTTATTTATTGTCATCAAATGTTTAACGATTCAATAAAGTCACCTGCTAATCAATAATTGTTTCAACAAAATTAAAAGGACAGTAATACATCTAATCAGTTGTGAGAGATTAATGTTAATATTTTGCTTGAAGATCAAAAAAAAAACAATGTTAATAACATTAGGGTATAAGAGTTTTTCCAAACCTTTTTTCCCATTAGACGGCTTAATATGTCTCTTTTAGCTTGAAACAGGCCCAGCAAAATTAAAATAATACTTAACACGGGGCCAATCTAAGTTAGACCTAGGCCCTAAGAAAAATGGACGTATTTGGGAATAATTCGCGGTCACCCATGGAACTAACCAGGTTACGAACGCAACAAAGTTTACATTACTGTTTTCAGTGGGGAGCCGAAATCCCGTCCGGCCCAAAATGTCGGGTCGGGCCTAGATATATATAAGTCGGGAGGGCTGGGCCGTTTTATTAAATTTTGGACTCGGGCAAGACCAAGCCGGGCCGAAAATATTTGATACTTAACCTATTTAGCGCTATAATTATTGCTAATAATAGTTAGATAAGTAGATTTATGGCCGTCTAGAAAAATTCTTATTTCATATTTTTTTAAATGATTACTTTACATCAAATAATGCTCTTTATACTAATATTTCAAATAAGGCTATATTCGATGTTTAATTGTTATTAATATTTTCACAAAAATACTACGGGCCACTGGGCCGGGCATCTTACGAAAAAACATCGGGCTAGACCTGGCTAAAAATAAAAATATTTATTTTGGGCCAGGCCGGGCCACACGTAAAACAAATTTCGGGCGGGCCGGGCCACAAAAATACGGCCCTAAGACTGGTTGACATTCGCCCGATGTCGTCTTACCTATGCGGCCAAAAATCGTAAAAATTATGTAAGGCGTTTGGCGGTAGTTCGCAACGAACATTTTTATGATTATATAAAAATATTAGACTAATCGTCATGTCTCTACTATCTTAAAGAAATTACACTTAAAGTTGATCAAACTAGTTCGTATTCACTTTTTAAACATTTTTATTTTATCCATAATAGGCTACGTCGGCGTATTTTAACTGGCCGCACAATGACAATTTTTTTTAGCTATAGATTGGCGCTAAGCTGGCTCAATGAGTGTAAAATGGGAATGCTATCATATCAGTTTACCGTTCTAATCAAACTTAGTTAGTCAGTTATAAACATTGATATTTTTAGAAAGAGAGGTGTCTAGTGAGATATATTGTATTTACCACCTGATCTATTGTTCTATATATATAATCATATGATCAATTGTGTACGATAAAGCTATCCTGATAATTGGAGTCAGAAGAAAAGACAAATTTATGTACAACTGCCTGGTAATTGTAAGCATTATATTATTATTGTACATAATTCATTGTTCGGTTTATTTTAAATTATTTATTATTAGATTAATTCTATTAATTTAGATTAATTAATATAAAATAAAATTAAAGATGCTTTATAAAAATCCTAATTTTTTGGAATTAGTTTTTAATGAGTTTGATATTAGAATAGGAATAGGATTCTGTGTATTTTTAATTTTAATTTACAAGTTTTATAGCTTAAGAGTAAGAGTATTTGAATTAAGAAGGACTACAGATAATTTGAGCCGCAGATTGTCAGATTGGAATAATCAAAGGCAGTATACAGCATACAGACCGTATAGAGGTCTGAGTAGAAACTATGGACAAGGGAGACCACAAATCCAAAACGCAGAATGTAAATGTCATCAACAGGCATGGGAGAGGAATGCTCGTTATGAATGACTAATTAATTTCAATAATGCAGATTTTTGTATGAATGAATATAACATTAATTTATTGCATGTAAAGGATTTTATTATTAATTTAAATAAATATTATAATTTTGATAATAATTTGTATTAAATAAAAATGGGATTACAAGGCATTTTAGTAGGTACGTGCAAAATGTAATATTTCACACACCTAATATCACCTAGATGAATCTAAGCGTGTCCTTTATTACATTTTGTCAAGACCCATTGAAATATCGGAAGCAAGGCCGGTCCGAGAGATTCACTAGCACTCCTAAATCAACTTTCACAAGGCGCCAAAAATACATACCTTCTCAATATTTCAGCTTTATTAAAACAAATCCATGGCGCCCACAATCAGTGCTTGGGTTGCCGCCCTTATAAAATGAACCGGCCCCTAAGTTTCCATCTAATTCAGATTATGGATGATTTGTTAAGGCAAAGACGAAAAAGAGTTTTACAAATTAGCATGTCCCAAAAAAGCACTTTTTAGCGTTTTTTAACATCGCCGCCTATCTCAACGACATATAATCACAGATGATAATTTTAAGTATGCTGAGTTGCACTTAGGGATGTTAAACAGAGGAAGGTGCCACGGAGCTAGACTTGGATCGTAAGTCGTCGAAGCCATAATAATCAATTTTAAATTTTAAATATTTGGGTTCAAAAGGATTGCTATCTCGGTGGCAAAATATTGAAATTTTAAATTTATCTTTCTACTCCCTAAGGGTAATGTTGTAATAATTTTCCTTTTCAACATTCATTTATAAATAATATTGGGTAAGTTTAGGCAGATATCAATAATATTTTGTTAGTGGACGTTCAGACTCTATTCGTTTTTGAAAAAAAAAATTATATAAATTTAATTTAAAATTTTTTTTGAGTATTTACATCTACAAAATTTAACCTTTGAATATTTAAATAATTTGAGCGGTTCCTCTAAATATATTAATATAATTTGTACCAAAATTTCTGTAAAAATAGCTAGTAATTTCAAAATACACTTTTTTTATAATTTGATTTATTTCTTTTTTAAAAATTTTGAAAATTAATGAATTTTACATTTATTTTTGAATAAAATCAAAACGCGCTTATAACGAAAAATTAAAACTTGGTACACCAATAATTATTTTCCTATTTGTTGAAATAACATATACATCCTGAGCCTTAATTGAGTAAGGGTTAATGGTTTAGGTTTTTTACATTATATAATTGCATACCGTTTATTTTATAATTATTTATTTGTAACATATCTTCAAATAAACGATTCTGATCAGACCATCACCATGTTACTTTTAAAAAACATTAATTAGGATTTATTAAATTATGTTTTGAATACCAACCCAAACATTATAATATAGTTTTGAAGATTAACCGGATCCGGACCACCCACTACTTTCGGAAAATGTTTCCCACTTCGAAACATCAGGTCTTAGGCATATCGCGTGATCTTCACATGTACGCGTGCAATTCCAGGCCTCCGCCACGTCGGGCGAACTAGATAGCATTCTGAAAAAAAGGAAAATATATGTAAGTCAGAGCTGAGTGATAGCCTACTTGGTGGCTTAACCCTTTCCAGAGGGGCTTTTAAGAATCAAGGGGAAGTCTTAAAAATTTATTAATTTTTTTAGGAATTTTAGATTTTTGATCCTCTTATATCCGCTAATATTTAAATTTTGGAAACAAATAACGGGTTTATCGAAAATAGAACTTTTTCGCAAGAAATTTAAATCGTATTATCCGATATTCAAAAGCGTGCTGATATTTCCAAATTTCCGACGCGTAGAAACTAAGAATTTTTTTAACTCTACATCTACAATAGCAGCTAAATGGCATAATTAGGCAATAAGTAGGTTTATATGCCCACCCTCGTTTCAACCCAACATGTAACCTGCTTCAAAAAATATAAACCGAGGCTTGATTGACACCTCTCAAAGGGCACACGTGTAAAAAATAATTGGGAATTTATTTATTATTTCTGGGCCAAGTTAAAATTATATAGATAAAATACTTTAGAAATTTAAAAAATAAAGTTTAAATATATTTTTTCTATTATTTTTTATTAAAAAAAAATTTCAATAATTTTAATTTTTTTTGAAATGCCCGTTTTGAAAGTAGAAAAATTTTAAAAAATAAAATAAAATATTTTTATTTTTCAATGTATGAAAGATTAAATTTTGAGTCTTAAGGCACTCTGAAAATAAAAATCTAAACAAATGATAGTTTGTGATTGCTTTAAACCAAAATAAATATTTTTAAAAAATGAAGACAAATAAAAAAATTATATTGAGTTTAGGGCTCTTACGTATCTTTTCTTAAAAGGACGCCATAACCGTTAGAGGCTTTATAAATCTAGCAAATAAATAAAATTGCCCATTTTTTGCAGACCTAGTTTTTCTTAATTTAAGCATATCTTTTAGGAGTTACTGCTTAAGCGGGCCACTCAGTAACTTCAAAGTGGTCGTACATTTGTGCTATTTGCCAAAATAAAGTAGCCCATGCAAGGATTTCACCACTCAAATTCCTTGGAATATAAGATAGGGGTGTTTGTCGTTTAACTATTAGAACCGACACACAATACACATCAATGCTCTTTGACCGTGTAATATAATTTATGAATTTTTTTACTCCAAAAGTCTTGTCTTGTATTCCTCATCATCATAGGTACTCAATTGCTAGATTTTAATAAAGATATTAAGATTTAATAAATACATTTTTTTACTATATTTTAAAAAATTAAATAAATTTTAAACTGTTTTTTTATATAATTTTGTTTTGTTAATTTATTTTGTTAAATTAAATACTTACACAGGTAGACAAATATTAATGTCAAAAAGAAATAGTTTCGATATTTATAAAAAAAAATATTGCCATGATTGCCTTATCCCATATATATTTTCCATTATTCGTAATTTCTTCGGATTCGACCTTCAGCTATCAAGCTTCGCCAAAATCAAAAAATAGCCTCTTTGAATGCGACCTTGAAAATACTTTATAGAGAAAACATTTAAGTTAACAAAAAAATTAAGTAAATTTTTTTTTTTCAAAATATAATAAAGAGTTATAAGTTTATCAAGCTATTACATCAAAAGGTGAATAAATAAAGATGTATATATATAAATACATCCGTGTGGCCTCATCTCATACATATTTTCCTCTTTTCGTAGTTTTCTCCGCGGCTTGTTAGCTCCGCCCATATAATATGTAATATTATAAAGAAAATGAATTTTTTAAATATATTACCAACAACACATATATAATAAGAAATATTTGACATTTGGCCTAAATTAGATTTTTCAATAAAATTATTATTTAAAGTTAATAAATAGTTGAACTTGATTTAAAATCTTTTTTTGTTTAACATTTTCAAGTTTTTAACGTTTTAGACAAATTACAAAGTTATATAAACAAATAATAAACGGATTTAAAAATCTCTAAGCGCAGGTTTGGTCTCAATAGTTAGCTCATTATTCTCAAAAATTTGTTCTTGTGCAATAAATTTCCACAAATATAATTGTTTATGTTTTTTTATAAATAACTATAATCAGAAAAAAATATATAAAACAGCAAAATATTTTTATTAATATATTTTCTAATTTAATATTATTTACCTGTATTAAAAGCTTCAGAATGTTGGGATTTATTCTCACTTGATCCATATATTTTGTGACAGGAGGAGCTTGCTCGTCTTTAGTTATCTAATAAATTTTGATTTTTAGTATTTTATTTCTGAAAATAACCTTATCCTTAATATAAAATAATTAAAACCTATCCCAAATCATAAAATTACTTTAGTATATTAAATTACTTTAGCCCATCCCTATTTAATTGTAACCTCAAACATTTATCTAATCCAAACCAATTGATAGATATAATATCAATAAAGATGTATAGTAAGAGGATTTTTTGGATCATTCCTAGTGCACTATCAATCATATATTTGTATAAAATGTACAGTTAATGTAAAACCATTGCCTGCGTTTTATTACACAGGTCAACAATTTTTTGAGAGTTATAAGTTAACCAGAGATCAAAACTGCCACCTTAGGGAATATCAAATCCGTTTTCCGTTTTTCCTATACCAAACTTAATTGGTCAGTTAAAACATTAAAAATCTAAGGAAAAAAGGTCAAAAAACCAACAAGATTCAAAAACGAAAATAAATTGAAATTTAATTTTTGAAAATATTTACAATAGTTAAACTGTTAAATTTAAACTTCAAATAATATTTTCATTAAAAACCGATAATATATCGTGTCGTATTTAAGTTTGGACACGAAAAATTTTGTATTATCTAAGATGTAAGAGCTTGATATATATATAAAAAAAAATTTCCATTATTTGTGATTAAAAATATAAATTACAAGGGATTTTAATATGCAAAAAATAAATTTAAATTTTTTCTTTAGAGGGTACTAGATCTGTCAATATGGTAAAAAAAGGCCATTTTTCGTTATAGGCGAATCTTAGGAGCCAAAGAAGGAAAAAAATAAGAAAAACAAAAAACATATATGAGATTAGGCCATCATGGGGATGCATTTTTTTAGGTTTTCATAATAATCTCGGTTCTGACATATATATTTGTTGACCTGTGATTTGCTTAGGGGCATTGTCTACGCTACATAATCCGCCTTTTGTAAATTGATATTATATGGTTTAGTTGATTTGTATTTAATAAAAATGGGATTACAAGGCATCTTAGTAGGTACGTACAAAATGTAATATTTCACACACCTAATATCACCTAGATGGATCTAAGCGTGTCCTTTATTACATTTTGTCACGACCCATTAAAATGTCGAAAGCAAAGCCGGTCCGAGATTCACTAGAACTCCTAAATCAACTTTTATAAGGCGCCAAAAATAAATACCTTTTTTTCAATATTTTAGCTTTATTAAAACAACCATGGCGCCCACAATCAGTGCTTGGGTTGCTGCCCTTATAAATGGACGGCCCTGCACGTAAGCTTCCATCTAATTCAGATTATGGATGATTTGTTAAGGCAAAGAGTTTTACAAATTAGCATGTCCCAAAAACATTTTTGGCGTTTTTTAACATCGCCGCCTATCTTAACGACATATAATCACAGATAATAATTTTAAGTATGCTGAGTTGCACTTAGGAATGTTAAACAGAGGAAGGTGCCACGGAGCTAGACTTGGATCGTATGTCGTCGAAGCCATAATAATCAATTTTAAATTTTAAATATTTGGGTTCAAAAGGATTGCTATCTCGGTGGCAAAATATTGAAAATTTTAAATTTATCTTTCTACTCCTAAGGGTAATGTTGTAATAATTTCCTTTTCAACATTCATTTATGAATAATATTGGGTAAGTTTAGGTAGATATCAATAATATTATGTTAGCGGACGTTCAAACTCTATTCTTTTTTGAAAAAAATTAAAATTTTTTTATGATTTTGCTATATTCAAACAATTTAAGCAGTTGCTCTAATTATATTAATAAATTTATATATAAATCCATGTATAAATAGCTAAAATTCATAAAATATAATTAAAAAAATCCTAACTCTTGAAAGTTGGATATATTTCTTTTTAAAAAATATTTAAAATTCCTAACCTTTGAAAATTGTATATATTTTTTTTTAAATTTTTTAAAATAATGAATTTTACATTTATTTTGAATAAAATCAAAACGCGCTTATAACGAAAAATTAAAACTTCAACACCCATAATTATTTTCCTATTTGTTGAAATAACATATACATCCTGAGCTTAAATTGGATAAGGGTTAATGGTTTAGGTTTTTTACATTATATAATTGTATACCGTTTAATTTATACTTATTTATTTGATTACAATATCTTCAAATAAATGATTCTGATCAGACCATCACCATGTTACTTTTGAAAAAGCATAAATTAGGATTTATTAAATTTTGTTTTGAATACCAACCCAAACATTTTAATATAGTTTTGAAGATTGACCTGATCCGGACCACCCACTACTTTCGGAAAATGTTTCCCACGTTGAAACATCAGGTCTTAGGCATATCGCGTGATCTTCACAGGTACGCGTGCAATTCCAGGCCTCCGCCACGTCGGGCGAATTAGAAAGCATTCTGAAAAAAAGGAAAATATATGTAAGTCAGAGCTGAGTAATAGCCTACTTAGTGGCTTAACCCTTTCTAGAAGGATTTTAAGAATCAAGGGGAAATCTTAAAAATTTATTAATTTTTTAAAAATTTTAGATTTTTGATCCTCTTATATCTCGCTAATATTTAAATTTTGGAAACAAATAACGGGTTTATCGAAGATAGAACTTTTTCGCAAAAAATTTAAATCGTATTATCTAGTACGTCTTATATTCAAAAGCGCGTTGATATTTCCAAATTTCCGACGCGTAGAAACTAAGAATTTTTTTAACTCTACATCTACAATAGCAGCTAAATGGCATAATTAGGCAATAAGTAGGTTTATATGCCCGCCTCGTTTCAATCTAACATGCAACCTGCTTCAAAAAATATAAACCGAGCTTGATTGACACCTCTCAGAGGCACACGTGTAAAAAATAATTGGGAATTCATTTATTATTTCTGGGCCAAGTTAAAATTATATAGATAAAATACTTTAGAAATTTGAAAAATAAAGTTTAAATATATTTTTTCTATTATTTTTTATTTAAAAAAAAATTTTAATAATTTTAATTTTTTTTAAATGCCCCTTTTGAAAGTAGAAAAATCTTAAAAGTAAAATAAAATATTTTTAGCTCTTTTCAATGTATGAAAGATTAAATTTTGAGTCTTAAGGCACTCTGAAAATAAAAATCTAAACAAATGATAGTTTGTGATTGCTTTAAACCAAAATAAATATTTTTAAAAAATGAAGACAAATTAAAAAATTATATTGGGTTTAGGGCTCTTACGTACCTTTTCTTAAAAGGACGCCATAACCGTTGAGAGGGCTTTATAAGCAAATAAATAAATATTGCCCATTTTTGAAGACCTAGGTATTTTCTCAATTTAAGCATATCTTTTAGAATTTACTGCTTAAGCGGGCCACTCAGTAACTTCAAAGTGGTCGTACATTTGTGCTATTTGCCAAAATAAAGTAGCCCATGCAAGGATTTCACCACTCAAATTCCTTGGAATATAAGATAGGGGTGTTTGTCGTTTAACTATTAGAACCGACACACAATACACATCGCTCTTTGACCGTGTAATATAATTTATGAATTTTTTTACTCCAAAAGTCTTGTCTTGTATTCCTCATCATCATAGGTACTCAATTGCTAGATTTTAATAAAGATATTAAGATTTAATAAATACATTTTTTTACTATATTTTAAAAAATTAAATAAATTTTAAACTGTTTTTTATATAATTTTGTTTTGTTAATTTATTTTGTTAAATTAAATACTTACACAGGTAGACAAATATTAATGTCAAAAAGAAATAGTTTCGATATTTATAAAAAAAAATATTGCCATGATTGCCTTATCCCATATATATTTTCCATTATTCGTAATTTCTTCGGATTCGACCTTCAGCTATCAAGCTTCGCCAAAATCAAAAAATAGCCTCTTTGAATGCGACCTTGAGAATACTTTATAGATAACATTTAAGTTAACAAAAAAAAATTAAGTAAAATTTTTATTTTTTTCAAAATATAATAAAGAGTTTTATGTTTATCAAGCTATTACATCAAAGGGTGAATAAATAAAGATGTATATATATTAATACACCCCCATGGCATCATCTTGCATATTTTCCTCTTTTAGTAGTTTTCTCCGGCCCATATAACATGTAACATTACAATGAGAAATGAATTTTTTAAATATATTACCAACAACATATATATAATTAATAGGAAATATTTGGCATTTGAACTTGATTTAATATCTTTTTTGTTTAACATTTTCAAGTTTTTAGCGTTTTAGACAACTTAAGTTATATAAACAAATAATAAACGGATTTAAAAATCGCTAAGTCCAGGTTTGGTCTCAATAGTTAGCTCATTATTCTCAAAAATTTGTTTTGTGCAATGAATTTCCACAAATATAATTATTTATGTTTTTTAATATAAATAATTATAATCAGAAAAAAAATATAAAGTAGCGAAATATTTTAATTAATATATTTTCTAGTTTAATATTTTTTACCTGTATTAAAAGCTTCAGAATATTGGGATTTACTCTCACTTGATCCATATATTTTGTGACAGGAGGAGCTTGCTCGTCTTTAGTTATCTAATAAATTTTGATTTTTAGTATTTTATTTAATCTGAAAATAACCTTATTCTTAATATAAAATAATTTAAACCTATCCTCAATCATAAAATTACTTTAGTATATCAAATTACTTTAGTCCATCCCTAACTCTAACTCTAACCTCAAACTAACATTTATCTAATCCAAACCGAAATCCAAACCGAATAGATAGATATAATATCAATAAAAATGTATAGTAAGGGGATTTTTGATCATTCCTAGTGCACTATCAATCATAAGTTTGTATAAAATGTACAATTAATGTAAAACCATTGCCTGCGTTTTATTACACAGGTCAACAATTTTTTGAGAGTTATAAGTTAACCAGAGATCAAACCTGCCACCTTAGGGAATATCAAATCCGTATTCCGTTTTTCCTAACCAAACTTAATTGGTCAGTTAAAACATTAAAAATCTAAGGAAAAAGGTCAAAAAACCAAAATTCAAAAACAAAAATTAATTAAAATTTTATTTTTGCATATTTACAATATTTGTTAAATTCTAACTTTAAATAAAATTTTTTTTTTTAAATGATAATATATGGTGTCGTATTTAAGTTTGGACGCGAAATATTTTGTATTATTTAAATGCCGATAAAAGCTTAATATATTAAAAAAATTTATTTTTTATTATTTGTGATTAAAAACAAAAGTCACAGGGATTTTTATATGCAAGAAAGATTTTTAAATTTTTTTAGGGTATATTTAGACGTGTCAATTTGGTCGAAAAAGGCCATTTTCGATATAGAGTCTAAGGAGCCAAAGACGGAAGAAACTAAGAAAACGAAAAATATATATGAGATTAGTCCATCATGGGGATGCATTCTTTTATGTTTTCATTCACGTTTTTGACATTGATATTTCTTGACCTGTTTTATTTTTCTCTTGCATATGTTTAAGGTTTGGGTCACTCTTTAATTCGTTAGGCATAATTCCATATTTTGATTCATTAGACAGCAACCGATGTTTTTTTCAGGGGCGTATGCAGAAATTTTTTTAAAGGGGGGGGGGAGGCAATAATTTTTTTAGAAGAAAAGAACTACAAATTTAATTATAATATTGAAAATTTATTTACAAAATTATTATAAAAGGCTGTAAATTTTTCAAAAAGTAGCAAATTATTGATTTCTATTTCCTTTTATATGTTAGATATTAAAATTCAGCCGCTGGTTAATCATAAAAATTAATTAATTCTGGGGGGGGGGGGGGGGGGGGAGCAATTTCTTTTTGGCCCTCCGCCCCCCTTCCCTACCCCCTTCCCAATACGCCCCTGGTCTTTTTTTTTATATATTAGGAGCATAGGGAAAATGTATAATTTTGTTTCTTTTTGATTTGGTCTGGGTTAAGTAATTGCCCTGTATTCGACCGGGTTAAAAAGCGGCTATACCCTGAATGGTATGCCGTCTTTTCTAGGCAATTTGCAACACCAGGGCCCTTGTTTTAGCGGATAAATAATTTCTAACCTTCGGGCTTTTCAAGAATTGTAGATTCTGCTGGGCATTAATTTAATGGATATTATAGTATTGGCCGAGAAACACGTATTTTTACTGATTCCAATAGATAAGCTGGTCGCTTTGCAATTTTATACTCGGCAAAAAAACAAATAAAAACTTTTTAATAATAAAGTTGTTGAATCTTAAGTGAAAAACCAATTTAATTATTTATTGATGATGAGAAAATGACCGATGTTTTAAAACTTAAGGATTAAAATTTAGAAATTGTTAAAATGCCTTAATATTATTGTACCCCTCTAGGTATAAAACATTTTATTGATTCATTACCACGTATAGAATATTCAACGAAGCTTTGATTAAAGAGTATTCGATATCAGTATCATCCTGTTGGAAAAATAATTATTTATTGATTAATAAGATTTGGCCTGATATAGAATGGCCAAAATGTTTTATTACAGGTAAATATATACATCAAAATATTTGTCATATACACAGGGGCATATGCAGAAACTTTTCTAAAGAGGGCGACAGGAAATTTTTTTGGAGGAAAGGAACTACTAATTTTTATTTTAATATTGTTGACTTATTTGCAAAAATTGTTTTATAAGGCTGTATATTTTCCAAAAAATAGCTATTTAATTGATTTCTATTCTCTTTTATATGTTTGATATATAAATTCAACAGCTGGTTACATCCATAAAATAAAGAATTTTTAAAGGAGGGCAATTGCCCTTCCTTTCCTTTAACATATCCCTGCATATACAATTATAAATATTTATATGTCTTTTTAACATTATTTCTAAGAAATTAATAATATTTACAGCACACTCCTGTAGACCGACTAAATTGATAAAAAAAATTGAAAATTTGATTATAAATTTTTTAAATATTTTTGATTAAACCCGCATAAATTTTACAAACTCGAAAATAATGCTCAGAGATATTTTTAAATTTTAACTAAAATAAATTGTATGCAATTTAAAGTTAGTTTATATACCAATATAAGACAAAGCACTGTCTATAATCTTTAGCTGAGAGACGTAATCACTAAATTTTATATAATAGAGAGAATATTTACTTATAAAAAACAAAACTATAATTTAGGGCGCGTTCAGAGTTCATCAAAAAATTTAAAAAATATTATAACATGGAAAAATTATAAATTTTTTTTTACTATATTTTCTAATACAATTATTCTCAGTATAAACTTTATCATTACATCTATCCATACAAACAAAAACATATAGACATCACTCCTCCTTCTTATAACATTAAACCATGTAAAATAAAAAATTTAATTTTAAAAATTATTCATAAAATGAACTTTGGACGGGCCCAAAATAAAAATGATATTAAAAACAATGAGAACGTTGAATTTACAGAAATTAGACTACAATAGTATTATGTATATCGCAATATTTCTAATATACAAAGGTTAGATAGTGTTTTTTTAACTTACTTCTCTAGGCTCTGCATTGTAATATCTAATATAAATATAAAATCAGATTATTTATAAATCTGAATACTCCATTTCAAACTTTAAAATGTCAGAGGAATAATTTCATAATTATTAGCTTTTGTTTTTCTCATAAATCCTGCTAACCAAAAAATATATTTGTTTTCTGATATTTTTATTTAGTATAACCGGACAGAGTCTAGGTCCTTAGGCACCATAAAAAATGGAATAATTAGTAGAGGTACGATATACACAAATGTATTTTCAATATTTTGATACTAGTTTAATAGATCAAAGCTGGTTTTATAAATGCCTGATCAAACTGAAAATAATAGATGAAAGAATTTTTAAAATTTACCTCCCTAAAAAGTTTGTGGTATATTAATTTGTAAATTTTTAATTTTAAAAACTTATAAAGGTTTTGTTTTAATATCTAGGTAACAGTTAATTTATAGTATTTTTTATGTTTATGTCTTACATTTAAGTTAATTAATGAACAAGATATCCATTTAGAAAAAACTTTTGCCCAATTGAGGCAAAAACTTATGTAAAAAATAGAAACAAATCTTACGAACTGTTCAAAAAAGCATTCGTTTCCAAAAATGTGTGAAATTAAGAAAAACATAGGAAATTAATGTGTTCATACTTTTCCCTAAAATATCGACGATGGGTCTATTATGCATCATAAATATAAAGTTTTAGATAGTTATGGAATTTTATTAAAAGAGAAATTGTTTCTTTAAATTTTGTTTTTAAAATAAAAAATTTGCATTTGAATCCAGAAATAATATATATATTTGCCTCAAATTATTAAAACATATGGGCATTTTAGAAATTTGCACGTTCAAAAATCTGAGTCTGCATATCTTTAATATATATAAACACATTTTTGGCTCATCTAACGATTGCACAGGTCTACAAAATCAATAAATATTTGGTCAGGTAAAAATTGTATCTAAGTGTTTTAATGGACATTTATAAAATATTAATTTTAATATATATGACCGGTTAACTTAACAAGGATCCACAAAATTTTGGCTGTTCAATTTGACCGATTTTACGGCCTGGAAAATCTTAGGAGGAAACTGTTTTATGTTAAAATCCAAGTATTTTTATTTAAAATAGGAGAAATAAAATTTTTTGGTATATTAATTTGTGTTACATATATGTTTAGGTTAAAAAAATACTTTTCGCACCATAACTTAAATATAATACAATTTTAAATTTTTGTAAAAATAATAATTTAAATTAGAGTTGGATAATTTAGGTTCTTTTAAAATTTTGAAGGATATGGCTGTAGAAATTTAATAAAAATAAAATGAACGTTCATATATATATTAAATATATATGTAATCTATATTGTTCTAACAAGGAGTTTTAATAGCAAAGTGTAAATTTATAAATCTATGGGTGCAGAAACACGCTCTTTTTAAATATATTTAAAAAATTTCATTCTCTAAAAATCAAAAAACTCACCCCACTATGAGACTGTTGGTTGTAAGTACAGTTTGTCTTAACAAATCCATAACCCAAAGATTTTTGCCGAAATTTGGACTTGAGGTAAAATTCCACTATAAATAATTTTTCATATAAAATTCAATAATATAATTAACATTTATATTCTCAAAAGATAAATATTTGAAAGACTCTAATCAAAAGTCGGGGGTCGGAAGACTTTTAATAGAATTTTACATAAAAAATGAGCTTTTTCCTATCACCCTTTATGTTCGCTCATTTTATAATGGATGTCAAATACAAATAAGTTTTCCTATTGATTTGCTATTTAAAAGTATTAACTATAAAATCTTTGCTTCTTCCCTCACCCCGGGTTAAATAATTATTTTTTCAAATTGTTTAAATTGCAATAAAAATTAGCCATATCTATATGCTTTATCTCTTAAAATATATCCTACATCTACTCCCCCCCCCCCCCTCCACCTTTTTTTTTAAATTCTGGTTACGTCTCTGTAAAAAAATATAATTTTTGGGGTGACAAATTACAACCTTCTCAATATATAAACTCTTCTATATAAGTAAAATGAAAAATGTTCTTAAAATTAAGTATTGCAAATTATTATTTTTGTAATTTTTATATACAAATGATAGGTAACTTGATAAAAATTTAAAATTAACATAAAAAGTTACCTGACCACTGAATTCAGTATTTTCCGGCACTAATGGGAACTGGAATTAAACAAAATTATATATATAGGCCTCCTAACTAACTTTATTTAAAAAAATTATTCAAAAATTTTTGAACATATAAATTACCCTGAATTTTGTAACCTTCAACTAACATTATTTTTCTTTTCCCTCAATATATGCAATTCATTTGGAAGAATATGTTAAACCAGTGTTATCTCTTGAGACATAAATATCTTATTTAAACTGTCTTGCATAAGGGAAATAAGCAATTAATATGTATTTCATTTTTCGATGTTTTGCTATTGTAGCCTATTTTTGATACTATGTCCCATTTATATTAACAATAAATTCTTAAAAAATAAAAATTGTTAATTAATATTTTTCACTTTTTTTATATACATATGTGGCCACATTTATTGTTTTTTTCTCACAAAAACATGTATAAAATCACATGAATACTGGTTTGTTAATTTTGCTATTTCTTTACAAGATAGCAAAAAAATAAAATAAAATTACATTAATTAATATCAAAAATAGTTTTTTGATCAGAAGGAAGAACAGGAAATTAGGAATTTTTCAACTGTTTTTTATACTGTAATCCAAAAAAAAAATTGTTTATTTCGGTATATTATGATAGATATAAAAATTATTGCATTCTATATTATTTTGGGATCAGCAATGGTTACCATTTAATTGTTTTGCTAAATGTCTTTTTTTATTCAAAATGACAAATTAAATTAATAACGAATTTTTAAAAATAACCATAAATTCTAAAGATTCCATTACTTAGGAAATTTATAAATATGATATCTATATAAGCCATTAATTTGGCACTTTTGACAAATATGTATTTTAATTAGTTCAACGTTTAAAGTGGGTTTATATATATTTTACGAATATTTTGAAATTAATGTAAAGACGTTTTTCCGAATTAGGCTTGTATTAGTAATTAATAATTAATTTTTCCTAGGTGCTAAAATATTCATACATTTAGCTAAGCCGGAAGAGGTTGTAGAATTACCATTACGTAGGTTAATTAAAGTTTTAAAAATTTTATTAATAATTAAGAATTCTCGTACTCTGGATCCTGGTTCAAAATCTCCAACTAGCGATAAATCAATTTTCCTGCTTTGTAAAGTTTCCATCCAGGTTCTAGCCTATTGTGAACAATTGAGTTTTTAGAGAGGTTTTTAATAGTAATAAAGTTGTAAGTTCTTATGTTTGCCTTATAAATAAAGTCAAAGGAGTTAACTACAAAGATCACTCTACTCTGAGGGTTTTAAAATCCGTTCAAGCTTTGTTCTAAATGAACTCTAGTAAATCAGCTATAAACATTAGAAAAAATGTACTCAAAAGCAAAAATATAAAATATTTTTTTGCATATTTACAACAGCTAAACTGTTACTTAAAATATTATTTTTGTTAGATGTAATATATCGTATTGTTACGATTGAAGAATATTTTATATTATTTATAAGACAACTCTTGATATAGAAAAAACTTAATGCTCATTATTTGAGATGATATATTAAAATAGATTCTTAAACTTTTTTTAGGGTATTTAAAATGTCGCAAAATCTGTTAATTTGGAAAAAGATTATTTATTTGATATGAAAGGAAGAGGGAACAGAAGGGGTAAGAAACTACATAAAACGAGAAATAAATTTGAGATAAGGTTATTGGGATATATGCTTTTATGTTTTCATAAACATATTTTTGACATCGAAATTGAACTGTGTATGCTTTTATGTTTTCATAAACATATTTTTGACATCAAAATTGAACTGTGTTAATATGGCAAATCAAGACTCCGAAATTTGGAAAGGAGTCCTTTTCAACGGGAGGTACTGGGAACTCCGTCTAAAACTACTGCTAAAAACCACCCGGATTTTTTTTAAATTCCCGAGTTTTTCCCTGGAGTTTAAGAATTAACATTAGCCTAGTGGAAATATTGGAATTGTGTAATTTTATCATTTAACCTCTTTTTTATAAATGAAAGTTGTAAATAAATGCAAAAGCAGCTGATTTTGCAAATATCTTACATTGGTAATTTTAATTAATTTTTGCTTTTTTTTCATTTTTTTGTGAGAACTAATATAAATTAATTAAATAATTAAATTTATGTCTACGTAGAATTTAAGTCGGTAATTTATGTATGGTGGTGATTTTTGCATTAGATAATTTACAATTAATATTTATTTTATTATGGCAATTTTTATATTAAGTGTACTGAGGGTGTCACCAAAATGTCGCACATGCAATTTATGCAATATAAAGCTAAATTTTGCGATATTTTTTTTGTGCAGTAAAATAGAAGTAGTTTTTTTTTTGTTAAATTTATTCCATTTTTTTATCTTGATAATGTCATTAAATTGTCGCAAATGCAATTTATGCACTATGAAGCTAATTTTATTTGTGCGACAGTGATCTGTAACTCGGCATGCTTAAGATTGACAAAATTTACCAATGAATGAGGTTAAAAACTAAAAAATATTGAAAAAGTATTTTAAATATTTAAATAATTGTATTTTCGACAATTCGGCGAAAATGCCACTAGTTGCCTAAATCTAAAAAATTTCCACATAAATTACTTATATATGGCAACCAAAATAAAAAAAAATTGAAAAAATTTTTTAATATTAAATTATTATATACGACAAATAGGTGACATCGACTTAGCAGGCTTCATATTGACAAATTTATGAATAAATAAGGTTAAAAACAAAAAAAAATCGGAAAGGTATTTTCAATAATTAAATAATTGCATTTGAGACAATTTGGTGACAAACTAATTGCCTGAAACTAATAATATTTTACAAACATGAAAAAAATGGAAAAAATTTAGTTACAATTGAATTATAGACTATTTTTTTTCACACAATTATTTTTAAAAACTAATAGTAAAAACATCTGATGAGTAAACCCCCCTGTTTATTTAAAAACTCACTTTTGAAAAAAAAACTTTACAAAAACCCGCCTGGGTTAACTCCAGAACTTAAAAATGGGAAAACCTCGGAGCAAAATTCCCCTACTACTCCTTCCATAAACTCCAAATGGAGTTTTAGCAAGCCCCATGTGTAATAGACTAATTAGTGTCAATCATATTCTAGGCTGCGACATATAGTCTTAATTTGGGGAGGAAAGCGGGGTGATAACTGAAGTTGCTGTGCGGCAACCAGCTATACCCCTCGTCAACAAGAGTTTTACGTTTTTGCAAACATTTTATCCGACGCCGTCTATAGAATACTACAGCATCCAGACTTTACCGACAAAAGAAGGCCAGTTTTATTCTACCTGCAAAAATACGGTTGTCAAGGCATAACTTCTTTAGGCTTATGGGAAAAAAAGTTTAAATAAAATGTGTTCGACGCCTGTTTCATGTAATTTAAAGTCTTAGACAATAAACGCCCCATACTATGCCAATGCTAATATACGAAATGGAAGAATTAAAGTTTTTTTTGCGCTAAGTTATAATTTTTTTCCGAATATATAGAGAGCAATATAAAATAAAGTTTATTTTTGCTCCATAATGTTTCAGATGATAATCTTAAAATTTATCGTTTAGTTTAGGTTTTTTTCCTATATGTAATTTTATGATGCCCCGATCCACTTGAGAGTGCTTTACAAGTCTAATCCGTAATAACTTTACCGCGGTTGGGACGTTATTTGTCAAAAGGGAATCTAATTTCGTTTTCCGTGACATTAGGTACCCAATGCAACGAATTTCGTTTGAATGTTCCTTCCTCATCAATTGTGTTTCGGGATAGAGGGATCGATTTTCCGCCAAGATTTGTTCAAATGATTCGGGAAATAAAAGCTCCCCAACTAAGTCAGCCGTTTCGTATACCGAAAGGAAATTACTGAATAACTTTCGTGCCTTCTCATTATCTCCCAAAGACCTTAAAAATATCATTCGATAATAATAAATTTGCAAAGGAAAAAAATTAAATAAAATGTTTTTACTAAATACAAAATTTTAGATTTTTGAGAAATTTTTAGCTTAGTCTTACAAAACTATTAAATTTGGACTCGTTAAGAACTATATAAATGAGAATCCTAATTACAAGAATCTGTATTAAAAAAAATTGGCCTGCCCGAGGCAATATTATAAGCGGACGGAATTATTCGAACCTGAAACTACACGTTCTATAAATGATAATTTTACAAAAAATTAACTTTTAATATATAATTTTCGGGCCGTATTTGTAAATTTCGGTCTAAACCTGAAGGACTCGGTTTGAATTCTAATTTCTATATCGTAAAGGTGATCATTGCAAAAATTAAATTTTGCCATATAACATAAGTTTCTTACAAGTATTCTGGAACTATTTGCTTGGTCACGAATGCTTCTAAATCATTAACTACACCAGGATTTGGAATTTTGATAATCGTTTGATTATTTAGAGGGACACCTAATAACGCTGCCTTTTCCCTGACGATTCTTTGCATTGTGTTGTTAAACTATAATGTGTTCATATAATTGTAAGGCAGGTACAAATATTTCAGGAAGATTAAGTATTTGAAATCATAAAAGCATACATACTCCTGGTGGCCTTATCTCTTATATATGTATCCCGTTTTTCATAGTTTATTCCGCTTTCTAGTTCTTAGATGCGTTCATATTAAAAAATGGCTTTTTAGATTAAATTGACAGATTTTGCGACCTCTACAATACATTAAAAAAAATAATATAGGTATCTTTAATCCCCTGTATTATATTTATAACCTCAAATAATAAAAAATTAATTTTTTTTTAATATATCAAGCTTATATATTAAAATTTAGATAATACAAGTTATTCCGTGTTCAAATTTAAATACGAACGTTGTATTAGCGTTTTAATAAAATTAATATTTAAAGTTTAATTTTAACAGTTTAACTATTGTAAATATGCAAAAAAAATATTATTTTTGTTTTTGAATTTATTTTTTTTCCTGTTTTTTTTTGTCAAGATTATCAATATTTATAGCTGTACAAAGTTTGATCAAAAAAACGGTAACCGGATTTGAAAATCCCTAAGATATTGAATTTAATCTCTATGTTAACTCATCAAAAATTTGACCTGTGTAGTAGTTCGCTTGCATAGAACGGGGTTGGAAAGATATAGATTTGTTTATTATTCTTTTGAAAAATGCAAGAAAAATTAGACTTGTAGATTGTTGTATTTTTATATATTCAATAGATTAGATGTGTGAAAACAATAATGGTAAAAAAAATTAATATGAATTACTAATTTACATTAGTCCCATAACATAACTAAATATCATCTTCATAAAGACAAAAAAGTAATTCGTAGCCTTCTTTATATTCTTAATATTATAAAAGTTTGTTATTCTCTGTAGCGTACATGTGGCTTATGTTACAAATTTCTTAACCTAGAAATTATGATAGCGGAATTTATCTACTGAGTTATGTTTAATAACACTGGACAACAAAATTTGAACGACACTAAGCATCATATATGGCAACTATGGTTTTTGGTCAACTTTTTGACGCTGATCACGAATATGAAATTATTTAGCCAATGCCTCAGATTTTTAGTTATTCAGTGTCAAAGTTGATATTTTTCGATTTTTGGGGTATTTTGGGCTTCAATATCATAAAACCTATGGGTATTAGCAAAAGCTAAAAAATATATTAAGATAACAGAAACATTTATTATTAACGCAAGGGGTTTAAATTATTACAATATTAAATTTTTTATTATTTTTATAAAATTAGTGGTTTTTGTCATAAAATCCGTTTTTTAATCCTAAATAACTTGAAAGTAAATTGCTAATAATTCTAGGTAAAAACTCTTTTTAGATATGTTTTTTATAAGGAATCTGAATGTGCCATTAGATTTTTTTGTAAATTAATAGTTTAAAATTTTTTGTGAAATTTTTTCTAAACTTTGGACGCGGTTTAAAAAGAATTGGAGGCATTGGATAAAAAACTAAACCCAGGATTGTTATCGCAAAAAAATTTTCTACAAAACCCTCAAATAATCGTTGATGTTGTTTTTTTTTGTTGTCCAGTGTAATCATCGAGATTACAAATATTACATTTAATTTACATTGAACAAAAATATAAGTTTATGACAAAAATTAATTTTTTATATTATTTTTATAACTAAAATAAAAAAAATACATCCTATGTCCAAATTTTATTCTTAACAAAGGATGTGATAGAAAAATATTATAAGGCTTGTTCAGTGTTAATTCTGATTTACAAATAATTATATAAATTACACAAAAAAACTTATTTAGGACACTTGCAAAGTGAGTTTGTTCTTAAAATTTAGATAACTCTTAATTCAAGAAAAATATTAAAAAAAAATTTTTATTTTAGAACAAAAAGAATTTGTGCACATATAGTACATTTGGCAACATTTTAAATAATTGCGTTTTATTACAAAATAAAAATTTTTTAGATTATAAAAATTTCAGGAAAATACAAACTCATTTGCTTATGCCCTTACATGAAATCCATTTTTGGAGGGTCAATAGTATTAGCTGGTTCAATACTAAAAATAGGATCATACGGTTCAGTCGCCAATTTAAGTTTATTAAATTGTTCTAAATGAAGGTTCTTTTAAAAAAATTACAATAGAATTATCAAAATTTAACTTTTTTTTGAATATTATCTTTTATAATATTACCCATAACTTTAGAAATCTATAGAAGCAATATACCTGTGCATCGTTTAGAAAATCCTGAGACGAAACCTTGTAAAGATTGATAGGGTGTAGGCTAGTAAGCTATTAAACAACATATATAGACAAAACATTAAAATTAGTAGTTTTTCCCTCGAAATTATTTGAAATTAATAAAAATGGTATTATAATATAAAAAAAAATTATGAGAGTCAATTAATTTTTTGCGGTGCTTATCATAAATTAAAATTATAAAAAACAACTAACAAAAAAACAAAAAATACGCTATATTAAGGGCTGAAAAATAACTTTGGCTTATTTTTTCCCCTAAAACATAAAAAAAAGGGGGCTATAAATAAAGGGCCAAAATAAGAATTCAAAAAACTTCCTTACTGAGAAAAGGGGCAAAAAAACCCACAATAAATGGCTCTTGAAAAGAGCCCCAAATAGCCCATTATATGTTTTCTTTTTAAATTTAGAAAAATTTTGATTTTTTCTTTATAATAATGATGGGTGGGTTTTTTTTCTTAAATCTCTTAGAAGTTTATTTCGAAGAAAAAGGGGCTTTTTCTAAACATGCCCCTTTTCTTTAAGCAAAGGGGCTTTTCTTTTGTCATCCCCACGAGTTTGTGGGCATTTGGAAAAAAAAAACTCAAAAACTTGTTAAAAAAGGCCCATTTGGTTTTTTTTCCCAGCCCTGGTTAAGTTTGAAAACAAAAATCATATGCCTCTAAGTAAGTTTTACAAACTTGTCTTTATATACCAGAAAATAGTAAATCTTGAAATATAGGCATCAAAAAACAGGCAGTTTGGTTAGATGCGTAAAACAATAAAACATTCCTTTATGATTAAAAATTAAATAATTCAAAAAAATCAAAAATAAATAGAATTTTTGGTAATTTGTTAAATAATTGTCATATAAAACTTTAAATATATTTGAGTAGTTTTTTTATATTATTCTATACCTAGTTCTTTAATTTTTTTAACTTCTACAATACATATTACACAGGTCAACAAATTTCTGACAGATATGAGCTAACTACGGAGATTAAACCTGCCCTAAGAATTTTCAAATCCGTTTACCATTTTCTAGTCATATTTAGTTAATCAGCTAGAAAAAAATGCCAAAAATAACAAAATTGAATTTTTTTTGTATTTACATGTTACTGACTTCAAATAAAACTATTTTTTGAACCAGATAATATATCGTGTCATATTTAAGTTTGGATGCGAAATATTTTGTATTATAAATGCTGATGTAAAAGCTTGATATACTAAAATTTTTTTTTCTCATTATTATTTGATATGATAAAGATAAGTTGCAAGGAATATTTATATGAAAAAAAGATTTTTATATTTTTTCTTTTAACAGTATTCTCGATCTGTCAATTTTGTCAAAAAAGTTTATCTTTCCGATACGGATGGATGTAAGGAGCCAAGGCCGGAAGAAGAAAAAAGAAATATATATAGATATGACCATCAATATATTCTTTATGTTTTCATATAATTCACCGCGTGCCATTAAAATTTGCTGACCTGTGTTATTGACCCTAACTATCAAATTAAAATAAATGTTTTTATTTTTCATTTGGGCTGCTAATTACTACCATTTTAATCATAAATAAACAAACATATTTTTCTAAATAAGAGCCCTTGCAATAATCTAAAATACGCAACGTAAATTAATATACAATTATAAATCAAAACAAATATTTAGTTTTTGATATTTGAAAAAGGTGAAAAAAAACAAACTTTTCGAGCAAGCTGTCTGAACACGCTTATCGACTCTATCGGGAAGGGTTGGCTCCAAAATGCATTTGAAATTTTGCTCATGATTACAGCGTACACCTTAAAAATGCTTTTAGAAATCATGCCTGGCACAACAGTTATCGTCACAGGAATGTCCTCGGTTCTCGTTATTTTTGCGGTTTGGTCCACTTGGACTATGTAAAACAGCAACAATAAACGGTTCACCAGGCTCTCAAGACCGGGTGCAGTAACGTTTTCGTTGTAAATATCGTAAAATTGTTGGTTTGGGATATTTAACAAATGAATCAAAGATTTATTTTGGGGAAAATTTGAAACATCGTCCAGGAATTGTCGGCATTGACGATACGTGGTTTGATAGAAATGAAGAAACATGAGGCTATTAAAATTTGACTTGGGATCTAATACGGCGAGATCTCGCTCTATAAGCAGAGAATAACAAACAAAACGTTAATAAATATGGAATAAATATTATACTAATATAGTTCGACTTAGCCTTCCTTTGTCAAGGCAAAAAAAAATAGGTTGATGTTAGCTAAATTATTATGAAAGATACATAGTTATGTTTTATAAAACAGGTACACACTTATTAAACATATAAAAAAGCTTTTTTTATTGCTATTAATGTTTTTTTTTAAAAGTTAATATAGATTTTTATAAAGGCCATCCGAGTTGTTTTTTTTACTCAATCCTATAATATTTAAGAATAATGCTTTCAATGTTTTTTTATTTTATGAAATAAATTATTGGTCAAATGTTATTAAAAAATAAGCCCTATAGAAAGTTTCAAAAAAAATTTTGTTCTAATGTATTATGTGATAGATCAATACGATATTAGATAGAGATTTAAAGAAAAACACTAAATATTTTTAAATCATTTGTTCCGGGTATTAAAATGGTATGAAACAATGGCTAACAATTTTTGATATTTCAAAAAAACATATATATTTTTAACATTTATATATATATATAAGGTTCATTTTGAACGCAAAGCCATAATGATAGAAACCTAAAAGTGTTTTGTAGGCTCTTAATTCCTCCTCTACCCTTGATGTACTGTTGGGTGAAATTTCAATTTCCTTATTAATACACATTGATTTAAGTTTTTCGTAACACAAATCATTGATGTTTGAATAGGAATATTTCGTAGAATCGTCTAAAAAATAGTTATAGAGAACTAAAAGTTAAACCACTTAAAATTTTGGGCTACTCTATAAATGTTCGCTTCTTAATTAAAAAAAATTTATACTTAGTAATTATTTTTTATTTTTTAAACTGATGAAGTCAGCCACTTGTTGCCGAAATATTTTTATTTATTATTTATTTTTATTATTTTGTAACAATTTTTATTAACGAGTATATGAATTAATAAATTTTATGTTTGTTTATGTTTGATAATAACCAGCTCCAAAGCAATAACGGGTACAGCGGCGTCAAAAAAGAAGAGGCCGTGAGGGGGTAGTTTTTTAGCAGCTACTCCTAACCCTGCATGCACCGGTGAATTTTTATTGAAAAATGGACATAAGTGGGCGCAGTTTTTATCAACAAAACCTCATTTAAGCATTGACCAATCTGTTATTCCATAAAATTACTGGTGTATTTGATTATCCCAATCCCAGTTTATTTATAGGCTAGCTTTGAGAATAAACTAGCATATTTTTTCACCTCCTTACCAAAAAATATATAAAATAAGAATGATAATAATATAAATAATTTAAAATGTAAAATTTAATATAGGAAGGCTCAGTTTTATGAAAATATAATATAACACAGGCCAACAAATTTTAGAAAGTTATGTGCTAACGAGGAAGATCAAACCTGCCATCTTAGGGATTTTCGAATTCGTCTACCGTTTTTTCTAATTAAACTTTAGTCAGCTATAAACATTAAAATTTTTTAAAAAATATGCCAAAAACAACCAAAAAAAATAAAAAAAAACAAAAATAACCTGTTTTTTTTGCATATTTACAACAGCTAAACTGTTAAATTCACATTTAAAATAAAACTTTTATTAAAAACAGATAATATATTATGTCTTATTTATGTTTGGAAGCGAAATAGCTTAATATACTAAAAAATTTTATTTTGATAAATATATTGTACAAGATATTTTTATGAACAAAAGACTTTTAAACATGTTCTTTTTATGGATTTTCAATTACAAAAAGTTTTTTCGGTTTGAACGGATGTAAAGAGCTATGGCCGGAAGAAAATAAGAAAAACCAAATATATGTATGAAATAGGGTCATTATGAGGATATATTCATTTATGCTATAATAAAATTTACGGGGATCCGATAGGTATTTGTTGACCTGTTTAATATAACACAGGTCAGCAAATTTCTAAGAGTCAAGCTAATTACAGAGATTAAACTTGCTATAAGAAAGTTCAAATCCAAAAACCGATTTTTTGATAAAAATTAGTTAGTCAGCTAGGAACATTATAAGCTAGAAAAAAGGTCAAAAAATTAAATAAAAAAATAAAAAACTAATAAACTGAATTTTTTTTTGCATATTTCTTATATTTATATTAAAATCAAACAACAAATTTTTCTATTGAAATTAATAATTTATCGTGCCGTTTGAGTGTCGAGGCGACATATTTTGTATTTAAAAAGTAACCATATATCATTCCATTGGTACTTTGACCGCTAGAGATACCACTTCCAAAATTCGAACTAACCATACCTAGAAAACGAATTATATATATTTAACTGTCGAGTCTAGTCAAGTAAGATACAAAAATGTCAAAAAATATTAATTCATTGCATTTTTCTTTTATATTTACGGCAAACATATAAATTTGAAAATGTATTTTATTTGCAAAAATAAACTAGGCATTTAATATCAGAAAAATACTGGTACAAATAATATAGATTGGCCAGTTTTTGGATAATTACGCTTTATTACGAGAGACTTATATAAATTTTTTAAAATGCAAAGGAGAAATAAACCTGTAACTTTTAAGGCGGTTTCAATTTTTATTAGTTTGTACAAAAAATTATACAGTGCTAGCTTCAATAAAGTGGCACATGTGAGAATAGAATGATTAATAGACACATAAAATGTGGCCATCATTTACTATATTTTTGATCGTTGTCACTAATAAAATGATCACGATCACAATAAAATGGCCAAGATGATGATTTCATGGTAAACATCACTAATTTGTGTGACCATTTAGCCACAACATATTGATATTTATCATGAAATCATCTTGGCCATTTAATTGTGATCGTGATCATTTTATTAGTGACAACGTTCAAAAATATAGCAGTTGACAACCACATTGTGTGTCTATTAATCATATATTAACATGTGTCACTTTATTGAAGCTAGCATTGTAAAAGAAATTTGTAAACTAAAGAGTTTTCCATCGTTGTAATTTGCTTTAAGTATATTATATAAAATCTATAACTTTATTCATATAAACGCTAAAAAATTATTTCAACCTGACTCCTTAAAAGTGTTTTAAGGCTGGAAAACTTTTTTTTCTCTTATAACCATTTTTTTTTTTAAAATTAAATTTTTTATTACGAATGAACTTTGAACAGCTTTTTGAAATAATTGACTGTAAGAAGAACCGATCAAACAGCAAATGTTATGTAATTAATTTTTTTACCCGATGATTCAACTTCTTCCGCTACACTGAAAGGTTCCCAAACGACACCATTGCCCGCAATAGGTTTAAAGCAATCTTCTGGTAAAAAACATTAATATAAATGTTAGAATAGCGATTTGATGATTAAATATTAGTTGAGGCCTTTAAAGTTAGTTTCCTGAAAGTTTTGAAAAGTTTTAAAAATGTAATTTTTTTATAATATTTTTTTTTCAAAGTAAGGCGCTTCTCACTATTCGGACATTTTTTGAAAAAAAGGCTCTTCTCTAAAAATTAAATTATTGTACATTTTAAAAGTATTTGTGCGGCCAAATTAGTTTATTTTTTTTTTAGTTTTTTGTTAATTTCGGTTTGTGCAAAAAAGGAAAATGAGATGCTAAATAGCTCGAATCGTGCCTCTGGTAATAATAACACGATTAAAAATCGTTAAAAAGCTATTTATATGAGTTTAGCTATTTTGAATTTATATATTTAATTTTATTTATTATTTTGTGATAAAATTGAATTTTGTCTAATCATATGTTCTAAAATATATATGTTGTTGTGTTTATTGCCCCAAGTAATAAGGAGAGATATGAATGATACCATTTGTATTCTTTAAAGAGAATAATAGCTCCTCGACGTAAACGCGGTATCATTAGAATCATGTTGTTATTACATGGCATTTTTTAATTTCCGAAAGTTAAATACATATACTTCTAGTTTCATTACATTAATGAATATTTTGGAAAATAAATAAAATATGTTTTTAAGGCAGATTTTATATACTAGAGATTAAAAGAGGGACTCAAATTTAAACTCTCTGGTCGGGAAGGGCATGAGTTAGAAAGGAATTATGAGGCCGGTGAACGATTTTTTATATCTCAATTTGACATGTATTATAACTTGTTTAATTAAAAATAATTTTTTATTTTAATACAGAAGCGCATTTAAATAATAGTAATGATAATGATAACAATTATAATAATAAATAGTACCGCTTCCAATGCCATTAGCGTCAAAATTCTGGCCGGACCAATCAAACTCTTCTTCAATTGAAGGTATATCGTCTTGAGGTGGAATAAAAGAAAACAATAAAATAGAACATGCGCTAAATTTTCCCTAAACCTTTTTCCCTTCCCCAAAACGACTTTTTTAGTCCGAGCATTGCTTCTTTTAACATGCAGTAAAACTATGGTCCCCTGGGGTTAATTAACTAGGAACACTCTGCCTCTTAAAAGAAAATGGGGTAATACACATATTATCCAAATACAATAGATATATACATAACATAATTTCCTATTTCATAATAACTTTGAAGGTTGATAGTTTTGAAATCACCAAACCTGATCATAGAAATGGTATAAAATTCACAAAAAAGAAGGTAAAAAAAATGGCGCCCGATTTATGATAAAGTGCCGATTAACCTATTAATTTCAATTTGCACTCTGGTACAGCATCCGGGCTTCACAAAATTGGCAAAATTGTTCCGAACTAGCTCTTTTTACATGCTAGTAAAATGATGACAACAACGTTTGATAACATTTGGCCTGAAGTACGTTTATTACCTTTTTTTATTAATTTTAAATACAACAAAAGCTTTATAAAGGCTCATGAAATATTACTGAGCAGTTTAAAAAATATTTGTGTATTTTATGTTAAAAAAACAACCGTGAAAATAATTGTTTCATCAGGAAAAAAAATAAATTGTAAAAAATGTGATTGTTATTATAAAATTTTTATATATTTATTTAATTCACCATATTGACATACCTTTGGTTCATTTACGCACTGATCAAACTGTTATTCTTAATAATTACTGGTGTATTTGATGATCTCAATCCCAGTTAATTTACAGGCTTGCTTTGGGATCAAACGAGCAAAATTTTCCACCACCTTACCAAAAAAATGTGTTTTTTGCGAAATTTAGGGTAACATGGAAAGCTGAACGGCCCTCGTGACCAAACTATTTATAACTGGCAGATTTATAATGGGAAACCAAAAAAAATTGCAAAAAAAGAAGGGCAGGGGGAAAACTATATCTCACTTCAAATGAATTGAAGAGTTTTTTCAAATCTTAACATGCAAAAAAACTTCCCATTTATTTACAATGCCCTACCATGATTGATTGAATTTATGTTTAAACAAATAAAATTCTTTGTTACCATTAGCAACAATTTTCGGAATATCTAAATCCTCGTCTTTGTAATTAGGTGGTGAGGCTGACCCTGATCTTAATTCAACTCTACCAGAGAGATTAATAGTTTGCCCTAATTGTGCGTTTGGCCATACATCGTTACAAAAAAAAGTAAAAATCAAAAAGAAAATTTTTTGGATATTCAACCTTTTTTCCATAAATAGGGCGGCTTATCTGTCAAGTGTCGCCTTATATGAGATTTTTAAGACACGCCGCTAAACTAAGTTTATGAAGCTTTCTAGGCCATTTTATGGATTTGTTGGAAGTCACCTACCTATTAAACTTTTATTCACCACACCCAGCCAGGTGTGCGAAACAAAATTTGAGCTTTCATGCACTCAAATTCGTCAGAGAAAAGGAACGCAAAAAATGTAAATCATCAAGATGGAAAAGGAAAATGTTGTGTTCCTTTAAAAATGTCCAACCCTGTATTTATTGTCCAATAATTAAAAAAAAATTAAATATTTTACAAAATTATTACCTTCACCAGTCATGTTATTTGAAACGTAAATATCTTGGACCGCAGTTGGCGTCGAAGCTGAAATGGATGCCGTTAAGCCAGACCCACTGGAGGCAAGAATAACCTTTTCCCTTGATTGACCGAAACATGATATTGTGTAACTCATAATGAGCAATAAGTGGATTAAGGTCATACAAGACATGCCTGACGGGAAAAATCGTAATCGCATTGCTAATAGATAGGATTTACAAATATATATTATACTTTAAATTTTTAATTTTAATATCTGAACAAACGGTATAATTTGAAAAAACAAAGTAAAAACTGATAAATGAAAAGGTAGGTAAGGTTGTTATCGTCCAAAAAAAAAGTATGAGAAAAATATTCTTATATGCCCTTTGTGTAATAAATTTATGATATTTTAAAAGTATCAAAATTTCTTAGCATAATATCACGTATTGGTTTAGCTATTTTTTTATATCCGACTTAGCCAATAAGTAAACTTTTAGCCTCTTCCCTAGCTTCATTCATCTCGGGAAACATAGTAGAATACTATTTGTTTGAACAAGGATGGGAATTAAAATATAGCCAAATTGCAGTAAAACTTTCTTCGAACATCAAGTAATAATGCGCTTTTTGTATAAATATAAAATAGTACATATGAAAATGTATTTACGCTTTTTAAAAAATAGTTTCGAAAAAAAAAATAAGGAATACCATGTTGAAAACTATATTGTATGGTTAATAAATTTTTTTTCTTTGCAAAGAATATAGCATAATAAATCTGTGCGTTTAAAGACAGAGTCAAATTGCGTAAGACGTAGTTGGCTACTCGTTTAAAACATTCAAAATGGGAGAAGCTTGTAGCTTTAATATGTGAAAAAGGTCACGGGTGGGCCAAACATACGATGCATATTAGAAAAATTAGATGATTTGAATCATTTAAATTTTTAAGAATGAAACTTTATAAAGACATATAAGATAAGATTATTCAATTATTTAGGGTTCACGTACAGAAACTCGTAATAAAAAATTATCATTACTAAGTTCACTAATTTATCGATTATGCGTTTTTAACTAGCTTTACGTAGTATTACCTAATATGGCGGTAGCAAATGGTGCTAGAGACGTTTTGCAAGTAATAGCAAGAAAACTCTAGTACTACTGGTTATTAATTAGGAATTAGACTCATAGTGATTTTACAAGTTTGGACTTGGACCATTAGCAAGCATTATGGATCATTTATCTTGAAATAAAAAAAACCGTTGCCCTACAATATAAAGAAAGACCCATAACATAGGTGTGTAAAGATGTTCGATTTGCTATTTGTAATTTGATTTTTAAAACGGAACTCGGAAATCTGAACTTATATTTTGATTTTGTCATTTCTTATTAATTACATTGGGCAACAAAAATTGAGCAACATCATTTACGGCAATTATCGTTTTTGGTCAAGTTTTTGATGCAAATACGATTATGATGAAGAAATTTTAGACAATGCCTTAGATTTATAGTAATTCGGTGTCAAAATTGACAAATTTTCTATTTTTGTGGGGTATTGTGAGCAACTATAAAACCTATGCGTTTAGGACCAAAGTTTAAAATGTGTTTAGATTACGGAAGCATTCATTACGTAAAATGTATAATTTTGTAATAATATTTAATTTTTTTGATTAATACCAGTGTTTTCCTGCACGATATAGATATTGTTATTTAGATTTTAAATTTTATCAAATTTTGTGAAAACATCTTAATATTTAGGGTTGAGCTTCGATTAAGGATAACAAGGCGTTTTTAGCACAAATAACATTCGGAAATGGTTTACTTAAATTAAAGCGTTAACTAATTGTTGGCGTCACCTGATAGACAAATAAATTTACAATACAGGTTTGCCTTTTATATCCACGTATCTATCGCTTTGATCTCAGTTTTTAGCACCTGCAGCGCGGATGCCAGCAACTTTTAATATTTGTATGAAAACGGGAATTTAGAAATGTTCGACTAAGTTTATGACTCCTGCCAAAACATGACCCTTCTTTAAAATCTTCTGTTGTCATGGAGATAACTCCTCGTTTATGTAATAATATTGGCAGAGAATTAAATACAATTGAATGGTTTTGGGATTACCAAACTCTAAAAATAAAAAAATTTTAAATTTCCCACCTTTTTAATAGTAACCTCAAATATTTTGGTTTGGAATAAACGAAATTTTTAAATTTAAAAAAGCTACATCTTCCTTTGCAAATAGAATTAAACGTTGCAACCGGAAAGCGATAAAATTGCTCATAAAAATGTGGTTTAATACTTGAGTTAATGTAAATCGTTTTTGCAATAGACGGATCAAAAAGGCATTTGGAAAACGTGTTTATGGAGAGCTAGGGAAAAGCCCATTTCTTGACTAAGCTCAAATTTTTATTTTCAAAAATATGGCAGATTAAAAAAAATTAACAAGAAACAGATACGGAAGAAAATCTAAAATTTAATAAATATTTTTTTGATTAGGGTTTTTTTTCTTTATTGAATAAAAAGTCAAGTTTAGCCCAAAAATGGGCGTTTATCCAGATTTGTTTCAAAGGCGTTTTATTAACAAGCATTTTTCATAATCGTTTATCCGCATTAATAATTAAGCTACTTCGTCTTTATTTAAAATTATATAATTAATAGGTTATCTCTTGTTAATTAATATGCTATTATACAGAAAATGTTTGATGATACTTACTATGCCAGCGATAAAGCCGACCATAAGAAGCCCGTTTTTGAGGACGATGAAAGCGAAAATGACCAACAGTTGGATTTTAATGCTCCAATTAAAAGTTTTTTCACCTTTTTTTTTAATAAAAATATTTGTTTGATACGAAGTTTGGCTTTTTCTAAATATAAAAATTATCATAAAAATCTTGTAAATGCATCCTTAGTTTTACTTGAACAAAATAAAAATAAATATTTCTTTCCATTTTTTCAACTACATTTATCAAATATTTTCCAAAAAATATGGTGTTTTTGGGGCGACTATAAATAACACTGGACAACAAAAAAAAACATCATAAACGATTTTTTGAGGGTTTTGTAGAGAATTTTCTTGCGATAACAACCCTGGGTTTAGTTTTTTTCCAATGCCTCCAATTTTTTTTAAACCGCGTCCAAAGTTCAGAAAAAAATTCACAAATTTTCTATAACTGTCAATTTTCCAAAAATCTATTGGCATATTCAGATTTCTTATAAAAAACATATCTAAAAAAGGTTATTACCTAAAGTTATCAACAATTTGCTTTCATGTTATTTAAGATCAAAAAACGGATTTTATGACAAAAACTACTAATTTTATAAAAATAAAAAAATAAAAAAAAATTATATATTACAGAAAAATTCAAACGCCTTACGTTATTAATGAATGTCTCCGTTATCTAAATATATTTTTAAACTTTTGGTACAACCCATAGGTTTTATGATATAGAAGCCCAAAATACCTTAAAAATCGAAAAATCTCAACTTTGACACCGAAGAACTAAAAATCTGAGGCATTGGCTAACTCTGATTTCATATTTGTAATCAGCGCCAAAAACTTGACCAAAAACAATAGTTGCCATAAATGATGCTTAGGGTCGTCCAAATTTTGTTGTCCAGTGTAATATATTGTGTTATTTTACAAGTATATCTTACGAATTTAAATTATCTCTTTTATATTATTTTTACAATTGAATTACGTTAGGTTTTGTTTGAAGAATAAAAATCCGGATATTTAAAATTTTTTGTATTTTTCAATGTTTTAAAACTTTTTTAGAAGAAGAATAAAGCTTATAATTAAAATTGGCGACTTTTTTTGCAAATTTATGTTTTATGTCAAGATAAAAAATTCAAATTTTTTAATTGATAAAGGAATTTTATATTTAATTTTTTGCTCTTTACCCTATGAGTTATATTAATACATGATTCGTATGCATTAGTTTTGTGCTTATTACGATTATAATATATACGGCAAAATTTTATCTTGTAGGCTCTCATGAAACCTCCAAAAAGTCGCGTTTAATTGAACCGTCTTTACAAACCCCCAAATCAAAACTTGTTGACCCATCTACACTTAATGGTTTCTTATTTTGCTTAGATTATAAATTGCCGCTTATTTTGCCTCATTATGGAGAGAGGATAAAAAAATTGCCAACATATATGGTTAATTACATAAAATTCAAAGATTTCATATTTAGAGGTTTGTGAATATGTATGACTTAAAATTATCTACATGGTGGCTTCATATCAAATATATTTTTCGTTTTTAGAAGCATCATTTAACCAGGCTTTTAAAACACAATGGCTAATATTTTCCGATAAATTCATTTTTTACAATTTAAAAAATTCAATTTTTTTTTAAATTAAAAAATGTATAAACGCTTTTATACGCCTACTCTTAGGGGGGATCTTATAATCATATCTTGATATAATGTCTTTATAATATTCTTATTATTTTTATGCACATTTCTAACATTTTAGAAATTAAGGATCTCAGACAAAATTTAGATGCTTATTCTAACTTACAGTTTGAGGGGATGGTTGGTAATATGCCGACACGATTTAAATATCGCAATGTTATTCCCAATCAGTTTGGCCTAGATATGGAAGAAGTGCGTATTCTACATTTTTTTAATATTATTTATTATATTGGTTATTCACTGCTCGATAAATTTTCCCGATATATTGACTATTTAATCAAATCCACGCTACCTATCTTCAAATTTTTAATACCGTGTGCCGTTTTTTCGAGTCCACCTTTGTAAGCCTGCAGTTGTAAACATATAATTATAGAAAAAAAAACAAATGAAATTTTTAGGTTAAAAAATATTGTAAAGAAATTTACAAATTGCTGATATCTAAGTTTGTTTTTCAATCCAATAAAAATTCGTCTCTTGCATGTTGGAGTGTAAAAAATTATCTAAAACCTAAATGTGGACTTTACGTTATAAAAATTCAATATATATATCAGGTAAAAAATTAAATATACAGTTAATTAATTTAGAATCTTCTTTTTTTACTTTTTTTTTACTTTTTTTTACTTAAGGAGTTTGAAATTTACAAAATCTAGAAAATAACATTAAATATGTGGCCACACTGCAAATTCTTACTTTTCCGACCTTTATAAATTTTTGTTGACCTGTGTTAAAAATTTTGTTTTCTTTTTTTTTCAAATTTAGCTAATTTTTATAAGTTTATTGATCTTCTTTTTAATTTTATTATTTTTTATATAAAATATGTAATATTGATTCATTTTTTGAACAACACCCATTAAGATTTCTGTTAATTTTAATCCATTCTTTCGTTTGTTTTTCGTGTAATCATAACTAATTTTGCATTAGTTATACAAAAAATAATTGTTTAATGCAGGATTTTTAAAATGTCAAGTTTTTGATACGCCATACGTAATTGATTATATACAATTTTATTTATATTACGAATTTATAATAGTTATTTGTGTTTCATTTAACTTAGAGCGAAAAAAATATAAGTATTGCATTCTTAATAATTGAACAATTCTAATTTTTAGATATTAGTGGCCAATGATAAGGAGCTAAACAAATGGGTTAGCCTTAAACAAATGTTTAAATACCGGACCGAACAAGAGGAGTTGTATGACGTGAACGCTTACATAAAGGTAAATAGAAAAATTAATAATTTACACCTTAATTTTTGAATTAAAAAAAGTTTAAAAAAATTTATTTATTTCACTCTTGTTTTTTTTTTAAATTATTGTTTTGTGATTTATTAATATTTAATAGGCAAACAATATCACAAAAAACGCAAAATACTCTTAAGTGTTTACGAAGAACCCAAAGATGATGAACAAATTGACACTGAATTGGCCCAAAATACAACTGAAAGGTGATTTAATGCATGTATTTATAATATATTGCCAAGGTTACAATTTTTAATTATCTATTTTGAAAAAACTTTATTTTAATTTAATACGTGTATGCAACTTTGATGACTATTTCTTATTCTTTTTTCCAATTAAAAATGTAATTTTATTTATAAATATATTTATAACACATTTATACAGCAAAGCAGCCCAAATACCATTAGATTTGAATGTAAATTCACCTCTCAAACAAGAAAAAGTTCAAAGTTTACAAAGCACCCAAAAATTAAAAAGCAAAAAACTTAAGCAAGAATCAAACTTAAATGTTGAAAGTAGCCAGGTTAAAAACATGCACATTGAGGCTGAAGAAATTTTTAAATCGACTGCTGAAGTGCCTAATCAAGTAACCAAAATAAAGAAGGGCAAAAAACATTTTTTAGAAAATACCGCAGAATACAAAATAATAATAAGACAAATGAAGATACCAAACTTAATGATAGCAAAAATCAACATAATAAAAATAACATACCTAATAATGTTAATAAAAATAATAACAAAAATAAACATAATAATAATAATTATAGCAAAAATAAAAATGATTTGGTTCCTGCAAATAAAAGGCTTTTGTTGTATGGGATTAACCCCAAAAAGTTCAAGAAAACACTTAAATATAAGAATATGGAAAAGTCTAGTAAATGAATAATGTTATGCTCTGTTTACCTCTATAACTGCCATCACTATACATCAAAAAGACTTTCTTTGTTTAATCAATATATTTTCATTTAATAAACACATATATTTTCATTTGTTTTATATAATTTTGAACTTTGCCTTTAGTTAACATTTGAAATAACCTTGTTTTGGCGTCATCTAATGACAAGGCAGCCTAGTAAACAGTATGATACAGTTATATACCCTATATTTTTACAAAATTTAAAAAAATTATTTAACCCTTATGCCTTAAACATCAAAAATAGATATATTTCTTGATATCAAATTAAAAAATCTAGTCTTTGGGTTATTTTTAAAAATTTTAATGGACTAATAAAATAAACTTGTCAATTTTGCATTTGCTTTAAATTAATTTTTTTGAGGTATGATTAAGAGATGTTTTTTGTAAAACGTGTCCAATCTAAAAAACAATGGTTAATAAAGTAATAGTCAATATTTAAATCTAAAATTTTTGAAATTTAAAAAAAAAATATATGAACCTTAAACGTGCTGTTATTAATGGTATAGTAGAATTATTGAATTTATTTAAACTAATGGCTATTTTTCGTCTTTGAATCTAATCTTTTTTACTTTAAATGCATTTATAACATGAAACATTTTTAACATGTCTAAATTAATACGTTTGGCTATTTATAAATATTAAAGAAATTTAAAACAAAAAAAACCCGTTTTTTAATAACGAATTTTATTGCTATAATTTGGTATCAATACAAACAGATAATCATTAATAAAAGACATTTGTCAATGAGCTGAATACAAGATGTAAGTTATTATCTTTTTTGATAAAAGGATATCAACTTAATCTTGGTGTGAACATATTTATTGAGTAAATAGGAATTTTATAATTGAGCAAAGTTAATAAAAAAAACTGAATATAGGATAAGATTTTGATAAATATAAAATTTGATACTAAATATTATGTTAAAAAAATTATTCAAATAAAGTATAAATTTTATGGTTGGTCGTTAAACGTTTTGGCTTTTGTTAAGCGATTGAAAGGATAATTGGTGGGAAAAACTGAAGTGCAGATAAATTTTTTAAAATCCTAGATAGACTGATACAAAATTTATTATTTGGCCTTGTTCTAATAACTACCTTATTACACAAGTCAACAAATATCAATGGCACAACCGTGAATTTTATGAAAACATTAAAATAATTTATACCCACCGTAGCCTTATCTCATATATATTTCGTTTTTCTTAGTTTCTTCCGGCTTCAGCTACATCCGTCCATATCGAAAAAATGGCCTTTTTTGACCAAATTGACAGATCGAGAATACCCTAATAAGGAAAAATTCAGGATTTTTTTTTTCATATATTAATCCCCTGTAACTTATATTTATCATATCAAATAATGAGAAATAAAATTTTTTAGTATATCAAGCTCTTGCATCAGCATTTAATTAATACAAAATATTTCGCGTCCAAACTTAAATACGACACGATATATCATAATAAAAGTTTTATTTAAAGTTTGAATTTAACAGTTAAGCTGTTGAAAATATGCAAAAAAAATCAATTTATTTTTGTTTTTGAATTTTTTTTTTCTAAAATATCAAATGTCTATAGCTGACTATCTAATTTTAATTAGAAAAAACGGAACCTAAGATGGCAGGAATCTCCGAGTTAGCTAATATTAAAAATTTGTTGACCTGTGATATAAAAGTTAATCAAAAATTGTGTTTTGTAAGTTGACCAAACGAAAATATATTTATATATTTTTTAAAATGAACAGCTTTTATAAATTAAATACTTTAATGCTCTCAGTCTCGGAACTCTTGTACTAAATTTTTCTTTATTTCGTATAAACTTCAAGGACATCACCTTGAACTTCTTAAAAGCTTTTCCTCAATTTCCTAGGCGTACATCTTAAGTTGGATATCCTTACATTTTTGTAATTATAGTCCGGATAAAAGGGTACCGTAATTATTTCATAATATTTGACGCCTGGGAGATCATTTATTGAAGAGATTGGAGAAAGATCGCTACAATGATAATTCTCCATTTCTTTTGAAGACTTTGACGAAAATTTGATGGCAGACTTTGGTTGTATGAAGCACAGGTATGTTAATGAGAATTCCACTGACCGGGTTATTTAATAACAATTACCTTTTCCTCCAAAATATTGAAGAGGCCACTTATACCAGTCTCTTTATATAAGAATTTCTCATAGAATTTTATAATCATTTCTACTATATTCATTAATTTTAGGCCTTTCGAGAAGGTCATATTATTATTACGTAGGTCACCAAATTTCAATGGCACAACCGTGATTTTTATGAAATAATAAAAGAATGTATCCCCATGGCCTTATCTCATATATATATATATTTTGTTTTTCTTAGTTTCTTCCGGCCTCTCCTTACATCCGTCCATAACAATAAATGGCCTTTTTATTACCGAATTGACAGATCGAGAATACCCTAAAAAGAAAAAATTTAAGAATTTTTTCTATATAAAAATCGCTTGTAACTTATATTTATCATATCAAATAATGAGAAATAAAATTTTTTAGTATATCAAGCTCTAACAACGGCATTTAGATAATTTCGAGTCCAAACTTAAATACGACACGATATATTATCGGTTTTAAATGAAACTATTGTTTGAAGTTTTAATTTAACAGTTTAACTATTTTAAATATGCAAAAATAAAATTTTAATTTATTTTTGTTTTTGAATCTTTTTTGGTTTTTTAACCTTTTTTTCTAAAGTTTTCAATTTTTTAACTGACTTACTAAGTTTGATTAGGAAAAACGGTAGACGGATTTGATATTCCCTAAGATGGCAGGTTTGATCTCTGTAGTTAATTCATAACTCTCAAAAAATTGTTGACTTATAAGGCAAAGTAGAGATTAAAAACCTTGTGGCATAAATCTAAAAACCATATGCATTCCTATTTATTTTAAATTAAATAAAAATCATTATATATACTATATATATACAAGCCACCACCTTAACTAAAAAATTAGTTATGTTGAGAAATATATAAAAATTTTAGCCTGAGAATAACCACATAGTGGATATAGATTTTCTAAAATTCAGGTGCCCATATATTACATCCAGTCGGTCCTTTCATTCTTCTTCTTACATTGTTGCAGCCTAATGCCTCGAGGAACGAGGGCATACCAGCAGAAACCAAATTAACTCTGTAGCGCAAATATATCCATTTAAACATCTCAAAATCAACAATATAATGTCAAATAAATTCCTATTGATTTATTACTATCATCATAAAAAATTTATAATAATTATAATAAAATGAAAATCTTAGGATCGTCATATGTATACATTTATAATGTGTCATTCATTGGGACAAGACCCTACCTCGCGATAGTTGCAAAAAATGTCAAATGTAGGTTTGCGAATAAATTTTTTTAATTTAAAAGTCAATTCAATTATATTAAATTTCAATCTCACCCCACATTTAAGTTACACTAAACATATTGTCCCTCAATCTAAATGACACGTTTTACTCATATTGTAACAATATAAGCTTGAGAATAACAGCTTAGCTGTTTTATTTTTATATTTTTAATTTTTGTTTCTTAGTTGTTTCTAAAAACATTTCTTCATACCCAATGTTTGTAGCTGATTTGCAAGGTCTGACCATAAAAAATGATCCATTTGTCCCTCACATCAGTAGCGATTATGTATTCCTCAAATGACGAATTAATTTTTTTTAGGATAAAATAAACTCACATAATATTTTGTGACATTAAGTTGTTGACACAGAGAGCTTTCCAAAAATTGAATAAGCAAAAGTGATTTTAAAAACCGACCCGGCCCGTATTTTAGGCTCCTCCGGCAGTGCCTTACTCGGTGTGTTTTTTAACAATTTTAATTTTCTATTAGAAAAAGGATGAGAAACACCCATGGGGTGCATAAACATTAAGGTTTTTAACCTTTCTTACTTCTTAACCAAACTCTCAAATGTATTAAACCTGCTCAGGTAAAAAAATTTAATTGGCTATGGCTCATTTTTCTCCAAATATATTTAAATTTTGCAAAAACAATATAATTGGCATGTCTTTTCCACTCAATCATTCATAGTATAAAGCAGCCTATATACCAAAATTCTAAAGTGTATGTAAATATAGTAATTCTGAGCGAGGACTCCAAAAAATCGAAAATACGTATTTTTCCTTACCCTCTACAGGGCTTAAATTAATTTTTTTTGCCTCAATTTATTTGAATTTTTGTTGAAGCAAGGTCTGTGAGTGATTCCTTATAAATGCAACCGAATAATTGATAGTTTCTTCTTATTTCGAAAAACTAATTTACAAGAAAATTTTTTTAGGAAAAAACGCATCAGTTTTTAATTATTGATATGAAAAATATGCACATTAGGGCATGTGCATGAGTTTTTATTTTCGTAAAATATTGAAATTTTTAAAATGTAATTTTATTTTTTTTAATTTTGGAAAAAAAACTTTATTTAGAAAAGCATTTTATATGCATAAACTAAATATGGCACCTTTTTAAAAAATTGCGTTTTGATAAAAAATAAAATTTCTCAAAATTTTGAAAACATCAAAAAAAATTATTTGTTTAGTTTATTTTTTGTTTTGAAAAAGTAACTTGGGAGCCACTAATAAAGCATTAATTAAATTTAAAAAGTTAATAAAATTGTATTGTAAAGGGTAGAACATTTTAAAAGTAATTTTATATTTAATTGGTTTTTTAGTGTGGGGGGGGGGGGGGGGGGGTTTATGCACTAAAAATTTTCAATTTTAGTAGGGATGTGGCATGCTTGGGGGGGGTGTTTATCCCAAACCCACCCCCTCTCCTACGCCAATAAGGTAAAATATAAATTAAAAGAAAAAAAATAAAATTTAAAAATAGAAGAAATAAGTTTGACACAAAACAAAGAATAACTTATGGTGGAGATTAGGTATTAGTAGTTCCTGGTTTAAACCTTAAAACGTATTTTTCGCCATCGCGTATATTATACATTTAAAAGAGGGCACGTTTTATATATAGGATATAACGTCAAATGCGAATTAATTATTTAAGCTAAAGAATAAATTATTCTGAAAAAAAATAACATAGATTAATGCTTTATTTTAAATAATTAATAACAACGTTATAAGAGGTTAATTTAGGTTTTATACTGCATGCTAATATTCAAACTTTTATGCTTTTTGTCAAATACATCCTTAAAAAAACTGAATAGAAAATTTTCTGACAGGTCTACGACTCAAAACTTAATTTTTTTTCCAAAGTTTTAACTTTTAAGAGCGGTCTAAATTATAACAATGCTCACCTTATCAGTGTTGTATGTAAAAACATTCTTTGAATCATATTTGTATTTTTCTTGTATTTTATTTTCTATTAGAGTTTAATTCAATTTTTTACAACTTTGTATACTTACATTAAAAAAAATGAGCTCAAATTAAGATTTTTTTAAGTATTTTATGTAAATATTGTTTGCAATATCTTTTTATATCATTTTTAAATTAAGGAGTTGGGAAAAAAAGTTAAATAGTAGTTTAAAAATAGAACTTAAAGTGCCAATTTTAATGTCAGGGTTTAAATATAAAGCTCTACGTTGTTTTTTATCAAGCGAAAAAGGTGTTGAAAAATTAAGGCAAGGTCAAAATTACTTTACGCATATTGTACAGGTCAACAAATTTTTGAAAGTTATGAGCTGACTTCGGAGCTCAAACCTGGCATCTTGGGAATTTTCAAATCCGTTTACCCTTTCTAATCAAACTAAGTTAGTAAGCTATAAATTTTATAATTTTTAGAAAAAAGTGTCAAAAAAATAAAAAACGTTAATTGGATTTTTTGTCTAACTTTTAAATTCAGACTTTAAATAATATGTTCATTAAATCGATGATGTCTTATATAAATTTGGACGCCTAAAATTTATATTATCTAAATGCTGATGTAATAGCTTGATATACTACAAATATATTTCAATAATATAGAAAAATATAAGTTACAAGGAATATTTATACAAAAAAAGATTTTTTTAAGATAGAGGTCGCAATCTGCTAAAAAGGCCATTTTTCGATATGGAGAGATTCAAGGAGCCGAAGGCGTAATAAACTAAGAAAAACGGATTATGCCTTCATGGAGATGCATGCTTATGTTTTTATAATTTTTCACATTGATATTTGCTGACCTGTGTTATTTAGAAGTGTAAAATATTTACCAAATATTTCTTTTTGAAAAAAATGAAGATTTTCTTTCATATATTCTAATATATTCGTCCTAAGCGAGTAATTGAAGCCATCCTTATAACAAACGCGGATTCGTAAATCTCAACTGGGTCAGATATAATTTCCGGGTTGCAGTCAACTGTAGCAGTATTAAGGGTTGCTACTTTGATTTCTACAAATTTACATATATTTAAAATATGACGATAATAATAATATATATGTCTTTTTGTTAAATCTGCTGTTATTATGATTTTGTCAATCTCTAATAGTTGCCCATGTGAAGTGATTTTTTCTAAAATTTATTAAGTTGCAAAATTTTCATTTAGCCTCAAATAAGCGAATTTAACTTATGCTGATGATTCAAACCAATTTAGCCGATCCCACCCTTATTTTATATCCAGAGTGCCAAAATTTTAGTTAAAGCCGTTACACAAAATGGGCTACATTGTTATACATGCAAAAATTGGGCCAGGTTAACGTTTGAATTAAAGATGACAGGTTTGCTTTACACCCTATTCCATAAAAAATAAACTATGTCTTAACCTTATAAACTGATTAATTGACAAATAATTCGATTAAAATTTTGGTGAATTATATATTCAAAGTGGCGACATAGACTTTTGATCTATTGCATTTTGGATTGCTCACATATATTATCAATATCTTTTATTACTCTCTCTTATAAATAAATGAGTATATAGTATTAGGATTTCGGACCGGCTCTGACATAATTTTAAATTTAGGATTGGCCCGTTATTTGGTATTTTATATTAGTGCCTGTCCCAAACCAATTGACAAAAATCGGTCGGAAAATGTATTTTAAGACAAACTCTCGCCGATTTTTCGGTAATATAGATCAATTTAGTAAAATATGCATTTTATTGAATATATTATTTAGAAACAAAACACAGTCAATCATTATATTGTATGAAATAATTAGTAGCGTTGATTCTTACCCAAAAAAGTTGCATGAACCCTTAAATTTAAGTATTTTTTTAGAAATTTAGGAGGTTTAGGAAAATACCTGTTTGTTTCATTTTGTAGCCAGTTCAAAAAATATTGTTCTTTATTCAAATACATTTTGTTGTGCAACAGTTAATTATGTATTAAGAGGAAGTAGTGTTCTCTTGCGTAAGCCCGTTCAGCTGCCGCCTAGGACTTCTTTTAAAAAACATCGGCTGGTCAAAAATAAAATATTTATTTCGGGCTGGGTTAAGCCGGGACCCACGTTAAAATTTTTTTGGGTGGGGCCTTAAAAACAAGGCCGGTTGAGAACACTAGGGGGAAGAAGAAGAGGGGGCAAATTTTAAATTTTTAGTTATCAGCAAAACAATAATGATTCTGTAATAAAAGCTTTCAGTACAACAACTAGAAAGCCTAAAAGGCGAAAACAAGTATAGTAGGGGCCTGAAAGTCTTATGAAGTAGGCGTAAAAAACTTACCACACTATTTATATTACCGACGGGACATTACCGATTAGCGAAACCTAAACGTTTACATCTGTTTGAAGTTTCTTCGGAATTTTAAGAAGAGGGCATCGTGTTATGTGATACGTATGATAACTTTTCCCCATTCGTTTAACATTACTTATAAAACATTACTCAGGTCGACAAATTTTAGAGAGTTATAAGCTATACGGAGATAAAACCTGCCATCTTAAGGATTTTCAAATCCGTTTACCGTTTTTTCTAATAAAACATAGTAGTTAGCTATAAACATTAAAAATTTACAAAAAAATGCGATTAAAACAAAAACGATTCAAAAACCAAAATGTATTGATTTTTATTTGCATATTTACAACAGCTAAACTGTTAAAAATAAACTACAAATTAAACTTTAATAAAAACCGATAATATAGTCGTATTTAAGTTTGGGAAATATTTTGTATTATCTAAATAATGATGTAAGAGCTTGATATACTAAAAAATTTTATTTCACATTATTTGAAATGATAAATAAAAGTTTCAAGGGATTTTTATATATAAAAAAAATTCTTAAATTTTTTCTTTTAAGGTATTCTCGATCTGTCAATTTGGTCATAAAAAACCATTTTTATGATATGGACGGATGTAAGGAGCCAAGGCCGGAAGATTCCATTATGTAGATAAGTTCTTTTATGTTTTCATATATTCATGATTATGAATTTGATATTTGTTGACCTGTGTTATACCCCATTTACTTATCGGCAAAAAATTTATACAAAACAAATTTTTTTCATACTTTATATCGAATCCGCACAACTTTTATCTCACAAAGTCAAACCACCGCCAAATAGTCAATGTTGCTGAACGTCTATATATGTCGAATGTCAATTCTCAAATTTTTTAATTTTGATTTTTATTTAAAGTGTGTCAACCTCTTTATATTTATAAGCATTTAAATATCCTATTTTGCAGGAAAGTACTTTCCTGGACCATAAATCTTTAATTGTATAAGTATTATGATTTTGTATTTTAAATCTATGTGCTACAGGTCAACAATTTTTTGAGAGTTATGAGTTAACTACAGTGATCAAACCTGCCATCTTAGGGAATATCAAATCCGTTTACCGTTTTTCCTAATCAAACTTAGTTAGTCAGTTATAAACATTGAAAATTTTAGTAAAAAAAGGTCAAAAAACCAAAAAAGATCCAAAAAAAAATAAATTAAAATTTTATTTTTGCATATTCAAAATAGTTAAACTGTTAAATTAAAACTTCAAATAATATTTTTATTAACAACCGATAATATATCGTGTCGTATTTAAATTTGGACGCAAAATATTTTGTATTATCTAAATGCCGATGTAAGAGCTTGATATATTAATATAATTTATTTTTCATTAATTGTGATTGAAAATATAAGTTAAAAGAGATTTTTTATGCAAAAAAATTTTTAAATCTTTTCTTTTTAAGGTATATTTAGATCTGTCAATTTGGTCAAAAAAGGGTATTTTTTGTTATAGACTGATCTAAGGAGCCAAAGACGGAGAAACAAAAAATATATATGAGATTAGGCCATCATGAGAATTCATTATTTTATGTTTTCTTAAAAATCACGTTTCTGACATTGATATTTGTTGACCTGTGTAATTAAATAATTGTCCATTTTTAATTAATAATTCGTTTCAGCATACGTTATGTTATATTATGTTCATATTATTATTTTTAATTAACAATTTTAAGTAATTTTTATACTAAATTTAGCTATTAGAAAAAACGGTAAAACTTCCTAGCTGTTTTTACTTTGTGCTCTAAGTTCGACATATAAATATGTGTTTAATGACTATTTTATGCATCTGATACAATAAATATAATTTTCATATCAACGATTAGAACATGACTATGTCGACCACGCAAAAATTTTATATTATAAGAAGCAGCATATCCGTATATCAAAATAGAGAATGCCGTCCACATTATAGAGTCAATAAATTTTTTTTCAAGTTACAAGACTAAATATTTAATTAAAGAAAAGTGATTGGAAATTATGCCTTGCTCGTGGGGCGGGCCATTAATAAAATGTGTTTACAGCATTAAAAAGATATTTTTATAAATGGGGGAAAAAACCCAAATATGATATAGGACACAGCCTTGACTGAGAAAAAATGCCTCTGTGTCTATAAATTATATTTTATCTATAACCTATTTATAGTTATTAAAGACAATAATTTTTTAATAATTTATAATTCTCGGATTAACAAAGTTTACATAAAATTAAATGTAGAAATTAAAAAAATCAAAATAAAATTGTATTATTTTACAAAATATTATCAATTTATAGTTTCCTTGTTTTAACACGACATTAACTAGTTGTATTTTAATTTTAAATATATTGTTATTAAAATAATGTGATTTTAAATTTGTAATGATAAAGTAAAATCGAAATTTTTGAAATTATAAAATTAACTAAAATATTACAAATCTGGTATTTAAAATAAATTTTAAAAAATATTTTGAATCTTTGAATATGATGCTTTGCTAACCAAACGATATAAAATTTTTCATACTTTTATAAATAAGAGCGATGAATCCGAAAATCAATATAAAGAATGCTGTTGACATTTTAACTCAATGATTTTTTGTTCAAATTGCAATACTGAAATTATAAAATAAAATAATAATAACTGTACTTGCATTGCGCCTTATATAATCAATCAAACACCACCTTCTTTACTAAACGAACATTATACATATGCAGCTTACTGATATCCGAATTCTAAGATATCACTGCCACTTTTTTTAGAATCCTTCCTAACAATTAATATTATCATCTTATGTACATATTATCACTATTATAAAATAATGTAATTAAACTATTACACCTAATTAAACACAGGCAAGTCTATGTAAACATTGAAGCACTTAATAAGCATTCTTTTTTTTTTTAATTTTTACTAGAAACGACTCATCAATCATCTTTAAAAATATACATTTCTTGCCTAACTAAAACACAGGCCACAAAAATGAATATTGACTATACCTATGGCTACATCCTAACTTGTTTTAATTTTTTTTTGTGAAAATGTTATATATTTACTTTCATTTTTCCATCTCTGCTCTATTAAAACACCTTAGCACGTTATGATAAATGTAATCATTATTGTTTTTTCCAAAAAAAAACAAATAAGGCACAACCGAGGATAAAAGCGTCTTTGTGTCTAGCTTTCAAAAAAATATAAAATTAATTTGTCCTGTAAACTCACGTAGCCTCCCACTGTTTGCTAAGCAGGAAATCAGAACATAAATTAAATATCCTCAGGGCCAAACTTTAATTATTTTTTTAAATTTGCCCAAACATATTTGAATATAAAAGAGCAGTAATAGTCTATCGAATATGGAGGCCAATAGGTATAAACCTTAACCTTGGCTTTGACCAGCAAAAGCAAGCCTTGAAACTTATAAGTATGATTTTAGTTTTTCATAATAACTTTCGGTGAGTCCCATCCTGCCATATTTATTACTCAACAAACTTTCAAGATATAAAGAGTTATCCAAAAACACCAAGCCTGCTTGCAATTTCCAAATTGGTTTATCGTTTTTTTGAATTTTGTTTACAAGCTAACTAATAACAAAAATGTCTCAAAAACAAAAAAATTATTTAAATAACACCTAAGGTATTAAATTCAAATTAATGAAGCGATTTAATCGTTTAATTGGTAGAAATACTAAATAGTATGTAAAACCAGGGCTGGGAAAAAAACTAAATGGGCTTTTTTTATCAAGTTTTTGGGTTTTTTTTCCAAATGCCCACAAACTTGTGGGCATGGCAAAAGAAAAGCCCCTTTTCTTGCTTAAAGAAAAGGGGTATGTTTAAAAAAAGCCCCTTTTCTTAAAAAAAAACTCCTAGGAGCTTTAAGAAAAAATAACCCACCCATAAAAATTTTTTGAAATTATTATAGAAAACATAAAATGGGTTTTTTGGGGCTCTTTTTAAGAGCCACTTTTTGTGGTTTTTTTTGCCCCTTTTCTTAGTAAGGGCTTTTTTGAATTCCTATTTTGGCCCTTTATTTTTGCCCCCTTTCTTTTTTTATGTTTTAGGGGAAAAAAAGAGCCAAAGTTTTTTGGCTCATTGTTTTCCTAGCCCTGTGTAAAACTAAATGTTGATTTATATATTTAATAAAAATTTTGTTTCTCAATTGAAATGAAAAATGACAGTCATTTACAATTATTACACAGGTCAACAAATATCAATGACTCAACCGTTATGAAAACATAAAAGAATATCCCGTGATGGCCTTTTCTCATATATATTTTTTTTTCTTTTAGTTTTCGGCTTCTTACAACCGTCCACATCAAATAAATGGCTTTTTGACCAAAGTCAGATCGAGAATTCCCTATAAAGAAAAAATTTAAAATCTTTTTTTTTATATAAAAATCCCTTATTTAACATATCAAATAATGTCTTATTTCAAGCTCTTACATCAGCATTTAGATAGCACATAATATTTCGCGTCCAAACTTAAATACGACACGACATATTATTGGTTTTAACAAAGTTTTATTTGAAGTTTGAATTTAAAAGTTTAACTTTTGTAAATATGCAAAAAAAATACAATTTATTTTTGTTTTTGAATCTTTTTTGTTTTTTTGGTATTTTTTCTATGTTAAATGTTAGTTGCCTAACTAAGTTTAAAAAACGGCACACGGATTAGAAAATTATGATGGCAGGTTTGATCTCCGTAGTTAGCTCATCACCTTCAAAAATTTGTTAACTTATACATGTTGTTATTTAATCTTTTGTCAGTAATTTTAAGAGAAAAAAATATACATAAATTTGAAATAGAAATTTAAATTTTTTAAACATAGGAATTTTATTCAAACATTTTTTATTTCAAAGCATTGAGCTGTAAAAGATATTTGGTTATTTTTGCCGAGGAATACACTTACGGTATTAGAATCAAATTTTTTCAAAAAATACCTCGGTTAATGCTAACTATGCAAAGGTTTGTAAGTGTTGGTATGCAAATCATTTTGAGATACTTCTATTCTAATTTCTATACTTGGATATACTTCTATTATTCCTATGTAAATTTCTATTCTATATATATATGGGACATTCAATAATAAAAGAGCATATATAACTTTTTATATCCTCACTCCTTACATTGGCGACGATGAATTCTACAACTTCCCCGTTGAAACTGGAAAACCTGGCCGGATCTCTCGCGAAAATTACAATTGAACCATATGCAATGGACCTGGACTTTACCAAGTACATAAAATACGTAGAGAGAATCCTCACAGCAAAAGGAGCCCAGGTTAACGACGCAAACATAAAAAGCTTATTCCTAGCTTATGGGGGAATACGCAACATAACCAAGATTGAAAATATTTTATACCCAAACAATATCGACCAGACCCCCTGGCCAAATATTATGCAAGCACTTCAGGTCTTCGCTCCAACGAAAAATATTTTTACATCTCGGTTAGAATTTGTCAGACTTCAACGAAAAGACACGGAATCCATAACACAATTTCTAGAACGTGTCATGGCTGAAAAAGCAAGTTTTACCGGGGATGTTACGGAGAGAATTCGGGATCAATTCATAGCGGGTCTAAACCAACCACGATTAGAGATGGACCTACATACCCGTTTCCCAGAAGCAATGGACAACGGTAAACCTGTAGCTTTAAATACAATAGTAGAGTTGGCATTAGCACCGGAGCCGATGCTTCGCTCATCAACGAAGAGCTGGAAGAAACTAGGCTCACCCGCAATAACGCCGTCGAGCCCTATAACATCGTACGGACACAATAGAATCAAAACACTGGGTAAAACCCGTGTTAAGGTGGACCTGAAAGATGGATTGAGTCCAAGATCATTGGAATGTTATGTCACGTCGCGTAATGACCTCCCACACATCTTTGGGATCCCCTGGATCATAGAATTTGGTTTCCAGTGGCCCAAACTTGTTTGCATAAACCATATAGCATCACCCAACGCAGCGCAAATACTGGAAAAATTTGCTGATCTTTTTACAGATGGTTTAGGATGTTATACAGGTAAACCGATAAAAATCTTTTTAAAACCAAACGCCGTGCCAAAAAGATTCTCTTGTCGCCGAGTTCCCATGCCACTTAAACACAAAGTGGAGGAAGAGATTAACGGTTACTACAGGCAAACATCCTAAAACCAATCGATCAATCACAGACCCAGGTTGAGTGGACAACCCCTACAGTCAACGTCCCCAAGATTGATGGGCAACTGCGAAAGTCACCGGAAGCACGCATGAGGATCCTATAAAAAACTTAGAACAGGTGCTAGGAAAGATACAGAATGCGGGACTTAAACTAAAAAAAAATAAAATCAGACTTTTTGAGCCGGAAGTTACGTACCTCGGTTATGTTATTTCCGCCGATGGCATACGTCCTTCTAAAGACAAGGTCGAGGCTATAGCAGAATGCCCAATACCGAATAATAAAACACAACTCAAATCGTTTTTAGGACTCTTAAATTTCCACGAAAGGTTTATTCCTCACCTTCACCCACTTATAAGTCAATTACATACCCTCACTGGTTCCAAACAACCGTGGAATTGGACCGAAAAACACACCGCAACCTTCCAAAAAGCTAAAACCCTAATAGCGGAGGACGTCGTACTATCGGTTTATGACCCAAAGCTACCCGTAGTCCTAGAAACCGATGCCTCCCTCGATGGTTTTGGCGCCGTCCTTTCACATATGACACAAACTGGTAAACGTCCTATTGCGTATGCATCCAGAAAATGCAACACCACAGAGAAAAATTATTTGACCATTGAACTCGAAGAAAAAGCCATACTCTATGGGCTTAAAAAATTCAGAAATTTTATTTATGGGAGACACGTAAAAATTATAACCGACCATCAACCGTTAGTAAAATTGTTCGGCCCCACAAGAGACTTAGACCAAGTAACTAGTACGCGTTTACTTAGATGGATCTACAAAGCCTCAGCTTATGACTATGATGTCGCGTACGAACCGGGTAAAACAAACCTCGCTGATTGCCTTTCCCGTCTCCCGGTAGAAAACCCCAAATTTAATTTCGATGATGATGATGATGAAGCATGCAACCAAGTACGTTTATTAACGCTAAACGAGTTTGAGCTGAACCAAAATAGTCTACGCCTCGAAACAAAAAAAGACGGAGCCCTAAACAAGGTTCTTTCCGCGTTGCGTAACAACAATTGGGAATTCGCAGAACTTAAACAATACGCGGTACGAAAGAACGAAATTGAGGAATATGGAATTTTGTACCTAAAGGACAGGATAATAGTTCCCAAACGACTTCAACCACATGTACTAAAGTTTTTACATATAGGACACCCGGGGCTCGTGCCCATGAAAACTATGGCTAGGACTTCAGTGTTTTGGCCCAAAATAGATGCAGATTTTGAAAAAATAACCAAGACTTGTCAACCATGTCAAACTACCCGCGTTAATTGCCCCGAACAACCAACCTACAAATGGAATTTCAACACGGCCTGGGAAAGGATCCATATAGATATCGCTGGGCCAGTAGACGAATTCTATTGGCTAGTAATAGTTGATAGCTATTCCCGGTGGGTTGAGGTTGAAATCCTAAAAACCATTACCTCCCAAACGATCCTCGCTCGCCTGGCACAAATTTGCGCGGTGGGGGTTCCCAAGGATACTAGTTAGCGATAACGCACTTAATTTCACCTCTGAACTTTTTATCTCCAAACTACGGAGTATGAACATAAAAACAGTTACCTCTTCGCCATACCACCCAACAAATGGTTTGGTTAAACGTGTAATTGGAACACTGAAAATGCACTACACAGCCACCCGAAAAGGAGGTATATCTCCACGTGAAGCACTAAACGATTTCCTGTGGGCTTATCGCACATCGAAGCATTCGGCCGTGCAGGAAACCCCTGCGAAGCTTTTCCTAAAAAGAGACCTTCCTAACGCACTCAGTTGGATGAAAGTGAAACCAGCCGACTTTTTAGACAATTCACACCGGCTGGTAAAGAACTAGCTCAAGATTCGGTTTGGGTAAAAAATGGAACGACAAAAGGCTGGCGAGAAGGGGAAATTTAGGAGAGAACAGGTCTCTATTCTTATAGAGTGAAGGACAATGAAAGAACAATGCGTAAACACGTCGGAACCCAAACGAAGTTGTCCCTGAGGAGCGGCGCTACCCATCCCGGATACGTCACCCCCCCGGACCGTCTTAAGGTTGGACACTAAAAAAAAGGGGGACAGTAATGTTGGTATGCAAATCATTTTGAGATACTTCTATTCTAATTTCTATACTTGGATATACTTCTATTATTCCTATGTAAATTTCTATTCTATATATATATGGGACATTCAATAATAAAAGAGCATATATAACTTTTTATATCCTCACTTCTTACAGTAAGCGTCTATATATGTGGTCTCCTACGTGCACAACTCAATTTCGCTCAGATTTATTTTATCAACTTATCTTGAGTTTCAACACAAATTGTTTAACATTTTTTATCATAGATTTAACAGGACAACAAAATTAAGGAGAACCATAGGCACTATAGGACATACATATCGTTTTGGTCAATTTTTTGATGCCAACGATTATTAAAGAATTGAATTGACAATGCCTCATATATTAGTAACTATTAATTGTCAAAAAGGAGACCTTTTTCTTTATTTAATATTTTTAACCTTTTTATTATTAAACCATATAAGAAAACGAACGTTTAAAAATGTATTTAAATTAACAAAACCCTCTTAATAACGTATTACGTTTTTTTTACCGAATTTAATTTTTCTATCCAAAATTAGATAATTTTTATAAAATCTGTTTTTTTGCTAAATACAAAAAAATGGGTAATAATTTTTACTAATGAATTTTTGATATCCATTTAAACCTAAACAAGGAAGTAGCCTAAAATCTTAAAAGTTTTAAGAAATTCTATGAATTGTTTATTAAACTTTATACTGCTTTTAATTAAATAAAGTCCAAATAAAATTTAGCCATTTTTTAAGAATAGCTGGGCTCTCAAAACTTATTTTAAATCATGCCAATTACTTCAAAATAAACATACAACAACCAACTAAAATTTTTTAACAGCTAACCACATAATGGTTTTACTTTATTTATATCCAAGGGGTATTAAAGGGTACCACTATATTTTTGATCTTTATTTAATAAGTTGTAATCTAATTTTTGTAAGCCTTAAACATAAAAAACTAATGAAAACATTTAACCTTAAAGGTAAAATACAAAAAATTTTAAATTATATATATTATAGAAAATTTAAACAAAATAATATTTCTATTATTTCCTTTATAGGCTTTGGAGTAATTTTGTTTAACCCAAAATTTTGGTAAAGAATTAAATTTAAAAAAAAAACGTAATTTTGATATTTTACATTCATTATTATTGGCCATATTTCCATTTTGTCAGATGATATAACAATGGCCGGTAAATATTACATTCTAGATAAAGAATTAACACAAATTAAAGAGAAATCTATCAACCTATGTAAATATGTATGTATATTTCTAAAAACTTAATGAACAAGATTTTTATCCGTATTTTGCCAACATTAGGTTTTTTTGAACGGTACAAATATAACCTAACAATCATTATAGCCAGAGACTATTAAATTATAACGCAGAGTGTTTATATATATAATTGGAGGATTGCAACAACTGGCATGCCCTATTTCAATACGTGACCTATTCTCCATGTGCATACTGAGAATTTAATTTTTTAACGGCTGTATTATAGCCTATAAAATTGCTCAAAAAAGGTTTATGTTTATATTTATTGTTAGAAGCAAATCCTTTTCCATTATTACGTAGGGGCGCGTTTAGAGTTTATAAATTTTTTAGATAAAATTAAAAATTTTCAAAATTGTTTTTTTTTTCAAAAATGTATTAACCTTGTTTTAATGCGACAAATCAAATATTCAATTTTTCTCTTAGAGTGAACAATAATGATGATAGCTTATATTTTCAATTTTGAAATATACATTAGGTCCGAATTGCAATAGTTTTCGCTTAAAGATCGTCACATATTTGTAAATGTGAAATATCAAATTATTTTTATTATGGCACATTAAGAAGCACTTTATAATATTTAAATAAATATTTGTATAACAAATTATTTGAAAATCTAAAACTATAAATTAATTTGGTATGGAAATTTTCACCGATTTTTTTTCCACATTATGGGACGACTTTATTTAACGAATTCTTGGCCACCTTATACGAGGTGTGTAGGGTGAAGAATGGTGTAAATTTGGTAAATTTATCTAACACTTAAATGTTAGCGGACCTGACCTACTTTAACTTTTTGTGCAGATAAGGTTAAATTAAGGGTTTTTGAACTTCCTATTTTGTAAAGCGATCAAGGATTCATTTTTTTTAAGTTTACATAAATACGGCCACATGTCATTAGGATAAATATGATTTTTTACAATTTTAGATATTTCCATTTAAATATTTTGATACCTCATAAACTATGCCAAACACCAATTGATTTTTGTGGACATTTGAAATGTAGGTAAATTTTGACAATTTATAAAATTTTTATGAGCACGCACTTAATAGTTTATAGGGCCTCACAAAAAAAGGCTTTAAGCTATCGCCTATCTGAACAGGCATAAGTAAGATTCCAATAAAATTGTGTTTAAATCGTTCGTTTTAATCTTATCATATTTATATAATTGTACCTTCACGCTTATAAAATTTTTATTTATTATAAAATTTTCGCCTGCGTTCAAACAGCAAATCCTCAAAAAGATCCCTTTAATTTTTGGGTTGCATTTCTGCCTATAAGTTAATACAATGTTAAATGCTCAATTATTTTTCTTATTATTTACATTAAAAATGTTATTATTTATTGTAATCAAATGTTTAACCATTCAATAAAGTTACCTACCAATCATTGAACGATATATTAACGATGCTGGAAGGAGAGTAATAAATCTAATCAGTTATGATTTAGGTTAACATTATGCTGGACCAAAAAAATTAAAATCTACCAAACCCTTTTCCCCATTAGAGCGGCTTAACCGTTAATGCTGCTTTGCCTCTTTTAGCTCTATTACAGGCCCAAATTAAATGAGATTTTACAAGGGGCCTATTTAGATTATACCTAAGTTCTAAGAAAAATGCATTGATTTGGGATTTAATGACGGTCACTAATCCAACTACTAACCAGGCTCAAAGCTGTTTTGACAAATAAGTGTACATGCGCCTAAGGTCGTCCAATCTATGCTAGGCCAGGCTTGGCCGTTCTTAACAAGAATTTTAAATGGACTTGACTGCTATCTAAACATTCTTTATGATTTTAAAAATATAATCATAATAATATTACATGTTTCTATTATTTTTAATAGATTACACTAAAATACATTGACCGAACTAATTCTTATTCACATTTTGACTTTTTTAACATTTTAATTTATCTATGATGGTGTAATTCGGCGTATTTTGTTGCACACTGACAAATTTATTTACCCAATGACCGGTGCAAGTTTTCAAATAGCTCGCTGTGTTTTAAAATGTCAAAAATATCAGATGAAAAAACTTGGCACGGGACCTATTACATTTGCTTAAGGGCGTCAACGCTAAATTACTTGCCTAAGTAGTCTATTCAAAATTAATAGGTTAGTTTAGTCGATGCCTAGTCTTACAAAAAATGAGAATATAGGACAAGTTCTGTGTATGAACGCAAAAAGGGCATGACAATATAAATATACATTGAGTTTTTAAAAGCAGTGAATTATTGGTATGAAAATCGCGCCTGTCAAAATCCCAATTATCGAAAATTAGTGAAGGGGTTATAGGCTAAAAAACTTTTAAATGTGAAGATGTTAAACGAAAAATAGTGGAATTTGTAAATTCCCAACTCAATTTTAAAAATATAATGATTAAAATTTCATATTTTACAGCCTTGTAATATCACCTAGACAGCTTAGCTCAATACGTGTCTTATTGCATTTCTGTTATGACATAGGGCACGTAAGAAAGGCCAGTCCGAGATTTATTAACGCCCTTAAACAAGTGTTTCGAGGTGCCAAAAATAGGTAGTTTTTTAACATTCATCTTAAAACATAAGTATTTTACCAATAATCGCTTTGCGGCCACATTCAGTGCTTGGGTTGCCCTTAATAACGGACCGGCCTTACAAGCATCCACATATGGAAGTTTTGGTAGGCATAGGGCAAACCGAGTAGATTTTAATAGGCCCAAAACTACTTTTTCATCAGCTTGTTTAATATTTCGTCCGTAGAATATCTCAAAAGACACAACTCCATAAAATTTAAATTTATTGAGTAGTTGCAATCAGGGATGTTTAACCAAGCAAGACGAGAGCTGATAGACCCCAAAGGCCGACTAAGGCTTATAATTTTTAATTAATATAATTTGGGAAAGTGTAAATTTTGGATATTTTTGGGTTGAGAACCTTTGCCTCATTGGCAAAATTATAATATTTTTGGAAATATATTCTGGGTATTTGGGGAATATTTTAAATTTCGCACTTTATTAAAATATACGTTTTTTATACACAAATGTATGAATCATCATTCTTTTATTTTAGCAGATATCAAGTATTTTTAAATGACAGCATAGGAACCCGACCTCAATGGTTTCATTCTCTACAGTTATATTTATAGTACGACAACCTTAGCTTAAATAGGGTTGAATAGGTTAGGTTTTAAACATATTGCCATTGATCGTATAGCCGCTATCTTTTTAATTAATTACAATTTATTTGATCATAATATCTTAATCAAACCATCACCTCATTTACTTTTAAAAAAACATTATTTAAATTTTTTATATTTTATTGTGACTACAAATCCATAAAATTATGATATTTTTCAAGATCGAACGAAGTCTGATTCGGACCCGCTATTATCGGAAAGTGTTTTCCACGTCGAAACGTCAGGTCTTAGGCATATTGCGTGATTTTCGCAAGTACGCGTGCAATTCCACGCTTTCGACACGTCGGGCGAACTAGACAGCATTCTAAAAATTGATAAACATATATCTTAATCAGAGCTGGGAAAAAGCCAATAGTGGCCAAACCCTTTTTTTAAAATGTCTTTAAGAGTCAAAGATAAAAATTTAAGGGATAAGCGTTTAAAAATGTACAAATAATCAACTATTTTCCATATACTTTTTCCTTAAACGCTCCCTTAAATTTTTATCTTTGACTCTTAAAGACATTTTAAAAAAAGGGTTTAGCTACTATTGGCTTTTTCCTAGCTCTGATTAAGATTTATTAGTTATGGGCTTTTTTTTCAGCTTTGCAATAAAGATCTCTGACCCGCCTAACATGTCTGCCTTAGTATAGAACGCCTGATGTTTGATACCTTGCGGAAGAGGAGTAATTTTTTTCCAAAAATATACTTTTTTTAATAGAATTTCTCGATATCTAATTAACAGGACCGGTCCGCCATTGGCGTCCCTAAGACAACTGTTTTTTGACGGCTAAAACACATTGGAATTATTTGCGTTAAACCCTAGTATTTATCGATAATTGCTTAAAGCCACAAACATTGCTTGCTTATAACCGACCCTGCTATTTAAGCAGCTAAATGGCTTACCTAAGCAATGAATTAATATGTGCCTTTAGTCAGAGCCTAGATTTAGCCGTGAAACAACATTTGGCCAAATACAAACCTGCTGGATTAGTCGGGGCCATTAAAAATAATTATGGATCTATTTTTTTTTACTTACGGTACGGTATAAATTTAATATTTTAAAAACATACTATTCATATTTAAATCCAAAGGATGATTTAATTTTTGAACTTTGAGCAACTTTTTTAAAATAAATATTAGACCTAACTTTGGCTTTTAATTTTCTCCTAGAAACAATCTAACCTACTTTACCATTCCACTAAATTTAATTTTAATTTTCATTAATATGTCGGGGTCTTTTTTAGCACGTTCTAATTATTTTTTATAGGTCAAACGATCGCATGCACTTTGTTGTATTTTACACTTCAGGTAAAGCAACGTTAGACCTGGTTAGTTATTGAATCAGGGAGAACCAACAAATCCCAAAGCCGTACAATTATCTGAAACAGCTTAGGCCTAATTATCTAAGTCATCGGTGAATGTCAAATTTTTTGACTCTGCGGGGCGTGCTGTAGAGCTAAAAGAGGCAAAGTCCTTACGGGTAAGCCCTCCCTTGATAGACAAAAAAGCTTGGAGGCTTTTATAACACAATTTTTTTGAATGTATTTTGTGAATTGCTTGTTAAACAGATGAAACAAAATACAACAATTATAAGGTCAAATATATTTTGCAAAACACCTTAGATTTTTTATTTTGTTGTAATAAATAAAAGTTTAATTTACTCCAGAACTGTAGTCTTGAACTCTTCATCTTTTTCGCCACCTAATTGCTAGATTATAAAAAATATCAAGAGTATTTATAACATTTCAAATATATTATTTAAATAAAAGTTACTAAATGAAATTAGTCCACTTTTAACTATCATTTATTATTTTTATTTGCCAAACACAATTATCGACAATGATACTTTATAAATATATAAAATAGAAAGCTTATTCAAGAATTTTTAAATTTAATAATTTTGTTTACCTGAATTAATAGCTTTAGAATGTTGGGATTTACTCTCACTTGATCCATAATTCTTTTGACAGGAGGAGCTTGCTCATCTTTATTTATCTAAAATATGATTGAAAAAACATTTCATAAATAAAATTTAGAAGTAAAAGTCATTTTTGAATATTCTCTCTGAGTAGATCTATAAAAGTTGAAATTTTGGCTAGGGACGTTATATATTGAAGATTTTTGAGGAGCTCAATAAAAATCACAAAAATGTATTTACACGCCATATGGTTTAGAAAAAGACGTCAATGATCAACATAAATGCACTAGTCTAAATTTTAATTTATTTCTAAAGCACCAACTAAAATTTTACGGCTTACTAATCAATCTCAAATTTTAAATATAATTTAATTTCGTCATTTTGCTGGCCGGAAATTCTTTAGCTCGTGGTCTAGGTTAATTGCCTAGTACTCGACAGGACTTAATGGGGATATGCCCTGAAGGGTATGCCGTCTCTTTCAAGAGATGTAGGGCAAGGAGGGGGGGGGGGGGGGGGTATTGTTTTCGCAGGTAAATGACTCTGGCCTTCGACTTTTGCCAGGGTAGAAAAGCCTGCATGCTATAATATTCCGGATAGTGCGGTTTTCAATGGATATTATGGTATTGGCGGAGAGACGCACTTAGCCCTACTCAACCTAGTGGTTGTGAACATTGCCGCATAGCAATTTTAATGATCCTCACCCAAAAAAATTTGGCGCTAGTTTAAAAAAAAATGAATTTAATGATTTAAATTAGGCAGCAACCAATGTTTTTTAAGTTGTTAAGAGCATAGCAAAAATGTATTTGTGTATTCTTAGAAAAATTTTTTTTTGCTTTAGTCTAAGTTAATTGATTGCCTTGTACCCGATGGAAAAGGGGCTATGCCTTGACGGGTATGCCGTCTTTTTTAGGAGATGTAGTTTGGCATTGTTTTAGCAGATGAACTCTGCCTCGACGTTTACAAGGATTGGTAAGCCCGTATCGGCTTCATTACAATAAATATTATAGTAATGAGGAGAAACGCATTTTGCTCAACTAACCCTAGGGGTTATGAACGTCGCCGCATAGCAATTTCAATGCTCCTCACCCAAAAAAAAATAAAAACATATTGATATTCATATAGTTCATTAATTTCGAAGTCGCAAAAAATGTTTCTGCATTTTAAACTGAATAATCTTAAGAGGCTGCGAAATCGATCAATAATAAAAACAAAAAAGATTACAAACAAACTATTATCTAGTACACTCATTGATACCTTTTGTATCCAGGGTTTTTGCCTGCATAATTTTATTGCTAAACCCTTTGTTTTTTTAATCGAAAATTTTTTTTTACCAAGTAGAGCATGTTCAACGAAGCTTTCATGAGAGAGTAGTTGAAATCAATATACACCTGTAATTAAAAATATATTAAATATAATATATACTTCATAGTTAGATTTAGCATGGGAGCATATGCTCAAATTTAGAGTATAAGTAAATCATTATTAAAAACATAGTCATATAATTGCAGATTTAAAATTTTTTTTTAAAAAATTATGATATTTACAGCACATTCTCGTACACCGGCTAAATTAAAATAAATTAAACATAACGTGAAAATTTATGAAATATATAAAACACTTTAGATTAAACATGTGCGCATTCACAAGTTTTATACCACAAAAAACAACACAAACAATTTTTACAGAGTTTTGTAGAGAATTTTCTTGCGATGACGATCCCGTAGTTTCTCTCCTATTTAGATTTCTAAAGAAACACATATCTTAAAGAGGTTATTACTTAAAATTATACAATTTACTTTCAGGTTAATCAAGATAAAAAAACGGATTTTATGACAAAAACAACTCATTTTAAAAATACATATAAAGTATAAAAAAAATTCAAACGCCTACGTTAATAATTAATGTTTTAATTGATTATATTTGTAAACGTTTTTCTACTTATGGGTTTTATAATCTAAAAGCCCGAAATATTCAAAAAACTGGATCTTGTTTTTGACACCAAATAGCTAAAATGTGAGGCATTGACTAAAATGAATTTATAATCGTAATCAGCACCAAAAATCTGACCAAAAACGATAGTTCCTTTATATTATGCTTAAAGTCGTCCAAATTTTGTTGTCCGGTGTCATGCTTAAAAATGTTTGTTAATTTTTTTAATATTTGCAAATTAAATATCGTTTTATACCGATTTCGGATAATGCACTATTTATTATCTTTAGTTGAGAGGCGTAGTCACTAAGTTTAATAAAAACAATTTTATATATATTTATTACAATATTATTTCTTACGCGTTCAAATTTCATTTATTTTTACAAATATTAAAATTCAAAATTTTGAAATTTGGGTTTTTTATCGGAAATTAGTAATCATTGTTTTTTTTATAATATTTTTTTATATCCTGAGCAATTGTTCTAAGGATATATAGAACTTTATTAAATATTTATAAACATTCATGTAAACATAATTTTTTAAAAATCACTCCTTTAAAAATTCTACTTATTTAAAATTAAACCAATAGTTTTTTTTTATTTTAAAATTTATATAAAAACAATTGAACTCTGAACGGACCCATAAGATAATATAAAACAAAGACTTCGAATTTTAAGAAAATAGATAACATATTTTGTAATACACAAATTGTAATTTTATACCCGAGGTTAATAAGTTAATTTTATAACTTACCTTTCTAAGTTCTGCATTGAGATATCTATAATATAAATATAAAATTAAATTATTTAGAATCTAACCGCCTCTTTTATACTTTAAAATAAAATGTCCTAGCAATAATTTTACAATTATCAGCTGTTATAGTTGATCCTTTCCGATATTGTTTACTGCTAACCCAAAAATATCGCTTTTTAATTATCATATTTATATTAACCATGATGCGACATGGTCATGGTTCACTTACATATATTGTTGAGTTAAGGGAAATTATTGGAAAAGTTAAATTATATAGAACATGAAAGGGCAGTTAGGTTTAACAATGAGCGGAATTAATTTGGAAAAGCCCCATAATAAATTTAAAATCATACCTTGCCCTAAAATATCGATGACGGGTCTATTATGAGGTATTAAAATATTCAATTAGTCATGGATTTAAATTAAAAAATATCGTTTTTAAATTAAAAAGTACATGTAGGTGGATCAAACAATAAATTTTTCTTCTAAATATTAGAATCTTTAAATTTGTCCTAAGCATTTTAAATTTTGCACAAACACTAAATGACATTTATTGAATGCCAAAAAAACCCCTAATTTTGAAATGTAAATTACCAATTTTAATTTTATCTATAAAAAGAATGCACTGGTCTACAAAAATCAATAAATTTTTGGCCAAGTTCAAAACTACAGCATCTACAATGAAACATGTCAATAAGTTAAATATATCAATTTCCCAAAAAATATGTAATCTTTTTTCACTCATTAATTTTGTCGACCTGGTTAATAGTTAAATAAATTCGGGCAATATGAGTATTTTTAGCCCGGCCCTTAGTTGTTTTAAATTCAAGCTCGGCCCACCCGGCCCGTTGGCCCTGCCCCGTCCGTTTGGGCCGCCCGGCACAGGGCCAAGCGGGCTTACGGATTTCAACTTTAATCTATAGAATACATATAGGAATAAACTTAAATTTTTTTTAAATAAACAATGACTTTTATTTTATATCCAAAAATAAAAAAGGTCCAGTATATTAAGCTCTTAGAATAACATTTAAGATATACAGAATATTTCGCACCCCAATTTAAATTACATGAGTTTTCATTGGAATAAAAAATTAATTTTAAGTCAAGCTCAATCAGCTATATGTAAATTCTTTAAAGTTTTGTTTTTGACTTTTGTGTATTTTTAATAATATCATATAATTTTTAAAGCTGACTTACAAAGTAGGATTTAAAAAAGAGGTAAAAATTTGTAGAAAATTCCTAAGATTATATCTATTGTTTTAAAAAGGATTTAGTAAATAAGCAATGTGTAGATTATTAAGATCTATGCTTATAAGTACAGATTTTTTAAATAATTTTTAAAAATTTAAATGTTTAAAGCTTACCCAGATATGATACTGTTAGTTATGAGTTTAGTTTGGCTTAACAAGTCCATTACCCAAAGATTTTCGCCGAAATTAGGACTTGAGGTAAAACTCCACTAAAATAAAAACAATGTTTTTTTTAAATTTTATATATTTAACTAATATAATTTCGAAAAGCTAATATTTGAAATACTCCGATCAGGGAGCCGAGGGTAGACGGCTTACAGATCTTTATATATGAACGATTTTTCAACTATTACGCCTATTAAGCTTATAATTATAAGAAAGAATGTAAGAAGTATAGATAATTATCAATCTATTATTCAAAAGGTTTAAAACAATAAAATGTCATTGGCTTACTGAGGGGGGGGGGGGGGGGGGGTGACTTAATGCTCACCTCCAATTTGCCAAACATTTATTATGTAAATGGTTCAAATGCAAAAATTAGGCCTATAACCCAGCACCCAACCTAAGCACGCCTCTGCAAAATATATATTTCTATATGTGTACACCATTTCGCCTTGACACTTATTTAAATTAAATCTGGAAACATAACTTTTCAAATTAAGTTCCATCAATTATTATTTATGTTAGTTTTATATAAAACAAATGAATTAGGAAGACTTGAGAAATACAATATTAAAAGTAATAAAAAATTACTTGACCACTAAATTCAGTTTTTTCCGGCACTGATGGGAACTGAAATTAAACAGGTATATAATTGTAAGGCTTCCCTTTAATAATGTTTTAATAAATACATATGGCATATATGAATAATAAAATTCACCTAACATTAATTTTCGTTTTTAAAGCGGCACCTATTCTAAAACTAAAAAAACACTGAAAAATTTCAAGTCTTTAAACGTTATTTACAAAAAGCATGGATTGCCAATATGAAAATAAGTCAACAAACGAATGCTAAGCATAATTATTACAAAGTTCTAACTTTAAAGCGGATTGATTGAGATTAAAAATCATGGCACTGTTTAAATACATGGAAGATGAGAAATTGTAAAATGGGGTAAAAATAAAAAATTTATGCATAAACCTTGCGTTTAAGTTAAACTAAATTAATCAATTGGCATAAGTTTTTTGATTAATTTAAAGTTATTAGAATTAGGTTAGGGTAGTTTTGAAATTAAATTTGCTTAGAAGTATATAGTTTTAGTTACCGTTCAAATTAGTAACAAAATAACACTATTTGTCAGGTATGCCAAAATAAATAAAGGCACCCTAAAGCATAAGGCGGTTGTATAATTTCCACCAGGTAGGCTATCATTCTACACTGTTTTAAAAGCTCAATTTAAAATTAAAATATATGTACCCTAGATCCTGGTTCAATATCTCCAATTAACGATAAATTAAATTTCTTGCTTTGGATAGTTTTCGTCCACAATTTAACCTAATGGAAGTATTTAAATATTTTATATGTTTCAAATAGTCAAATAATTACAAATCTTTTCGGTTGCCTTATGTAAAGGTGAGAAATTTATATCTTATTTTTGGTTTTCACATCGCATTTGTTTATTTAGAGGGGGGGGGGGGGGGGGTTACCCCTGAAATTGCTGTGCGGGAGCATAACCTTTGGCAATGATTTTTTAGTTAATACCATTATTTCCATTAAATTGATGCCGTTTTCTCCAAAATATTACTGCATGCTGACTTTACTCTCAAATTATGGCCAGATAAATCATTCAACTGCTATAACACCCCCCCCCCCCAACCCCCCTATTTCTCTTATCCTTAAGGAGGTAGTCGGGGAGAAGAGTTTTTTATAACATGAAAAAAAAATTCAAGTGGTCGCTTTAATATATTTGAAATCAAGGTCAATACATAATACAATGTTAATAATATAGAAAAATAAAAAATAAAGTTTTTTTTTATATTAGGCTGAAGTCGTGACCAAATAATGGAAAATATGCGAGAAATATATAGTTAAAATTTAATTAAATATAGCTTATTTTTTAAAATTTTACGGATTAGCCTTCAATTTATTCATTAAAGTTTTATTTTCCTATATAATTATTATTATACTGATACGCCTAGCCATAGAGCGCTTAACACATATAAATAGTAACTCCCATACCGCAGGTGGAACAATCTCAGTCAGCAAGGAATCCAATTTTGTCTTCCGGGACATTAGGTATCCAATGCAACGGATTTCGTTTGAATAGTTATTTTTCATCAATTCTATTACGGGATAGAGTATCTGCTCATCACCCAAAATTTCATCATAAGTTTCGGGATATAGAAGGTCGCCAACTAAGTCAGCTGTTTCGTAGGCTGAAAGAAAATTACTGAACAACTTTCGGGCCTTTTCATTTTGTTTTAGAGACCTTAAAAATAGTACACGAAAATGATTGTTATATTTTTATAAAAAAAATTTTTAAAATATTATTCTAAAATTAAAAATATGTCTTCTATTAAATAGGCATGTTAATATAATTATTATTGAGGTTTAAATTATTTTTGTCTTGAGTAAAAAGACGTAAAAAAATTATTACAAATTGGACTCTTTTAAAATTTGAAGAGAGGACACATATTTGTGTGGCATTCAAAGATCAAAGTTGGGGCTCAAAAGCCCCCCCCCCCCCCCTCCCAAAACAGGCTTAGCCTGGCCGGGTCAAATTTAAAACGGGCAGGGCTGGACCTAAATTAGAAAAAAAAGAATTACGGGCCCAGCAAATTATTTTAATTCTCATATTTTCTTATTTTTTCAACCTTATATTTACAAGAACTAAAAATGACAAAATTTTTAATCACCCGATAAAGCGTATTTTTAACTCTGTGTTTTATTGATAATTTTATAAAAACAAATTTTGGCTTGTGATGTAAAATTTTTGAACATATTTGTAAATTCGGGCCAGGCCGGTGTGAACTGCAGGTTCAGACAGGTCAGGCCCCAGCCTAAATTAAAAAATTTTTGGGCGAGCCTATTACGGCCCGGTTCAAACTGTAATTGATGTATTCCTTATCACATTTGCCGATGTGCAACTTAAGTTACTTACAAGTTTTGTGGAACTAGCTCGGTCACGAATGCTTCTAAATCATTAACGAAATTAAGACTTGGGATTTTGATAATCGTTTTATTATTAAGGGGTACACCTAAAATAGCTGCCTTCTCCTTGACAATCATCCCAATTGAGTAATTCTAAAATATGTGTTTTACGTTTATCATATGACTCATTTAATGGCGTAAGGGGGGGGGGGGGAGGGATGCCATAGGCCGCAACCCTTTTTGCTATGACCATTCTTGTTAAATATCAAAAATGCGATAAAAATTTGGCCTACATTACAACATACCGCATCCCATTGTTTTTTTCAATATCTCCCACGTTTACTTTTTTCACCCGCCTTTAAAAAAATTTTGGGTACGCCAATAAATTACTTTATTATAATATAAATAAAAATTGAAATAAAGTATTTAAAAAAAAGGATATAATTATTTAGGAAAAATGGAAAAAATTTCTTTTGTATTAATTGAGTTTTTTCTCTCGATCGCAGTTTATTTTATCATAATACACATATTTTATATTTTAACAAGCCGAAAGGTTGATAATTATTATATTTAAACTATATTGCAAATATATGTAAGAATTGCCTATAAGCAAGGATTGGAACTAGTTCCAGAACTCGGAACTTGGAACTCGAAGAACTCGTCTTTTTTTTGAAATGGAACTCGGAACTTGGAACTTAGTACCAAGGTAGTGGAACTCGAGGAACTCGAGTTCCATTCTCGAGTTCCATCGCGATTTATTTTAAATATCTCAAATTATATTATATTTTCTAAATAATCGTAATCAGCCTTTAAAACTGTTAAAAAAATTATTTAAAAAGTTTTTATAATCTTAAACTTTTTTTACCCTAGCTTGACTCACGCAAATAGGCGCAGTACTTTTGCGATTATTTTATTACAAAGTGATACTTAAATAAAATTATTATCAGATTTATGATCAGCCTCTAAAACTGGTCTAAAAAACAAATAATAAATTTTTATATTTTTAAATTTTTTTACAACCCTAGCTTGAACCAAGCAAATAGGCGGTTTATACCTATCGTAATTTTTCAATCAAAATAGAATTCTTTTTAAAATAACTAATATTAGAGGATTCTTACGAGGTTTGTAAAATATATGATTTCAACTCGTCAATCAACATTGATCTCAACTGTGCTGCGCACGTGGTTCAATTAGCAGTTAACTCTTTTCTGGTCAGCACACCTGAAATAACTTTAGCAATCAAGGTAGCAAGACAATTGGCTGCTAAGCTTAAAAGGCCTATTTTAACAGCAATGCTAAATCCCAAAATCTTCCCCAATCCATACTTATGCATCAGGTGAGGTGGAACTAAACTTACACCTGTATACATAGATTAATTAAATTGAGACCGTTTTTTGATCAACACAAAAATATTTTAAGTGAGTTGGAAATAACCCATGATATTTGGAATATTTTTCATAAATTAGTCGAAACATTAGGCCCCGCAGCAATCTTAACAAAAGAGCTTCAGGCTCAAATTTTAGATGTTTGCAATTTTTTTACAAAATAATTATTTCTGCAGAGCAGTGTTAAAAACCCAATCAGCTGATTTTTCTTTATCCCTGTTGCATTTTATTGAACAAAGAGAATTCCAGTTTTTAGATAATGACTTAGTAAATTGTGGCCGGTTTCTAGATAAAAAATTCTACTTCAAATTAAATAATAACAAATGCGAGAAGGCTAAAAGTTTCTGAATTTTTTTTATCAAAATCCCTCTCTCTTCAAAGCAAAGATTTAGGTAATCACGAGGAAGAAATTATTTTAGATTCTTCTAAAAAGATGACAGAAAAAATTTTCACTTTTAGAGAATGTTTTAAAGAATATGTTATAACCATGATGACTCAAAAGCCCTCCTGATATACGAGCAATTAGACATAGAAATTTTAAAATACGAGAATTTGCCGCGTTTTAAGGCGGATGAAAATATTAGAAGCTGGTGGGTAGCCATCAAAGCTGAATTTTCTCTACTAACAAACTTAGCTTTAACTGTTGTATCGGTCCCCTTGACCGAGGTCAGTGTGGAAAGATTATTTTATTTAAACTTTATCTTAGATTCCTAAATAAATCGGCTAAAGGATGATATTTTAAATGATATTCTTTTTGTTGGAATGAATTTTAAGCTTAATAAATAATACATTTTATATGGTTTAATAAATTGAATGTGCAATGAGTAATATATCTTTTTTTTGTATCTCTCTAGTAAAAAAAATTGGAACTTGAGTTCCGATATTATGGAACTCGTCGGTACTTCCAAGAACTTAGTTCCAGCTCTTTTGAAAATTATCTCAAGAACTCAGAACTTAGTACCAGCTTTTTTCAATGAGTTCCAATCCTTGCCTATAAGGCAAATTTCTTAAACTTTTGGAAAAATACGGACGCCTTAATAAACTGATAAATGCAAATACTTAAAGGTAAAAGTTTTATGTGGAAACTTAGAACAAATAATTTATATAGCGGTTTTTGAAATATTGTTCATTAGTATAGTAATACATTATATCTATCGGTATATTAAGTTGTAGGCCTATAAAACCTATTTGAGACTCTAATAGATTTTTGCCTTGCAAACTATAAGATTTTTATGATTTTCCTTTTTAGATTTTATAAATTCACGCTATGCCTTTAAAATATAATATTTGGTTTAAAGGGAGAAAATAATAAAATAGGTGCCATCTATAAAAAAACAAAGGATTTTTTTAGTAATAGCAGATTTGCTAGTTTTTGGGCTTAGGTCATACTTTGGCTTAATCAAGAATTGATAAAAGCTAGTTATAATGCAAATTTTAACATGGGTTCCTTACAGACCTCAGCACATTTTAAATAATATCTAAAATATGTTATTTATTAATTTGAGTTTGCTCCAAGTCTAATGCCTGGTGATAGCTTTAATGTAAAGTGAAAAAAGTACAGCCTAATTTTCTAAATATTCTTTCTTAAGCTGTATTTAATAAGTATTTAATAGGTTTGGATTTTTTTTTCTAATAATTTTTAAGGTAAGGAAGCCAAGATTTTTTATTTAATAATATTTTTTTTATATATTATGTAAAGTTCCACTAGACAACAGAGGCATGCCCATTTTTCATAGGGGGATGAGGAATAAATTAGACGTAGGAAATATTTTAGGAAAACAATTGGTGTTTGAGGACATCAATACATTTTATTGCATTTTTAAGCGCGACTAATTTTTTAAGTCCCCTCCTCTCTATGAAATAAACTATGTTTAAAATTTTGATATATTTAATAGCTTGAAAAATTAATGGTATAAAAATATAAAAATTCTTATTTTTCAGGTATATTTTTTTAAAAAATTTTAAGTATCCATAAATAACAACATATATTTTTTTTAAAAATTAACCATATTCTGATTTATATAATAAAAAAATAAAGTCATTAGGTTTAAACTCTTAAAGTTATTAAGGTTTAAAATTGGGCTGTAAGGACCAACATTTGCTTTACAAATAATCCACACTAGCTCTCGCCGGTTAGTAAAAAACTATTAATTGTAAAATTTCGTATTTAATCATAAATTTAATGTATTACAGAAAATAATTTATTACCATTCTGTGTTAAAAAAAATTAATATTAGTTACTAAAGTACAAAATTAATAAAAAAAAAGGTCATAGCTAGTGATAGAGGTTTTCAAGTGTAAAATGTAGCTAGTGTTACATATTTCTCCTAGAAAACTCGAGAAAATATTTAAAAGTATCTGCTAAGTTCTGTAATTATCGAAATTACTAATCTTTCAATTAATTAATATTACAAATAAAAGGGTTTAGTACGAAAATCCCAGCGCTGTTTAGATTGAAATAAAACAAACTAAATCCAATGTTAATTTATTTTTACCAGATGCCAGGTCATAAAAAAATAATTGAATTTTTACAGAGTTTACAGATTTTTAAATAAAATTGTAAAGTAAAAAAAATTCTTAAAAACAAATTTTTAAAAATCGCCAATCTTAATTATTAACATTAAAAAAAAATTTTTTAATAGAGTTTATTTTGCAAAAACGAACTTCTAAAGCTTTATTAAAGTCTGATTTTAAAAATTTTTGAACAAATGAATGAACTCTGAACGAGCCTTTATTATTTAAATTTTTTTATTTTAACATTAGTTACACTTATCTGTAATATTTGTTCAATTGTCAAGATTGCCAATTAAAAATGACTAATTCGTTGATAAAATATTTTCCTTATAACTTATTGAAAATCATATTATAGGGGCAATATACCTTTGTTTGATTTAGGAAAGTCATATAAGAAATCTCGTAAAGACTGATAGGTTGCATGCTAACTAGCTGTTAAACAAAATAGATAATATTTAATTAAATTGAAAGTTTTTAATTCAAGGTAGAGTAAAATAATATATTAGATCAAAAAATAATTTTTTTAAAAACAACCAATTTTTTAGTGCGATGTTTCAGATTTAATAATAATTATAATAACCATAAACTAATTATAATAAAAATAATAAAAACCAATTATAGTTAATATAATTATTAAAATTTCTAAGAAATAAAATAACATATAAGTTTACTTAATTACAAAAACAGCTATCTAATAACAAACAATCAAAAATTTAAATAGATCCTATTGATATTTTGCAAAACTTACATTATTTAACAAAAAAACGGAGATTTATTTTCAAAATCTATGGGACCTATTTAAAAATACTAGCCTACAAAAGTTTTTAATCCATGTTAATCATTTTGAGTGACACTGTATTCACCATACTTAGCCTACCATAAAATTAAAATTTGAAAACGCAAATAAGTAACCTTTTGTAACCCTAAGATTCAACTATAAAATATTAAAAAAGTTTGTATCAATTTAATAAAACATTAAATCTTTAACAATAGTTTATTGAACTAATTTGAGTAAATGTACATTGATAAAAATAATTTTAACTTATATCAAAGAAGCTGGGATTGTAATTAATAAAAATGTTCTTAAATATAATGGAAAATAATGGTTTGCTTTTATAAAGTTAAATATTTAGTTTTCTTATATTTTAGTTTTTGAGTAATGAACTAGCAGAAGTCTCATTTTTGGCATATTTTATTATAAGTTTTGATAAAAGCTCAGTTGGTTATTTAATCTAAGGACCTAAGTTTAATGTTAAACGTTAGCTTTAGCGAGTTCCGTAAGGGTATTAATGGGGGTGATAATTATCTATATTAATTATTTATTGCTTCGCTTTATATAATAGGGGCAAATTACGTGACAAATGTATAAAACTTTTGTATATGTCAAACTTTAATTAAACATGGTCTCTTTTTTAATAATATAATATTAAAAAAACACTTATAAAAGCGCGTTCAGATTTAATTTCAATTTAAACAATTTAAAAATTTCGACATAAGGCAATTTATTAAAAAGTAAAATTTTAATTGTTAGCATTTAGTCTACTTTTTTTCATATAAAAGTTTATTAAACTTGTAAAAAAAATTTTTTAAATAGCTATAAAAACTAAATTTTAAAATTTATTTGCTGTAAATGAATAAACGCGCCCAAAAAATGATTTTATTTAAAAGTTTAAATTTTTGACTTTTAAAAATAGCGTATTTCAGTTTTTAGGTTTTGGTTTGCAAATATTGACACATTTTCGCGGGGTAATCTTATATGCACTAAATATATTAGTTTGGCCGAAAAAAGAGTGATATATAAACACCATGAATATTAGGCCTCGTTCGATGGGTTTAGTAACTTTTAAAGACTTGTAAAATAGAAAGTAGTCAGTCTTAAAATATAGGCATTAAAAACAGGCAAATTGGTTGGACATATTTGTTTTTCAGTTAACAACAAGTCAAAACATATTATTGTTTGTTTTAAAATTTAAAAAAAAAATCTAAAAAAAGTAATACCTGTTTTATTTGTCAAAAATTTTAAAATGGGCAAGTTTAATTATTACTAAGAATCTAAAATATCTCACTAATTAGATTTTAAAAACGAAATTGGTCCTTAATTACAAAATTCCTTTTGTATTTTTTGTAAGTTACAAATCATTGTGATCATTCCCAACATTATTTTTTCAATTTAGAGACTTTGCTATAAGCTAAATAGGTAAGGATAACATAACAAATTAATAAATAGTTAAACTAAAATTTTTTTTTCTCCCAAATTTTCAAAAGTAAAAAAAAAATTGTAATACTTTTCGGGCAAAATCTTCGAACAACTTTATCAAATCTTCAGGCAAAGGTTGGCCCCAAAACGCACCTGAAATTTTTTTTATGATTACAACGTACACGCGAAAGAGGCATTTAGGAATCATGCCTGGCCCTACAGTTATTGTTACTGAGGTCTCCCTATCGCTAGGCGTTACTTTTTTAGCTTGGTCTACTTGCACGACATAAAACAGCAACAATAACCGATTCATCAAGTTCTCAAGGCTGGGCGCAGTTATGTTTTCGGTTAAGTTATAGTAAAATGGTTGGTTGGGAATGTTTAATAAATTAATCAGGGACTCGTTTGGGTTAGTATTAGATACATTCTCAAGAAATAGTACGCATTGATGGAACGTAGTTTGATAGAACTGATAAAACATAAGGCTATTTGGCTCTAAATCAGATACGGTGAGATTTAGCTCTATAAACAGAAATGAAAAAAAAAATAAAGAAAAAAAAACATGAAAGAAATTTACTAATATTTCGACTTAGTCTTCCTTTGTCAAAGGTAAATATAAAAAAGAGGTTAATGTTGTTGTCATATTGATTACATTGCAACAGAAATTTATATGAGAATACAGGCACCTTTATTAAATATAATTTTGAAAAACAATTATATGTGAACAATACTTTCACATTTGGCTACCTTGTAAATGGTTGTTTTCTTTTTTTTCGTAAATAATTATCTATTACGTTTTTAACGATCGAATGCGCCAAGGCATCACAAAATGTGATATATAATCTCATCAGGTGTTTTTATACTAATTTATTGGGAGAAAAACGAAAATGAAAGACACTTTTGGACCATAAAATTGTGAGCCGTTACATTGTCTTTTATGGGAATATATATTAAAAGGTTTAACATCTTTTTTCAATTTATGATTATTTATTTAAACCGTTAGATAGATTGCTATTGAGGTCTTCAAAGAAAATTATTTTAATTAAATTACGAACTTTCATTTCATTTTTCTCAAAATAGTTTTATTAGGTACGATTTTTAAAATTGTTATCTATTACAAAATATGAACAAAAAGTGGAAATTTTTAACGTTGATAGCTAAAATAAAAAAAACCTAGTAGTGTTTGGTAGGAATTTAATATTGACTTTAATGCACTATTTGGCGAAATTTCATATTTGTTGCCAAACATTGACGTAAGGTTGTCAAAACACAAATCAGTAACATTTGGGAAGGATTCTTTAGTAGCGCAATTGTCTAAATAATAGTTATATAGACAACTATATAAAATTAAGGTTGCTTGCCCTTTTGTTGCACAAAAAATTATAATTATATAATCATGTTTTTCTTAATCACTCAAAATATATTAATTAATAAAATGTTAATAGCGAAAATATACAAATATAAAAATAAATGTATTTTGGTAGCAAGTAGGTTATTTTGTTCAGTTTTAACCAGAGCTGGAAAAATGCCCGTTTTTGGGTCAAACTCATTTTTTTATTTTTTAAAATTTAGAAAAAATAAATTTAGCTTTAATCAAAAAAAATATTTATAAAATTTAAGATTTTCTGCTTATATTCTGTATTTATTAGTAATTGATTTAATCTGTCATAAAATTTTTAAAAAACAAAAATTTGAGTTTAGTCGAAAAATGGGTTTTTTCCCAGCTCTGGTTTTAACCATGCACATTTTTTAAAAAATATCTCAAGCCTTTAAGTTATTTAGTACAAATTCTTTTGACTACTATAAACATTATTTTACTTCAATTGCTTCTGTATATTAACGCAGTGCCCACATATAAAAAAATATAGAGAAGATATAGACGAAGTGTTAAATTAAATACCCCCCCCCCTCCTGCCTACAAATTAAAATAACCATAAATCGTTCCGCTGCCACTTGGACCGCTAAACGAGCTACCACTTCCATAATACGAGTTATTCATACCTATATGTCCAAATGTAAATGTGGGCTTGTTTTATAAAATATACAAAAACAAAAAAATATAAATTCTGATGTTAATTTAATCTTTTAATTGTTTGCAAAAAATGCTTTATTGCAGGCAGATAACACAGGTCAACAATTTTTTATGAGATTACTACAGAGACCAATCGTGTAATCTACTAGATTTTCTAATTCACTAAACTGTTAAATTCAAAACTTCAAATAATAGTTTCATTAAATAAAATTATTCGTGTTCTATATAGATTGTGATGCAATAAATCTAAATAATCTAAATGTTAAGTCAATATTTTATTTATCATTGAAATAAAAAATATATGTTATTAAAAAAAATTCTTGAATTATTTTCCTTTAGGGTATTCTCGAGGTCGCACAATCTGTCAAGCTGATAAAAATGGCCATTTTTTTGATATGCGTAGCAAAATAGTCAAAGGCAAAAAAAAACTTTGTAAAAAAAAGAAAAAATATATGGGATAAGGCCATCATGGGGATTTTTATTTCAGTGTCAAACACTTATTTTATCCATCGATATTTGTCAACCTGTGTAAATTCTGAGTTTAGTTTTTTAAGTAAAAAAAAATTTTTAGTGAGAAAATTTGGTGTTAACTAATTTTTGAAAAAATACGTTTTATTGAGGAAAGATTTTACATTTCAAAAAAAGATAAATGTATTTAAGGCGCTTTCAGTGGTCATTCGTTTATACGAAAAATTTTAATAAAAATCTTAATTTGTTAAAAAATTTTGATTTATTATATTTAGCATTTGCTTCAAGTATATTTGAAAATCCTTTTAAATTTATAACTATATCCATATAAACATAGCTGATAAATTATTTAAACATGACTTTTAACCTTTTAACGCTAAATAAAATTGTTCGTCATTAAATTAATATTTATTTTATAAAAATATTCTCAAAATAAACTCTGAATGCGCCTAGCGATTCAAAATGACTGTAAGAAGAAGCAATACAACAATTATATAGTTTTTTTACCCGATGGTTCAACTTCCTCCGATCCACTAAAAGCATCGGGTTCATAAACAAGACCATTGTCCTCAATTTTAGCAAGGTAATCTCCTGTTATAGCAACATTAAAATAAAGGTTAATATGGCTATTCAATAATTAATTATTTAGTAAAGGCCACGTGAAAGGTGAGTTAATTTTTAAAACTTACTTTTTACTAAAAAACCATTTTTTTTCAAAATTTTTTAAAAATGCTTTTTCAAAAAGTATTTTAGAAACTTTATAAAAAAAAATATTTTAAACGTGGCCTAATGTTGCGTTTATAATGGTGAATTTAAATTTTAAATTGAAAAATTATATGTCTTATTTTAAAATAAAAAAAATGTTGTTTCAATGTTAAAATTTAATAAGCGAAATTTGTTTTTAAGGTATTGTTTATACTAACAAAGTCGGGACCTGAAAAACAATGTGGGCGGAATCCGCCTGTTTAAAAAAGGGGCCGGGCAAATATATTTTATCTGAATTTGCCATATTTATGTTAATAGGATTTATAATCATGACTTTATTATCACGCGAAAGGATATTTTAATCTGTATTTTATTAATAATATTAAAAAATTTATAACGTGCATTCTAAAATTCCCTAGCCCGAGCCACATGTTTTAAGGGCGGGTTGGGTCGGACTTATATTAAAAAATATGTTCTGGTTAAGAAATTACTTTTATTCAAATTTCAAAAACAGTTATTAAAAGACACCTAATTAAAAAAAATAGTATTGGCGCAAAAATAATATAAATATTACAAAATTTTAATATGGACGAACATCAAAATAAATAATAATACCGCTTCCAATGCCACTAGCGTTAAAATTTTGGCCGGACCAATAAAGGTCGTCTTCAATTGAACACGAATTACCTTAAAGTGAAAAAGCGAGAAAAAGAATATGAATTGTACGAATTTTTCTTTAACCTTTTTTTTACCCAAGGACAACTTTTGTCCAAATTTTGCTTCTTTTAACTCCTTTGGGAGGTAGAGAGCAGTGAGGTTGCTCAGCGTCGACGTATATATCCCCTGGGTTCAACTGAATTAAGTGCGGTTTTCACTATAACTTTAACCAGGTTTTCCGAGTATAGCATGCAGAATTTACCTCTACCATAAAGTGCCCCAAACAAGCACTTTTAAATTAATGGTGAGAATCAAATATCCGACGCTTCATCATTAATATCAAAAATAACGTTCAATCTAAAGTTATAGGCCACCTTTTAAATAAATATTTTTTTTACAAAAATTTGGAGAACTTAATTTATAAAACGCATTTTTACAAAAAAAAAAATGTAAAATTTTTTTTAAAAAAAATGTAAAAATTAAAAAAAAATACATAAAAAAATAAAAAAAAATAAACTTCTTGCAACAAATAAAAAAAAAAATTATTGACTTTTTTAAAATAGGCATTGCCTATACTGTACATTAGTAATATATTTAATATTAAATAAAAAGTTAGAGAAACTACAAAATTATAATCACAATCCAATCTATACATAAAAATTAAACCGGATAAAAAATTGTGATTGGACATAAAAGTATATTCATTTTTTAACAAAATCTAGCGCAGGTAAGTGGGCGCTGAGCTGTAGTGAAATAATCAATCATGAAATTTTATCCCAAATCCGATTTACATACATTATAAAAAGGAAAAAGTGTGAAAAAAAGAGAACAAACGACAAAAACTATGTCTCACCTTAATTCAAGTGGGTATAGCAAATTAAAATTTGCAAATCTGAAAGGACTCTACTGATTGATTTACAATGCCCTACCCTGCCTTTATTTATAATCGAATAAAACACATTGTTTTTATCTTTAGCAACGGTTTCCGGAATATCTAAGTCTTCATCTTGGTAACCACTCGATGATGCTGACCCTGATCCAATTTTACCCGAAGAATTAATATTTTGCCCTATACAACAAAATATAAGCGAAAATTGAAATGAAAATATACTGTAGAATTAGACAACCTTTTTCCCATATAAAAAATGGCTTACCTATTAAGGTTTTGCGAAAATGAGATTTAACACACATCGATAAGTTTTTAGACGTAGGTTCTACAAAAAATAGGCCGATTTTAGGGTGACAGAGTCACCCATTCAATAAAAGGTGCCCTTTTTACATTATGGCGCGTTCATTCTTAAAAAAAATATTGGAATGTTGAAAATATTTAGGGGGTTGGAAATATTCTAAGAGCCAATTGAGATGATTTTCGGTTAGGTTTATATACAGATATGGCGTATAATAACACCGGTTAATTAACAATTTTTTGTATGAGTTAACTACAGAGATTAAACTTGCCATCTTAGGAAATATCAAATCCTTTACCGTTCCTAATCAAACTTAGTTAGTCAGGTATAAACATTGAAAATTTTAGAAAAAAAGGTCAAAAAACAAAAAAGATTTAGAAACAAAAAAAAATTGAAATTTTATTTTTGCATATTCACAAGTTACTGTTAAATTCAAACTACAAATAATATTTTCGTTAAAAAACCGATATATGTCGTATTTAAGTTTGGACGCGAAATATTTTGTTTTATATAAATGTCAATGTAAGAGCTTGATATATTAATAAAATTTAATTCTCATTATTTGTGATTATAAATATAAGTTACAAGGTATATGCAAAAAAGATTTTTAAATTAATTCTTTTTAGGGTTTATCTAGATCTGTCAATTTGGTCAAAAAGTGAAATTATGGGGATGCATTCTTTTAGGTTTTCATAAAATCTCGTCTCTTACATTGATAATTGTTGACCTGTGTAATATAGTAAAAACAATGGTTTAATTTTCGATGTGAAAACTAAAGTATTAAATTACAATTTTCAACCTTGCATTTTTCTAAAAATGATCTAAAATCACAAAATTATTACCTTCTTGGGTCATATTATTTAAAATATAAATATCGCCGTCTTCCGCAGTTGGCGTCGAAGCTGAACCAGAGGTTGCTGAACCAGACCCACTGGAGGCAATACTCTCTTGCCCTGATTGAGTGAGACATGCAATGTATACTGTGCAATTAATAATGACAAATAAGTGAAATAAGCTTATAGAGGATATGCCTGACGTATAGAAAAGTGTTCGCATCCCAATTCTTAGGATTCGACAAATATTACTTTAATTTTTAGATTTAATAAATGAATAAAAAAATCTTATTATTTTGCCAAAAAAAAGTAAAAGTGAAAATGTGATATTGGTTGTGATATCCCTTGAAAATAAAATAACTACTAAGTTCTTTGTTTATAAAATATAATATATTTTTTATAAGAATGTGTTTCAAATAGCTAGCGCGTATTTGCTTAGATTTTTATATATTTGTTTTATACCTAACCTTTACATCCAACAGGTAAGCTCCAAGCACCCTCGTTTCATATTTCTCAAATAAAAATTATTATTTGTTCAAATAGGAGATAGAATTTTTTAAAAGATAGCCAAATTACAAAACCACCTCCTACCCCAGACATTGAGTATTACGCCTTGTATACCAATCGTGTAAGGAACTATATCCATAATATTTCAAAAACAAGTTGAAAACTATTGTTTAGAAAGTTTTGAGAAAAAATATAACATCGTAAATCAAAAATATAGTTAATGCCGGCTCGAATTATGCATTTTGGCCATTAGAAAAGAGGCATGTATCGAAGATTTCAGTGCTTGGATAGCATTAGCTTTGATGAGAGAAAAAATGATTTTTGGCGCATTTTACATAATTTTGGAATGGGATTAAAGAAGATGGTATTAAATTAAAAATTACATAAATCACAGTAATTAAGTTTGTTTGATAAAATTTTAACACTTATAATTATATTTTTAAATTTAGAATAGGTCACTAACAAGTGTCACATCATAAACCATTGCGATATAAAAGGTTGTTCCGCAAAATTTCCAAAAAGATAAAGCCTTGTTAAGCCAATAAGTTTAGTCCAACCAGACTTATATGCCAATTATGAGTTCTAACAATAATTGAGGAAAACGGTAAACGAATTAAAAAAGGGTCCAAATTCCTATCTTAAAAAGCATTATAACATAATTTATGATAAGCTAAATTAAATCTAGTTTAATGATACGATAAATTCCATCTAGATTCACCTTTGTGTTTACTAAATAAGATGCTCCATTTTTGTATTTGTTTATTTGATTGGTAAAACTGTAGTGATTTAAACACATTAATATTGCCTTGAATAATAGTCCCTAAAAGCAACAAGAATCATTTTTTGCATATAACTTTATTCCATCAAGCCTTGGCATAATAATTGTTTTTTTAAGATGTCGAAATCCTACTGGGCATGTTAGGCGGCAGAGGCGTACCCAAGAAATTTTTAAAGAGAGGTTTGAGATATAATTTAGATGTTATAAATATTTTAGGGTGTGGGGTATGTTGTTATATAGCACTATATTTTATTAAATTTTTAAACATTTTTAGGAATGATCATTTAGCAAGAACGCACCATGTACCCCCCCCCCCCCCCTCCTCTTCGATAAAGTATAAGCGGTCATGTAGGAAATGTTTAGCTAAAACCAAACTATTTTTGGCCTATAAATAGTTTTTTAAGTGTTAAGCTTGGAGTTTGCGCATCGGTTGTAATTTACTGTGCTTTTGCACTAAAAGGCCTGTGTTTTAATAATTTTTTTCGTTGATTAGAGTCTAGAATAAAGCGTGTCCCCTAATGGTAGCATTTGAATTCAATAATGTTTTCCAACTTTCTTATAGAAGCAATTTCCTTCGGAGCTTGGTAACACACATTCATACTTTGTAAAAACGTTAATTATTTAAGCTAAATTTACAAAATTTATATTGGGCCAAGTGCAGCGAACTAATTTACAATGTGGCCTAATCTTTTAAAATTTCTTCCGTTTATTTGTCATTTGGACAACTCCTTTGGAGAAGTAACAAAAGTTGACTGTGATAATGTGACTACATATTATAGAGCTAAAAAAGATTTAAATTCTTTAATTAAATTAATTGATATTTCAATTTTAATTCTAAATTTACAAAAAATTTAAATCCTTAAGTTATCAAGCTACATCTTCCTTATTTAACTTTTTAACCGAGAAGCGATTAATTTGCTCGTAAGAATGATGTTTGATACTTAGGTAAATGTCAACACATTTTCAAATATTCTATATAAAAAAATAATAAGCCCCGCCCCGCCAAAATTTGATCTTGGCTTTTAACATTTCCGTGTAGATTATGCCCCTCATTGTCTATATTTCTGGTGAACTCGAAACAAACATTGGTCAATATGGTGGAAAATTAATTATCTTCATCTTACACCCCTAATTAAATGGGTCAGCTTTATTCACACTATTTTGTGAAGTAAAAAAGGATTATTTAACTTTGATCTATTTTTTTAATTTTCGACTAATTAGGAATTTTTTATTTAGATTAAAGAAAGATGACCCATGCCATATTTTATATGTCTAATGTAATACATCTTTAAAATTAGTTGTACTTGTGTTACTTTACCCGATTGTTCCGTGCCATATATTCATTTCGGCAAAATACATTTGATTATGTTTTCAAAATATAGAATTGACAGCTCTTTTATCGTTTCTGTGCATTTTCTTAAGTGGAAAACACTGATTAGTGGTAAAGGATTTTAGTTTAAGTTATCCGGCTGATTTTCTAGAGCAAGGTTTGTTTTTTGCAAATCCAAGCGGCATTCGTAAAACCAGTTAAAAGGCGTTTTTGCAGCCTTTGTCATTTTTCTGAAGTTGACAAAATATAAGACAGAATAAGTTTAAAAAAAACAATAATTTTGTATTTCCAAACTAAGTTTAGATTGGTTAAGATAACACTCTTATAAACGAAGTCTAAAGAAATCAGAAAGTAATATTTCCCGTAAGTTCTCACAATTTGCTTAAGTTACCATGTTAACTAAATGGTTAATATATAAAACAAATCCAAACATTTGAAAATTTTGAAATTCTTTTTTAAAAATGATCATAAAGGAGTCGTATTTTGTGTGCTAGTAACAATGATTTGCTTATAAAAGTCATTCACAATTAAAAAAGTGAGTTAACTTTGTACGCGTTCAAATGAAAAAAAGTTTGGACAAAACATTTCAAAAAAAAAATTTAAGAAATATTCCACCTTTTAGTTTGCAACAAATTTTAGATATACTACTTAGCGCAATGATCATAATTAATGTACATAGATAGATAACGATCCTTAATTAACTTTTTCCCAAAAATTTTATTTAGGTATGGAGCATTGTTTTTCTTTGTTTGGTTAGTAGTAAAAGTATTCGTATTCTCAAATTTTTAGCAACAATGTATTAACAGACCTTAGTTGTAAGATATTAACTTAGTGATAGGATATGTAGTTTTTTGTTAAAAAAAGATTTTTAAATCTATAAGCTTATGCCTAATAGCCATAGCAAATGTCCTATATAAAAACAAATTTTTAAATACCCTTGAATCCTAGCGTAAAAGGAAAACTTTTAATAGGCTAATAACACTGACCTGCAAAAGCTGGATTTTTATTTCTGGAATGTCATAAACAATTTAAACGTAAAAATAACATTTTCTTGCGACCTCAATATTCAAAAATAAAATTTTGTTCTTTTGCTAATAAGTTATTAACACTTTGAGTTAATAAACAATCGTATTTTGGCTACTTTTTTTCTATATTTAAACAAACATATGGACTATCACAAGGATATTGTGTAGATTTAGGTATTGATGCTGGGAGATAGAGGTTACTAAATTGTTGTCTATATATTTGATTAACAAGTAATATTATTATACCCAAAAGTCTCTAAAAATTTTTTTTTTATTTATATAAATCAACTTTTTTAGATTATAAACATGGAAAAAAATATATAGTATTGTGGGCAACAACAACAGTTTTCATATTAAGTTATTAAGGAGCTCGCACGGGTATTCAAAAAATATTAATTGTTTGCCACATAGAGTGGGAATACCATAGTTGTGGCAATATATTTATTTGTATTTTAACTTATAAAAAAATGACTTACAGATAAGGGGCATTGTCTTGTAAATGGTTTTTTTTTGTAAAATTTAAAACAGGGACCTATCTAACAATACATTTTATCAAGGGCGCCGAGGCACTAAATGCCGTATTTAATGATTCATATGTCTTAGTTCTGATTTGATGTAGACATGGCGTAGGAATTTATGAGATCATCGGGTCGGGACCCGCTTAAAATGTAATGGGCCAGGCAAGCCAAGCCTAAATTAAAAAAAAATTACGGGTTGTTGAGCCGAAGTTTTTAATTTCATACTGATTGCTCCATTTTTTTAAATCCATTAACAAGAACCAAAGATTTATTATGTGTCAAGGATGAGAGTATTTCTTCTACACTTTGTATTTTATTGATAATAAAAATTAATTTTATGGTACGTACCTTTCGGCCAAATTAACTTTGTTTTAATGGTTTAATCTGTATAATCTAAATGTTAATGCTGGAACTTGATATAATTAAAAATTGTATTACCCATTATTTTAGATAAAAAGTTAAAAGTAATGTTATCCCTCAGGTTCATAATATTCCGGTAAATAAAAAATTGTACAATAAATGCGTAAGCAATGACATATACTCAGGCACGTAGGCAGAACTTTTTCTAATGGGGGGCATGAAATTTTAGGAGAAAAATTAATGAATTACATTGTTGCTTAATGAATGATCATATTATGACTAGCATAAAATATTTATTTATATTGCATAATAATTAAATTAATGTATGGCATAAATTCAAGATAAATTTTATAAAGAAAATAAAAATATTTAAAAAATTGATATTCTTATCTATTAAAAACCACTCTAAGGTTCGATCTATTATTTCATTGTTATCTATTATTTCTTTAAAAGTATATAAAAGTGAAATTTGTATTAGAATACCTGGTGTTAAATTTTGGTGTTTATATCAAACAGCTTAACAAAGCAATTAAGATTTAATTGCTGTTTTGATATTAAATTGACCTATAGTTATAGTTAATATAGCAGTTGTTTTAATGAAACAATTTTATTATACATATTTAATTGCAAAATCAATATTTAATTTATATCAACCAAAAGATACATATATATTAATTATAAAATAAATTATAATATTAAAATATACTTTTTTCTTAGAAGGCTCATTTTCTCTGGACTTTTGGGGAAATAGTCAAAAATTTGTTCTGTTTACCGGTATTCATAGATTTAAAAAATCAGAAGAAAAAACATCAGTTTTTATATATTAAATTTGAAAATTATTTTATTAATATGGAGTAGCCTATTAACAAATAATTATCAAAATTTTCATATTAGATTATGCTTAAGATATTTTCAAACACTAGGCGCATGAATTCAATAGTAAAATAAAAAATTTAATTATTGTAACAAAAAGTATATTACTATTTTATAATTTTAATAGATAAAACATTTACAATTATGAAACATAATTATTAAGTTGTATATTACATGTTTATTTTATTATGACAAAAACACGTAATAGTACTTAATGATAATTCAGAAAAAGCTAAATTTTGATATTATTGTACAATTTGATATTATAATTGTACAATATATTTTATAAAGCCGCAAAACTGCCAAAAAATAATAAATATACCAGCATATATTCCGATTTCTGTTTAATAAATAAAAATTAGCATTAAATTGCACAAAAAAAATTAAAAAGCTATTTCTTAAGGGGGGCAACGGCCCCCCTTCCCCCCCCCCCCCCTCAATACGTCCCTGCCTATACTATATACATTTAAGGTCGTATTTTCTAATTCAAACTGGCCGGTCCGGGCCTGGCCTAAAACGTCAGGCGGGTCGGGCCAAAATTTCTCCTCCCGGGTTGTAATTAAAATTTAAATATTTAGCCTTTTTTTAAGTCTAAACATTTAAAATAACTAAAAATAAAACTTTGGCGTTCTTAATATTTAAATAATATATAAATAAAAGTGTGTTTTTTTTGTTAATAAGTTTTTTTAAACCTGAATTTTTAAATTAAAACAATAATTTTGTATTTACTTAAATATTAAAATAATATTTAAAAATTAATTTAAATCACACAATGCCTATGGTGCTAAGATTATGAAGCATTATTTATCTAGTAAGTTTGCCCAGGGCAGAAACTTAAATAATCGTTATTGCGCCTTTTTTACTCATAATTTACAAATACAAGAAAAGCTGGAGTAGGAAAAACTAGAAAAGAGCCAGGGGTTAAAATTTAATCAAGTTTTATCTTAATTGGTTAAAAAAAATGAAAGAATTATTGCACAGTTCAGCAAACAACCAGTTAAAAAAAATTCAAAAAAAAATGATTCTTCGCTACTTTTATTTCTCACATCTAAATCACTCTTACAAAAAATTGTCCTACTTTAAACCAATATTTTTATTTATAAACTGCCAAATTTTATCCGTAATGCAAAATTTTAATATCGAGCTTAAAAATATTTAGTTTGAAACTGACTGTAAATATTTCCAAATATTTTCTATAATAATGAAATAAAATCTTTTGGCTTTTAAATTACTCAATCTTAAAAATTTTTTTAATTAAAAAATAGTTGTTAATTATATCATTATATAAATACTCTACATCCATTTCCTTATGTAATATTTATAATTATTGAGTTTAATTACTAGAAGCAAAACGGGCAGAATATTATAATATATTAACGCGTAATGAATATTACTTGACCTATCATCAGGATTATTGAACACTTTTTTATATTTAAATTGATTTAAAAAATTTACTACCATCACCACATTAATTATTCACAAACAATTTAAATTTGGTTGAACTCAAATTCAAAATAATGTATATTATTGTAATTACAATTTATTTTAAGTGGTGTGGTTTTCCCATTTTGAGACGCCGGGTGTGAGACATATTTGGTGATTTTCGCAGGTTCTTCTCGTGCAATTTAATTTTTCGGAAACGTCAGGAGAACTTGATAACACCCTAAAATTTAGGACAAATATTAATAAGTTTTTATGTAAAGACCCACCAATAAATATATCTCCTTGTTAAAAAACATGAGGTATGATAAATTATAAAACTATAAAAAATGTTAATGTGATAAGTAGTCTATTTTTATACAAGTTATTTCATAAATTCATAAAGCGACCTTCAAAAAAATGGTAATTTTTGGCAAAACAACCCGATTGCAATCTTGAGCAAGAATATATTTTAAAAACCACTGTTACTTAAATTTCATATTAAAATAATAAATTTTATCTAACACAGTGTTGTATAGCATATTTTGCACCTAAACTTAAAGAGGACACCATTTTTTAAAATAAAGATATTACTTTAAGTTTAAAACAGCTCAGGTGTTTTATATATATAATTAATTTTCCTAATATTTGTTTGGATCTAACTTGTTTTAATTATAAATGTTATTAGCTGACTTTCAAGATTGACCTAATAAGGTCTAATCTCAAAATTAGGCATTTCAAAAACTATTAAACTGTATTATTAGTACTCATAATCGTAACTATAAAAGGTAAAATATTTACTCTAATAGTAAAGTCTTGAATTCGCCATCTTCTTCACTCCTTAATTCCTATATTTAAAAGAAAGACAATTGTAATATTATAAAATGTGAATAAATTTTGCAAGGCTTTAAATTATAATAAATTTAAACTTTCATGTTTTATAGTTGATATAAAAAAATATAAATTAAAAAATAAATTTTGAATTATAAAAACATTATATTATGCATATTATAGAGTGTGAAAAAATAATTTACAAAAAATAAAAAAAAATTAAAAGATTTAGAAACCCCGAGGTTAGGACATGTGTTTAAGAAATTATTATATCTCATATATTTTTATTTTCAATTGTAAAAAAAATAATTATTTAGATTAGAATCCAAATTCATTTAGTATGCCATAAAAACTTTTTCGTAACGATTAATAATTCAAATTCCACTTGTTAATTAATATTTTTTTTTTATAAATTTAAAAAAAAATTAAACCTATAATAAAATTAAAAGTAATTTGCACTTTTGCGATACGATACGCATATTCATAAAAATATTATTGAAATTCCTAATGTTAATTCATTGCGTTCTATACAAAATTATTTAGGTAAAAGGCCTTTAATTTTTAATTTTTAAAATTGATGATTTAAGGAAATATTAAATTATTTATTTGAATAAAAAATCAAAAAATTTACCTTTAATATGTGTTTCAAGATGCTAGGGTCTACCCTAGCTAGTGGCATCTGACTTGTAACAAGAGTATTTTGTTTTTTCATGATAATCTATCAAATTAAAATCAAAACATGTATATTTTAACGATTTAAAAAATAAATAATCTTTTTTTAATTAGGCCTAAATACAAAACATAATCTTTGCCAAACACTATGTCTACGGGACTTAGAAATATAGTGAATCTACCTTAATGTGTAGTAAAAAAATTTCAATACAATTTACATAAAAACATCTAATAATTAATAAAACTGCATATAATGTAGAATTAGGCCTATCTCTATTTTTTTACGTTTTTTAATAATAATGGAACAGGGTCTCGACACGCGACAATCTTGACAGTTATTTTTTTAACACAGGTCAGCAAATTTTTGATTTATGAGCTAATTACAGAGATCAACTTAAGGAGTTTTACTCCCTTCACCCTTTTTTCCTAAAACCTAGTTAGCAATAAAATTTTCAGAAAAAAAAGAACGAAAAAAAAATTGAAAAAAATATTTTTGTATCTAAAACAACTAAACTGTTAAATTCAAGCTCCAAATATTTAGCTTGTTGTTTCAAATATATTGTATAATTTAAATGTTGATTTAAGCTTAGTATACTTAAAAAATTTATTTCTTATTATTTGAGATGACAAATTAAAATGAAAATAATATTTGTCTGAAATTCTAGAATAAATTTTTTTTACCAAACCTGAATATCCACAATTATAAAATATAATTTATCTTATCCATAGTATTTTTACCGGTTTAATATAAAATAAGTAATCTTTAAAGCTTAAATATAGCAGTTTAGCTTTTTTATATATATAAAACAATCGTTATCTTATTTATTAATTATACATATAATTTAATTTTTTAGCTGGTTTAATTTACCTGAACAGTACACATGAAGATCCCTGTAACTGTAAGTTACATCTTTTATAAATTAGCTTAACTAAAAAATGACACTATGTTGACCTCAAGATTTTATAAATATAAAATAAAAGCATGTTCTATTTCTCAGGTCAACAATTTTTTGAGAGTTATGAGTTAACTACAGAGATCAAACCTGCCATTTTAGGGAATATTAAATCTGTTAACCGTTTTTCCTAATCAAATTAATTAGTCAGATAGAAACATTGAAAATTTTAGAAAAAAAGGTCAAAAAACAAAAAAAGATTCAAAAACAAAAATAAATTAAAATTTTATTTTTGCATATTCACAATAGTTAAACTGTTAAATTCTACTTCAAATAATAATTTTTTTTAAAACCGATTATATCGTGTCGTATTTAAGTTTGGACGCGAAATATTTTGTATTATCTAAAGGCCAATGTAAGAGCTTGATGTATTAATAATTTTTTTTATTATTTGTGATTAAAAATATAAGTTAGAGATTTTTATATGCAAAAAAGATTTTTTAATTTTATTAGGTAGACGGATCTAAGGAGCCAAAGATGGAAGAAACTAAGAAAAACGAAAAATATATATGAGATTAGGCCATCATTGGGAAGCGTTTTTATGTTTTCATAAAATTCACGCTTCTGGCATTGATATTTGTTGAACTGTGTTTTGTAATAATTTAAAACATTAAATTTTTAAATTAAAACAATAATTTTGGTCTAACTTAATCAAATTTTAAAATAAAAATAAAAGATAATTAATTATTTTATTTTATTTAGATAATATTTTTAAGTCAGCAGAAGTATTTTCATAAATTAAGATTTTTGACTCTTTATAAGAATTTGCGTTTTTTTGGCTCGTTTTATAAATCTTAAACAGCCTCAAAAATTTCGCGTCATAAATTTTATTATATGAAAAAAATTACCATGTAGAGCATGTTCAATGAAGATTTTATAAGAGAGTAGGGAATTGCTTTAAGCTAAATAACATAAAAAATAATTTTAATTTATTATTTTCGCGTTCAAAGTTCATTCGTTTTTTTTTAAATTTTAAATTAAATATATAATATTTAAATTCAAAAATTATCACAATATATTATTACATTCGGGGCAGTTGCTCAAATTATATTTAATAACAAGTAAATCCTAATAAACATGGCTGATAATTATTTCAAAATAACTTCTTAAAAAATGCTTATTTGTTTCTAACATTTAAACAATATATATTTATTTAAATTTTTAAATTCTCAAAAATTAATGAATTAAAGCAACCATGAGATTTAATTGAAATAATATATTATTTTAGATATAAAAATTATGGACAGGTTGTTATTTTAAAACCAAATTTAAAAACCTGTGCCTTTTTTAATTTCAGTCTTATGCAAAAAAAATCATAAAAAAAAAATATTTTTAATTAGAAATATATTTGTAGATTGCTTTTCTCAAAGAAAATTTTATTCATTATATATATATGAGTTTAAATTTAATGTTTATATTAATCGAATTTATATGACAGGCATTATATCGTGGATTTTTTTCGATTGGCTTATATTTTAACCAATTAATGACATAAGCGATAGACTCTAAATGTTCTGCTTTTCTAAATAATAATTAAGAGTGTATTATGGTTAAAATTAAAACTAACAATTATAGCAGCTGTTATCAAAATTATGTATTCAATTAATCAATAGCCTTTTATTTTCTACAGATAAAAAAATCTATTTGTACCAGAGTTTTTTCTCAAAACATTTCCCATAAGGTTTATCAGGGCTTTGCCTATTTCAATAAAGCAAAATTTTTAAAGGATCCACAGAGTTAAATATGATTTTTCGAATTACACCTTTAAGCCTAGGCTCACATAAAACTGCCTTGGGTTTTGTGTCATCCGGCTTAGCATTTTTTAATTTTATAGAAAAAATTGCAATTAGTACGACCTGCAGATATAATTAAAAAATAAAAAAAACTGTAAATTTAATTTAATGTTTAAATGGGCAATTTAATTTTATTAAATTTTAAAAATTAAATAGGGGTCGGTTAATCAAATTAAAAAGCTCCAACACTCTCACATATATTAAAAAATGTATTATTGTAATGACCCTGTCTAGTCCTCGCCTTCCTTGTCAGAAAACTAACCTTAAGTCCGAGAGGCAGAAATAATACTTTTAGATTTAACCATAAATTTTGCCAACTTTATAATATATAGTTACATCATAATCGCATTCTCGTACGCCCGCTAAATATGTAAAAGAAATAAATATTTATGTCAGAGTTGGGATCGTAAAACGAAGATAGTTTTTCTTGTGTGAGGCTGTATTATTTTTCAACTAAACTACAAACAAACCATTTTTTTTCTTTTTTTATTTAAAAAGAACAAAATTTAAACATTTTATCATTAATTTTTTTGAAAAATAAATCAGCCTGTATACAGAAGAAAAATAACATAACGGTATTTTGTAAATAAACAGAATATATATTTGGGGTGGTCAGGACTAATTTTTTAACTATTATAAATAAGACTATGAAAGACCTTAACAATTTAAGTAATGACACACTGTAAGTGATTAATAAATTTTTTAGCAAAAATAGTAGCTTGAAATATCATATTTCTGGGCTGTGTTTGTTATAGAATGAAGAACTAATTTTGAGGCCCGGCAGAACCCTTCTGACTCAAAGGTTTGAGGAAAGGGGTGGCTTAAGTTAAAAAGTAGTTATGGCCCCCTAAATATTTTGGCCCTGTTTAAAATTTATAATGGTATAGGGGTAATTTTTAAAAAAAAATATATATGGTAAAATTTGTTACCAATGGCGGATAAGGAATTGTAAATAATCTTTAATTGAAACAGGTAATTGCTAAATTAATTCATTTTATTAAGTTATGACCAAAAAATATAGTAAGAAAGAAAATAAGATAATTAAAAATCAAATTGTAGCACAGACCCTAGCTTTATGGTGCAAGGACAATTTTATTTGAGTAGAGACCAAAACAAATAAAAGCGAATGATAAATCTTGTAAAGAACGAGATGGTGTCCAAAAAACCCGAGGATCTTGCCCATAAACCATAAACAACTTGCGCCTTATAAAATGTTGTGTGAACCTCATTCGCGACAAAACATTCCTCTTATAAGAGACTTAATATACCAATAATCCTTTTTTCTTCAAATAAAAAAAGAATCAGACGCGGCGAGTAATATCGCGGTATAAAAAAACTGATGCCGCAAAGATTTGGTCCGCGTATATAAATGTTTAAATAAAAGTTTTTTTAATAAAAACAGCATTCAAATGCTCTTTTATAAAAAAGAGGGAAAGTGGGTCAACAAATTAGAACCCCTAGAGTCAAATATTAAAGATGCCAAAGATTCTTTAAATAAAAAACCATAGCCCGCGTGTCTATTTTAATAAAGGAGACGTCTGTTTTTTAATTTATTTACATACTTCCATCAGTCGGGCGAAAACCGATAAATATGAAATCAATAAAAACACCTCCTTCAACATATCCTAAAAGGTCAACGTTCATTTAAATTAATAAAAGTAAGGGGCAAATAACGTTTTTTTAATTTAAACGGTAAGGATTGAACTCAACAAATTAGTACTTTGATTTTTTTAAATTATTTTGCAATTGGAGATATTTATATCATAAATGCACTATTTAATTACTTTATAGACCAATATTATATATTCTGAATTTTAAAATTATCACGTTAACTCACGATTAGCACTGTGGGGTCCATATGGACTCCAGCACATCTTGAATTTTGAATATCCCTTAAAAACATTATATATTATGGGTTATTTTTTTGTGACTTTTTTCTTAAATATATAATTAAACAAAACTAGTAATTAAATGGTCTAAGTTTAATAACAAAATTCGTTTAGATATTAGAAATTTTATTGAGGTCAATATGGACCCTACCCTTTCAATTTCAATGTTGAAAATCATGTTATTGCCTCTAAGTAAATTTAAACTTAAATATTTGCAACCTTATATTCTAGTTATTTTTTTTTAAATTTTACATATTAAGTATTTAAAGTTGTATTGTAGAATAATGATATAAATTTTTTCTCTTTAAAATATCTAGTTTTTATGTTAAATAAAAGCCAAAAATAATTTTTTAATTCAAAATTTTTTTTTTTTTTATAAAATTTCTAAATATGTTCTACTATTATAAACTAATTGATCAATAAACTTAATTTATATACATGATTTATTTAATGTAATATGGAAAAAAAAATTTCAATTCAGATTTTTTTCTACTTTGTGAAATAAAATTTGCATTATTCACTAATGATAACTTAAATTAGTCTATAATTAAAGAGACGATAGCTTTAAAACTTTTAAAATAATAGAAGTTTAAAAATGGCGTCCGTATGGACTCGACAGCATTTTGTTACAAATTTCTCACCCTACCATTCGCACGCTCATTTTTTTGTCGCTTTATTCAATTATATCAAAAAATAATCTCTTGTTCAAAATATAAAAAAGTTTATTTTTTGCCTGATATAGATTCTTCTAAATGGCCAAAAAACAATCTGCCACCAATTAATATACACAGCTACTTCCAACTACAAATTCTTGTTAGCGCTTATATAAAATATGTAAAAATTTAATAGTCTAAAACTATATCAACATACTTTTCTAGGTCTAACATTGAGATGTCTAAATAAAATTTAAATACATTAATTGTTGAATATTTAGTTGTTGTCATAGTCTAAACATTTACTTTTAATAACTTAGTTAACAATAATAACATTGGTATTTGTATGTTATAACGACTTTATAAACCAACGACAATTATTGTGGGGTCCTTAGGGAACCTAGCACATGAATTATAAATAATGCAATAATCTTTAGAATTGTTTTGTCTTATTTCTTATATATATAACACAGCTCGAAAAAATTTTGATATATATGAGTAAGGCCAGTCCTCATTAGAGGAATTCTGTTTACCGTTTTTTCTACAAATTTCAAAATGCTAACTAAAACAATAAATTCCAAAAAAAATAGGTCAAAAATACAAATTGATACCCAAAATAATGAAAGTTTTTACACAAATATTAACAAATTTTTGAGAGACATGAGCTAAAAACACCAAACCTACCATCTTAAGGATTTTCAAATCCGTTTACCGATGTTTTACGCATTTACATTCACCTATGACATAAGAGCATATAAATTTAATTAAATATATTTTTATTTCAGGTGAACTATATTTATCTCGAATGGGTGATATCCATTGCCCCAATATTCGTGATAAAAGTGCCAAAGCCCTAACAAGTAGGGTGGCCAAAATAAAGAGGGTGTAAGGTGGTAATTTTTTAGCAGGTACTCCTAACCCTGCATGCACCGGTGAATTTTTAATGAAATTCAGACATCGGTGCGGACAATTTAATCTACTATATCAACATCCCTTTCACTCATTTACGCTGATCAATCTATTATTCTTAAAAATTACTGGTTATTTGATGATCCCAATTCCAGTTTATTTTTAGGCTAGCTTTGATCAAACGAGCAAATTTTTTCATCCCCTTACCAAAATCTAATCAAATTTAGTTAGTCAGCTATTAACTAAAATTTTTAGAAAAAATGTCAAAAAACAGTCAAACCAAAAATAAATTAAATTTTTTTTTCGCATATTAACAATAGCTAAATTTTTATATATAAACATTAAATAATACTTTTATCTAAAATTGATAATATATCGTGTCGTATTTGGACGTAAACTATTCTCTATCTAAAAGTTGATGTGAGAGATCTCATTATTTGAGATAATAAATATAATTTACAAGAGTTATTTATAAAAAAAATATTTTTTTCATTTCATGGTATTCTCGAGGTCGCAAAATCTGTCAGTTTGGTCAAAAAAGACATTTTGATATGCACGAATCTAAGTAGCCAAAGACGGAAAAAACCACGAAACAATATGTATGAAATAAGGCCCTCAATCACATCTCTTTTCTGCCATTAAAATTTTTTAACCTGTGTTATTTATAGTTAAGGTAAATTTTATTTCGTGAGATGAGGAGTAAATACATGAAATTCTTAAAACCGCCAAAAAAAGATATTTAGTTTAGAGCGTAGAGTATTCTGTATAAGTTAAAGGTTAATGTAAGAGCTTCATAAAAAATATAATTAAAATTAAAAATAGGACTTATAGGTAATTTAAATAATAATTTTATTTTGTTAAGTACTTTTAAAATAGTCTATATGACTTAATTTGGCCATATTTTTCGATTGTCATCGGTCCATTGGGCCGAGCTCATACGATAAATAAAACAAATATGTTTTTTAGAAAGCTTTTATGTCAATTATTTAATCCATATAAATGACTGTATTTTGATAATTAAAAAAAATAGATAAAATTAACTTTTGTTTTAATTTTTTTTAATAATTGAAAGTTTTTTAAAAATCCGGACCCTACAAGGTCAAATTTAATGAATCGTGATATAGCCTTAATATGAATTTAAATTATTTACTCTATAATTTTATTTAATGTGAACTAAAAATATTTTATAGATTAGTAATATTATGAATTTTTTCATCTAAAATTTATAAGCTAAATTATTTTTAATTGTTGTTTTTACATTATTTGTGCTTGGTGTTCGGTTAACCCTAAAGCAAAGTTTATGCAAATATAATTAAATATTTAGCAAGAAGAATATAAAGCATTATTCAAAATTTTATAATCCCTGTTTTGCAAATGTTGTAATCTTTGTGTCAATTATAAAGGAATTATATAGTCTAGTTTAAAGCATCAAAGAACGAAACATATAATCAAGGTTTAAATAAACAATAAAATGTTACTTTTGTCAAAAATGTCCGACAATTTTCTATTAAAAGGCATAAATTTGTTATATTTATATGTAAAAGTATAAACAACCCATATATCAAATACTTAGATGAATATTGTTTACTCCGATACAATAAATACAAACATAAAAAAATAAAAATAATTGAAAGCTAACAAAGTTTTTTGAGTTATTCTATATTTGTAATGTGAGATGCTTAAGGGCAGCGTACCCAAATTTTATCAAAGAGGGAGGCACAAAGTATACATTTAAAATATTTGAGTGTGATGTAACATAGGCCTAATTTTTATTGCATTTTTGAACATTAAACAAGAATGATCATTTATCAAGAAAGGGGGCGGGGTAAGCACCAGGTTCACCCCCGGTACGCTAATGCTAATGGCGCATAAATTAAATTAACACTTTAAAAATTTTTTTTCAAATTTTATTTTAATTTATTAAATATAAATTAGAATAGACATTATCGTATATATGAGCTTTATTTAGAATAAATAAATAAAAAAAATTAACTATAAACGCTCCATAAACAATTTCAAACGATTTGTGGACAAAAAGAATGCATTTTTACTCTACGCAATATTCATTTAATGCTTTTAATTTAACAAAGCCACACAATTAAATAATTTTTGGTTTACTCTGATAGTATCCAATTAGATCTTAGTATTGTTTGTCTAAATAGGTCAAGCGTCCAAAGGTTTTCTTTAAACTGTATACTCGGGCTAAGGTTCCACTAAAATTTTAAGAAAAATATTAATAATAATAAAAATGCATAATTAAATTAAATTAAAACATTTTATTATATGTTCATTTATTTTTGAGAAAAAAACCATGCTTTAGAGAAAAAAAAGATATGATTAAATGAAGAACAGGGCTTAAAATTGGATGAAACAAATTTTTTGCTCTCGAAAAAATTTAAAACAACTAGCATATTTTAACTATTAACAATTTTAAAATAAATAATGGTGCTATATATCATATTTATCGCATTTTAAATTATATTTTATAATAATAATAATAATAATAATAATAATAATAATAATAATAATAATAATAATAATAATAATAATAATAATAATAATAATAATAATAATAATAATAATAATAATAATAATAATAATAATAATAATAATAATAATAATAATAATAATAATAATAATAATAATAATAATAATAATAATAATAATAATAATAATAATAATAATAATTAATATAAAAAATATTTTTTTTTGTTGTTATGAATCATGTTTGTATTTAAAAGTTAAGATACAGCGAAAAAAATATATAATTTTCTGATATTTTTTATTAGAGATATCAATACTACCTTGCCACTATATGCAATTTTTTCTGGTATCGTTGGAAACTATTATAATATATAAGTATATTAAAAACATTGTTCTAAAAATAAAGCTTACCAATAGGATATTACGTAAAAACAGAGCTTAATTAAATAATTATGTTATATTTGGGCGGGGACGAGCATGTTAGCCAAAACATAGTCATATCATCTTATAGTTACAAGTAAAACCCATAAAATGTTTAATCTATAGTTATAGGTCTTTATATATAATTTCTCCAACTTTGTGGCCAAAAAGCACAGTTTGGCATTAGGAGGCCATTTTCTGTGTTTGAGTATGCCATTTATTCATAATAGATTATTATAAATTTTTGCATAATCAAATATTGAAAATTTACCTTTTACAAATATAGATTTTGCAAAATTAGAATATTTATTTACAATAGAATAGATACATATCACATTTATTCGAAAATAGTATACAAAACAAGATTAAAAAAATGATTTTCAGGTCATCTACCTGCATTCCTTGTATGTAATCTCCAATGAGCGATATATCAAATCTTTTTTGCTTGATGTTTTGCGTCCAACTTTTAACCTAGTATGATAAAAATAGTTCATAAGAGCTATGATCACGTCTTAATTCCTTTTTACTTATAGAACAAAAAGTTTTTTTGCAATTTTTATATATTTTTAATTTGGAATTTATTAGTTTCATATAATCACACATGTCAATAATTTTTTGAGATTATGAACTAACTACAGTAATTAAACCTGCCATCTTATGGTTTAATCCGTTTACCGTTTTTTCTAATCTAACTCAATTAGTCAGCACCATGAAAATTTTAAAAATAATGATGTCAAAAAAATAAAAAAAAATGAATTTTGAATACACACAACGGCCAAAGTTAAATTCAAACTTCAAAAAATATTTTTATCAAAACCCAATAATATATTGTTTAGTATTTTTGTGCGAAATATTTGTACTATCTAAATGCTAATCTAAGTGCATTATTAATAAAATTAATTTCTCAATATTTGTGATGATAAATTACAAGAGATTTTTATATTAAAAAAAGTTTCTTTAATTTTTTATAGGATAATCTCAATCTGTTATCTGGTCAAAAGCCATTTTTACGATATGGACGGATGTTAGGAGCCAAGGCCGGAAGTAACTAAGAAAAACGAAAAATATGAGATAAGGCCATCAAGTGGATGCATGCTTTTATTTTTCATAAACTTATTTTTTACATTGATATTTGTTGCCCTGTGTAATATACATTTAATTTTTTTTTGTATAATTGTAATGGTAAAATATTTTAAACTGATTTTTACAAAAAATTATTAGAAAAAAGATATAAGAGAGATAAATATTAATACACGAGGGGAAAAATTATAAGCTAAACGTGGAAAAAGACTGTAAATAGAATTAAAATTATTTTGATGATGATAAAACAGGCAACATGTACAGCTGTAAATTGTGCAAGCCTATTAAATTTTTTTTATACATTCTCATTTATTAAATTTTTTTACAAATTTTGTAATATTTACCCATCAAGTAAAGTAAGGAAGAAGGCTAGTTAAGGCTATAAGGATGATTGGGGATAATCTATTAAATCTCGAGGTCGAATTACAAACACATAACTTTTAAAAGTTTGTGAGTATTTGTTTTATTAAGTGATTTATTAAACATAAACACTAGTCTGAAAATATTCTTTCTCGTTTTTAAACATGAGTGACTTTCAAATATTATAAAAAAACATTGTTATGTTAATATAAAAACTTTAATAAACTTGTGGTGTAAAATTTTAATATGATTTTTATAACATTAAAAATTTTGCTTGTTTTTCAAAATTATTGTTGTAACAAAAAAAATCGTTCAAAAACTTTTTTAATAAAAATTCTCAAAAGTTTTGTAGAGTTGTCAAATATAATTTATTAACACAGATGCTTTTCCTAAAATACAAGACTATTGAAATAAATTTTTAATTTTTTTGTAAAATATAAATAACATTTTTTACTTGCCCTTTAAAAACAAATGATTATTTTTACCGCGGGTGAAACCAACAGAGTCATCAAAGAATCCAATTTCGCTCTACTTGACAACAAGTAAGCTATGGAGCGAATTTCTTTAGGATATTTGTTTTTCATAAGTTCAACTTCGGGGCGGCCCTTACCCAAGATTTCTTCATATGTTTCGGCAAACAAGAGCTCACCCACCAAGTCAGTAACTTCATAAACCGAAAGGAAATTGCTAAAGTGGAGTAGGGCATATTCCATTTGATCTTGAGATCTTTAAAGCCAACACAAAAAATTTATAAGTATTTGATTAGGTTTCTTATTCGAATTTATCAAACTGAATAGGTTTTATTTCATTTATTTTGGACAAAAATAAAAATTAATTTTTTTAGGGCACATGCACATCCTAATCCCAGTTCTGTGTTTCGTTTTTCCCGGCGGCGTTTTTTCTTATGCCCAAGTCGTTTAAAAATTTAATTTATAAAATTATACCTTGTTTATAATTGTGTCATTTTAATATGTGTAAATTAGGAAGCTTTAAATCTTCGCTATCTTAGTGATATGACATATATTGTGAATAGAAATTAAAAATGTTAGTAGCATTTAAATTATTAAATTTGTTTTTTTTCCCATAAATCAACCTATTAGCAATGGATATTGATTTGTTTAACGAGAAAATTCTTGTTTTTATGTATTGAATAGTTATAGATCAAAATGTGTTCAAGGGCGTAGCAAGTTGTAAAGCCTGGGGGGGGGGGGGGGGGGTTCAAAAAAAAATTTTTGCCGCCTTCGGCGGCATAGTGCGGGCACGACCTTCGGTCGTGCCATAGTGTTTTAATTTGAAATCTAATGATTGTTACTTAATTTTGCTTTCTAAAATTTGAGTAATAAGGACTTTTATAAATAATGTTTATATAAACAAACATATATGGTATTGTCAGCATCCAAACGCAATATTCCGCCGGCGGAATATTGTCTGGACTTGACCTCAGCGTCTAAAGATTATATTCCGCCGGCGGAATATAAATTGGCGTATAGTCAACGACCAAAACGCATTTTCGCCGGCGGAATATTGTCTGGACTTGAGCTCAACGTCCAAAGCTTATATTCCGCTGGAAATTTTTTGCAAAATTTAAGGGACAATCAGTGAACTGTATGTGATTAATTTTGAAATATTGATTAATAAACGTTTTTGATTTTTTATGCTTAGAATATGAAATGTTTAATGAATAAAGGTCATGTTGCATTTAAAATTAGGGTTAAGGGCTAAAATAGTGCTAAAAACTTAAAGATTTAAAGATTCATATTTGGACCGGTATATTTAGAAGCGCTTCAACTGCACATTTAAAAGCGCTTAGATTTTTTAGATACCCTCAGAAGTGCGATAAAAACCGCTCAATTTTTTTGTTTTTAAAATTAAGCAAAAGACTCTAAAAAACGCCGAGGTATTTTTGTAATGTACCTGTGACTTTAGCACCAAGAATCCTAACTCGCAATAATCAACTCTAAGCAGGAAAAAACATACTAAGGTGCCTTAAAACGCGTAGGTGATATTGAGAGCACGCAAAAGACTCCTAAAATAGTGCAAAAAAATGAATTAGGGCTGCGCACATGTGTCAAACTTTTAAAAGCACCAATAATAAAAAATTTACAACTTTTAAGATTTATATAAGCCTTTTTTAACCCTTTGTTAATATTAGGGCATTCCCTGCCTAGCTGGCCCTTAAAAATGCGATATTGGAATTAATGGAAGGTTTATAATTTAAATATCTTCAATTTTAGTCCAGTTAACGAACCGGCTTTAGACCTTCCTTAAAATTTTTTTAATTTCAATATTCCTATTTTGTACCAATTAAGAATTAAAACATTTTAAAAATTAAGAATAACGGTTGGATTATTGTAGGCTCAATATAATTTCAAGTTTAAAGTTTATCTAATATGTATATTTTGACAATCTTTTTGGATTCCCAGCCAATATTTGAAAGTCGCGTAATCACATAACTAAAAACTTTTGGTTATTAAAGGGAACCAATGAAGGCTCAAAAGCACGAATCCTGAATTTTAGATCGCCCCAATTGTTTTGTAAAGAATTGAGGTATCTTAAACTTGAGCGAAACCTCTAACGTGCAAAATATAAATTACATTAAAATTAAAGCCTAACGATATTAATTTGACGCTGAGTATTTATAAAGGCGCGCATTTAGAACCAAAATTTGTTTTTTCAAATTTAAGGCCTGCTCCAATCCAAAAATAAGGCCCGAAAATTTTTAAATACAAGCTAAAAAAGTGTTGTTTTAAAAATACAGTAAAAATAGAGAGTAAAAGTTAAACTATTTATCGCGTGAAAATAAATTTATCGTTTTTAGTTCTTGTTAATAAACAAATAGAGCATATAAAATTCAAAACTTTAGCCCATCTCGGCCCGTAATTTCTATTTTTAAATTTAAGCCCAGTGCTTTTGGCCCGTTATAAATTTTAAACCGTCCTGGCCCTTATTTCCTGGATGGCCGGGGGCAGGACTCGGTTCTCGACTTTAATCTCTAATGTGATTGTAGGCAAATCTTTTAAGAAAAAATAAATCGTGAAGTGAAGAGGGCTTTTAAGCGGAGCAGGGTTATGATTATTATTGAATTTCTCTATTTAAAATTATACATATGTGTGGAAATTTGATCCTTTGGGGTAAATAAAATTTTATATAATGATAAAAGCTCATTTTTTTGATTCTAGTAAATTAACTTAGTATTCACATAATAACTTTTTTTTTATTAGTTAAGGCTACCATTTCGGTAAAAGCACTAAATCATCACAATATAAGCAGATTTGCGGCCTAAAAATATAAACCTTCCATTAATTCCTATATCACATTTTTAAGGGCCAGCTAGGCAGGGAATGCCCTAATATTAACTAAGGGTTAATTAAGGCTTGTATAAATCAAGTTGTAAATTTTCTATTAATTTGGTGCTCCTAAAAGTTCGATACCTGTGCGCAATCCTAATTCATTTTTTGCACTATTTTAGGAGTCTTTTGCGTGCTCTCAATATCACCTACGCGTTTTAAGGCACCTTAGTATGTTTTTTCCTGCTTACATTTGAATCTTTATTGCGAGTTAAGATTCTTGGTGCATTTAAAGTCACAGGTAAATTACAGAAATACCTCGGCGTTTTATAGAGTCTTTCGCTTAATTATTGCGCGGTTTTTATAACATCAGCGCACTTTTGAGGGTATCTAAAAAATCTAAGCGCTTTTAAATGTGCAGTTAAAGCGCTTCTAAATACACCGGGCCCCCTATGAATCTTTAAATCTTAAAGTTTTTAGCACTATTCTAGCCCTTAACCGTAATTTTAAATTCAACATGACCTCTATTCATTAAACATTTCATATTCTAAGCATAAATAATCAAAAACGTCTAATAATCAATATTTCAAAATTAATCACATAAAGTTCACTGTTTGTCCCTTAAATTTTGCAAAAAATTTCCGGCGTAATATAAGCTTTGGACGTTGAGCTCAAGTCCATACAATATTATGCCGGCGAAAATGCGTTTTGGTCGTTGACTATACGCCAATTTATATTCCGCCGGCGGAATATAAGCTTTGGACGCTGAAGTCAAGTCCAGACAATATTCCGCCGGCGGAATATTGCGTTTGGACGCTGACAGTATTAAGATAATTATAATATTGATATATTATATGCAATAAATTTTTATATTAATGATACAATTATGTAATGAATTTATATAATAAAAATATTTAACTATTTTAATTTGAGGGAAAGGGAGATTTTAAAGTTAAATATTTAAAAATATTTTAAATGTAATTTAATTTTATATTTAATTGGTATTTTAGTTTGGGGGGGGGGGGGGTGGATATGCACTAAAAATTTTCAATTTGGGTGGGGATATGGCATGCTTGAGGCGGGTTTCATCCCCAAACCCCCCCCCCCCCCCCTCTCCTACGCCAATGAATGTGTTTATTGGTAAATATTAAAATTTGCAACCAAGGTTATTATTTTTGATTTTTAATCATCATCTAAAATGTATATTTTTTTTTCAAATATCTGAACGGCTGTGGCTATTAAAAAATATATAAAGGAAATCAAACACAATAGAATAACGTTAGAGTGGCCTGTTTGCAAAATTATTTAATAAATAATATTTTGCGAAGCTTATTGTAAAGGGGCAAATTATATAAACAAACATATTAATAACACTGGACAACAAAATTTGGACGATCCTAAGCATCATTTATGGCAACTATAATTTTTGGTCAAGTTTTTGGCGCTGATCTCGAATATGAAATTAAAATTTTGGCCAATGCCTCAGATTTTTAGTTATTCGGTGTCAAAGTTGAGATTTTTTAATTTTTGTGGTATTTTGGGCGGGCTACTATATCATAAAACCTATGGGCAGTAACAAAAGTTTAAAATATATTTAGATAACAAAAACATTCATTATTAACGTAAGGGGTTTACACTTTTTTAAAAATTTAATTTTTTTTTATATTTTAATTTTTTAAAATTAATGGTTTTTGTCATAAAATATGTTTTTTGATAACTTGAAAGTAATTTGCTAATAATTTTAGTTAATAACCTTTTTTAGATATGTTTTTTATAAGGAATCTGAATATGCCAATAAATTTTTTGTGGAACTAATAGTAAAGAAATTTTGTTCTCAAGAAAATTTGTACAAAACCCTCAAAAAATCTTTTATGTTTTTTTTTGTTGTCCAGTGTAATAGGTTTCATTGTTTTTTTTACCTAACATTTTCCCTAGATTTTAGGCTTATATCTAGACTATAATTGTGGTTAATGTTTTACGCATTTTTTGAATTTATTTGATTTTCGACAAACGCTCTCAAATCACCAGCAATATGGATTGGAAGCATGATATACGTATTTTCCGACATAGGTATACCCATTTGGGTTGTTTTTTCTTCGATCACTGTTACCACTGTCTTATACTGAAATTTATTTTACATATTTATATATCAAACTTATAAAAATTATAAAATAAAAATATGTAACAAACTAATTTTTGTAAATGTAAATGATGATATATTGTTCAAATACCATTGTTTTTTTTAATATGTCGATTGCTATTGACGCGTTTACACCGAAGTAATACAAAAAAAGGAATATTTATTTGAATAAAAGGTTAGTAATATGTAACAGGTCCAGGTATTACGTAATATTAATTAATAAGTTTTTAATTCTACAGTTTAAAATAATTTTGCACAATATCACGATTTTTCTCTCCGTTTTTCTACAATAAACAAATAAATCTTGTTTTCGAATTTTTTAATATTATTAAATTTCATATAATTATATAACATCTGTTAAAGCCCTGCCAATTTTTCTCCCAGGGCTAATGCTAGTCGACCATAAGGCTTTTGAATGCCTTTTTTATCGACAAGTAACCATCTTTATATTTATACTATGTTCAAAACTCAATTTTTAATTTATGATTTTCTTTAAAATTATGGACAAATAAATCTAATTGCAATTTTAGTTTCTCCTAGCATAAACTATATTCTTGATCGTAATTTTGATTGTTAAAATATGTCTATACAGGTCAACAAATTTTTGAGATGAGCTAACTACAAATTTTAAATCTTTCTTCTTAGGATTTTCAATTCAGTTTACAGTTTTTCATAAAACTTTGTAAATCAGCCGTAACCATTAAAAATTTTTACGAATGCTAAAATAACAAAAATGATTCATAAAAACAATTGGAAATTGTTTATACACAACAAATAAACTTTGAATTTACACTTTAAATAATATTTTAATTAGAAACCGATAAGATCGTGTCGTATTTAGGTTGGGATCCCAAATATTCTCTATTTAAATGTTGATGTAAAAGCTTTACATAAATTTTATATCTCATTATATTAGGCAGAAAGTATATGTTACAAGTGATTTTAATATGAAAATATAATATATTGAGGTCGCACATTGTTAATTTCAAAAAAGGCTATTTTTTGATATGGACCAAATTCTCCCAATAAGGGAGAAACTAAGAAAAACGGAATATGTATATGAAATAAGGCCATCATGGGAACCCATTTATATTAAAATCAAAAATTTGTTATATCTGATATTGATACTTGTCGACCTCTGTAATATTTGTAATTATAAATGGCTTAATATAAATTTTTACAGGCTTTAAGTGCCACTTTTATAGTGCAAAATAACAACAATTTTTCATTCTGTCAAATTAATTGCCTTTTGTGAGCCTCAATATATATAACCATAATAATTTCATACTTCAGGATTTTTTTTGATGTGTCCAAATTTTATAGGTTGAAGTTTCGCGGGTTGATAACTAGCAAGCTTTTAAATTAAGAATTAATTGTACTTAAAAAAGACTGAAAAATAAATGAGAAAAAAAATAAAAGAAAAAAATAGCTAATAACATATAGTATTAAATATGAAAAAAAAAATTAACGGCTTCTATTAGATCTGTAAAATATATAAATATTTTTTTCGTTTTAGACTTTCAAATTTTTCATTTAAATTATATATACCAAATTGACAATAGTTTATTCTATTAATATTTTTAAAAATTTTTTTATTTAAATATAAATAAGGTCGTAACCAATAGGAAAATAAATTACAAAAATACTTTTCTAGCTAATGTTTCGAATATAACTAACAACTCTTCCGGCATGGTTTGATTCCAGAAAGCGAGTGACACTTTTTGCATAAGTACTTTGTAGACTTTCAAAAATTTTTGGGAATCATGCCTGGCCCTACAGTAACTATTACAAGAGGCGTCTTGCCATCTTGACTAATTTGGCTTTGGTCAACTTGCACTAAATAAATCAGCATAAACAGACGGTTCACTAGGTTTTCCAGGGTAGGTAAGGGCCCAATTAGTCTTTTTGGTTTGTCTAGTTCATAAAATTCTTGGTTATTGATGTTCAAAAGCTTAATCAAAGGCTTGGCACCTTGATTTTCGTCTATGTCCATCAAAAACTGTATGCATTGCCGGTATGTGATATTATAAAATTCAAGAAATTGTAGACATTCGTTGTTCAACATTGACTTAACCGTGGAAGTGTTTAACTCTATGTAGAGCAAAGAATTAACTAGCTATTGATTAAAAAACAACGTGTTCCTTCACAAATTATGATTATCAAAAGTTTTCAACAATAAATAAAAAAATGATATAAATATAAGGCTTGGTAAAGACTTTTGAGCGGTATTGCATATTTTTAGTGGTGATTTTTAGTATATCCTTTCACCAACAGTTTTCCAGAAGCTACATCTTAAGTATGATGGTTAACCTCTAAACTCCTCCGGCGGAATATTACTTAAACATGACTCGAACGTCCAAAGCTTACATTCCGCCGGCGGAATATTTTTTGTCGTATAGAACGTTACGCATTTTCGCTGGCGGATTATAGCTTGGAGACCTCAGCGCCCAAAGCCTATATTCCGCAGCCGAAAAATAATTCATAATTTAGCGAACAGATTTTATAAATTTTAGAAAGCGGTAATTTTGGCTAAGAATTGGTTTTGAATAGGTTACATTTGAAAATATCTATCTAAACACTATAAAGTTTTATTAAATTAATATTTTTTAAGTTTAGATGTCCAACAATTAGTATATAACTCAAGACCCAAAATTCCTCCCGGCCTTGCAGACCCCTTAGAAAAGTGGGCCAAAACGGGTTAAAATTAATAATGGGTCGGGCCTGAAATATAAAAAATGGCAGGGCCAAAAAATATTTAATCTCATTTTTTCATAATTGACGAGAATAAATGACAAATTTTTTATCACATAATGAAGGGTGTTACTTCAACCTTCTGTATTTTAATGATATTTTTTAATTTTGAGCAAAAAACTTTTTGCTTGAAATATATAATTTTGGGCCATACTTGCAAATTATGGACTGGTAGGGGCCTAAATTATAAAATGTACCACATATTTGGGGAGAGCCGGAATCAATAGATTTCACTGGTCGAGTTTAAAGAAATTTAAAATTTTTCTTGAAATATGTTTTTAGAGGCGCATTCAGAGTTTACTCATTTTTTTGTAAATTTTAAATTCTCTCTTTGCACAAAAGGCATTTCTAAATATTGCTAATATTGATTATTCCACAGGTCAACAATTTTTTGAGAGTTATGAGTTAACAACAAAGATCAAACCTGCCATCTTAGGGAATGTCAAATCCCTTTACCGTTTTTCCTAATCAAACTTAGTCACTCAGTTATAAACATTGAAAATTTTAGAAAAAAGGTCAAAAAACCAAAAAAGATTAAAAAACAAAAATAAATTAAAATTTTATTTTTGTATATTCACAATAGTTTAAATGTTAAATTCAAACATCAAATAATATTTTCATTTAAAACCGATAATATATCGTGTTGTTTTAAGTTTGGACACGAAATATTTTGTATTATCTAAATGCCAATGTAAGAGCTTGTATATGAATAAAATTTATTTTTCATTATTTGTGATAAATATAAGTTACAAGGGATTTTTATATGCAAAAAAGATTTTTAAATTTTTCCTTTTTAGGGTATATTTATATCTGTCAATTTGGTCAAAAAAGGCCATTTTTCGTTATAGATGGATCTAAGGAGCCAAAGACGGAAGAAACTAAGAAAAACAAAAAATATGTATGAGATTAGGCCATCATGGGGCATTCTGTTATGTTTTCATATTCACGTTTCTGACATTGATATTTGTTGACCTGTGTTCTTAGCATATACAGTTTCTTAAGTATTTAAATTTTATTAAAAAATAAATAAACTCTGAATTCGCTTTAATCAAAATTTATACTGTTATAATAAAAATAATCAATATAAAGTCAATCAAGCTCTAATGATAATGTCGGCTTGACCTTATAGTTAAAGACGGTCAATATATCAAGTACATTTAAGATACGATATAACATATTATACCTTGAATGTTGTGTAAAAATATGTTAAATGTCAGGGACCAGAACTTTTATAAATTTAAATTAAAAAAAACATATATAATAAGGTTCTAATTAATAAAAATGATCAATAGATTATCGAAAAAATATTTACGAAATTTTAAATTTGTTCGATTATGCAAATTTTTCAGCTGAATATAGGCATTAGGCGTTCAAGTCCAAGAAATTTTCCGCCGGCGAAAATGCGTTTCGGACGTCTATACGTCCAAGAATATTCCGCCGGCCTATAGGCTTTAAACTCTGAGGTCAAGTCCAAACAATATTTCCCCGGCGGGATATTGCATTTGGAAGCTGACATGACGTTAGTGATTGAAACATAAATATAGCCAAATTACGGTACTTATGATAATGTGTGAAAATAACTCGTGCCTTATTTCGTTTTATTTTTTTCCAAAAAATGAATACAAATAAAATTATCTGTAATAACAACGACATTATGCAATAAAATGGCTCAATAAGCCCATGGTTTTTTTTTCGAAAAAAATAGAGTAACAGGTTATTAAACTGGCAAAAAAGGATTTATTTGAGCACGAGCAAATAAACTTCGAAGCTAAAATAGAAATAAAAATTGAAACCTAAAAGTTTTTGGTAAAACTTAATCATTTCCAGGGGGTTTTGGATTTTAACAGTATCTCTTTTTCTAGATTTGTATTCGGACATAGACGTAAGTTTGTCGTAGCACAATTCACTGGAATTTAAATTTCCACGGGTGGCGCAGTTATCTACCAAATATATAGTAAAAAGCTGTGTGAAATATTACTTAAAATTAAAAAAAATACCTAAAGGCTCACAAAAAATACGCAAATAATCAGAGTTAAGCTGGAAAATCATTCATTATTTTGAGAATAAAAGCAACTCATTATCAAGGTAGGGGTACAGGGCCCGAGCACCCCTTAATTTAGAATTCCTATATAATTATTATTTTACCTTATAGGCTAAAAATTGGTGAACACTTAAAATAGAAATAACTCTTTTACCAGAATTGCATAGATAGAATTAAATTCTGACAATCAAATTATTACTTTCCCATTCCATTCTTACCACAGTCCTGCTCATTACATCGGAGTTGAGTTATAAATTTTTTTCATTTAAACAAAGTACAGATTCCCAAAAAAGTGTAAAAAAGTTAAATTAATTTTTTTAAACTTTTTATAAAATTAGTAGATAAAAGCGAAAGTTATTTTTGATAAATGAAAAGTGAGAGCACCTCCAAAAAAGCAATAAAAAATTTATTTTACATAGCCAAAATTGATTCGTTCCTATATTGATTTAATGTATTAATGAATTGATATATTTATATTGACTAATTTTGATATTTAACATATAAAAGTTAAATCTAAAGCTAAAGCATTTTATTTGCTTTTCAACTTCTTATATTTTATTGTTAATTTGAAAAAAAATGAAATGGTTTAAAATGTTTTGAGTGTATTGCATTTAAATTAAACTTCAAATAGAGCTACTAGGAATTCAAAGGTCTAGCATAACCTATATTTCTTAAAATTTTTTTTTTAAATTTGAATTTTTAGTTTAAAATTGTTCTCATTAAATATATAAAATATTTAAAGTGGATTTTAAAATAATAGAAGATACAATTCAAAAACAAATATATTTCATTTCTGTTTTATTGTTAAGATTTGTTCATTTTTATAGTCATTTTTTTTTATTGAAAAATACATTTTAAAAAAAATTAATTTCCGTCTCAACAGATTTCGATTGACGTCAAATAAATAATTTGATTGATGACGTTAAATAAACTACAAAGTTAAGAAGGGCCGACTTGGCATGGCTTATAAAATAATTTTGGGCCGGCGGAGCTGAATTTTAAGAATTTATTTCCTTAGCTTTTTAATAAGGAATTTACAAAATTATCACACCATTAAGGAAGGTCGATTAAAATTTATTGATAACTTTTTAGCAAAGAATTTAAATGTTGTAATTTGAAATCTCTGGGCCTTATTTGTTTTGGGGCAAAGACGGGCTTAAAAAAACAAAGGGCATGGCCGGGCTAAAGTTAAAAAATATGTAGGGGGGGGGCGGATAAATATAACGGGCCGGTTGAAACTCTAACACAAGTCATAGTCATGCTAGAGAGAATGCTATCATATGTTTTAAATAGACATTTAACCTAAGGATTCGTCAGAGCCTCCATACATTTCAGGTTCATAAATTATAACATTGCCGCCAACAAAGGGGAAATAAACTGCATTGAATATATGTATATATAAAAATTATGAAATAATTAATTGAAAGTTATAAACGTTTTTTTAGATTTAGTGTTTCTAAAATTTTTGTCTGGGCCAAATTTGAATATACTTATTTAAACATATAATTTATATAATTTGTTTGACTTTATTGCCAAGAATGGTAATGAGTTCAAAAAACGTCATTATGACAAATAAACGATAGGTAATTTTTTTTATCAATTTAGGCCGACAAAATTTTATATCAGTCAGTTATTCCAATATATAAGTTTTTATTTTACAACAAAAATAAGCTTTAAATACTAACACCCTGAATCGCTACTAATATTCTACAAATAATGTTAGATACTAAAATTACGAACGGCATAATTGGTAATTAGAATGTTTAATACCGGCAAAGCTTGAAATATACATTTTTAAATTGTTTGTCTATCAGATAACATTCAATTTAATAACTTGGGCAAATAAAATTTATCTTATTGTTGTGTATAATTATTATTATATATAGTGTTACAGGATGGTTGCATAAATAACTTAAAAATAATTAGTTTCATCGTAGAACTGGCACATACGAGCTTATTACATCTTATATTGGTTCGTTCATATATCACAATAAAATGCGTATGTATTAACAGTTGCGCATGTAGCAATTGATCCAGTGCGCGTGTATTATTACCCATAACACAGGTCAACAAATTTTTGAGAATTATGAGTTAAATACAGAGATTAAACCTGCCATCTAAGGGAATATCAAATCCGTTTACCGTTTTTCCTACAAACTTAGTTATTCAGTTATAAACATTGAAAATTTTAGAGAAAAAGGTTTAAAAACCGAAAAAGATTCAAAAACAAAAATAATTTTGAGATTTTATTTTTGCATATTGACAATAAATTTAACTGTTAAATTCAAACTTTAAATAAATTTTCATTAATAACCGTTAATATAACGTTTTAAGTTGGGACGCGAAACAGTTTGTATTATCTAAATGCCGATGAAAAGCTTGATGTATTAATAAAATTTACTTCTCATTATTTGTGATCACTATAAATTACAAGGGATTTTAATATGCAAAAAAGATTTTTAATTTTTTTTAGGGCATATTTAGATCTGTCATTTTGGTCAAAAAAGGCCATTTTTTGTTATAGACTGATCTAAGGAGCCAAAGGCGAACTAAGAAAACGAAAAATATACATGAGAATAGGCCATCATGGGGATGCATTCTTTTATGTTTTCACAAATTTCCCGATTTGGACATTAATATTTGTTGACCTGTAATACATAAATGCTTAATATTACATAGGTTTAATATAAATAAATTACATACCACTTCCGTCAACTTCCCTACTATTATCATTGTTAAAACATCGGCGCGTGTCGTATAGCCAAAATATTGGATTTGATATAAATATATTTACTATGTTATATTATATCTATCGCTGAATATAATTCTAATTCGGTTTATATATATTTAGTCAAGGACATTTATTGACCGCAGGACTAAATATATCATGGATAATATACAATTTGAAATCTAAAATACTCAATTATAAACAAGGTCAATTAAATCAATATTAAACAGCTAAATATATTCAATATACCTCTAAGGTTTATTAAAAGGTTAACCAGATCAATTACCAACATAGACAATTAAGGTTTATCAAAAAGGCCATTAGATAAATTATCAACAAGGACAATTAAGGTTTATCAAAAGGGTCAATTAGAATAATTACCAACATGGTGGCCAAGGAGTTGAACTCGCGACCTTGTGTAGGCAGGCTCGTTCTTATCTTTGCTCACCTGTCACTGAGGCCAGTTTAACAACTTCCCTCTATCATATGGCATATAGATACATTTAATGGCCCCAAACAAAATCTTTATTAACTTTTTACCCCACCCATGATTTTTCTCCTTATAACCATCAAAAAAATCATGCATTGTCTTAACATTAAGGCCTCCTCTATTTAAAATTATAATTCGGGTGCGTAATGCCGCCCATAATTGAATGCTATGTTTCCTAATCGAAGTTGATTTGTTGTCTTCGATTACGTCACGTCTCGAGTCTATGTCAAAGTACCACGGGGCACTATCGTTCACCTGATCGTCATCGATGATCAAGTTTATCGAGTGATCATCCATCTTCCTCATGGCTTGTTGCCCCATTTCGTTTTCATACACGTCGTCGTTAGATTTAGAGTACTGATTAACGTCCTCGTTTGTTTCGAAGGGTGACCATGTATAGTTGGGATTCACTTGTGCGTCATTGCTAACATCATGTTCAGGCTGTTGTTCCTCTTTCAGATTGAAAAAACTATTATCGTTATGATCGGTATCGATTGTATGCCTTTCGCCCCCAATATCGTCAACATTGTTTACCTGGATAAAAGGTTCGTATAGGTTATCGCCATCATACTTGTAAGTTGATCAACGGTATTACCCAAGTCACTCTCATTATTGTATTCTTCCATAATTCGAGTGTCCCTTAATCCATTACTAACAATTTCAATCGGTTGAATTTCATTATTATTATTATTATCATCATTATTATCATTTTTATCATTATTATTATTATTATTAATTGACTCCTCCTGTTCATCAAGATAACGCATTTTCATGCATCTTACTCCCATACAAATTCTATTTGAATAGACTGGTATAGGGTCGCCGAAAATGCTACATTGACCATTACGATTGCTGAGTTCCTGACGATTTTCATCAAGATCTTTATCATATATTTGTTCATCAGCGAGGTAATCATAATTATTATACCTTTGTGAATTCCATTGATCCACAGCAAAGTCATCCAAATTATCATAATAAGGTTCCTCGAATATTTCATAATTATCATTATCGTTATTCATTGAGTCATCTTTGGTAAACCCAGATTAATTCGTGGTCTTCGGCACCATGTTAAAACATCGGCGCGTGTCGTATAGCCAAAATATTGGATTTGATATAAATATATTTACTATGTTATATTATATCTATCGCTGAATATAATTCTAATTCGGTTTATATATATTTAGTCAAGGACATTTATTGACCGCAGGACTAAATATATCATGGATAATATACAATTTGAAATCTAAAATACTCAATTATAAACAAGGTCAATTAAATCAATATTAAACAAAGCTAAATATATTCAATATACCTCTAAGGTTTATTAAAAGGTTAACCAGATCAATTACCAACATAGACAATTAAGGTTTATCAAAAAGGCCATTAGATAAATTATCAGGACAATTAAGGTTTATCAAAAATGTCAATTAGAATAATTACCAACAATCATCATTATAGCCAGACCAATCTTCATATTCTGTTAAATTATCTTGCAAAAAAAAACAAAAATAAATACATTTAAAAATAAAAACTTGATAAATTAAAGATTGTAAGAGCTTAATTTTTTTCACAAAAATAATACAATTGATAAATCCTCAAATCTGATTGAGGATCGGTTAGCTTTACTTTCAAATTCTTAAAATTGCAAACTAATAAAATAAATAAATTTGGAGTTTTTTTATACCATTTACAAATAAGGGCGCCTTAATCATTAAATCTTTTATTTTGAGCAAAATAAGGTTACCATGTTAAATTCTGCCGACGACCTATCGGCGTTCTCACCTAAAGACAAATTGTTAAGGCTCAAAAGCCTAAGAAGGCTTCTCAAGCTATAAAGTGTTTGTACATACTTTTTGCAAAATATACGTCAAACCTCTTGCGTGGGCAGCTAGGTATAACAACAAGGCTAACTATGCATTTAAACTTAGCGCAAAAAACAAAAACCAACCCAACCAATACAGATGTATATTTTGTTGCATTTTTATGACAGACCATGTATTATTTCTTTTTCATTTCTTCAAAAAATAGTTTTAAACATAACAAGAATTAAGGTAACCTTAAGGCATTTGTATTCCGGTTGGGCGCCATTGATAGAACGTGTTAGCAAGGCGTTTTGATAAATACATTATCCCATTGTTTACAATTTTACGAAAAAAGCAAAGCCTTTAGTATTATAAATGTTTTTACTGAATATCATAAACAACCTAAAAATTTTATAATATACATTTACGTAGGGCCATGAATTTTGATATTTTTTTTTTGTAAAATTGAAAACAACGGATACATCAATAACTATTTATCAAAGCAATGGCTTCGAGGCACAAATGCAAAATGCCCTCATGTAACCATAATTAATTAATAATTATTTGTTTGATAACTGGCTTATAAGACTTAAAGCTCTCAAAGGGCAAACACCAGAACTTGTGCAAAGAAGGGGGCTATTTTTATATTTGAGCTAGAAAATTTTTGACAAGCTAATTAGTGAATTTGAATATTGTACATTTAAATAAGATTTTTGACAATGATCTGCACTTTTAAAGTTTTTAATAGAGTCCGGTTGTCCGGGGATCCTAGGGCTTCACAAGCCGAAATATAAGATGCGCTAAATAGACTGACTCACAATATTTAAAATAATGACCTGGCTTATCGTATAGTTTTCCGGTCTTTTAAAACTATAAATTTTGCACCCTTTATAATTTTATACTATTTACATATAAATATCAAGTAAGTTTTTTTAACATCTTTTAAAATTTCCGTTATAACGGATTAATCCGGGCCGGAAACTTGCCAATTAATGTCCCATAACTTTAAGAATTGGTAGGGCTTGGGTAAACAGATTAATTAATCAAAATTTTTTAAAATTGTCTCAAAAGAGATTTTATTAATTACACAGGTCAACAATTTTTTGAGATTTATGAGTTAACTACAGAGATCAAACCTGCCATCTTAGGGAATATCAAATCCGTTTACCGTTTTTTCTAATCAAACTCAATTAGTCAGTTATCATTGTAAAAAACCAAAAAAGATTCAAAAACAAAGATAAATTAAAATTTTATTTTTGCATATTTACAATAGTTATGTTAAATTTAAACTTCAAATAATATTCATTAAAACCCGATAATATATCGTGTCGTATTTAAGTGTGGACGCGAAATATTTTGTATTATCTAAATGCCGATGTAAGAACTTAATATATTAATGAAAAAAATTTACCATTATTTGTGATTAAAAATATAAGTTCCAGGGATTTTAATATGCAAAAAAGATTTATAAATTTTTTCTTTTTAGGTTATATTTAGATCTATCAATTTGGTCAAAAAAGGCCATTTTTCGTTATAGACGGATCTGCCAAAGACGGAAGAAACTAAGGAAAACGAAAAACATATATGAGATTAGGTATCATGGGGATGCATTCTTTTATGTTTTTATAATAATCACCTTTCTGACATAAATATTTGTTGACCTGTGTTATGAAAGAGCATAGATTAGAGATGGTAAAAAAGAAGGCAGAAAATAAAGATTATTTTTTTCTATTAACAGTTAAAACTGCAATCTATTTGTCAATGCTGTATATTTTTACGCAAAAAGACTTTGTTACCTTTTCTTTTGTGGTTCAAAATTCCCAAACCAGATCTGTTTGAGACATTGTGTTCCATCATTTCTGATTGTGCCAATAAACCGAGTGTTACAGTGTTAAGAATAATGTAGAATAAGCATAGATAGGGCACGCGAGTAATATAGAACAACATTCTAACTTTCGTTATATATTGAAACTTACAAATCGTTAATTTATTTTTAACAGAAAAAAAATTTGTAACAGATTATTTTTTTTTAAATTTGACGTATAAAAAAATTTAAATTAATAAAATTGAATTATGATGTCTCTCTAAAATATTAATTCTTTGCACCTATCCGCGTTTTAAGATGTTTTTGTTTAAAATTTAATTTGTATTGTTTGCTGACAGCACATTTTTTGGGTATGTTTTCTAGCCTACGATCTTAAATTAGCTTTTGCCGTAAATAGTCCATTTCCATATTACTCGAAAATTTCTTCACTAGGATAGGAGGGCTCGAATATGTTGATCTGTAGAAAGAATTTTTTTTAATTATTATTAAAAGATTTTTATTTTAAGAAAACAAGACATGTACGCTTATGAGTTTCAAGCTTTTATTTCTTTATTCAAACCAATTCCATTTATATTACAGTTATCAAAAGTTGCGAAAGTAGCATTATTATGCCGATAAATGACTCGGATGCATTGAACAAAAGAAAATTGATTTCAAAAATAAACACCATATTTTTTTTGTTTTTTTTTTCTGTTGAATACACTCACATTAGCCAATTATCTTATTTAATCACTTTAATTTTTAACTCATTTAAAATCAATGTGAACCTTCAAGCACTTAAATGCGGACGATTTAAAATGCAACAAATATGTGTTAAGCCTTATTTGTTGCAGTTTTCAATTTTTTTTATTATAAACTACATAATTTGCCATTCATTTATTCACTTTATTGAGAGACGCGCTTAATCCTATTGACCCTAAGGGTTAAGAACGTCGCCGCATAGCAATTTCAATGCTCCCCACCAAAAAAAAATTAATATGATTACTCAGCACTTTCTTGTGTCGGTAGCGAGAAATTTAATTAGATGATAGATTTGGCAAAATTTAGAGATGATGAATCGATGGCTTAATACATTTTTAATTTTTAATAAATTCTCTATAAATCTCTTTTTAATTTACTTTTTTAACAGGGCTTGTTCGGGCTTCATTCGTGTTTATAAAATATGATTTTTTACATGAAAAATTATTAACCATTGTTTAAATAATTTCTAAACAGAAAGCAGTTGTTCTAAATATATTTAGAGATCTTAAAAAATTTTTATCTAAATCTACATAAACATAGCTGATATTCATTTCAACGTGATTCTTAGAAAAATTTTAACCCTTAAAAAATTTTCAACACTGGAACATCATTTTTAAAAAATTTCTAAATATGAATGAAGTCTGAAGGGGCCCTAAACAACTTAATTGACAATTATTTTATTTAAAAGAGGGCAAATCTAATTAGGATAAACATATAAATCCAGGATGCTTTAGAAAATTATCGCGCTTTTAGCCTGGAATCAAGTTTATAAATTGAGGCGCGTTCAATTGGTCCAAAAAATTATAAATAGATATAATTTTTTAAGGATGTTAAATTGATTTCAGCTATGTTTATATAGATTTAGTTATAAATTTATCACAATTTCTAGATTAACTTTGAGCTCTGCTTCGAGTGTTAGAAAATATGTAAGAACAAAGTTTTCGATAAACTCAAATTTAAAAGATAAAATTTCAGAATATTATATTTAAAAAACAAATGATGTTTGGAAGCGGCTTCAAATAATGTTACGTTCACAGAAGATTATAAATCTATAATGCAAAAAAAAACATTTTAACTACAATTGCTTAGGTTGCTTATATTGACCTGAGAAAAAATGATTTGGGATCACCAGAAGCTCTTTCAAGCAAATTTGCTGGCTATTTGAGAAAATAAGTGAACTGTTCGCAAAAATATAGAAACATTTATATATATTATTTTGGCCCAAAAGAAAAACTAAAAATATATAATTTTCTCATAAACTTTTTATTACTAATTTGTTTGAATGACTACAGTCTATTATATAAAAAATAAACTTTTTTATTTTTCTTTTCATATTTAATTACAAAAAAATAGATATTTTACTTAGCACAATAATATTTAATTTTGATTATAAAACAAAGATTTGTGTGTATTTAAAATATTTTGGTGCAAAAAAATAAAATATACCGTAGCCAAATCGTATTTAAGAGCTTAAACAACCATGGCAACATCCTTATCCGCTAGTTATTATTAAAATTATAATTTATCTAGGCAACTATGCCTTGTTTGTTTATTTAACTAAAAATTTGCAAGCTAAAAATATTATGTAATCTATATAGATAAATATGTTTTCGTTAGTGTATTTTTATAAAGCCTAAAACACTTCAAAATAAGTATAATTAATTCTCTTATAATTGTTTACAGTCTAGACAACCCTGGCAACATAACTCTCAGTGTTTACTTACAATTTTAAAGAGCCTTTTTAAGGAGGATACGTCTTGTATGTGTTATTATAATGAGGAATTTGCATTCACTAAGAAAATTAAAATATGTAATATATAACACAGGTCAACAATTTTTTGAAAGTTATGAGTTGACTACAGAGATCAAACCTACCATCTTGGAGAATATAAATCCGTTTACCGATTTTTCTAATCACTAGTTAGTCAGTTAACATAGAAAATTTTAGAAAAAAAGGTCATAAAACCAAAAAAGATTCAAAAATAAATTGAAATTTTATTTTAGCATATACACAATAGTTAAATTGTTAAATTCAAACTTCAAAAATATTTTCATTAAAAACCGATAATATGTCTTTTCGTATTTAAGTTTGGACACGAAACATTTTGTATTATTATGCAGATGTAAGAGCTAGATATATTAAGAAAATTTATTTTTTATTATTTGATAAAATATAAAAGTTACAAGGGATTTTATCAAAAGATTTTTAAATTTTTTCTTCTTAGAGTATATTTAGATCTGTGAATTTGGTCAAAAAAGGTCATTTTTCGTTATAGACTATGGAGCAAAAGACGGAAGAAACTAAAAAACAAAAAACATATATGAAATTAGACCATCATGGGGATGCATTATATTTTCATAATACGCTTCTGACATTGATATTTGACCTGTGTAATATGCTATATTTATATAATAAATCAGCCTTAAAGCGCTTAAAAAATCTTTTTTATATTAGATGATTGATATTAAGAGAGAAATCGATGTACTTAACATTTTATATTTTTCAAAAAACTTCAAGTTGATGTAATTCTAATCATGAGATTAGCAATGTGGGGTCCATAATCAACACTTTTTATATTTTGAATATCTTCAAATAAAATATTGACCAAATTTTGTGATTTTTTTCATTAATATATAATAAACAAAAAAAATTAAATTGGTGTTGAACATGTTACATAATTCCGCATATCGGTAGATTTCTAAATATTACATATTAAGTATATAAAATGTTTGTATATAATAATGATAGAAATTTTTATTATCTCTTTGTAAAATGTCTAGTTTTTAAAGTGAATAATAGCCACAAATAATTTTTTATATAATATTTTTTTTCATAAATTCTTCATAAAATGTTGTAAAAAAATAATATTGATAAATTAATTGGTATGATTTATTTAATGTAATATAGAAAAATGAAAAATCACATTTTAAATTTTTTTCTACATTGTGTCAAATAAAATATGCAATATTTGTTAATGATAACTTATTTTAGTCTATAATTAAATAACACATATTTTTCTTAAAGTATTAAAAAAATAAAAATTTTAATTCAAAACTATTTAAGTTATAGAGGTTTATAATTGGGGTCCGTGGACTCATTCGCGTTACAAAAATCTCACCCTACCACGGGTTAATAAACAATGAAAACCATTAATTTTGAAAAATAATGAGCTCCGGAAATGAAATAAAACAGGTCTAAAAGTTTGCATGAAGGCGAAATTAATGAAACTAAAGCCTAATCTCATATGTTTTTATTTTTACCTCTTAATTTACATAAAAACCTGCCCTACAAACCAGAAAAGATCAATAAAATGGTAGAAGTTAGTATAAGTGAATAATATGCTAGTAAGTCAAGACTTCTTTAGTAAAAATAAAAATTTTCTTTTTTTATCAAATCAATTGTGTCATCGCTGGATTAATGGTTTATGAAATTAAGTAGTATATCCCCAACATCAACTTTTGGGTTATACGAAATTTTCCGCGTTTAAACTTTTAAATGGCACAATTTTTTACCGGGCTCAAAAAAATTTTATTTTTGAATCTAATTTTTCACAATTCAATGTTTATAGCAGGCATACTAAATTTTGTCTAAAATAAAACGGGCAACTATATTTAATATACGTATATTAGCCTGGATATAATTTAGTATCTATTTAAAATATTTGTTGAGCTGTGCAAAAATTTAATGATTTATTCACAGATCCTAATTTTGAGCTAATAATGATGAGCTTGATTTACGCACATTACAAAAATAAAGGGATGGGGCGTGAAGGGTGGACAAGGAGAAGGAGGGGGGGGGGGGGGGGGTTGATCTTATCTTCAAAAATCCATTCCGGCTTCGGCTCATTACATACATCCATATCGAAAAAAATGACATCAAGAATACCCTAAAAAGAAAAATTTAAATTTTTATATATAAAAATCCCTTGTAACTTATATTTATCATCTAAATTAATGAGAAATTTAGTTTTATAGTATATCAAGCTCTTACATCAGCATTTATGTAATACAAAATATGCGTCCAAACTTAAATACGATAAATTATCGGTTTTTAACATAAGTTTTATTTAAAATTTGAATTTAACAGTATAGCTGTTGTAAATATGCAAAAAAAAATTTCAGTTTATTTTTATTTTTAATTTTTTTTTTGTTTTTTTTAGCATTTTTCTAAAATTTTCAATGTTTATAGCTGACTAACTAAGTTTGATTAGAAAAAACGGAACGGATTTGAAAATCCCTAAGGTGGCAGGTTTGGTCTCCGTAGTTTGCTAATAACTCTCAAAAATTTGTTGACCTGTGTTATAATTGTTTACTCATTTAATTAATATTCCGTCACTTTCAATTTTTAGTTTTGAATTTATAAAAATTCAACAATTTTAGTTTTTCAAGGTTTTTTGTCCATAATGTCAACTAATAAAATATAAATCAATCAAAACATAATGAAAATCATTTTGGCGCAAAAAAAGAATATACGTAGTGTGATTTCTAATATTTTTTTTTGAAGGAGGTATTTTTTTTAATTAATGAATGCTGAGTTTAAGGCTCATATATAAACTTAGCTGAATATATTTTAAATGGTAAATTATATGTCCTAAGTGCAAAAATTGTGGTGTTGAAGAATTTTTGAAAAGCCACAACTTATTTTTGTGGATTCAAATTATATTAAAATTTTGTGACTTTTCTTTAACATTTTTTTATAGTTTGCTTAAAAGTCAAAATTAATCGTTTTAATAATGCAAAATTTTGTTTTCAATATAATTAAAACTTGTGTGCTAGAAAAAACGATTAAAGGATTTGAATTTAAACATAAATTTGCCCTAAAAACAGTATCCTCCATTTTTTATGTTTTACAGTGTAATTAAATAGCCCTTGTAATATTAAATTTTCAAGCCGTTTTGTAAATTCGGGGCCCTAATATATAAAACCAAATTTTGGGCTGGAATGTGCCAAAATTGAAAAATATATGCATAAAATTAAGGGTAGATGGCGCCCGTAATATTGCTTATCCAAGTGGAAATATACGGTTGGGTTAGGAGAAATTACATTATGAGGAGAATATGCCACTAAATTTTGGGAAATGATTGTAAAAACCCTTAAAGTCAAAATATATATGATGTTAACATATGTTTAACTCTAAAATAATTTAATCATTTCTGGTTGCAGAACTAACAAAGATTGCCATAATTAAAAATTTTTTACAAAAGTTTTGGTTTTTCATAAACCTTATGTTAGTGGAATATGTTAATCTGCCATAAAATAGTGACCATTATTCTGGTTACACAACCTTGGTCCAAGAACATAATAACATCAAACAAAACTACCAGCTTATTTTTTCATACCCTCTAATAGCATCGTTCAGATTTCATTCATTAAAAAAAATTAAAAATTATAATATAAATGTGAGTTTTATAAAAACTTAGTTTAATGTTTGCTTAAACATGTGGTGCAATTGCTCTATGTTCTAAACATAAATTGCTTAAATTTTTGCAACTTAAAACTAAGTTTAATACAAAAACATTTTATATTTTCCAAATTATAAAAATGAACTCTAAACTTGACATAAGATGTTAGTATTAAAATATATTTTGAAAGTATACACATGTTCTTCCAAATATCAATAATTTATATTAAATAATTAGAAATTTGTAAGTTTATGATGTTAATGTTTTTATAATTATAAAATCCAGAAAAGGTATTTTTTAAAAAATAATAATTATTAATGACCAAAGATAAAAAATATTTTGCTCAATCTAGATTTATTAAAATTTGGCTAAATGCTCCTTGTAAAAGGTAAAAAAATACTCTTAATAATTTAACTTAAAATTAAATACTCAACAAAATATTAACTTGATTTTAGGATCTTGATAATATTTATATAGAACGTTCTGTACAAAAAAATTAAAGCAATTTCAAAAATAAACTGTTTAAACTTATATGCAAACACTTTCAATTAAAATATTATGTTTTATTTAAAAAAAATTCATTAAGTTATATATATAGATTTATATATGTATAAATTGTATTTATAAAACAGTATAAAATATGTGTAAAAACAAAAATTTTGATTGTCTTAAAAAATTAAATATTATATAAAATATATCACAATAGATAGGTATGAGGTGCATCAAATTTGTTTTAGTTTAAATATATAAATGCAATGATTATTAAAACCTCCTAAAACAAATGAAGTTAAAAAAAATTCAAACAAAGAAATTTAATGCATTATACAAAAATATATAACAATAAAGGTTACAATTGTGATCTTATAATTTAGATTAAGCATTGAAACACCAAAATTACAGCCATCCACATTATCACAATAGCAATATGTCATTCTTATCCTGTAAGTTCCATGTTTAGTATAACATTTATTATTAACATATTTTATGTGAATATTTTCACGTGACAAATGTGGAAAATCTGATAAAGGACCATTTGAACATTCACGTATTACTCTTTTATCATCTTCAACTAAAATTTTCGTAATACACAAGCCAATATGTTTCAAAAAAATTTTTATTTAAAGCAAAATAACCTTCTTGAATTATTTTGATGCAAAAATTACAGGTTGTACCATTATATTCATATTCTGAAGGTATATAGCCTTCTTTGTGCTGATTATTTATATTAAAGGGATCTTTACATCTAGGGTCATCATGACTGGAGCATTTATAGCATTTAAGTCCGAGGGAAATAGAAAATTTTATAAGAAAAATGTAAAGAAATAAGGGTGCTCGCATTGTTAAATTCATGCCGGCAAAAAACACCTGATTGTGGTGTCTTATTTTATCAAAGAATATTTGAAACTAAAATATAATTAAGCATAAATTTTAATTTTTTTCAAGATACTGTTTTGACTATTAAGGACGCGTTTAATGTTTTTACAAATAATTTTAGAAATAAGTTTAAATTTGAGTTTTTATACCAAAAATTTTTATTGATTAATTTTTCATCTAATCCAAGTATATTTAAATTCTAAATATACATATATAGTTTTTTAATAACATTTCAGTAAAAATAATAGAAAAATTTTATTTTTTTTTACATTGATTAATATTTTTTTCTTGACAATTATTTTTTTTAAACTTACGTAAATTCTGAACGGGCCCTAAAGTAACAAAATTTTTTATATATTTTTTTTAAATCTTTTAATACTAAAAACTCTCTTATAAAAATGACCTTTTGTACAATTTCTGTGCGTACATTTTCTGCTTTTTCTTGGTTAAAGATATCACCCTTTAAAATTATTTTAAAATCATATACATAATCCTATTTATGTAATATGCTAATTGATTTGGTTAAGGATATAATTGCGTTATTAAAATTTATTTTATGCGTAATTTTGCTTTTTATAGCAGATACACTCCAATCAATTTTTTTAAATGTTATTATAAAACGCACATTGTTTTTCACTTTCAAACCTTATAAAAATATAACAAAGTCTGAACCGGCCTATTAACGCTTAATGATAAGTTTACACTATAATAATTTTACATTTATAAAAAAATATTTACACAGCCATAGTGATATATTAAGGTACATACTTGTTTCTGTTTGTAAATTTTTACTTTGCTTGTTTGATATAGGTTCCTCGCGGTACATTAATAATTTGCATATGAGAATTGAATTTAACGGTAGCCAAAATGCCTATTTATTCTTCTAGCTCAAATGGTTTTTTCAACCTCTTCCCCTATCTTACCGGGAAGAAAAATAACTAATTTTACCCCACAGTACAAATTTATTTCTTTATGTATTTTTTGGTTTGAAATTCAAGTCATTTTTATTTAGATCTAAAAAAAATAAAACCGTTATACTCAATATTTGGAAAAGGTATTTTTTTTTATTTCCATTAATTTTTAGACTTGTATTACCCCGTACAGATTACACTTACTCTAAAAGGTATACCTTTGACAGTATTCTATAAAATAAATTAATATATTAAATATTGTTTATTTTATTAATTAGTTTGAGTTATTCAAATGAATCTTTAGTTGACATTGCAGAAGACAATTACAAAATTCCAATTATGTCACGTCAGCAGCTTAGAAGTCAGTCAGGAAGGCCCAGAAAGTAAAAATTTATTTTTTTTTAGCAGTCTTACTAGTTTTGTTAAAAATATTTAGTATGTTAACACAAGCTGATTTTCAAGTCCTTTGCTACATTTAATAATTTTTATTTATATTTGCATACTCAAAACTAGAAATTTGGGTTATAAAGAGGAATATCAAACAAAATCTACTTCTCATTTCACTCACCAAAAACCTCACCAAATGCAATCTGCCAATATACCAAGCCTTTATGGTATTTTATTAGTTTGCATTTAAAAATTTTTTTTACATGAAAAAGTGTATATTTTATTCTAACATTAATTTTAACTGGCATATCAAATCCTTTTTTATATTGTTTTTACCACTTTGTAAATTCCATTATCTCCTCAAAGCTTAAATGCTTATTTGTAGAAAATCGGTGCCTTAAACAAAATTTTTTCACTCACCTATAAAACATTTATTTAAATTTTGTTATAAAATGCTATTATATATGAAAAACTGTCAGGTGCTCCAAAGAGCTACGATTGCCCTTATAGATGGATTGTCCTTGAGTTTAGAGGAATTTCCATAAAATGCATCAAGAAAAGTGTTTTCAAAAAAATTTTTAAATTGTGCATGCAAGTACTTTAATTTTGATAAACTTCAACACCAGTGCAATCATATTTTTAAAACTGATTTGTTTTTTTATACTAAGTATTTTCTTTGGTCCTTATAAGGACCTAAAATTGTGTATACCTCTAAAACAAATAATTGTCAAATTATAAAGTTGGATTTTATTATAAACATGGTCAATGCCATATAATAAAATATGTTTTAATTTATTTTTTCCTTATAAAAAAAACAAAAATTATTTGGTGTTGGATATTATTTAATTAAATGTTTTTTAAAATTTATAGATGGAGATTTTTATCATTAAAATTTAATTACCTGCCAAATATAAATTTAAATTGTTGTGATATAGTATAATTTATGTAATTAGTTGGAAGTGAATATAAAAATTTGTTAATCATTTTTGGATTTTTTTATGTGTTATATAATATTATGCATAAGAGATAACTTTTTTAAATTTATTAATGAACCATAACATACTTAACTTTAAGATAATAAAAAAGCTTTATAATTGATGAAGTTATGGGGGTTTTAAAGTACGGTCTGTAAAATCCCACCATACCCTTGCATTTCATTTTTTTACCTACATGTTGAAGTTAAGTTTAGTTCAACAGAGTTATTATTTTTAATATTATCCTTTTTTTTGAGGGTTACAATTATTAAGACATAGCTAAAAATTTTCAATGTTTTTTGAATTGTGAACAGTTTTTAAATCTGATTTAGAAATATTAGTAAGTAATGTGTCTTTATCAAAATATAAAAAGATTCAACTCATAATAGGTGTAAAATTGGAATATTTTTATTTTACAACGCTGTTAAAACTATATAATTTAAAGTTTTGTTAAAATTTTGATATCTTTATGTAGCACATTTTTGGTTCACCTATGCTGTTCGTAAAGAGGAAAATACGTTTAAAGTTTTACATTTATTTTCCACAACAGGCCATATTATAGATATACAATATTATTATTTATAAATTATGCAAATAAATCTAGAAAATATATATATATTATATTCTTATTTGCAATGGACAAAAATAAAAAAAATGTGATTTTTGTATTTTGAACATGGCCACATAATTATTGATTTTGAAATCAGAATTATATTTTAATACATTGTAAATTAGGACCTGATAATTCAGACGATGAAGATACAACAAATTATGGCAATTATTACCAAAGCTATTTTGGTTCAGCGTCGAATATACTTGCATATTCCTTCAATTATTTCCTCAACATAATCTACCAGCTATTTTACTTTCTTTTAGACCTCTTAGACTTCTTATGTGGGAAACTTAAAACATTATTTGGTATAAAATTTTATTTCCTTCTAAATATTTATTTTAAAAGTATTGTTTAAAATTAAATCTGGCTGCATTTATGGTATATATATAATTTTATTAAAACTAATATAAACAAAAATTTTGAATATTTTGACCATCTTAAATTTTGAAAGGTATGTTTTTTTCAATAATAATCATAAAATTTAGGGCTGAACCATTTTTTTTAATGCATGAGCTAATTGATTAAATTTCACTACTAATATTAACATGATATTGACCCTTTTTTTAATCAGATAAAACCTTCTATAAACATAAAAAAAACTTAATTAGGATCAATATGAATTAAAATTTTTTGTATATAAAATAAAATTCTACCTTTTAACTAACAATAATATTTTTTTTATATCCTTGTAAAGGACGGGGCCATTTACATGTTTATAACCAATTATGTTTGATGGAGCTTGATGTTTTAATTAATGTATCGTTTTTAAAAAAAAAATGAAATTTTTACAAATATTTTAATTATTAATATAGCCTTAACTCCTTATATTTTGATTTTAACCATTTTTTGTATTGCGATTTTATTTTGTTTATTCGTTATATTATTTCTTTTTAAGTTTTATCCTATTTTTAATGGTCATAAAAAACCGCATTTTTCATAATTTAATTTTTTCGACTTTTTCTGATTTTCATCTAGGTAGATCGTTAATTAAAAAAAACATTAGAGGTAAAAATATGTTATATTTCGATCAGTTTTTTTAAAGATTTTACAATGCTTTTTTCGTTTTTGTTGACCTGTGCCTGTATTGTTATAATTTTTATCATCATTATTATTTTTATTATTATTATTAGATTTTATGATTATTTTTTTATGATTATACTAATTTACAATATTTCAGGTGTAACCTTATACCCTCTCAGATACCTTCTCAGTACTGGTATAAATACCTTTAATAGCACTGCCTCAGGAACAAGGAGATATTTGTCTTACAATTCTTATAACGGGCAAGCCCCGAGATCTACTGCGTACAACCAAGCTTATTCGTCCGGGTATGCTAGCCATAGCGGGCGCAGTTCGCCTACTCACTCTAAAAGGTAGGGGGATATCTTATTTATTCTTAATTAACGCGTGATTAGGTATATTCATATCCCAATTTTCATTAGAATTGTTTGGTGAAATAAAACTTTATGACAGAGCTGGGAAAAAACCCATATTTGGGTCAAACCCATTTTTTTATTGTTTGAAATTTGAAAAAAATAAACGGTTAGCTTTAATTAAGAAAATATTTATAAAGTATAAGATATTCTGCTTAAATTTTGTATCTATTTATAATTAATTTTTATAATCTATCATTAAATTTTTCAAAAACAAAAATTTGAGTTTAGCCAAAAAATGGGTTTTTCCCCAGCTCTGCTTTATGAATCTAAAACGTTATATACAAATAAATTGAGTAACTTTATTTTATTAAAATAATCGTGAAATTTTTATACCTCTTTTAATATCACACAAAAAAACTTAAATTAAATATTTTATAGAGTGTTTTATATTAAATTTTTTTGTATTTTAAATGCTATAATATAAAAACTTCTTGTTTGGATAGTCAGGCAAAAGCTACTATTGCATCTTAATATGTGCTCTGATTATGTCTTACAATTGCTATAAAAATAAATTTTTGCCAATTTCAATTGAACATCAGAAGGCTAAGTTCTAAGTTGGCTTATAATTTAATTAGACCAAAAATCATCAAAATGGGATTTACAAAATGAGTTTGGGTTTAATTTATTTTGTTGGATTCTATTTAAAAACTGCACATATTATGTGTAAAGTTTTTTTCCTATTCATATTTAATTGCAGATATGGTTTACAAACCCTTGGTTTTTTTAATAACCCCTTTGAAAAATTACTTGTATTATTTTGTAGTGGAAGAATATATTTAAATGTATTATATTACACAGGTCAACAAATATTTATGTTAGAAACGAGATTATTTTGAAAACATAAAAGAATGCATCCCCATGATGGCCTAATCTCATATATGTTTTTCGTTTTTCTTAGTTTCTTCCATCTTTGGCTCCTTACATCCGTCTATAACAAAAAAATGGCCTTTTTTGACCATATTGACAGTTCTAAATATACCCTATAAAGAAAAAATTTAAAAATCTTTTTTGCATAATAAAATCCCTTGTAACTTATATTTTTAATCACAAATAATGGAAAATTTTTTTATTAATATATCAAGCTCTTACATCGGCATTTAGATAATGCAAAATTTTTCGCTTCCAAACTTAAATACTACTACACGATATATTATCGGTTTTTAATGAAAATATTATTTGAAGCGTAAATTTAATAGTTTAACTATTGTAAATACGCATAAAATTTTAATTTATTTTTGTTTTTTGAATTTTTTTGGTTTTTTAACCTTTTTTTTTAAAATATTCAATGTTTATAACCGACTAACTAAGTTTGATTAGGAAAAACGGTAAACCGATTTGATATTTCCTAAGATGGCAGGTTTGATCTCTGTAGTTAACTCATAACTCTCTAAAAATTGTTGACCTGTGTTATGATAAAGAGACGATAACGGCGATTAACACAAAAGAGTATTGGCTTTGTGTTATAACAATATAACAAAACTTATATGTAAAAATTGTTATTAAGACACAATTTGTAACCAAAAACTTTTATATCTTTCTAAAACTGCGCAAAATGCCTTGGGTTGGTTAATAGCATTCCACAAATTTTAATTATAATACAATTTATATATTATTTCGATTACTTTTTGTTTTATTCTTTATATCTTACATATAAAATATATATATTTTTTATTTTTAATAAAAAAAAGATCTCACGGTGGCCACATCTCAAGCAGTAGCAGTGCCTCAGACGTTGAGGATAATAACGAATACATCACGTCAAGGAAGGCTGGCCGGCCCTTAACTTCTGCCGTAAAACGGAGGGGCGTTACCCGGGTCAGACAAAGTTTGCAAAAAAAATTAATTTTAATTACCTTTGTTAATGGGCACGTTTAAAATGAACATTTTAGTCTATAATTTTTGAAATAATCAATTTTAAGCCGAAAACTATTTTTTTAAGTTACAGTTGAAAAAAATGAAATTAAAATTATTAAAATTTATTATGAACTCACTTTCAACCTGCTTACATGTGTATTTATTCAAAAATTATAAATATCTTTGATAGTTTATTGTGTGTGTGGCTAAGTTTTTCTAAAATTAAAACCAGAGGTTATCAAACTATAAAAGCTTATTTAGTGGTCATTTTAGCGTTGAATTTATTTAAGCTCATATACATCAAAATCGTGTTTTTAGCCATTTTCTTTAAATATAAGCGGTATTTGATTTTTACAGACTCATCTTAGAATTTTATATTATATTTTTGAATATAAGCTAATTTTAGAGACCAGATCTGCAGTGATAAGGATAAATCCGTTTATCGTTTTTCAAATCCAACCATAGGCATTAAAAAATTTTTAGAAAAAAGGTTATACTATATATATAGAATAAATAAATTTTCATGCAAACATGAAATTTGTATTTAGGGTGTATGCAAAATATATTGCATTACCTAAATGTGAATATGTTATACTTAAAGTTTATTTTGTATTTGATAAATTAAAATTACAGTTTATTTCAACAAAAATTATTTGTTATCGATAGGCTCGAGGTCGCATAGTTTGTGTGATGATTAAAAATAACACTTCGCACTTTGTAAAAAGAAGCCTCATTAAAATTTAGCTTAAAATCTAAAGTTAGCCTTAAAAATTTAACATGCAACATATTTTTAATTAAAAAAAAATTGTTTTTCTTTATTTTTCTTTAAAAAAAAAATATCACAATTAAAAATTGTAATATATTTTGAAAACTAGTGGTTTACCTTCTTAAAAACAATATAATATATTTTTTTTTCCTTATCATTTTATCACTATTACATTTTTCTACTTTGATAAAGACTGAAAGGTTGATAAAATATGTATTAAATAATTATAGTTTATTTACGATATATTAAAATTTGAGAAATAATCTTATTTTTCACTATATATTTTATCATGTTAAACATCTAGTTAGCACCAACAGGTCACCCGTTAGACATACTTCACCCTCGAAGCATGGATCTCCTATAAGACCTCAAAAGGTGCCCGTTTTTTATGCGGCTCGGGCCCATTCACCCTCCCATAATATTTCACCCCGCCGGGCCTTGACAACATCTGTTAGTCGATCGGCTGTTCGGAGCCGAACGCGAAGGGGTGCAGCCTCGAGGAGTCCGTCAAAGGGTGCTGGGGTAGTGCGTAGTTCCTCACCTCATCATTGCACGCACGGGTACTCGTCTCAATTACAACAGCAACCTGGACAGACGGCGGCAAGCCATTTGGTTAAAAGGGCCTACCATACTTTGGGGACTGGTTCGAATTATATGCCATCTTGGAGGCGGTAATATATTGAACCGTTTTTTATATCCAATAATTAATTTTCATGATAATTTGCAATAACATTTTTTTTGTCACCCAATGAATTTTTATATATGCTCAGAATAAGGCTGGGGCTACTTTTTTGCCCCTTTCTTTTATTCATTTGGGGGTTGTGACTTTAAAAAACAACAAACATTTAGTATACAATCACCTAAGTCATAACTCTTTTGTGATTAAAATGTTACAAAATATAAATAAATGTGTAATTAATATTTTGCATTTATATTTCCAATTATATTATATTTCATAAGATTATATCTTTTATAAAAGATATATAAAGGAAACTTTTAAAATCTAAAATTTTTAGATTTTTGTGTATTTTTATCTTCAAACAATGTTTTTGACAAATTTCATGTTTTTGACAATATTTTTGAATTTTTTCAACACCTACAGTCCCAGCGGAGCTGAATATTTGAGCAGCGTACGAACTAATCTTTCCAACATTGGTTCAAACTTTAGGGAGGATTTGCTCCATCGTTTTAGGAGTGCTTATCGTAACTACGATAGATTCAAAAATTATTTGGGAAATTACGGGCCTTACAATTACTCCTCTCAGGGCGATGATGGTAGAGGGCAATTGCAACATCAACAAGGTTCACGAGGTTAGAATATATATACTATATTTTATGTATTTTTTGGTTTTGATATTACGTTTTTTATTATTTAAAACTTGAGTTATTTTTGAATTTTGCAGGCTTTACACCCATGTTTAGCGCGATTCTCAAATCTTTTTATATTTTTAGTTTTCTGTATGTTTATTTTAGCTTATAGGCTATTTCTTTAATAGGTTTAATATATTTAGCCCAAACTAAAATATTGTAAACCTAACATTTTAGTAATTTATAATCAAACTAATTCTATATTCACCTTAAACTTCTAAAACCAATACAGGCCTAAAGGATAGATACTGTGTAGATCCCTAAGGATTTTATATTTCTGCATGCTAAGCAGCCCTCTTAGAATTTGGATGGGTGACCATTTAAAATTTCTATCAATTTGTTGAAAAATTTTTAAGAGTAGGAACCTTGCTCCCTTGGTTAAATCATATTTTATCTTGTTGTTATAACTTTATAATTTTGCTGGGTTAAAACTTATGCCGTCCCTTAAACTTCATTATAAGTTTTTCTTTTTATTTCGTTTTGTTAGCTATATATATATTTTGATCATTATTTTTTGCTGGATTTGTTTTCACCTTCACAATTATTTAATTAAATTTTTTTTCATTAGGGCACGTGCAAAGTGACTTTTTATTTTCGTAACATTTTGAAAATTCTGAAAATTTTAAAAATTTATTTTTTTTCAAAATTTTTTCAAAAATTTTTTATTCTAGAAAAAGCATTTTATGTGCATATATTAAATTTAGCAACTTTTTAAAAATTTGCGTTTTATTACAAAATTTTGAAAATTTTATGAAAATAAAAACTCACTTTGCACGTGCCCTTATGAAAATTAAAGTTTTATATTAACATAATGCAATATAACTTAAAAAAAACTCCAAATTGTACTCTATTTTTACAAATTTAGGCAATAAAAAATTAGCTTTTATGCTTATTTAGAATTTAGCTATTAACGTAAACTATATTTCATTAATTTTTTTAATACATTTTAATAAACCTTATAATAGGACAGTTAACAAATAGGACTTTATATATTACTTTCTTAATGTGCGTTCCTTTTTGTAATATTAAGGTAAGAGGTATATTGGACGAGGCGCCGGAGACTATGGCAGAGGTCACATCGACACATTTAGAGAGTATTACAAATCAATTATCATTGTATTTTTTATTATAGGTCATAGCTTATTATTATAATTTTTTTTGAAAAATGATTATAATAACACATGATTCATGTTTATCCTAAAGGTTTTGCATTACCCTGATAGCGCCATTGTTTTAAACTTAATAAATACAAGTGTTAATTTATATACGAGCCAATTTTTTATTTTACAACTAAATTTTACAAGGCATGCCTACACATAATTTTTTAAATATTTGCCATATTTATTTATTTTTTATTATCAGTTATTATTGTACAACTTTGCTAAACTTATATGACACCCTTATAACCAACCAACCTTTTAATATATGAATTGAAAAACACCAGCAATCTTTTTCCATATTTATTTTTGTTAAAGATGTCATAAGCATATATAGTTTAGTAATGAAACATGTTTAATTTTAAAGCAGCAACTAATGTCTCATATTTTTATATATTTTTTTGTGCTAGTTTTTGTCTTACAAATTATTTTGCCCTCACAAAAATTGTTTTTATTATTAATTATTTTATGTATTATATCTATTTAATTTTAGTTTATATAGAAGCAGGCGTCATAGAAACGAAGGACTCTCGCTATGTAGCTTTCCTTGCCCCTTCCTCCTCTTCTTTTTCCTCATACCCTTATTATTAAGTTTGAGATTTTTATTTTGATTTAAAATATAGCAAAGTTTTTTATAAGTTTGCGGTTTAGTGCGTGTTTAATTTAATTTTAGCTAATTTTGTTTTTTAATACATCAGATGAGACAAAAATTTTTATAGCTGTTTATTTAAAATCTCGCTAAAATTAAGATTATAGGAATTTATTTTTTGATTCGTTTTGTTACATTTTTTAAGGCAGAATTTTAGATATTCTTAGAAAATATTTCACCTTTAAATTTTATTTAATTTTTACTCCTTTAAACGAATTTTAAAATTATATAAATGCATAGATGCGCCTTTCATTAATAAGTTTTTCAGCCCTAGTAAAAATTAATTTGAAAATAATAAGATTTACATTCAAAAAATTAGTTTTAATGGTTTGAAAATATTGACAATGAATTGTAATACATTTGTTTTTAAGTATCTTGTAAATGAATTTAATTTTGCCAATTTTTATTAATTTTATTTATATATTTTAGGTTTACTACTTAAAAGAGTGGGTTACGATAATGAGTATCTTATGAAATCTGGGATTAAGGATTATTACAACCCAATTAAACACAAAATTGACGACATTAGTGTAAAGTTCAATAAAATACATTTACTTAGTTTAATTTAATTGATTCCATCTTTCTTTGTAAAAAGTATTTTATTTTAACCATTTATACTATTTTTCTAAATTTGCGTAATTTAAGGGAATATTATGTTTGTTTTAAAAAATTAATTTTTATTTATAAAAAAATGGCTTATTTACATATATCAATTTTCATTTGATCTAAAAATATATTATGGTTTTTAGGACAAAATGTATCAAACTCTACCTAACATGCCACACCTGCCTACTAGCATCAGCGAAATACCTGGTGGAATTAAAAACTTGACCCGACTGCCGTCCCTTGTGTACAACGACACGCGAGACTTTATATACCACCAGGGAAAATGGATAGGGAACGCTTTGCCTAACCCTATGAGCTATTACAATCACTACGTAGGCGGAGGTTTGTATATTAACCTTATAATTCGCAAATATAGATCAGCCCAATTTTATTACCTATGTAAATTTTTATTTAGATATTTTTAAGTGATTGAATATAGATTTATTTTAGAGGTATCTTACATCCTGCGAATAAATGATATTTCTTAAGTAATTTTCAATCTTTAACTTAACAACATAATGTAAAATTTTACAAATTTTTTTTTAATGAATTGGCTAATTTGTACTTCCCTACAAGTAATTGTACTATAAAATTTAACAAATTACCAGTTCTTACCCTATAACTAATATTAACATTGTTTACTCTATTTGCTAATATTTGATATAAAAATTCTAATTTGCGCTTACTTTTTTTGTACCTTATTGGTTTTTTTTCTTTCTATCTTTTTAGGAGTTGATTCACTTATTCAAGAGTTGGATAGCGTAAAAAAGAAGTTGGAACGCCTTGAAAAAACTTACTTTAGCCCACCGGCCGACGAAGATTGGTGGAAAAGACGTGAAAATGAGTTAGTTTTTAGATATATATTTTTTTAATTTTTATTATTGTTATTATTAAAAACAAGAGATTTACGTTTTTTGTTTTTTAGTATATCTTTGTTATCAATATGCAAATGTTTGAGCTAACTACGTAATAGACCTGTCATCTTAGGGACTTTCAAATCTATTCTTTTTTTTAATCTAACTTTTCTAGCTTGCATTCAAATTTTTTTATAAAAATTTAAAAAAAAAACAAAAAAGATTTGTAAAAAGTCATTTGCATATATATTAAACTCTTGAATTAAACCTCAGATAATCTGTGTCTTATTTAGGTTTGGGTGCCAAATATTCTGTATAACCTTGTTCATGTAAATGCTTGATATTTTTTAAATTTTTGTTTCATATTATTTGAGATGATAAGTTTCAAGTAATTTTAAAAAGTAAAGATTTTTTTCAATATACTCATTTAGGGTATTTTCAGAGTCATAAAATCAGTGATTTTGGTAATTTGGCTATTTTTCAATATATGATTCAGAATATAGCTGATTAAACTTTGGAAAACGGAAAATGTAAATAAATTAAACTACTATGGGGATTATTCCCCAATGTCATTTTTCACAAGATCAAAAAAGTGTCATTAATTACTTTGATTTTTTTAACCTATGTTATAACTCATTTTTTTAACGTTTTAGACATATAACTTTTATAATTTTTATATAAATTATCTAAAAATATTTTGAAGCTAAGAAATTTTTTGTCACAGCTTTATCAGAAAAAGTTTTGACATTATAAAATAAAATGATCCCAATGATGGCCTTATCTAATACATATTTTCCGTTTTCCGCCTTCGGCTTCTTAGATTCCTCCATATCGAAAAATGGCCTTTTTAATAGATTTTGCGACCCTTGAGATTATTCGAAAAATTTAATAGTTTTTTCATATAAAAATTTCTTGAAACTTAAAATTATCCTTATAAATAATACTAAATCAAGCTCTTACAACATTTAAATAATACAGAATTTTTGGCTTCCATACGACACAATATATTATCGGTTTTTAAAAATATGATTTAAAGTTTAAATTTATACAATTTAGCTATTTTGAATATGCAAAATAATAATTTCAATATATTTTCGTTTTTGAATCTTTTTTGTTTTTTTTTTGACATTTTTTCTAAAATTTTCAATGTTTATAGCTGACTAAGTAAGTTTTAATAAAATAACGGTAAAATTTGAAATCCTTAAGATGGCAAGTTTGATTTCTGTAGTTAGCTCAAAACCGTCAAAAATTTGTTAGCATGTGTTATCTGTCATTTTTTTGGTCTGTTTTTTTACATAGGGAAGATTCTACAAGCGACCGAGATGTCCGGGTAATTATAAAAGATACGATAGACAAAGGTTTAAAGCAGCTTCGCAGCGAATTTGATAAATCCTCTCCAGGTAGTGGTCGGACAGATAAATATTACGAATCTCTCTCGAATGTACTGGACGACCTTAAAACCAAATTCAAAGGTTTTACTGAACGAACTCAGGTTTTTTTAGCTTTCAGTCTATAACAATTTGTGTTAGGGATTTTTTTTATGATTTTGCCAAATATAAGGAAAAATGACTCATTAAAAAATATATTAGATTATAATTGTCATAATTTGAAAAATAAGTTTTTTGTAATAATACATTTTATTAATTTATTTAATAACTCTTTTTTTTAATATGTGAATTTTGCAAATTTTGTGGTATAACTGCTATATTAATGCTATTAATATTAATGCTATTTCCTTGTATAGAAAGCATCAAAAAAATCATTAACACTTTGTTTTAATTTTCTATTTAAATTTGAATAATCTTTGCCACTGCAATTTTTCATATTGATTCATTCACTCTTACAATTCACAGGCGCAAGAAGAAAATGTGGCCGGGAAAATTGACAAACTTCGCGAAGCACTCGCAAACATCGGGACCGGTAAATCAGCTGACGCCGAGACCGGTGGTATTAAGTCCTTGGTCGGGCGAGTCGACGGTCTTAACAGGCAACTCGATGATCTGACTCGTCAACTTACTCGAGTCCAGACCGATACCCGGGAATTAACCGACTTCGCTCAGCGGTGTTGCAGCGCTAAACCCGGCCCCGGGACAACGGGTCTTAACGAAGCTATCGGCGGGGATATAAACCTTATGCTTTCTAAAGTTTTTTTACACTGTTTTAAAAAATATATTAGAAATTTTGTTATTCTAAAATGAAAAAGCAATAAATATATAAAATTAATAGGAAGGTATTTCGGTTACAAGCATGATTTTTTTTAGTTTTTAAAATATTAAAAATTGCATATAGTAATACTGAAAAATCTTTATTTTTATTTTTCATTAAAATATAATGAATAATAAAATTTTTATATCCTTCTATATTTCTTGTTTCTAAAGTCATCTATAATATATTTGTATTATCCTGTAATTAGAGCTTGGAATTAGACCAAATTTTTTTTATAAAATTATTTTAAACGGAATAATTTTATATCATTTTATTGTCCTGTTTGGTTTGTGTCAATGAAAAGGACCATGTTAAGATATTTAAATAAATTTGGTAAAAATTGGGGTCATTTTATAAACCTAGTCCTTATGAAAATTTAAAGAATTGGTGAAAAAAGGTTGGAAAGATTTATTGGCTTGGGGTGTTTGAATAAAGAAATTATGGTTTTGGGTGGGGTGAGCATTGATTTTGGAAAATATCGTATAAATAATTGCAATTTTATTAACACCCAGCAGAAAAAAAATACATTACAAAAAATAGTAATATGAAAATGCCGAAATTTTTAAAATAAATCTATCTTAAGCATTTTTAATTGGGTAAAATATGGTTTATATGATCTTGAGATTATTGAATTTGAAACACGATCAAAAGAAAAGACTTTTGAGGATACTCTAATTTTTGTGTATTTTGAGATATTTACCCCCCTCCCCCCTAAAAGTTTGAAAAAATTATTGTATTAGTCTATAATTAATTTTTTCACCAATAAGAAGCATCTTTCTTTGCTGCTCTTACAATAAATTTTTATTTATATAAGGGATTATATTTTGTTTAATTTTTAGCTAAATCTTAGTGATTTAGACCAATCTACCAAAGAGAAATTTATAGCACTCCTCAGGGAACATTTTGCTTCGCATAATAAACTCGATGAGCTTAAAGAAAACCTCCAGCATAATTTAGAAAAAGTAGTATTTTTTGTTTTTTTTTGTTCATATCATCTGATAAAATATAATTAATTGTTCGATTTTTGTATATATTTATTAATAAATTTTTTGAAAATTTTTTTTATGTTATTTAAATCGGGATTTAAGCATCTTGCCGTTTTTATTATTTTTGTCAACAATTTAGTTATTTCTATATTAATAATAAAATATTATATTGTTGTTGCCAATATCTAATAAATATTATTGTCACTTTATAATTATTTTATTTTGTGGATTTTAATAACACTGTACGGCAAAAATCGACTTTTTTCTGGGAGGCGATGGAATTTTTTATGGTGAATCTAATGACCTCTTTTTATTTTTTCACAGGAGCAAGGATTACGAGATTAAACTTTTATAAAATGAAAAATGTCTACCTTTTTTTAATAATTGACTTTAATTTTAAAGTAGATATTCTAATAAAAATGTAGAAAGGGTGAAAAAAAACTTTTAAAATCACGCCTGCTATTTAAATGATAATTCATAGTTTAAAAAATCGATAAAATAAATAATAATTTAATATTAGCTACTTTGCCCTCGATGTAGTTCATACATGTTTTCCTTTCTCTCTCCCTTCACTAACATTAAATTTATTTGTTTTGCCGATTTTCGGCAAGTGAAGAGGTATAAAAAATATGCCTGACCATGTTCACAGAACAGACAAAGAGGAGCGAAAAATTCAAACCTAAGTTGTATTATAATAATATTTAATTTTATTTATAAATTATTATTAATAGGAATTTTTACGTGTTTACACATTTCTACATCCTTATTTTTAATATGACTTTATAACAAAGTCTGTGTATTCAATGCCAAAAATTTTTTAGGTGTATATTTTAAAATCCTTGCCCCTGGAACAAAATCTAAAAGCGCCAAGTTCACCATTAAAAACTTTCCATGCATTCACTAATATTTCAAATTTTTGTACAGTGTATATATAATATGAATAATTTTATTTTATTTATTCAGATAAACAAAGAACTAGTGACATTTAAGAATAACCTAATGAACGAGGTTAAAAGCGTTTCCATCACCAAAACTAATTCCATTTCAGGTTCGGACAAGAAAATGAATGTCGAGGATAGGGTAATCAATTAAGCTTTTCATATCGCAACCACATTTTGTGGCTTTTTTATTTTCCAAGGCCTTTATAAATCCGTATTAGCGCACAAGGTTAGAAGGCCTTGATAGCTTGTAAACTTTGTTGTTTACTACTCTTCAAGTTTAGCACCGGAGCCTGGTAAATAGTTGTATGGGTGATCGCCAATGAATTCCAATGCCGTCCATTTTTTCTGAGAGAGCCTAAGCCTAAAATCTTTGGTCATCGGCACATCTCATTTAATTCTGCGGAACCTGCCTTAGAGTTAAAAAGGAAAAACTCTGACGAGTAAGTCGTCCCCTAATGGGGAAGAGGGTCTTTAGGGGAATTCATTATCACAGTTTTTTTTTGTATAAGTGCAGACAGGTAACCTTGGTTTTTTGGGCCCTGTGCAAAAAAAGCACGAATTTTTATTATTTTCAAGGCTGTCATATCAAGTATCAATCAGGCCCAGCCGTAGTTAGCAGTATATATCAATTTTAAATTTCTCTTTTAATAGAAAAACGATATTGAAATACAGTTTTCATTTCGAATATCATTGTGCTATGCAAAAACTTCCATATTCGTTTTTTTGACTTATTCTATCTATTTCCTTTCATCACATTTGAAGATGTATTACTGAATTTACCTTCAATATACGTTGTTTAGATAATACAATTAATTAATTTTTTTACACATTATAGCGCGTTCGTCAAATCGTTGAAGAAATGCTGGACATTTATTCAGCTGATCAATTGGGCATGCCGGATTATGCTCTCGAATCAGCTGGTGGGTCAGTTGTATCCACGAGGTGTTCCGAAACGTTTGACAGTCGTTCAGCTCTAATAAAGTTGTTTGGTGTACCCGTTTGGTACAAGAGTAATTCACCACGCGTGGCTATACAAGTTTCATATTTGTTTTTTGGGGGGCTTTGGTAGCTTAGCAGTCATCGGTACGGCCTTTAAAGCGGCAGGCCTTGTGTTCGAGACCGCACCGGAGCAATGTTTTTTTTGTAAATAGTCTGTTTTTAATTGCCACATTTTACAGCTTTAAAGTGGTCATACATTGGTATAAGCTTAGGTCGGCGAGTAGGGCATGTCAATACTCCGCGAGAGGGAGTCCATAAATTTCAGAGTTTTTTTTCTAGTCATGTAATTATTACATAATTAGCTGCTCTATAATTTATTTACAATTTTCATTAAACAAAATGAGTTTGGACTACAAAAATACAAATTCCAATACTTCCGAAGCTAATGTTAACTCCTTGCCGACACCCATAGTTTTGACATGCCCTACGTGCGAGCAATATTTTTAACTCAAATCATATTAGCTTTGCATATATTTATGTTCCCCACTTAAGGAGGTAATTTTTGGAAAGCTCTAAGTTTTATTGTTATAAGGAAATGTCATTTCATTAATTAAAAATAAGTTTCTACAATCGACCATTATATGTTTTAATGATAACAACAGCCTAATTAAATATTTTTCATTAGGAAACCTAAATTTTGTACAATGGTCTACGCTATTTTATTTAGGTTATAATGATTATTTAAATACGATTTTCAGTTTTTTTTATTTTAAAGTTTTGTGTAAATTATTTGAATACATGCAATATACTATTTATGTCATCTTAATATCTTAAATGATGGTTGTGGGTATTAGGGGAAAGTTTATTGTTATGAAAAAATAGGACGAAATTACTGTGAGTTTGCAAGTTATAAATTAAATTCTAATTTTTAAGAAATTTATTGTTTCTATTTATAAAACCAAAGAGGTATTTGGTTATCTTTTTAATAAACTACCATTCGTTATATATATTTTTAATTTACTTATTGGCAATTTATTTTTTAACTTTTTCACAAAATATTAAATTTTTATGTTTTAAACTTATATAGCCAGGCACTCAGCCCGGCCAATGTTGGGCTTTCAAAGGATCCCTGGGTTACTTTGTGGTTAAGCTAGCCACCCGCATAAAGCCTGAAGCCTTCAGCATAGAACATATACCCCGATCTTTAGCGCCATCTAGAAATATTGACAGCGCCCCTAAAAATTTCACTGTCACGGTAATGCCACCATTTTTTTATAACAAAATAATAACTTTTGAATAGGTATTTTCTTTAGGGTTTTTCAATTTATATTTGCTAGTTTGTTAGTTGAATAATAATATGATGTAATATATAGGAATGGGGTATTAATATCGAATGCGTTTGGCTTTTGTTCGATTTAAAAATAACTGATTCTTGTTTTACATTGTTTTTCAATGTTTTTGGAATAATTTTATGTATATTAAATTACCCTAATTATTTTAATGCTATTTTTGCACCCTCAAATTCGTTCACAAATAATTGGCATAAAAGCCAAGATAAATCTTCTTTACAATTACCTGAAAATCTTAATATGATTCAATTCTGCAAGATATATAATTCTGTTTTTACAATTCGCTAAGCAAAAATAGGAGAAAAAATATTTTTAGTGAAAATTATTGTTTGTTTTAACATGGCTCATCATATATTGTTATATATTTTGTTCTTTAAAATATTTACGATATTTGTTTATACATTATAATTTATTTTTTTATTTTGCTTTAGGGTCTAAATAGCGAATACGATACAACGGGTGTGTTATTAGGCTCTTACAGGTACGAAGAAAGCGGAAGACCTTTGCAATACTTTTTATCGCAGGTAAAAATGTCATATAAATAAATTAATAGACGGCTATAGAATCTTATAAAAGCATAATATAAAAATTTTGGTCATACCCTTCTGTAATGGCAAAAACCACTAAGTTTATAAAAAAGGACATATCATAAAAAATTAATGATATGAAAAAAAAAAGATTAAATGCTTTACCGAATCAATAAATATTTTTTTTAGTTTTTCATATTGTTTCCAGCCTTATATATTAAAATTGCCACAATTGGACAAATTTGTTTATGACAATGATTAACTAAAAATCTGAAAACTTTTTACCTTCGTAATCAGCGCCTAAGAAAATGTTTGCCAAATGTTATAGGGGTTCGTTGTATTTGTATAAATAGCTTATAGTATTTTACCTTTTTTTTAATTTACAGAATCCTGATGCCGGAGCTTTTGAATACATCCAATTGATGATTACGAGTAATTGGGGCAACCCTAATTTCACTTGCCTTTACCGTTTTAGAGTCCATGGAGAGCCTGTGGCTTGAAGATTAATCTAAACTTTTATCACACAACTAATAAATATTATTTTTTTTTGACAATCACATCTTTTTATTTTCATCTCTGGCCCTCGATCAAAATTCAGAAATTTTGTATTTAATGGGTGTAGAGTTTGATTAGTAGCTTGAGTAGAACCTTTATCTATATTATTAAAAACTGTTTTTTGTATATGTAATATCTTATTGATTGAATCGATGAATTTAGACCTTTAAACAATGTTTTAGGGTTCAGATATAAGTTTTAAGCCCATTGGCTTCTAAAAATGTATACTTTACAAAAATATAATACATTGTTGTTCCTAAATTGCATAAGCTCCTTTAGTTTGGTAGGAATATTATTTAAAATACTCCACTAATTGGCTCATTATAAATTTTGACCAATATCTTAAAAAAATGCATTTTAATTATTTTAATGCGTAAAATACATTGCTAACTAAATATGGAAATATACCAAATTTTAATAAATATGATATGCAAGAATAAGGTTTTATTTTTATTTTGTTTACAATTTTTATCTTGTAGTATTTTTTTAAATTTTTTTTAATTTATTTAACTTAGAGTTTAAAATTAGACGTGTTTTAATGTCCAATCTTTATTATTAATATATACATTATGCCATATTTTGCTAATATAAAGTCTTTTCCTTTCCTTTAAATGTTATTATAGTTCCCTCGCAATATTAAAATTTTGCCTAAAATCAAATTATTTAGTATATATTTCTTCCCTATTTTTAAGTTGCACAGTTAATTAATTATCTGTAAATATATAAAAAAATTTAAATTTTTACAAACCTTTTTTTAGGTTTAATTTTTAGACCTTGAAGTACTCCAAAGTATATAAATACAAAAAAAATTTTGCTCTTTTAAATATTTTAAGCTGAACCCCATTTATTGTAGATGGAATATATTAATTAGAACCAATAATATCTCATTTTATTTTTTTAATAATATTTTACTAAAATTTTTCATTTATCAATATACACGTATAAATACATATTATTTTTGATGTTTTTACTGTCTTCTTTATATTATTTTTTATATTTCGATGTTATTATCATGTTCATTAGATGTATGTCCCTTAGCACATTATTATTTTCATTATAACGAATAAAGATTAGATTTAGTTTTATTTGGAAATATAATATAGGTCTACAAATATTTATGAAAATTTTTGGGAGTTTAGGAAGCTGCAGCAAAATATTCTACAATATTCATTCAGGTGCTGACCCTTGACCCGAGATAATAAAAAAAGACAAAATATTTGAAAATGACTTTTTTGCGATCTTCAAAAATAATAGAACTTAAAAAAGGCCTTTTTCTAATTATAACTTTGAATTCAATTTTTAAAACATATGAAGGATATTAAGCTCCAAAAATTTATTTATACAAATTAATATTTTTCAATGATAAATGCAGGCTTACAACTATGAAAATAGCCATCTAATTAATTTTTAAAAATTTGTCGAGCAGCGAATGAAATGTATATACGATTTATACTTTATAAAAAGTTATAAAAGTAAAATCTTAGTGATCATTATATAGGTGCTACATAAATAAATGAAATTATGTCTTATTTGAAGACAAAAAGTTGAGTTTTAATATTTTTGTTTGGCCCTGTGTATTTCCCGCACTTGTTAGGGTAAGGTTCAGGTTGAGAGGTTATAACTCAAATTTTTTTAAATTTTATTTTATGGTAAAATTCCTATATCGTCTCATTTTCTTAATTTCATTTAATTAGCCCTATAACACAGTTCAACAAATATTAATGTCAAAAAAAAGAATATTATGAAAACATAAAAGAATGCATCCCCATGATGGCCAATCTCATATAAATTTTTTATTTCCGATTTTAACAGATTTTGCGACCTCGAGAATACCCTAAAAAGTAAAATTTTCCAATAATATTTCCTTGTAACTTATATTTATCATCTCAAATAATAAAAAATAATTTTTTAGCAATTACATCATTCAGATAATTATTTTGCGTAACTTAATTGACACGATAAATTACACTAAACAACAAAATTTGGACTGCCTCAAGCATCATTTATAGCAACTATCGTTTTTGGTGCAAATTACGAATATGAATTTGATTTTAGTCAATGCCTCTTTTTTATTTATTCGGTGTCAAAGTTGTGATTTTTCTATTTTGTGGGTATTTTGGGCCTCTATATCATAATACTTATGGGTAGTAACAAAAGTTTAAAAACATTTTTAGATTACGGAAACAATCATTATAAACGTAAGGCATTTAAATTTTATAAATTCTATTTTTTTTTATAAAATTTGTGGTTTTCGTCATAAAAACCGTTTTTTGATCCTAAATAACTTGAAAGTAAATTGTAAATTTTAAGCCATAACCCTTTTTAGATATGTTTTTTATAAGGAATCTGAATATGCCGATAGAAATTTTGTAAAATTTTTTCTGAACTTTGGACGCGGTTTAAAAAAAAAATTGGAGGCATTGGAAAAAAACTATACCCAGGCGTTATTGCAAGAAAATTTTCTACAACCCTCAAAAAACTATTTATGTTGTTTTTTTTGTTGTCCATTGTTATGGGTTATAAATGAAAATATTATTTGATTTTTTGAATTTAACAGCGTAACTGTTGTGAATATGCAAAAAAAATTTCAAACTATTTATTTTTTTGAATCTTTTTTTTTTGACATTTTTTGTATTATCAATGTTTATAGCTAACTAATAGTTTGATTAGAACGGTAAACTGATTTAAAAATATTTAAGATGGAAGGTTTGATCTTTGTAGTTAGCTCATAACTCTCAAAAATTTGTTGACTTGTGTAATAAGAGATTGGTTGTAAGTGGGTAACATTTATTTTCATATAAGGGTCTCCTACCATTTTAATTTTTAAACCTTATTATATTACCAAATACTAATTGGCAAAAATCCAAAAATTGCAAAATTTTAATAGCTAGCTGCAATATACGATACCGATTTTTTTCACATATTCTAAATAATATTAAAAACTTATAAAAAAAATTATTTTTTGTGTTAAGAATTAGGATTTTCAACTTTTTGAGAAAATGCGTTTTATTACATGAGGTAAATGAAAGAAAAAATAATTCATCTTCAAACGCCTCCATATAAAAAATTAGAGCATGCCTTTTTCCAAAATGGCTAAAGATTCTAGAATCATTGTGAAACCATAATACACTTTTTTTAATATAATTAGATCGCATATAAATTCCTAATTCACAATTATGCCAAAAAGAATATCAAGCTTAAAAAGCCGCAAAAGGTATAGCAGCAACCAATCAGCTCAAACGGGAACGGATACTGAAGCTAAAAGTAGTTCCAAAGACGTGTTTGACATCGATAAAGCCCTAGATGGCGCCTTTTCTTCTGCAACATCATCTGACACTTTATTGTCTCGAGGGAAAAACATCTGGGCAGATTCAACAAAAATTTATGGGGATGAGGCTGAGGAGATCGAAGACAGGAAAAAAGTTGGCTAGTTTCTCTTTTTTTCTAATAAAATATATATCGGAATTATCAAAATGTCCTTAACCCGCGATCGGTATGGTGGGGTCCGTACGGACACCAGCACTTTTTAAATGATGATATCCATTGAGATACGTTATATAAAAAATAATTTTTCACGATTAATCATTATAACCCGTTATTCAATAGGTGTAAAGAAGTTTGATAGGTTCTTTTATACCATGTAAATGGGTTGGCCTCTCTTGCTAAAACGTTTAAAATTAAATGGTCTTGAAAAAAAGGCGTTTTATATTTATTATTCTTTCATTTTTTTGATTGTTTGGTAGACATAAGTTTTTTAATTAATAGCTTATGATTTTTGCCATGCCAAGATGGCTGATTTTAAAAAGGCACACTAAAAGTCGAGTTTAGACCAGGTCGTATTATTTTGGCATGGCCCGAATTTTATAATCCTGCCCTAAATTTTGTGTTACAAATTAGAAAATTTATGTTTAAAATTAGCAATAAAATACAGAGTGTAGAAGTAATACCCCTTATCAAGTAAATAGTTCTTGTTTATAATAGTTTAAGAACAGTAAGGCAAAATGAGATTTTTATCGGTTGGGCTTGGCTAGTCTTTTTATCAAATTTAGGCCCAGTCCGTTTTTTGGCCGGGCCGATTTTCAGTTTTTTCTATAATTTAAGCCAAAAAAATGGCTAAATTAGTTTTTAGCCCTGTAAAAGGGCCTGTTTAAATATGTTCATATGTTCAAAAAGTTTTTTCAATTTGGGGTTTTGCAACAAAAATACTTTTTTACATCCATACTTTAAACATTTTATATTAATAAAATGATAGCTGACAAACATTTCACTCTGACCCCTATATAAATTCTAACGCTCAAAAATTGTTAAACATTGAATCTTTTTTTTACCTAAATCAAAAAATAGATTGACTGTGAACGCGCCCTTAACTAAGTCGCTGACGTGCAAGTTAACGTTCAACACATAAAAGTAAGCTGCTTAAGTCTGGTTAAGATGCTACAAGCCTAATAGGATGCTCTCATGGCATAATCCAAAATTATTACTTGCAAATTTCATACAATATCTATTCTTTATGTATGATTTTTTCACTATAGATCGATCGATACATTCGTCATTTAAATAAAGAGCTTATACTGAAATACCCGAGAATTGGATCAAGCTACTCTTCAAAATTAGTAAAAAAGCTCTTTAAGCAATATTAATCCATCTTTTGTTTTTTGATTGTCACCGTACCGTTTTCAAGGGCACGTTCAAAATGTTAAAATAGCTAAAAGAAAAATTTTTTTTGTTAAAGGGGTGGAAAAATTTTCTCGTTTGATCCTAAAGCTAGCCTATAACAAATAAACTGCGACTGGGATTATTAAATGCACCAATAACTTTTAAAAACAGATGACTCTAATGATACCACGTTTACGTCGTATCAATAAATGGAATACAAATGGTTTCTTTTCTCACTCCCCTAATTTCGTTGGATACAATAAATCTGGGGCAACAACAACAACACCAAGAAAAACAGATAAATCAGTGCGTATATGAGGAAAAGGTTGATATGGTAAATTCAATTGTCCGCACTAATGTCCGTATTTAATTTACCGGTGCATCCAGGGTTAGGAGTACCTGCTAGAAAACCACCTCTTTACTGCCTCTTCTTTTTTAAGGCCGCCGTACCAGTTAGGGCGGCGCTTACTTCATTTTCAATAAAGACAAATAACAAAAAAAATGACTAGCTTTTGAATATCCTATTTTACATCTATTAGGTAACACGAATGTATATCTATTAGTTAATAGCAGCGTTTTGTCGAAGGATAAAACCAAACCAGGCCATGTTATATAATAATTATTTGGTTAGTAAAATCAACAATGATATTATATCATTCTATCAAAGGCGCCAAAATGTAGCTCTCTGGTACCATAAATTATTTTAAATACCCATTTCTGGAAAAAAAAACGAATGAAACATAGCATATATATATTTTGCCTCGCAATTTGAATAACTTAAGAAATTAAGAGTGAGTTTTGATCGTGCCCTAATACAAAATGCAAAATAAGATTTTTTATAGATAGTAATGGGTAAAAACAATTGGTTTGAGGTTTCCCCCATACCTTTCCCCACTTAGGGGTGCCATACCCGTTAGGGCCTTGACTCTTTAACCCGAGCAAAGCAATAATATTGCCGACGGGTTAAATAGTAAGATTTACACGCACGCCGACGACCTAGGTTTTTAGCCTAGGCTCTTACTTTTAGACATATCGTTTAAGACCTACTGCCTAAGTAGGCCACTCAAAAGCAAAACGGTGTTTCAAAATTCAAATATCAGAGTTATTTATCTTTGCAAAATAAATTTTGTATACAAGTTAATGAAAATGTAAGTTATAACTTTATATGAGTGAAGAAATATTACGTATCGCTATACAGATTTCAAAAAGCGCTATCAACACACGACACAAAATTACATGGTTAAACTTTAATAATAATTTTACCATTACGTTTATGCCTGCACTAAAGTGGTCCCAACATTCCAGCCTACCCGTAATATTTTAAGCCACGCCACGTTTTAAAGTGAGTTTTTTGATGCCGAAAAATTTTCAAAATATAATTTTTTTCTGTGCTTAAATTTGACAACTATTTTGCATTCCTTTACAAAATAAAATTTTTGAAATACATTAAAAAAAGAGATTTTTTTTAAACTTGGCCTTTGACCCGGCTCGGCTTAAAACTATACAAATTTTTTATAAAGAAATTAGATAACAGCGTGATTTTCTAAAATTTTTGTTAACTTTTTAAATTAATACCTATGAAAAGTATATCAGCGTCTAAGTTTAATATCGCTATATAATTTCTTATGATATGAAATTTATCATATCTACTATTAAATGAGGCAAATGATTTTACACACCCCTTATAAATGTAGATTGATAGTTGGCCCCTTGAAAATGTAACATGCAGCGCTTTGCACCGAAACAATCCAGATTTGCAAATTTTTAAAAAAAAATTAATGAACATTTTTTTTAATTATTTTTTGCAGAGCCGTACAGTATTTCCTTAAAGGTAACGGCATTGAAAATTGTATTCAGTTTTCTCTTTTGTGTATGCCTCGTCTGAAATAATTAAACTTCCAACTGATAACACAGGTCAACAAATATCAATATCACAAAAAATAAGTTTATGAAAACATAAAAGCATGCATCCCCATGATGGCCTTATCTCATATTAATTTTCCGTTGCCCATATCGAAAAAATGGCTTTTTTTTGACCAAAAACAGATTTTGTGACCTCAAGAATACCCTAAAAAGAAAATATTTAGGAATATTTTTTCATATAAAACTTGTAACTTATATTTAATCTCAAATAATAACAATTTTTTGAGAGTTATGATTTAACTACAGAGATCAAACCTGCCATCTTAGAAAATATCAAATTCGTTTACCGTTTTTCCTAATCAAACTTAGTTAGTCAGAGTTATAAACATTGAATATTTTAGAAAAAAAAGGTTAAAAAACCAAAAAGATTCAAAAACAAAAATAAATTGAAATTATATTTTTGCATATTTACAATAGTTAAACTGTTAAATTTAAACTTCAAATAATATTTTTATTAAAAACAGATAATATATCGTTTCGTATTTAAGTTTAGATGCGAAATATTTTGTATTATCTAAATTATGTAAGAGCTTATATTAATAAAATTTATTTTTCATTATTTGTGAATTAAAATATAAGTTACAAGGGATTTTAAAATGCAAAAAAGATTTTTAAATTTTTTTATAGGGTATATTTAGACCTGTCAATATGGTCAAAAAAGGCCATTTTTTGTTTTAGACGGATCTAAGGAGCCAAATACGGAAGCAACTAAGAAAAACGAAAAAGATATATGAGATTACCCCATCATGGGGATAAATTCTTTTATGTTTTCATAATAATCTCGTTTCTTATATAGGGGGAGCGGGGCGAGATGGTTGTTTTTTTTAATATTTGATCAAATCTTTTTTAAATGATCTATTCAATCACGGTATATCTCAAAAGATAGGTATTTTAAAACTGTATTTGAATTATACAACTTTAATTTAAACTGTTATATTTTAACAGATATTTTGAGTCAAAAAAATCATTTTTTTCCGTCACTTCGCCCCAACAACGGGGTGAAGTGGTGTATAAAGGGGGCGAGATGGTTGGTTAAAAAATTAGTTTATAATAAACAAGAAATAATATATAACGGGTTATTAAACATTTTTATTACAAAAGATAATTAAATCATATATTATGGTAAATATTTATTTAAAAGATTTTTAAATTTTTGAGTCTCTTTTTTAGGCTTGTTAACAATAGGTTATAGCAATTACAAACTCATTCTTTTTAATTTTGTTTAAAGTTATGTATCCTACCTGTTTAGCACCTCTAAGGGCTAATTTTTCTTAGACATTCAACTGTGGTCAGTCTAGTCTCATCAGCATTCCAGATATTTCAGGATTAATTTGTTTTTCTTCTGTGATTTTAATAAGATTGTCAAAAAATTTTGCAAGCTCAGGCAAGACTTGTGGCTTCAGGAAGCCTTAAAAAAACTTCCTTGTTTCTTTTGAAAAACAGATTAAATTAAACTTTACCAGTTCTTTCATCCTTTATCCAATTAATAAGAATATTTTAATTTATATAAACAGAATAAGACTAAGCAAGCTTAGTTATGTAATTTACAACACTTTATAAAATAAAGTATATGATCAATTCCACCTCAAATCGACAAACTTTTTCCCTTGAAGTCTCAGTTTTAGCTGAAAATTGGTATATTGGTAGGGTCCGTGATTTTTACGCTTCTACAATAAAAATACCTAAATTTGCCAAAAAACAGCAAATTTTCAGGTTTCAAAAAAACTGACGCAGATTGAATTCGTCTGTGCAAGCTTAGTTTTTTATTATTTTTGCATAATTATCTAAAAATATCTAGAACCTATATAATCAGTTATAATTTGCCTGTTTAAGTGTTAAAAAAATAGTATATATCTTATGTATAGAAAATCTTATAAGAAAGAGATAGGTAAATTACAAAAAAGTAGATTATGTAATCATTCCATTATTTTAATTAAATTTGTAATTTGTTGTATTTATTAAAACATATTCTTGTGTTAAAATTCGTTAGGAACGCATTTAGTTATAAAAAACTTTAGGTCAATGCCCAAATCCATATGCCCATAGAATCAAGTAACAGTGATATTTCCTCTTTCTTTAATAGGTTTAGTGCGTCTATATTATAAAACTAAAATGTAATTGGAACTAAATTTGTTGATTTTTAAACTTTATTAAGGTAAGTTAGATATATATGGTATGCCTTGCTCTAAATAGCCTTTCAAAAACATATTTGGATTTTGTGAAAATTAGTAAAAAAGACTGAATGTCTATATTTTATTTATATTAAATTGGGTCTAATATTTAGTCTTAAAATTTATCATTGAAGCTAATTCTGCCCGTTATAATCATTTGAGGTTGTTTAACCCTAATTGACTTTTTTTATGTAATTTTAATATCAAAAAACCATAACTATGTTTCATAAAATAATTGACTTTTTACGTTTATTTAGAGTTTGTTGATAATCATAAAAAAAGAAAATCTGTTGAATCATGATATTCTAAATAGGCCGATTATATTCTATTTTACTTATTTTTGTCAGATTTAACGTTGTTGAGGCTGTTTTAATTAAAAACTATTAAATAAAAGAAAAAAAAATAAATTTTTACAAATTTTTTAACCTTATTATTTTTTCTAAAATACTCTCAAATTTTTTTTAAATTTAACAAATTTTTTAAATTTTGCCGAGGATAAATATTGAATTTTATGTACATATTCTAATATTGTTCATCAAACTAAAAAGGACTAGTAAAAGTTACCATATATAAGCATAAAAATTTTAAGTTTTTATTTTTTACACCTTAAAATTTCAAAAAACCTGGCCAACTTTGGTTTTTATTTCATAAAAAGCTATGGGTACTTTAAAAAATGTTGGGGGAAATTTATGTTATTTAGTGATGTTGTATGCATAAAATGCAATTTTAAATTTTCAAATTGGTTTGGTAGTGATTCAGAAAGTCGGCTTTGAAGATAGGAGTAAAATACTGAAAATTACCAATTTTTTTGATCTGAAGTTCCCTTTTTCTTTCCAAAATTGACAATAGTATGATCAAATATATAAAACTGTTATAGCCTAACATAATTGCCCCTATGTCTAACTTCTTATATATAATCAAATTTGGCGCTTTTAAATATTTTAATATAGTGCAGGGAGCAAATTTTTGTCTAAAAATCAAAAAAAAAATTTTTTTTTTGAATTTTTTTAAAAAAAGTCATGTCGGTCCCAGACTTTTGAGTTCGAGTATTTATAAAGAATATTAAGAAGTATATTTTAGCAATTTTTCAAGAAATTTAAAAAAATGTTTTTTTAGTTATTTTAAACTCAATACTCTTCATAAAATTTTAAAATTTAAAAAAAAATTTAAGATAATAAACACATAATAGCCCTTATTGTCTTCTTCAAAATAAAAAAAAATTAGGTCTCTAGCTATAATATTTTTTGACTTACAACCTCCCAAAGTTGCATCAAATGTGAAAATTCACCTTGCAATTTTTTTTTCCATTTGCCCATATCTCCGTCAAAAATCACTTCCGGTCAAAAAAAATTTCCAGATTATGAGATACCCTTATATACTACCTTCATGCAAAATTTCAGTCAAATCAAAAGGGGTACTCCTACCGGACTTGTTGGATTGAGGTGGAATTGACCATATATTCAACTAAACCCTTTTCTTCTTTAGGAAAAAAAAATAAATTCATAGTCCTTATTAGGAACAGCCTTAATTTTCTTCTAAACTAGATAACTTTTTAGATATTTGGGCAATTTTTGTATTATTGCCGGTTTTTAAATTCTTTAATGCTAATTGTATAGCATTTTCGTTTGGTAATCACGTTTTTCGCTTGTAATTTCTCATAGTAATAAACAACTGATAAAAATAAAAAAAACACCTCACCCCCAACCACATCGCCCCACACCCTCTTTGATATATAAAATCAATATATTACAAATAATTTGGCGTTTTTAGGAGGCTTAACATATAGAATAGTTAAATAACACTTTTTTTTAGAGAAAACCTATTTTAGTTATTTATTTCATTGATATTTTGACCAAGCGTAAAAACAAATAAAAGTTTTTTCAATGAAAAGTGCCCAAAAAACAGTTTATTTACCCTATTTTAATTTTTTAGAATTATTTTTCTCATTCAGGTTATGCTTATCAAAATATATTTACCCAATTTCAACCAATTTAACTTTACAGTGCCCATAATATATGAAAAAATTACTTTGCCCCATTCGTCACCTCGCCCCGCTCTCCCCTAAACATTGTTGAGCTGCGAATGAGAAATAAATTTTTTTAATTTCTTACAGCAACAGTTTGATATTACATAATATTTTGCGTCCAAACGAACGATATCGGTTTCTAATAAAAATATTATTTGAAGTTTGAAAACAGTTTAGGTGTTGTAAATTTGCAAAAAAAATTAAATTTATTTTTGTTTTGAATCTTTTTTGTGTTTTTTTTTACATTTTTTTTATAAATTTTTTGATTAATGCTGAATTTATGTTTGATTAGAAAAGAAAATGGTAAACGGATTTGAAAATCCCTAAGATGGCAAGTTGGATTTCTTTAGTTATCTCATAATTTTCAAAAATTTGTTGACCTGTGTAAAAAAAACTTTGTTTTACCTAAGTCATACTCTTGATTATTTTGAATGCTTCACCTTATATATTTATATAATTTTTTCTTTGCTATAATTGTTACACATTACATATAAATAAGAATTTTATTATTATAAATAAAAGTAGTATGGCTTAGTTATTGTAACAAAACGCTCGTTTGTCATTAAAGTCTCACTAAAAATCGAATACCAAAGCAATTGTTAAAAAAATACTTGGTGTATATCAAATTTTAGCACGAAGGTGTAAATCAAATTTTATTATATCTTATTCCTAAAAAGATTATAACACTTTATTCCTTTATCTACTTTCAGGGAGTCGACGATATAAGTGTTGCACTTTGTAACTTTAAGAGGTTAACATTACTTGACATCTTTTATGAAAAACCCCTCTACAGGTAACAGACTATGGCTATGTCTGTTAATCTGATAAATTTTAACAAATGATAATATAAGTTAAATTTCGTCCAATATGTGATAGGTCCCAAAAAGGTGTTAAATTTTTAAAAACCAACTAGCCCTGTCGTACTCAGTCTTATAAGCATTTTTAACCTTGGTCGAAAAATATATCAACAAGCGTATAGTCAAAAATTCGTTAGTTTGACCTTTCCAAGAATATGTAATTTAATCTGGTCAGTTGGCGTACTGGAATAAAGCGAAAACAAGTTTATACATTTAATTCATAAAGTGGATGAAAGTGGGATTTCTTGTGGTGATCGATATCGTATTAATCAGCTATCTTATCTGGGGTAAGTACAAATTTAATATATTAAGAAAATAAGCCGTTTTATGCTATTGTATAACACAAGTCAACAATTATCATTTCAGTAAAATTAAGTTGTGAGAACATAAAAGCATACATTGCCATGATGGCCTTATCTCATATATTTTTTTAGTTTTTCGTAGTTTCTTCGGCCTTCGGTTCCTTAGATCAGTTCGTAAAAAAAATACCCATTTCTGAACATATTGACAAATTTTGCGACTTCAAAAATACCCTAAAAAAATTAAAGAATCTTTTTTACAAATAAAAATGCCTTGTAACTTAAATTTATGGCCTCAAACAATAAGAAATAAAATTATTTTGTATAAGCTCTTACATAAGCATTTAGATAATAGATAATATTCCACGTTTAAACTGAAATACGACACGATATATTATCGGTTTTTAATAAAAATATTATTTAAAGTGTGATATTAACAGTTTAGCTAATGTGAATATGCAAAAAAGAATTTCAATTTATTTTTGTTTTGAATCTTTTATGATTTATTTTGACATCTAAAATTTTTAATATTTACAGCTGACTTAGTAAGTTTAATTAAAAAAATGGTAAACGTATTTGAAAATCTCTAAGATGGTAGGTTTACCCTGTAGTTAGCTCATAACTCTCAAAAATTTGTTGACCTTTGATATATAAGGGCACATTTTATGCTTAAAAGCTTTCATATATCTAATTTTATTTTAATCATCATTGTTATTTTTTAGGTGAAAAAAAAATTTATTATAGGTGCGTAAATCATTTATTCATTTTTTTTGTATTTTCTTATTTCGTTTTAATCAGTAGATGCAAAAAAAAATTGAAGAGTTTTTTTATTTTCATAAAAAATCTTAATAATATTATTAATTGGTTAATAACCTACTATTCATTGAGAAACAGAATTTACAATGTATTAATGCTGTTATTTTTTACGATGATTAAATGCAAAAAAATGTCCTTAATATTTTTTTTAATGTTATTCCGTTAAATATAATATAGCCATCAATGTATATAATTATAAATCTATTAATTTTTTTTAAATATATTTATGTAATCTTAATACTGCCATTTGAGCACGACATCTCTCCTACGTATAGACTGAGGTTGTGTCTAAACCGGTTAATTTTTTCCTGGAAAGACGCAAAAAATTTGTAATTATGAATTGCGATTGCATGAAACTCAGCGGGTGAAATGAAACTTATATTTACATGAAACGCAATGCCAACACTTTGCGCTCACTCTTACCTCATTGATCCATTTGCTATATATTTAAGCTATTTAAATAGATCCACAATAGGCCACGTTCAAAATAAACTATTTTGTTGTTTCATATTATCAAGAGATTGTGAATAAAATAAATTAAATCAATAAACTTCCAACTTAGTCAAAAATAATTATTCATATTTAAGAGGCAATCTTTTCCAAGCATTAAGCGAAACTTAAATCATTTTGAGGTTTTTTTAAGTGTATCAGCTTTAGTAGATTGAAACCTCAAACGCCAAGATTTTCTCACATAATCAAACAAAATAAAAAAGATTTAAAAGAATTTTAATTTAAAGAACAATAGATAAAATTAAAGTTTGATAAACATTTATAAATAAGTATATAGACCCTACTTAATTTTATATATAAAATTTAATTTATCAGATAGGCGGATATGAAGAAATAAATGAAAACTTTTTATCAGATACATTTTACAAACTCATGCTTGAACATTTCTAGTAGTGAATATGTTGGAGGGTATTAAGTGATTTAGGGCAATTACTATTGCCAGATATTAAAAAAAAAATTATTTTTTTGAGGTAAAGGAATTTTAATGACAAACAGTTTGTATATTACAGGAATTATGAGCAAATTATTTAGAAAAAACCCTTTATTTTATCATATTTAGATATTTAATAAAAATTTTAAATAAAACACTTTTCTTTTTTAAGATGGCCAAATTGCTTTATTCCTCTAAACAATAAGCTGGTATGTAACGCTTGATGCCTTATAGACACTGTCGTTGTTAATATCTCTCAAAATCTCCCAAAATAATGTTGGCATATAACTTTAAATCCTCGTCAAAATAGAGAAAAAATTTAATATGCAATTGGGATCGGAATAAAATGTTTGAGGAGGAATTAAGATGTCGCAAGCTTGTATTAAGATACAAAAAAACTCTGTTATAGGAGTTTCTAGGTTTTTTCCCCCATTAGGGAACGGTTTAACCGTCAGGGCTTTGCCTATTTTAAATTTACAGCAGGCCCCACAGAGTTAGATGAGATTTAACACGCGCCCCCTAGGCTTTTAGGCCTAGGCTATTACATTAATAACCATCTTTTAGATTTGTTAGCGGCCAACTAACTATTGACCAGGCTAAACGCTGCTTAACTTGAATGCAGAACATAACAAAGTTTACATGCGTTTAAGGTCAACAATAGGGCAAATCTAAATATTAGAAAACTTTAAAACTATACGAATTTTAAAAATTCCCCTACCACGGCGCACATCGTCCTTTTAACCAAAAAGATACATGCATACTGCACCAGTCCTAAAATTCACCCGAAGATCCTTGTGTATTTACCATCGCATATGTATTTGAGGATCAAATTTATTGCTTAACCCGTGATTTTAGGAGTAACAGCGACGCTGCTTATAAAATCCAGGCAATTACGACGTATAAATAAAGCCCCCCGCCCCCTACTTTTTTGTTTTTTAAATTTTTTTTAAAAATATTAAATGTTAACTGACTTACAAAGTTTGTTTAGGATAAAAGGTAGTCGGATTTTAACCCAAATATGACAGGTTTGGTCTCTGTAGTTACGTCTTAACTCCCAAAAATTTGTTGACACGTGTTAAAATCCTTTTCCTCAAGAGGTAACGGGTGTTGGGGGATTAAAAATTTTACTTGTGGATAACGTATGTACTAAGACTTTGGCTCTTAGAATAATTCAAATTCTGTTAGCGGTCATCCATATAAAGTATTAAACAGGCAAATGCTACTAAAATTGAGTGTAAAACACAACAAAGCTTACAAATGTTAATTCAGATAAAATACTATTACTATACCGACTGCTGCTATCTAAACAAACTTCAACTATTGAAAACAAAATGAAAAATATTGCTGCGGTAGACAACATCTCTAGACTATATAGTTTTGGTAAGGAAGCTAATGTTATATGAAAAAATAGATACACAAAATTTTCCATTTCAAAAAAAAAATAAGCTATCAACCAGGTAGGAAAAATAAAAATTTACTTAAAAAAACAGATATTTTTTAATCTTTATTAATTTGGAATTTTTTGCTGTAAAAATCATAATACATGTTATTTTAATATTTTAATTTTAAAAAAATTTAGCGAATTTAAAAATGTCATCATACCTAGGTTTTCTATACCTGTATAACCGTGATATTAGGAGTTACAGCGACGCTAACCATAAAATCCAGCAGGCAATTACGACGAAGTATAAAAAAAGCCCTCCACCTCCTAAGAAAAATTTTCATTTTATTTTTGTTTTAATATCTTATTTGTTTTTTTTAAATTTTTTTAAAAATATTAAATGTTAACTGACTTACAAAGTTTGTTTAAGATAAACGGTAGTCGGATTTGAAAATCCCAAATATGGCAGGTTTGGTCTCGTAGTTACCTTCCCAAAAATTTGTTGACATGTGTTACAATCCTTTTCCTCATGAGGCGACGGGTGTTCGTAGCCAAAATTGGTTCCACAAAAATTTTACGTGTGGATAACCTATGTTCTAAGACTTTAGCTCTTAGAATCAGTGTCTCCTACTCCGGGGGGGGGAGGGGGGGGTAGGAACCAAGCGGTTTCAAAAAATCGGCCGAGGGGGTAGGTATTCGAAGGGGGTAGGTATAGTTATGGGGGGAATATGAATAAATTACGGAGTTTGTTACCCCCTAGATTTTGCCGAGGGGGTAGCTCTTCCATGAAATTTGGGGAGTAGGAGACGCTGCTTAGAATAATTCAAATTGTGTTAGCGGTCATCCATATAAGATATTAAACAGGCTGAACGCAATATTGAGTGTAGAACACAACAAAGCTTACGAATGCTAATTCAGATTGATAAGAAATACTATTACTATACCGACTGCTGCTATCTAAACAAAATTCAACTATTGAAAACAAAATGAAAAATATTGCTGTGGTAGACAATATCTTTAGGATATACAGTTTTGGTAAGGAAGCTAATGTTATGTGAAAACAGATTTGCAAAAATTTTTTTTTCAAAAAGCCTATACAAACAGGTAAGAAAAATAAAAATTTACTAAAAAAAAAGTACTGATTTTAAATCTTTATTAATTTGGGATTTTTTGCTGTAAAAATCATAATACTTGTTTTTTTAATATTTAATTTTAAAAAATTCAATGAAATTAAAAATGTCGTCATACCTAACAGGTTTTCTATACCTGTATAGATTCCATTTAATGATTATGATTATTATTATCGGCACGTTAAACATGGAATGTTTTGCACAATCTAACATTGATGGATCTGAAGCAAAAACTTTCAAAATCTTGGACATAAAATTCTTTATTACAGTGACCCCAGGTAAAAACATTAAGGTGGCCTTGGGATTCAAACCAGGCCGTAATATTCCGCCCCGGCTTGCCCGATTTTTTTTTATCTTACTGCTCTGCCCAAAAAACCTTTTTTACGGCCCGGTATCACACAAACGGACTCGAAAATTTTATAATAGAATTATTTATCAATTACAGTGTGATTACCCTTTTAAAGGTGTAAATGTATTTGTTTATTTTTAGCCTTTACAAAATGGCAATGAGGTATAGGAAATAATCACCTGGTCCAAGGGCTAACTCTAGGCTATCCCGTCCGACCCGATTTAAATTCGGCGTAACCTAACTTACTAGCGAAGCACCGGGCCGTAGGGTTTTCGAGTATTGACTTTAATCTAATCGGACAGTGTAATCCTGAACAATGTAAATAAATTACAACTCTGCCTCTGTCTGTAAAATTTGTTATATCCTTTTTCCTACTTAATTTACAAATAGAAAAGATGTATTATCTTTTGTTGAGCTTTATTTTGGATGATTATAGATATAATTATTTGGCCGGTCTCTATTATATAAATGTCCCAGCAGCTTGAACACACGTATTTCTTCAATAATTTGCTTAAAACCCTATTATTAAGACTAAACTTATCTTGGCTATTTACTTTGGTTACCTACCCTAAACGTTTCGGCTCCGATTCACGAATTAAGACTTACATAATAAATTAACTCCTCATTCAGGAGGCATGTACAACGCTTTACCATTCATCTATGAATTAATTTTTTGCCTAAGGTAAAGATAAATAAGATGCACAGATTTTTTTAAATAGATGTGGGGAAAAGTATTATTTAGTCGGTTAATGACATCGACCTTAACATTTTGCCAGGGTTGTTAAATTTGCATCCCCTAATTTTCTGGAGAAAGCGCCAATTCATTGTAGTATAGCGGATAGACACACTCCTATTGACCCTAGGGATAGGAACGTCGTCGAATAGCATTTCTACACCCTACCTATTAAAAAAGCTATACAATAACGTTCATAATACCTTGGGTCAATAAGATTTGCCACTTGGTAGATAATATAAATAAAAATAGAAGACAGGTTTTAAGTAATCTGTTTTCTAAAACTTTATGTCAATAATAAAACCTGTTTAAAAATTGCAACCTATATATTATAGCAAAGGAATTGGAAAATGACAACGCAACCGCCATGAATGGTATTGAATCTTGTTTTCTATTACTGATTATAAGTATTGCAATGTGAGAAAAGTTTTTTTTGTTTTATTTTTGTGATAAAACGCTTTTTTTTTAATTAAGTTTTCTTATATAAACAAAAAAGTTTTTTTTTTAAGATTTTACAAAAAAATTTAGAACTTAAAGAATCACTCGAAAATAGCTTATGAAAAAAATTTAAGCTAGGAGTTAAGTTAGATATATGTAGTTTAGGTTTAAATTAGACGCGGATTCCAATTCTAAAGAAATTTTATAAAACAAGATAAAAAATTAAAATGGCTAAATTTCATTATTTGTGAAGCCTGCTAAAAATATTAATTAGCTATTTTTTTTTCATAAAGTACAAAGTCTGTTTGAGATATTATTTTTATGATCAGGCACTAAGCAATATGGATATATTGGTTACTTTCATTTTATTTATTTTTTTTTAAATTTATTTTTTCTACAATTTAGCACTATGAAATAAAAAATTCTGGCTTTTTTAAATAATCAATGTGTTTAAGAAGGTTTATATAAAAAATTTAAAGTTTCGTATAAAAAAATAAATATTGCAAAAAGTACATTAACATTTACAAATTGAAAAAAAAATTGAATGGATAAATAAGAATATAAATGAATTTAAAAATCAGGTACTCTGCATTCTTTCTTTTTTAATATACCTAAAGTATGTTTATAAATGCTATTTTACTTATATTTACAGTAAAGGATTTTGATAGCGAAATCGATACAAATGGTAATAAATGTTTGTTTTTAAAACTGCATTGCGCACCATATGTTAGGAAATTTTTCCACATTTTTGTCAAGCCACGTTCAAAATAAACTTTTGTTTGGTTAATAATATCGAATTTTATATTATGAGATATCGCAGTTTTCAAATTAAGTATAAACACAAAAATAAATATAATTCTAAAAAAAAATTCAAAAATAGAAATTCACTATAAAGGTAGCTTTATGCAAAAAATTTAACGCTTTTTAGGTATAGAAAAAAACGGATAAATTTATAATTTGTACATTAAACACAATATTTATTTTAAACAAATTATGAACACTATAATAAAAAATTTACTTATTAAATGGCCTATTGCTATTTCATCGTTAATGGATATTAAAATTTATTCGCTACTTTTTTCAAATTGTGCGTGTCAGTTTGAGTGATTTTTAATAATCAGGTACAAAGCAATGGGTTAATTGGTTCCTGCAAACTTGAATCAATTTTTAATTTTTTAGAGTATTTTTATCCAATCATCAATTACGGTCTCGAATATCAACAAGAAATGTATAGCGGCTACATTCCAGACTCGTCAGGTAAAACTAATTTATCTTTTTAAATCTAAAAATATTTAAGAAATAAATTGTTGAGAAAACAAAAATATTATTGAGCTAATTTGTAATTATTATATTGCAGCTCAACAAATATCAATAGCACAACCGTGAATTTCATGAAAACATAAAAAAGATATTTTCATGATGGCCTTATCTCATGTATATATTTCGTTTTAAGGCTTCTGCTCCTTACATATCGAAAAAATGGCCTTTAGATTGAGATTCCCTATAAAAATAAATTAAGAATTTTATTTTCATATCAAAATCCCTTGTATCTCAAATAATGAAAATTTTTAAGTATATTTTACATCAGAATTTAAATGATACAAAATATTTGGCGTTCAGACTTATATACGACATAATATATTATCGGGTTTTAACAAAAGTTTTATTTAAATTTTATTTAATAGTTCTGTGGTAAACATGCAAAAAAAAATTTAAATATATTTTCGTTTTTAAATCTTGTTATTGCCATTTTTTCTATTATCATAGTTTGTTTTTGACTAACTATTTGTTTAAAAAACGGTAAACGGATATGAAAACCCCTAATATGGCAATTTTGATCTCCGTAGTTAGCTCATAACTCTCAAAAATTTGTTGACCTGTGTATTCAGGCAATATTAAATGCCCTAGTAAGTGCTCTGTCGCTCTCATTTAATTTTGAAAATAATTATTGATGGTCGTTTAAACAAAAATGTTTAATGGGACAAAATTTAACAAAAAAAAGAATTTAGATTATATCAGACATTATAACACAAGTTTGTCACTTCTTTAACCATTTTATTTTTATTGATATGTTACCTAGAAAGTCCAAAAATTTAATGTTTTAATAGCTCTAACAGTAATATGTGGGCACAGTCTGGGTTTAGGGTCCTTACTAATCATTACCCATACCATATCTTAAAGCTATTAAATTAATAAATCATGCTTTTATTTCTCGTTAATTTTAAACTTTACATGTTACGAGTAAATAGATTTGTGATCATCATTATTAATATGACATAAATGCAATTTTAAACAAATATTTGTTCAATTAGCTATTAAAGGGAATTACGCCATTTAAGAACTTTCAATGCCATACATCTCCAAAAAAGGGAGGGACAAATTTGGACAGATTTGCAATTGTCGTGTCAACGTTTCAAATCACAAGACTATTATACCGTGTCCCATTTTTTTTATTTCCCTAGGCTATAAACATTAAAAATAAAAGAAAATTATAAAAACAAATTAAACTTAAAAATTAAAAAATAATGAAATAAAAACTAGATATTACCCGGTTACATTTTATGTCTATAATAATTTAGCTCCTTTATAAGCGAGGTTGGGGTGCAAAATATTTTGTTGCCTAAACGCGGCCGTACTTAAAAATTTAATAATTCATTAATTAGATGAAAAAACAAAGTTACCTAATTAATTAATAAAAATTAATTTTTATTATTTGTTAACATAATGAGTTTAGAGAAAATCAGTTAATTTTTTTTATTCATTTAACTTCTTCAAAAGTGTGACGTCTTATTCCAACAACAATTGCAAAAATTATATTTTAAAGCCACATTAACAAATATTTTAATGCATATTTATGCCTCATCAAACCTTCATAAATTGTAAACCTGTGTCATTTTTTTATGTTGTTTTTTCCGATTATTATTACATATTGAATTTTATTGTTGTCCGTATTAATTGAGAATTACATATATAATCCTCTAATTTATTATTGTTTGTTTTTATACATTAACCCTCTAATGAATTGCTAGTGGTAGTTAAAAAAAACACACCCGAGGCGCTTCGCGCCTCGGGTGTGCTCGCCTCAGGCGCGCTTCGCGCGCCTGAGGCTCGGCCGCGGACCGCTTCGCGGCCCGCGGTTTGCACCGCTGCGCGGCGCGTTGGCTCGTCTTCGGCGCGCTCCGCGCGCCTTGACTCGCTCGTCCAGACCCCGCAATTCGTGCGGAGGCGCTTCGCGCCCCGAATGTTTGCTTATATAAACCCGGGAATTTGTCTAGGGTGGGCACATTATAGTCGCGGGGCGCTTCGCGCCCCCGGTAGGCTTGGTTAAAGCCTAGGATGTGGGAGCCGAACATATTAAACCCCTAAATTGTGCCTAAGGGCTAATATAGACACGGGCGCGCCCAGGGAGTAGGCCTCGCAGATTCTGAAGCAGCTTATACCGCTGAGAACTATAATGACTTGTACCCTGTATCTATGCTTATGTATAGTATTGACCGTGGGAAATCAAAAGAGCCTGAAATTTAAGTATATATAAAACATTGATAGAGGGGCAGAGGTTTTTAAGCATGAGTACGCCGGTACTCAAAACATAACATTGAAAATGTTCCCCCATACCAATTTATCCTAGATTTTAGCGGGTCTAACTGCAAAGCTATAGAGGAGAGAAAAAAGAGGACGATGTGTTGGTAAAATGGGGTAAATGTCCCAGGGGGAAAGGGGCGAGCGAACTCATATTGTGATTTGGGTAGAAATATAAGGGCAAAAAGCGAAATGAACTTGACCGAGCAAATTTGTCATTAGTTATAACACTTAAAGTAAAAATGGGGCATCATTAAAATTTGTATAAATAACAATGTTAAAAAATGCCCGTTAATTATTAAGAAAATTTATTAGCAAGGGTTTTTTTAATTTTTTTACAACTGTAAACAATGTTAAAAAGTGAATATTTTATGGCATAAGAGACCTCTCTTATGTTTCGAAAACTGAAAAAAGGATATTTTATTACATAAAAACAAGTACACGGATTTGTCAATTAACGGCCGAACACGCACAACGGGTAAAAAATAGGTAATATACATTTTACACCGGACCGGCCGTCGGAAAACCAACCGAGAATGAGAACAATTTTTTGTGCTAAAAATAAAAAAAAACAATGTATAGCAATAGAACACTAGACTCTTAATTTACAATTAATTAACATTAATTATTATTTTTAACATTGTGTTAACAATACGGAGACAAGTAAGTGCATTGGAGACTAATATTAAGGTTACAAGGGAAGGCAGTATGAAATAGGACCAAAAAATCGATAATAATGGGGTTTGTTATTTTTTCGGCCCAATATTATTTTTTTATTTATCAAAAAATGACGTCATCGGCCAAACTCACTTTTGTACGGGAAAAAGCGCAAATTTTTTGTTTGGGGTTAATTAAAGGGGAAGAAAAAAGTGAAATTAATTTCCTTATAGGATTCCGCATAAGCTAGTATAAAAAAATGTAAAAAAACAGGTAAAAAAAATTTACCTGACAGGTAAAAGAACGGATACCAAAAAAACAAAAACGTTGACCCCCATTTTTTACACCGAAATTTTTATTGGATTATACCAATGTATTAACTGACGAAAGTGCAAAAGAAAAATATGGTAAAAAAAAAAGTTTTTTTTTGCCCTTATATGGATATGAGTTTGTATGACCCTATCACCATAACAATAGAGGGGAATTTATGTAAGATATAAGTACAATACGTGGGCTACCTCTATAAACCCCGAAAAGAGAGAATATGAAAGCGAAATTATCCTAAATTCCTTAAAAATGCACTTTTCTAGCAGGACACCTGTCAAACATGAAGGTATCATAAAAAAATTTACATCAAATTGGAGACCAAGGTGAGCATAATTTATCGGATAAACACTAAACTCCTATAACATTTTCTTACCCAAAAATTTAAAAGACTTCCATTTAAAGCGGCCAAATTTTCCATATTTGGGCATGTTAGAGAAGTGACCGGATATTGAATTTTAGTAAGGTTAATATATATGTAGTGGCCCGTTAAAATAGCTGTTTCAATTTTCTAAGGGGTAAATAGAACAAAAGTTAGAATTTTGACCTTAAAGTAAAATTGTCCTTATATGGTATATTATATAAAATAAATTATTTTAAAAAATAGATGCCCTTTATTTCTCCAATCTCACGAGCAAGTTGTGATTTTGTAAAAACACTTCAAAAAGAGAGCAATTTTTTTTGGGCATTGATTTAAGACACCTGTTACATTTTTCAACTCCCAAGAAGGGCCCTATCAAAAAAAGCACAAAAAACTAGCCTTAAAATTGGGGTTCTAAAACGTAGGCGGTAGACTAAGTAGCCCTAAACAAGCTTGGGAAACTTATTTTTCGAGTTTTTTGTCATTTTTCGGCTACCGTCCTTAACAACATTTTCAATGTTAATTAAACATTGCACAATAAGAAGATCTACTTAATTATCTCTATAACGTATGCATGTCTTATAAAATTTTTTTGGCAAAGGTAATTATAACACAGGTCAACAAATATCACTATGTCAGAAACGTGAATTTTGGGAAAACTTGCATCTTCATGATGGCCTAATCTCATATATATTATTTATTTACTTATTTTCTTCCGTCTTTAGCTCCTTAGATCCGTCTATAACGAAAAATGGCCTTTTTTGACCAAATTGGCAGATCTAAATATATACCCTAAAAATAAAAAAATCTAAAAATCTTTTTTGCATAAAAAAATCTCTTGTATCTTATATTTTTAATCACAACTAATGAAAAAATATCATTTATATATCAAGCTCTTACATCGCCATTAAGAAAATACAAAATATTTCGCGTCCAAACTTAAATACGCCACAATATATTATCGGTTTTTAATAAAAAAAAATTTGAAACCTTAGCAGTTTAACTATAGTTAATATGCAAAAATATAATTTTAATTTATTTTTGTTTTTAAATCTCTTTTAATTTTTTAACCTTTTTTTTTCAAAAATTTTCGATGTTTATAACAGACTAACTAAGTTGATAGGGAAAACGGATATGATATTCCATATGATGGCATTTTGTAGTTAAATCATAACTATCAAAAAATTGTTGACCTGTGAATCTTTATTTAGCTAAAATTGCTAAAGCTAATTATTGCATATTAATTTTCTATAGATTTTAGTTCAAACGAAACCAGTTCATTGGACGAATTTATACATCAAAATGTCACGTTTCACGAAAACTTTTTTGAAAGTAATTTTTCAGATTTCCTTGGGCCTGAGGCAATCTTTAGCGAATAACTTTAATATAAAAGACTAAATATTTATTTATTTATTGGAAATTAGATAGCAAATTTTATGGATTTAGATTTGATAAAAACTTGGTGTTAGCACGAAGAAGCGTTAATTTTAGAACCAAAAAAGCGATAAAATAACTAAAATAATTAATAGGCTAAATATACCTATCAACAAGGTTCAATGTCAATCTATAATTTTTTTCCGTTATTTTATTAATAATTTATAAACAAACATTTAATAAAAATTATATATTTCCATAAAACTACCTTGTTTAAAGTCATTCATTTTCACAAAATTTTTAAAATTTGATTTTGTCTAAATATTTTAATTTAAAAAAAAATTATAACTTTTACTAAAGAAAAAATATTGTTTAAGATCCAAAAATTAGCGACTCAGCGTTTTATGTTTAAGAAAGGTAAAAAACTAAACTTTTGACTAGTTAGTAATAGTTTTGTTTCTTCTTGTTTAAAAAATAAAAAATTGTAGAAAATTAACAGGTTTTTGTGCAACTTTTAATTATTAGGAAAGATGCAAAAAATTCATAAAATACTGGGCATGCTAATTGTCGGCACTTATCTCTCTCATATATCTTGTTTAAGTAATTAGAAATTCTCAAACCTATTTATCGTGTTTTTAAATTTTAATCTATTAAAAAATGAATTTTTAATTTAGCACAAAAGATTTTATTAAAATGTGCAGGATTAGTTGTAAAATAATATCATATAACCCGTAAATATTGTTTAATATTAATTGTTTATAATGCCTATTAGTTTTTATGTAGGCCATTAAACAAATAAAATCTTTTTCCGCATTTTATAATTATATATTTTTTAATCTTTTTAGAGGCTATATTACTTATAGGTCAACAATTTTTTGAGAGTTATTAGTTAACTACAGAGATCGACCCTGCCATCTTAGAGATATCAAATTTATCGTTTCTCCTAATCAAACTTAATTAGTCAGTCATAAACATTGAAAATTTCAAAACCGAATAAGATTCAATAACAAAAATAAATTGAAATTTTATTTTTTGCTTATTCATAATATTTAAACTGTTAAATTCAAACTTTAATAATATTTTTATTAAAAACCGATAATATATTGTGTCGTATTTAAGTTTGGACGCCAATAATTTTGTATTTTCTAAATGCCGATTAAGAGCTTGATATATTAATAAAATTTGTTTTTCATTATTTGTGATTTAAAATATAAGTTTTAAAGGATTTTTATATGCAATAAAGATTTTTCAGTTTTTTTTTAGTGTATATTTATAGATCTGTCACTTCGGTTAAAAAATACTAATTTTTGTTATGGACGGATCTAAGGGCCAAAGACAGGTAAGAAAAACGAAAAATTTATATGAGAATAGGCCATCATAAGGATGCGTTCTTTTATGTTTTCACAAAATTCACGTTTCTAATTTTGATATTTGTTGACCTGTGTTATTAAATAATTGGAACTCTAACGCAATTGTAAAAAAAAAATTGGGCTACCTCATTTATTGTTCAGTAAAATTTATATTATACCTAATGAAAATAAAAGCTTAAAAATATATTAAATAAGCAAAGCATTCATTATCCAAAAGCGTTTAAATATGGGTTTTGTCATATTCGTATTTTAAGTAACATTATTTAGGTTGTAAGGATTTAAGAAATTAATTATGCTAAAAGATTTATTTTTACCTTAATGTTTCCAGAAGTTTTATGTTTTTTTCTAAAATTCGGACCCGACATAAAAAAATTGAGGCATTGGGGAAAAATTGAATTTTGGAACAAATTCTAGAAAAAAAAAACCGGTTAAAATTTTTTATTTTTGTTGTTGTCCGATGTCTAAGATGGGTTAATTCATTGATTTTAAAATATATGCATTATCTATTAAAAATTATACAGCTAAGTGTGTCACTTATGGATCCATAATTAACGGTACATTATGCTACAACAATCTTACAAGTATGATGGCCCAACAACCAAAAAAACTTATTACGGAAAACAACGCTTTGATAGAGAGAACATATAAGCAATACCAAGCACTTTTAGGTTTTACCATATATATGTATACTAATATATGTAAGTTCACAGCATATAAGACAGGGTCAGAGCAATGAAGTGCTTTAAAGCAAGGTTTAGGTGCCTTTTTAATATAAAATTACGCCCTAAAAAATATTCGGCCCTCCTAATCGCAATTCTACGAATTCTGTTTTAGCCACCTTTATGACTTTTGGAATACATGCAATCGTGAGTAGTCTGATAGAAACTATAACTCTAGCTCAAACTAATTTTAGAAATCAAATATTCTACAGCAAACACTTGCCAAACTCTAACATAACCTCAAACTCCCACATGTATTAAAATCTAATGGATAAATGGGCCATTACTAAAAACACAAGGGTTGTGCATATTTGCTTTTTAGTCATCGGTGAGGCTCTTACAGATGAGCATGTCTCATTTCTACTCTTGAGAGTATAACTTTCAATTAAAAACCTATATTAACTATTTTGAAGACGCTGATTTAGACAACCGGCTGGTAATTGTGTCTATAGTTAAAGCTTAGGTTGTAAAACTAAGTTGCTGACGTTCGATTAGATTTCGCTATTCCGAACGTAAGACCTTATATTAAAATATATTTTGAAAACAGAAAAAAATTACAGGAATTTTAACAAATTGAACATTGGAGGCAAAAGTAGAATTTGTGCGCATCTGAGACCAAATAGTTTTAGAGGTTAAAAAAAATAATTTAGTATTTTTAAATTTTACATGGATTTCCTCCCCCCTATGCCATTATGGTCCTAAATGCACGTTTTTAATATTTTATTTTTTAAGGTACTTGAAAGTTGCAAAGAAACATAATATTTATTGAGAATAAAATAACAGAGATTGGCTATATTTCTATATATATTTTATTAATTTTATTTGTTAAAAGAGCTTGATTCTTCCTTGGTACGTGATGAGCTAGATGATGGAAGCTTCCAATTTTTTAAGTTTTACCAAACAATTTACGGTCAATGCCGAAAATTTTTGGAGGATCTTAATGTAAGTGGCGTGCCTATTAATCAACTAATTTCCCGACAAAAAATTTATGCGGGCTATGAAAATAATGTAATCAGCCCGTTACCGTCGACAAAGCTTGAAAGTTTAACCAGCCGACTCTTAACGTTTCTCTACATAGTGCAGGTTAATCAAAGCGACCTCGATTCTCTAATAATATCCGTTGGTCCTGGATCATTTTCGGAAAACATTCTCAAGGTGGTAAACGAAGTTATGCATAATTTATCACTCGCACTTTGGAATCGAACTTTACAGAATGAGTCGCTTTATCTCTTAGAAGCATTAGCTACCAAGGTTAATTTTAAATTTTAAAAATGCCTCCAATATTTTCGTTGGCCTATGTACTAATTTTCAAAAAAAGACTTTGCCTTTTCCTTTTTCACGGCTTGTATTACACAGGTCGCTCAAAATTAAGGGGTTACAAAAATTATAAGACTTAAAGGAAAGTATACAAAATGGCCTTAATTTTTTTCCGAAACTTCTTTCGGATTCGGCTAAATTCATTGTTTTAAATTAGAAATTAATAATTTGGCCAATGTGTTTAATAATGCATTTTTGAGAATTTTTAAAGTGATCTTATATTTTATGTTAAAATTCCTTATATCTTCTATTTATCATCACAAAAAAAAGAGAAATAAGATTTTCCTTTACATCAACTCATATATTTTTCAGATAACCAAAAGACACAATATTTCGATTTTAAAATAACATAATAATATTTAATATAACAGCTTAGCTGTTTTATAAATAAAAATTTTTTTCAATATTATTCTGATTTTTGATATTTCCTTTAATTTTCATTAAAATTCCTAATGTTTATGGCTGATATTTAGAATTTGATAAGGCAAAACCGCAAAATGAAATAGATTTAAAAATCCCTAAAATGTTAAGTCCAGTCTTTTTTAAGCTAGCTCATATATCTCTAAAATTTGTTGAGCTGCGCTAAGGTAAACTTTTACAATCGTGTATTATTATTATTATTATTATTATTATTATTATTATTATTATTATTATTATTATTATTATTATTATTATTATTATTATTATTATTATTATTATTATTATTATTATTATTATTATTATTATTATTATTATTATTATTATTATTATTATTATTATTATTATTATTATTATTATTATTATTATTATTATTATTATTATTATTATTATTATTATTATTATTATTATTATTATTATTATTATTATTATTATTATTATTATTATTATTATTATTATTATTATTATTATTATTATTATTATTATTATTATTATTATTATTATTATTATTATTATTATTATTATTATTATTATTATTATTATTATTATTATTATTATTATTATTATTATTATTATTATTATTATTATTATTATTATTATTATTATTATTATTATTATTATTATTATTATTATTATTATTATTATTATTATTATTATTATTATTATTATTATTATTATTATTATTATTATTATTATTATTATATATTAATTTTCAGTTAAACAATCCAAATAACTCAATAGTTTATCCTCAAAAATTGGGAAGTCTCAACGAAAGCGAGGTAAACAAGTAATAATGTAAGGATGTAATTCTTTGTTTATTTTACCTTTTGATTAAAGCAATTAAAGCCGAAAAATAGACTAATTTGAATTTAATTCATTTATGATTATTGAGAACTTCGCTAATAAAATAGCTAAATTTTTAATATGTTTTTTTAATAATGCGTTTCTCTTTATTTATTTACAATACTATTTATTGCTAAGTAACTATCCTATATTAATATTTAATATTTAGTATGAAACAATGCTAGCGATTACCAAAAATAAGGCAGCTGTGATAGGTGTTAATTTATCAGAAAACACAACCGTAAACTTTCCAAATGCAATTTTGGTTCATGATCTAGAAACTTATGTCAAGAATCTTATAAGCCCACCAAACGCGTAAAATATGTTTCAAAATTTTATTATACAATATTTATATTGGAAGCGTTAATAAATAATTTAGAAAAAAAATAAATAAACAAAAACTATTTTGTTTTAAAAAAAGCCGTTACTAGCTCTAAATCCAATAATTGTATTCTTTTTTAAATTAAATGATAATTAAATTCTAATCTCCAATTTTTTAATCACTGGAAAGATTAAAAGAAAATATATATAAAAAATATGATAAAATTAGAATTGCGAAACAAATTTTTAATTTAGTTAATGTTTATATTTCACTACTTTATTTGCAAATAAAAATTAAATATATCAACTTGCAGAGCAAAAATAATTTTTTTAATTATACCTTTATATGTTTTTTTAATGGTTGAAATTTTATAAGCAAATATTTTAAAATTTAAATTAAAATTTAATAAAAAGTTTTATTACCTAAAAAAAAATAATTAACAGCTTTTAGAAGATTGTGAAAATTCAATTAGCATAATTGCACCGGTGCAAAAATAAAGCTTTGAGTTTTGGACGACAAGCTTTCCAACAAACAGTTTTTCTAATTAATATTGCGACATGGCTTTACAAAAGTCAAAATGGCAAAGCAAAAATCACTGAGCTCTGAATTAAAAAATTATAACAATTTTAAATATAGGTACCTGTAACTTCAAATTATTTGGCAAATTAATATTTTAAAATTTTATCTACTTAATTGTGTAGACTAGGTTTAGGATTGAAAAATGTTTGGAACCATAACTTTTGCAATATTTTATCTAGTAATTTCAAATAAAACTAGTTTTGAAATTTAAAAGTGCTCTTATACATTTAAAATAAGTTGTCTTCAAAATTTATAATTATTCTATAACATGTTTAAAGTAGAAATCACGAGAGCCCTGCGGCCCACCCAAGTGGGCAGTAGGGTTAAAATCATTTGACGTTGTTTCACTTTACACCTCAATATCCCCGACTTTAGCTACTAAAGCTATCGATTGGTTTATATCAATAAACTTAGATTATTTTAATAATTTAACTATTGATATTGATACTATAAAAAGTTTAATAACCTTTGCAATAGAAAATTCTTTTTTACAATTTAACAATGTATATTATAAACAAATTTCTGGCATGCCAATGGGTTCTCCTTGGTCCTCATATATAGGTGAAATTGTTTTAAGATATATAGAAAATAAAATTTTTTCGAACATTAAAACTTTTCCAACTTTTTATACACGGTATGTTGACGATATATTAATAATTTCAAATGAAAATACAATAAACAATTTATTTAAACTTTTTAATAAAGCATCTGAACTTAAATTTACTTGTGAAAAAGAAAATGATTGTCAACTTTCGTTTCTTGAATTAATGTTAACGAGAAATTTAATAAATAATACAATAGATATTTCTGTTTTTACTAAATCAACTGCTAACTCACAATTTTTAAATATAAATTCTAACCATCCAAATTCATCGTTTAATGCTGTAATTTACACACATTTTAAAAGAACACTATTATTACCCAGTAATTTTCATATTTCTAGTCAACAAACTAAATCACTTTTATTTGAATTTTTAAATCAAGGTTATAATTTAAATACAATTTTAAAAATAATAAATAAAATATTACAAACAAAAAATGCACTTACACAACCGGCATCACAATCCAAAAGTTTTGAGTTACAGCATCTATACAAAAATAATGACACATCCAAAAACGAAAAAAACCCATCTACTTCCTCGCACACGAAAAACATATTTTCAGAGAAAAAAGACTTACCCATATCAAAAAATAATTCTAATCTTCCTAACATATGTATTCCTTTCATTAACCACCTAAGCTACAATATACGCCATGTATTAAAAGATTATGCCAATGTATTTTTTAAACCCACTAAATCTTCCTATAAGTTTATAAAACAAACTTTTCACAACCAAAATAATATATCTAATTGTGTATATAAATTTAATTGTAATGATTGTAATTTCTCTTACATAGGCCAAACTAGTCGATTTTTAAATATAAGAACTAAAGAACACGAATCAGCTGTAAAAAACAACCAATTTTTTAAATCTGCTCTAGCAGAACATCACCTTTTAACCTCTCATTCATTAAATCTTACGCCACAAATCTTAAATGTCGAACCAAATAATTTTAAAAGAAAAATCTTAGAAAGTTTCGCTATACAAAATAATCCCCATTCATTAAATAGGAAAATTGATTATAATTACATCTTAAATAAGGCGACTTCACATTTTATCAATAATCATCATTTTTTATTTAATTAAATTAATTTTTTATTTTTAAATCAGTTACCATTTTTAATTTAATTGAATATAAACTTAATTTAATTAAAAACAAATTTACGCGCTTTGAAAATTAGTTTTATATTTTTGTACTGGCTTTATTATATTTTTTTCCTTATTTTTAATACTATCTTAAAAAACATTCTAACCATCAAATCATAATAATTGAACTTGGAATATATCGTTCGATTCTTTCCATTCTAAAATCTAATTTTAATATACTATGACTAAGAGATTCATTTTCTCGAAAATTTAGTTATATTTTAATTTTTTATTTTTTAATTTATTACATACCGGAAAATACCATTATTCAAATTAACAAATATCATTGTCGAAAAAAAATTCATGAAAACATATAAGCATACCCCATGATGGCCTTATCTCATATATGTTTTCAACTGTTTTCCGCCCAGGTCCTTATATCCATTGTCGAAAAAATCGCCTTTTTTGACCAAAATTTATGAAAATCTCTTATAACTTATATTTATCATCTCAAATAATGAAATAATTTTTTTGGTTTTTCAAGCTCTTCCATCAAAAAGGACAGCAAACTTACATATTACACACTATATTATTAGTTTATTTAATATTGTTTGATTGAATGTAACAGTTAGCTATCGTGAGTATGCAAAAAACATTTAATTTCTTTTTATTTTTTAATCTTTTTTGTTATTTTAACATTTTTTTTTATTTTAAATTTTAATAGCTGACTTATTAAGCTTGATTAGAAAAATGGAAAACGAATTTAAATCCCTAAAATGGCAGGATTGATCGCTGTTATCTCAAAATTCTCAAAATTTGTTAACCTGTGTAATCGAATTTTTTAAATAATTTTTTTCTCAAATTTGAGATAAAAAGCATAATTACTAGTAAAATATAAAAACTTAAATTTTTTTTCTCTTTAAGGTCTTTTCGACGTTGAAAAATCTGTCATTTTGTTCAAGAATGGCCAATTAAATATAGACCTAAGAAAATAACTAAAGGCGAAAGAAACTTCAAAAACGAAAATTATATAAGAGTTAAGGTCATGGTAATCCTTTCATTTCAATGTTATGATTTTATTTTTTTAGACATTGATATTTGTCGAGCTGTGCCATGCAAGCAAAATTTTTTTGTAAGAACACGGTGGTCGATTATCCCCAATGTAATAAAGGCTGTTGGGCAATGCTACCTTATTATTTATACGTCAATCTAGATATATTTTTTAATGCAAACAATAAGTTTGGCATAATTCAAAGCTAAAATTTACCAAATAAATGCCCGTACTATTTAATTCTTCGAAATGTTTAATTTTTTAGGAGATTTGAAAAATATTTAACAAGATGCATCACATATTGGTTGGTTTTGAGGTGTCTCCCATACCTTTCCCATTAGGGGGCGACATACCCAAGGGCTTTGACACTATTAACCCGAGCAAAGCAATTAATATTGCCAACGGGGTATAGTTAGATTTTCTCGCAAGTCGGCGACCTAGGTTTTTAGCCTAGGCTTTTACTTTAGGCATATCGTTTAAGGCCTACTGCCTAGGCAAGCCACTCAGCAGCCAAAATGGTTACACATGCATACTATTTATCTGAAAAAAGCCTCCTGTGCATGAATTCGAACTCGCAACTCCTGCGTGTAAGACTGGAAGGTGCCGCTGAGCATTTGAGCCGACTATCACATATTCAATTTTAAAATTTTGTAGGTATTAAATATATATTTCGAACGGTATTTACAAATTCGGGCAGAGTTGGTCTTAAAATTAAATAACGGGCCAGCCCTATAATTATCCTGGCTCAATTTAATAAGTTAAATAAAAAAAACAGGATAAAGTTTAACCAAAAAAACGATACAGTACTATAAAGATAAACGAGGTATGATTAACTAATTTACATATTATAAGCTGTGTTTTTCTAATCCTCATTTTTGATTTATAGTCTTAATTAGGAACGGGAGCCTTGCCCTCTGCCTCTCAACATTTTTATTTTTTTCTTCTATGTAAAGAAACTTATTCATTTTTACATAAAAATTATGCCTGTTTTGCTTTCCCCTGTCCCCCTCCCCTTTCATCATTTAACTGGTAACTGATGATACACGTAATTTTGTTTTTTTAACGGTTGCAGGCCGGAAGAAGCCCTAAACTTCTTCGAAAATTTTCTATCTTTGCTTGAAGTTGCCGAATTATTGGGTGATCTGGTGTATCCTGAAATCTACGATAAGTTTACAGATGTCCAACTAGAATATGAGACTATGAAAAGTAAATACCCTATAGAAGTGCGCTGTATAGGCTATTTGTTGTCGAACCAAGCAAAACTGGACTCCTTATTGGCTCTACTTGTCTCACCAACTGTATTCATTATAAATAAATTATATTGTTTTTTAGGGGTGTGGGTAAAGTTGACTTACATTTTGAAAAAAAAATATTAAGATTATAACAAAAAAAATAACTTAACTTATCGAACGCACGAGCTCTTTGGATCAAAATTAAAAAGTAGCAATATTAGTTTAAAAAAATTAAGATCTTGTCTTTTACCTTATTAGTTGCGTACTTTAAAATTAATGGCCATATTCTCTGATAAAATTTTTCATAATCTTTATTAGGTTTGACATGTAACTCTGATGGACATATTTTTAAGAGTTATGAGCTACATACAGAGATTAAACTTGCCATCATAGGGATTTTAAAATTCCGTTTTTTCTATTTAAACTAAATCAGCTATAAACATTGATTTTTGAAAAAATGTTTAGAAAAAAACAAGAGAGATATGAAAATAGAAATAATTTTGAATTTTTTTTATATATTTACAACAACTAAATTGTTAAATTCCAACTTCATAATAATATTTTTTTTTAAACCAAAAATATATTGAGTCGTAATTATTGAATATTAATAAATCTTTAAAAAAAATTATAAAGTTTAACCTTAGACGCAACCACTTTGAGACACACACTCCGGGGTTGTCTAAAAAAATTAAAAAAAAAAGTAAAACTAAGTTAACCTTGGACGCATCAATAATTTTTAGACACCTTTGCAGACTAATCCCACTTATATTTGTCAATAAAATCAAGTTAACCTAAAACCTCTAGCATAGCATCTTTAAGGCCATTCTTTAGTATAAGCAATACTACTTATAAATTAATTAATGTGATGAAAATTAATCAAAACACCGCTATAAAAGCTTCTTCTACTTAAAAGTTTTATTTCTCATAATTTAAGATATAAAATATATGTTAAGTGATTTTAACATGCACAATTTTTTAAAGGTCGCCAAATCCTCAAATATTGCAAAAAAAAATAATTTACAGGACACAAAAACTTTTAAAGGTATTAAACAGGTCAACAATTTTTTTATTAAATAGGTCAACATTTTATTGAGAGTTATGAGTTAACAACAGAGATTAACTGCCATCTTAGGGAATATCAAATTTGTTTACCGTTTACCTAATCAAACTTAGTTAGTCAATTATAAACATTAAAAATTAAAAAAAAAGGTCAAAAACCAAAAGAGATTCAAAAACAATAAATTGAAATATTATTTTTGCATATTCACAATATTTTAACTGTTAAATTCAAACTTTAAATAATATTTTCATTAATAAACGATTATCATGTCGAATTAAATTTTGGACGCGAAATATTTGTATTATTTATATGCCGATGTAAGAGCTTGATATATTAATAAAATTTATTTTTCATTATTTGTGATTAAAAACATAAGTTACGAGGGATTTTATATGCAAAAAAAGATTTTTAATTTTTTTCTTTTTAGGGTATATTTAGATCTGTTAATTCGGTCAAAAAAGGCCATTTTTTGATACAAACGGATCTATGGAGCCAAAGACGGAAGAAACTAAGAAAAACGAAAAACATATATGAGATTAGGCCATCAAGGGGATGCATTCTTTTATGTTTGTATAATACTCACGTTTCTGACATTGATATATGTTGACATGTTTTATAAAAAATCTCATTTAAAATAATATACAAGGTTAAACGATGGACGCAAACGGTTGAACACAAAAGATTTAATCTTTCACACATTGGCGATTATAAAGAAGGAGTGAAGGTACTAAATTTTGCACTTTTAACAAATTTTTGTCTTATTAAATCAATTAATAATACGGTCATTAGATACAACGAACATAATTTAACATTTAAATATTTTTTGAAAATATAAGTACAATTTAATTAATCAACTTACTATAATATTTTAAATACTCAGGGGCATAATAAGGGGGGGGGGGTCAAAGGGGGCAATTACCCTCCTTTATTTTTTTTTATTTTTATGATGAAACCAGCGGTTGATATATATTAAACATATAAAAGGAAATAAAAATTAATAAAAATGCTTTTTTTAATATACAACCTTATAAATTAGTTTTGCAAATAAATAATTATTATTAAAATTTGTAGTTAGTTACCTCCAATAAAATTTCTTGCCCCCTTAAAAAAAGTTTCTGCATACGCCCCTGTAATTTTAATTACCCAACAAATTATATTCGGCCTAAATTTTAAGTTATACTTATTTTAAAATTTTTTATCTTAATTACGAGAATAACGTAAGTTAAAAATGGTTTATTCGACTCCATCTTCATATTAGTTAAATTGAAAAAAACTAATATATTTTATATAAAAAGTTTCTAAGGGTATGTTTTATTTGACCATTACAATATTTAAGCCAGGCAATTCTATTTGTTTTTACACGCCTATATGATTAATATGTACCATATGCAAACAGAATTTAGAATATTATTTGATCTGACACAAATCTTAATCTTAACCAAAACTAATTAAAACAAAAACCTAAATTTAAAACAACCTTAGCCTAACTAACTTAAACTTAACCTTATACTCACACATTAACGCAAATCGAATGAATAAAAATATCATTAAAAATGTAAGGTATGTGCATTTTGGCTTAGGCGTTGAAAATTATTCAATTTAATTGTAATATATAGTGATTAATTTAGACAAATTTTTTATGAAATATATATGTTAATTAACATTTGACAGTTCCCAGTGGTGCCAACAAAAATTAAATTCAGCGGCGTGGTAATTTTTTATATATTTGGCTTTGCTTCTGTTTGTGCAACACTATAAAATAAATAATTAGCTATTTTCAAATCTAATTTTGGAAACTTAATTCCCAAATGTTCAGTCATTGTTAAATCTTTTGAAAAGTTTAATTCATTTTTTTTGAATATATCAAAGTAGTAAAATGAACTCGCTTTATAAAAATGATGATGAATAATACCTCAAAAACTTATGGACTACAAAAACCAACGATTTTTAGAGGGTTTTTTAAAGAATTTGTTTGCGATAACGCTCCCGGGTTTATATTTTGCCTTCAATTATTTTTAACCGTGTACAAAGTTTAAAAAAAAATTTATTTAATTATTAGTTTTCCAAAACTATTGAAATAAGATTTCTATCTAAAAACATATAAAAAGGTTATAACTCATAACTTATAATTTTCAGTTTATTTTTAAGTTTAAGATCAAAAAACGGATTTTTTGACCAAAACCACTAATTTTAAATAAAAAAATTAACTATTATAAAATATATTAAAACGCCTTACGTATTAATAAATGCCGTAGCCAATATTTTTAAACACTTTTGTCACTCCTCATAAGTTTTATGATATAAAATCCCAATATACCCCCAAAATAGATAAATCCCCATTTACCGAATAACCAAAAATCTGAGGCATTGGCTAAAATTCTAATTTATTCCTATAGCAACAAAAACTTGATTAAAATGATAGTTGCCATAAATGCTAAAGGTCGTTCAAACTTTGTTGTCCAGTAATATAGACAGTTAATATATTTCAATATTTTTTATATATATTGAATTTATTTTGCAGAGCTCTAACGCAACTTCCTTTGAACAGCATTGATTTATGTGCTATCAAGCAGGCGTTCAAATTTCTTGCTTTTATAAGAGGAAAATTTGTTTTTATTAATTAAATTAGAAAGATCTTATTTAATTAAAATTAATAAATAGCTTTTTACTAGGGGCTACAAATATATTTAGTTCAGATATGAATGCAAAATATTTGATTTTTGATATATATAAGATAAATAGGAAAAAAAACTCTATTATTATTACTTTGAACGTCGCCTCAATAACACAGGACAAATATCAATATTACAAAAAATAATTTTATGAAAACATTATGCATCCCCATGACTTATCTTATATATTTTCCGTAGGTTTAGCCTTAGGCTTCTAATATACGTCCATATCTAAAAAATGGCCTTTTAACAGATTTTGCGACCTCGAGAATACCCTAACAAGAAAAAAATTTAGATTTTTTTGTATAAAAATTCCTTGTAACTTATTTATCATCAAAAATAATGAAAAATAATATTTTTTAATATAGCATTACATCAGCATTTAGATAATACAAAATATTTCGCGTTCAAACTTAAATACGACACAATATATTATCGGCTTTATTAATTTTAAATTTAAATATAACAGTTTAACTGTTGTAAATATGCAAAAAAAATTTAATTTATTTTTATTTTGTTTTGGAATTCTTTTTAAAATTATTAATGTTTATAACGGACTAACTAGGTTTGATTAAACAAATAAATGGATTTAAAAATTTCTAATATGTCAGGTTTGATCTCCGTGGTCAGCTCATAACACTCACAAAATTTTGACTTTAAGTGTTCTTCCTTATTTATATTAATCTACATAAACAATATACATTAAAGTGGAATATTGACCCAAGTAATCGGTTTAGCGAAAATCTCCTTAAATTAAACACGCTTAGTCACACCATACTTAGAACTAATTGGATTATAGAAGAGTAAGTGTCTTAATATAACAATTTTTTTTCAATATTAAGGCACTTGCAAAGTTAGTTTTTATTTTCGTAGAATTTTAAAAATTTTAAAAAATTTTATTTTGTAATAAAACGAATATTAAAAAAAGTTGCCAAATTTAATATATGCACATAAAATGTTTTTTCTGAAATAAAAAATTTTTTTGAAAAAATTTTGAAAAAAAAAATAAATTTTCAAAATTTTCAGAATTTTTAAAATTTGACAAAAATAAAAACTCACTTTGCACGTGCCCTTAGGGAAAAAAATTATAAGGCATAAAAACTAAATCTATGCCTTGTTTTTTAACACAAAAACAAAACGCCCCAGCTTTGATTTTAAAAATAAAGTTATCAAATCTAGCATAAATATTACGTTAAAATTACAATCATTTATTTTTTTGGTCAGCTAAGTTAGCTTATTAGTAACTATATCCCTAACACGCGGTTGATCTGGGTTCGTTTAGGCTGTCTTTTTCCTAAAAAAATAGGACACATTTACAAAGACTTTATGCTAAGTGTTTAATCAATTGACTCTAAATGCCTTAGGGCACGTGCGAAGTGAGTTTTTATTTTTGTAAAATTTTCAAAATTCTGAAAATTTTAAAAATTAATTTTTTTTAAATTTTTTCAAAATTTTTTTATTTACAGAAATAGCATTTTATGTGCATTTATTAAATTTGGCAATTTTTTAAAAATTTGCGTTTTATTACAAAATATAATTTTATAAAATTGTAAAAATTTCACAAAAATAAAAACTCACTTTGCACGTGCCCTCGAGGAAGAAACTTGGCTAGATATTAACTGAATTATATTTTGTTCGGGTTAAGTAAAAAGAGACATAGCCCTTAATTGGTATAGAGCCTTTATTCAGGATTGATGGGAAGTTTAATCAAATAATCTCGTATTTTTTTAATAATCAGTATTTAAGACACAAAAAACTCTAATTCTTGATTTTTTTGCTAAGTTTATAAATGATGTGAGAGAAAAAATCTACGAGGTAACCCAAATTTTTGTTGAAATTTGCTTTTTAACTATTGATGAATACAAAAGTCGTTGAAAGTTATAGGAATTTTTTATATAAATTTTAAGGCAATAATTTATCAACATTTATTTTTACCTTTAACAGCAATTCAAAGCTTGACATTTTGAACACGAGTAACAATTTATATTTTTAAGCTTTAGTTCTATATATATATTTTTAAAAAAGTTGCATCTAAGGCAGAGTTAAAAGGTTGCAATATTTGAAATTGTCCCCTTAATCAAATGTTTTTTAAAAATTGATAAAATATATAAAGAGGTTTTAAAAATTATACACAGCGCACGCCACAGGGTGCAATTATTGGCTAATGGATTTCTAAATATTTAGAATAACAAAAACTTTAAAGCAGAGCTGGGAAAATGCCCATTTTTGGGTCAAACTCATTTTTTTATTTTTCGAAATTTAGAAAAAATAAAGGGTTTTAGCTTTCATCAATAAAATATTATTAAAATTTAAAATTTTCTGCTTATATTCTGTATTTATTAATAATTAATTTTTTTGATCTGTCATAAAATTTTTAAAAAACAAAAAATTGAGTTTAGTCGAAAAATGGGTTTTTCCCCAGCTCTGCTTTAAAGAAGCAAAAAGTTTTGTTATTAAGGCAAGCATATTCATATTGCTAATCTAATAGTTTGAAGTAAACTTCTGCCATATTTTGTTTTTTTTAAAAATTGCCTCTTTTGCAGTGTGATAATTTTAAATACATTATTTGACAAACCATGGGCTAATTCAAAAAAAACATATAGTAAATAATGTATATGTAAGTAAATAATGACACTTGTTAATTTTTTACCAAGTGCTTCGAGAAAGCATTTGGCCAATATACTCTTCATCCATTACGCTACTATTGTGGTTAAAAAAATTTAAAACAATGACTCATCACATCCAACTAAAAATATTTTTTTGATGGGTCAAAAACGGTAAGCCAAATACCTTCTTTAGTACTTTTTGTGTTTTTCAACTAATTTTTCAGAAAAATTAAAACTAAAAAAGGCATGAAAGTTATTCAAATTTAAGCTGATTTTAATTTTTTTAGTTTGTCTTTTCACTGAAATTCTTCTTATAGACATTTAAAAATTAAGAAGTGGCATTTGTCCTGACTTAGAACAAATATTTATATTTTTTTAACATTAAAATTTTAGAATTAAAGTTTAAATATAAACTATATTTTCAATTTATATTATGATAAAAAAAATTAGGCATAACTTCTAAAAACCTAAATATTAATCTAAATATATATCTACCGCTAGCCAAATTTTCAATCCTTTATACTCATCGAAGAAATTATAAAGAAAAGAAAGAATACATAATTCTGCGACCTTCAGATGACGATAAAAAAGTGTTTTAGGATAAACAATTATAAGCCTTAACTTTTCAAATAAAATTTTTGGTCTATTTTAATTTGATTGGTAACACCAATTAAAAACAAACTAAATATTTAAGTGAAATATTTTTAGTTCTTAGGAGAGAAATTTTTTTTAAGACTGGTAGAGTGATGAAAAAGACAAGAATAAATACTTATCTCGCTAGGTTAAATGTCTGCATGCCCTAAGTAAAGATTTAATATATGTGTTTTTAATATAAACGGTAAGCATTAATATAAATAGAAGATCATATTACTAATGCCATTGTGCGTTAAAAGTTTTTTGTAAAAATTAATTTATTTGGTGGACTGCATTAATTTATAAATGTATTTTATTTAGATTTGACGGATCACAAATTAGAAAAGTTATTTGAATAATATAGTTATTATCTTAAATAATGTGTATATATTAAAGTCAACCTTTAAGTTGTATTTGCTTATTTTTTTTAGCAACAAAACTCATATTTAATTTTAGTCTTATTAAATATTAAAAGCGACCAACTTGCATTTGGGCATTAAAATTTAAATGACTTGTGTTTTAACCAAAAAACATTTATAAAGATGTAGAGGTAATTTTAAGGAAAAAACTAATAAATGTTCTCTTTAAATAAAGTTTAAGTTCAAAGAGCAAAATCTTTGCCAAAGAAATTTGTTCAAAATACTTGAGCTCAGTTTATTTTAATTTCTCTTAATTAAATTACATTTTTGTTTCTTGATTTTAGAAGCTTTTTTTGATTGTTTATCCAAGCTAGATAAGTAAAATGAATAATGAAAATTGCAACACATTTTAAATTTCCAATATTTTGCAAAAGTACATAAAATTGGTAAAATGACCAAGTTTTAAAGCCTCAAAGCATTTTCTAATATCTAACTATAACTTTAACTTATAATACATCGAACATTTAACAGAAAAAGAGTAAAAGGGATATTATTAATATAGTAATAAATTATACTTTGGTTGTATTATTTTTTGTCGCTATGTAATAAATTAGTGAAAACCTATACATTATATTAAATCTATACTTTATTTACTTTAGGAATTACTTATTGCAACTAAAGATTATTTATAATTCCTTAGACCTTATTGGTAAAATTTTATTATGTAAATTATTTTCAACTTAATTTTTTATATATTTTAACAAATACATGCATCAAATTTAAAGAAACTACCATACAAACATAATAAAGCTCATTTAATAATTATATCTACATACAACTATCAACAAATTCCCAAACATAAAGTGATTCATTTTAGAACTTCTTTAATTATAATACTGTTGATTTTCTGTAAAAATATCGTTAGCCTGTTACAAACATTAAACATTTATAAAAAAAATTTAGTCAATTTTTTTAAAAACCAAATAATTCTTAAGTCAACAGAAATCAACAAATGATAAAAAAATATTTTTTCCTATGATGGTCTTACCTCAAAAATATTTTCCGTTTTCAAAGTTTCTTCAAACTTCATTTTTAATGTATTAAGAGCAATATTTGATCAAAATTGTGACCACTGAAATACCACAAGAGAAAAATTTAGAATTTTTAACTTTTTTTATTATAATACGAAATATTTTTTATGATATTACATAAATATTTAGGTTATACAGAATTTTTGGCATATATCGGGTTAAATTAAAATTTATTATTTAAAGTTTAAATTTAACAGTTTAGCTTTTGTGAATATACAATATTTATCAATTTATTTTTGTATTTAATTTTTAATATAATTTCAATGGTTATGGCTGGCAATTTTTTCTTAAATTTATAATAATTAACGGATTAAAATCATTAATATGGAGGGTCTGGTCTTTCAAGTTAGCTTATAACTTTAAAAATTTGTTGCCCTTTGATATTCAAAAATTTTATTTATATGTTAAATAATTAATATAAAAATTTTAAACTCAAATACTAAATTTGACCTCATGGAGTCATTTTAAAATTTGTACAATGACCATTTTTATACCACAATTATAGCTTAATCAGGGGCGTTTGGAGGGGGGGGGGGTCAAAAGGAGGCACTTGCCCCCCTTTAAATTTTTTTTTAATTTTATGATGTAACCAGCGGTTTAATTTATATATTAAGAAAAGAGAAAAGAAATCAATAAAATTGCTGGAAAATGTACAGCCTTATAAAATAATTTTGCAATCCAAAAAAATTCTTGCCCCTCTTTAGAAAAATCTCTGCATACGCCCCTGAGCTTAATAGACTAAAAATATTATAGTTTTTTATAGAAACTAGAGGCTGTAAATAATTTTGTTTTCAGTTACTTTTGTATATTCTAACATTTTTTATTTTCCCTTAAGGGCAAATATATTTAAAATTTTTAAATCCAAAAAAATATATATAAATACATAGAAATAACATAATATAGATGAGGAGTGTTGCAGTTTAACAATCTTCACCAAACATTCCTTACTTTTTAATATAAAAATGGATACAATATATAAAGAATAAAAATAATTTTTTTATCATCTTCTAAAATCACAACTTGGATTTATTAGGTTATTTCCTCATTGTAAATCAAAACACAATTAGTGTAAGCTCAACTTAATGTTTTGAATCGTTTTAAATGTTAAACAAAGCTAATATACCTAAAAATAAACTAATTACAAGTTACACTTGAACCTAAAAATAAAACGATAATGTAAATTTTTAAAATAAAACTTTTCCATAATTGATATTTGTTATTTTCACCCAAAATTATTAATTTTTTTTGAACCATTTAGCTAGCATACAACCATGCGACATTGTAAGTATTAGATTTTATATATAATAAATTTTAATTTGCATATGTAAAATGTTTGCTAGAAGCTATAATAAAATTACATTTAACTTTGCATTATTAGCATAATAAATTTAAACAATACACCTATTTGCCTATAAAAACATTGTGGCACCTATAAATGTAATTTAGTATTTTTAATAATTTTGTTAAGGTAAATGAACAAACCAATTTAAAATTTTAACAAACAGCTTTGATTATAGAGAATATATATAAACTTCAATTAAAGGATTTATTTCTTGGCAATAAATTTTCATAGTTATATAATACTGTTCAACAATTATTATTGTGAGAAAAAAATTTTATGAACACATATAAGCCTACATTCCCATGATGGCATTTTCTCATATATACTTTTCATTTTTCATAATTTCTTCCGTCTTCCGCTCCTTAGATCCGTAAAATAGTTTTTTTGGCCAAATCAAGATTTTGCGACGTCGAAAATACCCTCAAAGAATAAATTTATGAATTTATATAAAACCTTTTACCCTATATTTATCATATCAAATAATGAGAAATAAATATTTTTTAGTATATCAGTTTCTTACGGCATTTATATAATACAGAATAATCTGCATTTAAACTTTATACACGATATATTATTGGGTTTTAATAAACATATTATGAAGTTTAATTTTAACAATTTAGCTATTGTAAATATGAAAAATAAAATTTTAATTTATTTTTGTTTTTAAATCTTTTTTTTTTACAATATTTTTAAAATTTTTAATGACATATCAAGTTGGTTTGAATTACCGGTAAACGAATTTCAATATCCTTAAAATGACAGGTTTGATCTATGTAGTTCTCTTAAAATTTATTGACCTGTGTAATATAAGAATATAAAGTTAATGTGAGGATTTAGACTGATGTTTTTAAAAATTTCATATTATATTAAACAAAAAGGAAAAATTAGGAGCTCTAGAAGGCATATCGAGGCTTAATATTTTCTTATAGAAAGAACCTAGCGAGTTACAAAAATCAATAATATAAAACGTCGTCTGTGTGATTTAGTTGTCCTTTTTTTAACAAATCATTTACAACCTGCTGCAACCCAACAAAACTTGTAGTAATTCTTGAATTAAAAACATTACTCCATTATGGTTGGATTGTTTACTTTCCAAAAGCTTAAATCATTTATCACATACTCGTTAATTTTATATAATGTTGTTTTCAAATATCTTATTTAGTATGGAGATACTTATACGTATGCCCTAATGAAAGCCTCATTAAATATATTGTTTATGGTAAATTTAATCAAAAATATTATTATATACTAAGGGGACGGACGTGCAAATTTTTATTTTCGCAAAATTTTGAAAATTTTAAAAATTTTATTTTTTTTTTAAATTTTTAAAAAAATTTTTTATTTCAGAAAAAGTATTTTATGCGCATAAACTTAATTTGGCAATTTTTTTAAAATTTGCGTTTTATTACAAAATAAAATTTTTCAAAATTTTAAAAATTTCACGAAAATAAAAACTCATTTTGCACGTGCCCTAACATATAAAAATATAGGGTGTGTTTTTTAATATTTTAGTTTAACCTTTGGAAAATAACAAAAAAATAGGCTTTTTCGTCCATTAAAAGCGCTTTAATGGCGATGAGACGTGAATTAACGAAATTGTGTATGTTATCTATCTACTGACGTGTAACACATTTTTGTTTTAAAAGTAAACGAAATAAGGCATGCCTATAAAAAATATCTGAAATAAAAAATGATTTTTCGTAGTTAAACTTAACAGCTGTTATCTATATAAAAATTACAAGTACATTGGCCTATAAAATGGATTAAAATTTGTATTTAGAGTTAAACTAAATAAAAACCTTTTTAAAAGAAAAGGTTAGGTTTTAAATATTTTTTTAAAATTAGAATAATTAGTTCGTTTGTTCGTATTAGATTTATAATATCGACATTTATCCTTTAAAAAAAATTTTAATGCTACTTAAATGTAATATTTATATGTTGACCATTAATCATAATTACTGGGTTATAATCCCTATATTAATTGCTCAATGCGCACGAAATAATTGGTTTGAGTGCAAATTAAATGCTTTGCAGTATTGGGCATAGAACAATTATAATGCATATAGCGCAAATGCGCATTGATTAATTAATAACAACTCTATATATGTCAATGTTATGCCCAAGAGACCAGGGGTCAACTAGAAAAGTACTGGTTTTCTCTTTTTTCTGGCACCTAACTAAATAATAATAATTTTAATATTAAAATATTTTAATTATAAGATTTCCAGCATTAATATATTAAAATATTAAAATGTTTATAATTTAAATTATAAACAGGAAGTGTATTGAATATATGAATGAAGTAATTAAAAAATTTAAAAAAATACAATATTTACTAAATTTTAGAGTCTTCCGGCGATGTATTTTTAAAAAGAAATTATTTTTCAAAATTTATGGAAATTTGCCTTAACTCGGTGAAATAAAATCATTTTTGATTACTTTACCAATTTGTTTAAAAATTTTCAAAGAACCAAATGATCCAGAGGTTGTGGCAATGGTATAAAAATATTTATCGGAATTTAAAAAACAATATTTTCTTGTTTTTAAAATTTCGGAATTCGAAATTGGATCAAAATTATAGTTTGAAGGGGCCAGAGGATCAGCACAGGTGAAATCCCATTATAAAGGCTTCCCCTAAGAAGAGAACAAGAGTTTTTCCATCCGGTCTTTTAGTAATAAAAAATAAACCAGGTTCTAAAACACACGGTATATTAACCTTATTAAAAAAGTGACGATATTGCAAGAATTTGACAAACAATGTAAGGGATGCCTACCAAAACTATTGAGAGTCTTGCATTTGCTGCAAATGTAGGGAGTTGAAAAAGGGATTTTACTAAACTACAAAGCATATTGAAAACGCTTCGTTAGGATGTAATTGATTATTTAACTTACTAGGGGACGCCTCTAACCATTCATGACCTGAATTGTTTAAAGAGCTAAAAGGATTTGTGCGTTGTGTTTTCACTCTGTAAAAGGTAAGCAATATTTAACGCTAGACACATATCCCATTCTTTTTGATCACCTGCTTCAGGGTATGACCTGGTAGGGCCGGCCTCAAATGCCCAGGTAGTTAAGGCTTGAAAAGATTCGAGTTATTTGTGTTTTTAAAGATTGTATTCTTAAGGAAAAGGAAGCAAGGAAAGCGACAAGCGCTATATTTCTGGGTGACCTAACCCCAAGTCTACCCAGCTTGCCTGGTAGGGTAAATTGAACGTAATTATCTAAATAGAATTTTTAATTAAAAAGATTTTCAAAAATAAGGTGCTCAAATTTTTTGAGCAAAGAATTAAAAACAAACGCTCCGGATGTCCGGAAGCAAAATTGCTATTGAGAAATTAAAAAAACATTTTTCAAAAGAAAAAAAGTCTGATGAATACATCAGAGGGTAACATTCTTAAATTGCACTGGTTTTTTACTTAGTTCTTGACCTCTAACAAATAACGATCAATTATTTTTTACATAGATTTGAAATAAATTTTTCGTTGCAAGATTTGAATAAATATGTGTTACAGAAAGGGATTCACCTATCATAAACAAATTTTATAGTAATAAAATTGCGTTTTTCATAAATGGTTATTTTTTCTAGCTATTAATTTTTTTTCTATACCTTTTAATTAACATTCAAAGGTTTTAGTGCCGGTCATAGAGACCCATTGGCGGCACTAAGCCGACGGCGCCTAAAATACGAACTTATGTTTATTGCTTTTACCCCCCACTATTTACCAATAATATTTGAGCCTCCTAGCAATGCTTTGTTGTGCTTATGAACGGACCGGCCCTGTCACCGCGTATAAGCTAAAATAATATTTTTTTTATTTAAAAAAAATTTAATTAGATTTTAAACTTAATAATGTAATTCCATTAAAGGCATTTCAAGAAATTTAAATTCATGGTATGTTTTTAATAACAAATTTGTGATACTAGAGCCGGCTAGGAAAAAACTTTTAAGGCATTCACGGTTCATATTTTTTATAAAGGAATATGCACGTTAATTACACTGATTGAGGCTTATTTTTTACAAATAAACGGCCTATTAATTAGTAATATTAATATATGTTTCCGGTTTACTACGGTTAAAAAAATTTTTAAAAATATATATACTTCACGAAATTATTTAACATGCCATTTTGAAATTTAAACTTGACAGATTAGAGGCATAGACTTTGCAAATAAATTTTGATTATATATGCCCGTTTTAATTTTTGTGGAATGAGCTTGACAATATGACTGGAAAGTTATAAAAGAATTTGCTTAAAATATGTGAGAGCTTGGGATGATAATTTCATTTTTTTCAAAGGCTTAAAACACATATAACTTATATTCAATTTAATGGAATTAAAGTTAGCGGTGGACCAGAGTATGCGATAAAAAAATTTTCATAACAAAGGTCAACACAGTTTTGAGAGTTATAATCTAATTAAGATTAAACCTGCCATCTAAGGTAAATTTGTTCACGGTTTTTAAAAATAAAACTTAGTAAGTCAGCTATAATTTAAAATTTTAGAAAAAAATATCAAAAAAACAAAAAAGATTCAAAAACAAAAGTAAATTAAAATTTTTTTTTGCATTTTTACAACAGATAAAGTATTAATAATAATCTTCAAATAATATTGTAATTAAAAACTAAATATATCGCGTTGTGTTTAATCTTGGGCGCAAAATATTCCTTAACTAAATGCTGAAGCTTGATATACAAAATAATATTTCTCATTATTTGAGATGATAGTAAATATTAGTTTCAAGGGATTTTTATATGATAAAAATTACTTAAGTTTTTTTCTTTTTAGGATATTCTTGAGGTCAAAATCTGTCAATTTAATCAGACCATTTTTTGATGGATAAGGAGCCGAAGGAGGAAACTAAGAATAACGGAATATATAAATAGGATAAGGCTACCGTATGCATGCTTTTATGTTTTTATAAATTATTTTGTAACATCGATATTTGTTCACCTGTGTTAGGACGCACTTATAATGCCTTTAATTAAGGCAATTGAACCGGTTAAATACATGAGTAATCATCTACCAAGTAGCCTAGTAACGCTTTTTTGTGTAAGGGGGTGGAATATTGATCGGATTCCATAGCCGGCCTATAAATAAACTGGGATTGGGATTATTAAATACATCAGTAATCAGTAATTCCTAAGAAACAGACAAATCAGTTCGTAAATGAGGAAAAGGTTGAGAGGAAATTAAATTGTATCCACACTGATGCCCCCATATTTCATAATTTACCGGTATATGCAGGGGGGCTAAAAAACCACCTCCTTAGAGCCTTTTCTTTATTGAGGCCGCCATATTAGGGCTTTGGATTTATTACAAATTAACGGGGCAATGGATATTACCCATTTGATAGTTTGCCTGAAATAGAAATATATTAAAACAATTTATGTGCTCATGGGTCATAGATGAAAGTAATTGTGTGATTTGTGATCGGATAAGTTGGAAGAAGACTCTATCAAAAAAGAGTTATGCATCGCGTCCTAATCTCATTTAAATTAGGGCATACAATGATGAAATGAGTTATCGAGGTTTCATTACATTAGGGGCAATTTGACATTAACATTGCGTGTTTGGTCAGTTTAGCTTTATATAAAATTCCACTTGTTGTTAAAGATTTTGTTCCTCTTGCAAATTTAACACTAGTAACTGTAAATATAATTTATAAAATCAAAATGATATTCACAATGAAAAAAAAAATAATTTTTCATTTTGCTTTGTCTCGCCCTATAAATTTAGGAATTAAATCAAATTTTTTTTATGCTTTGTTATCATTAGGATATAATTTAATTTTTTATAGTTGTTTTATAAATGGAAACTTTGTTTAAATGGCCAAAAATATTGCATTAATTTAAAGCGAATCTCTTGAATTTCTATTTAATAGATCATTAAAGAAAAACAAAAAACTCCCGTCACAAACGATATGCCTCTAGCTAGGGTCGACCCTGGCGTTTTGAATATCCTTTTAGGGGTAAAATATATTTAAACCCTTATTTAAATTTGTGTAAACCAAAAAGTATGTAACATATAAAAATTTTATGTAATTTTATTTTGTTTAACAAATCTACTGATTTTTTATTATTATTTATTGCAAGTGTTGTTTTTTAAAGTTGGATCAATAGATGAGTCTGAAAAATTAAAATGTAAAATTTTTATGAAATTAGAAAATAAAGCCTTTAAATTTGATTTTGATGTAAAATGAAGAGTTTAAGCTCTTTTTAATTTATTAAAAAAACTGAATTTTAGGTTTTATTGAGTACTGTAACCTAAGGTTTAATTTTCTATATTAATCAGTTAAATTAGCCCATTATGGTTTTTTTAAAACCCTACAACATTTCTATTTATCGAAAGATACTTTGATAACTTATATCTATTTAGCCCGATCTACCCAGATGGGCTCAAATAAAGGCCTCTAGCAGGTACAAAAAATCGGGCGGCGTAAAATCTAATTAAAAAAAAATTTTTTCATTGCGCAAAAGTTTTTAGTTCCTTTACAATTAAAAGGTGTTAATAACAAGCCTGCAAATGCAAGAGGAAACCTGTAGTAATTTCCAAACATTTTTTTATATTGTAAGGAATGGATTAAAGGGGTGGGTGGGGGGGGGGGGCTTACCCGTCAGGGCTTTGGTTTTTCTATATTCATCAGGTTGCCCCACAGTAAAATGAGTACAAGCTACCTGGAATTTTAAGCCCAGACTAGATATAAGCCTTTAAGATTTTGTGAGGGACATTCACTCATTTATTAACCAAGCTCAGCATTGCTAAAATTTATTGTTGAACATCAAGCTTGTAAGAGCTTATGGTCCTCCTACTTAAAAATATAGATACTATCAAAGCACTAATAAATAAAAATAAGAGAAAAGTAGGAATATTGTGATTCCAAATCGAAATTTATGAAAATTTAAAACGATATATAAGTATTTTAATAAGTTTTTGTGCCACTTTGTTTCATGAGAAAATTTGTATATTATTTAACAAATATGAAATTTTTTCAAATTTATTTAATTATCTTTTCATTAAGGTTTTGATCAGAAGATATTATTAGCTTAAAAAAAACATTTTTGACTCAGTTGTTACATATAAAAAGATATAAATATTTGTTAAAATTAATTTTTAAATTTACAATATGTTTTACATTTTCATCTAAGGCAGAAAGACATATTACGAATTTAAACTATATTTTTATGCATAAACTTATTATTTTTCTATCTTTCTTATAGCAACTAACAGACGAGAAAAATGAAGAATTTAAAACAAAGCTATTAGAGTAATTTTATTTTAGAAATTATTTTGACATCTATATTTATTCATCCATTTTGAAGTAAAATACAGTAATAATGTATTTTGTGTTTTATAAAAAGAATTTAAAAACTCGTGGTATTAAAGTTTTCACCAACTTGCTTAATAGAGGACGTGGCTTAGCCAGCAAGGCCATGCCTTCTTTAACTTAAGTTGGTGATTCCGCATGGGTTATTAAATTAAACTCTCAAAATAGACGAGTTTAGGATATGTTGGAGAATTTCTCATACATCTATTACCAGGCTCGACGTTGCTTATCTTGAGTATATCACATGTGCTTAAGTTCGTTTAAATTCCAATTAGAAATTGATATAACTTTAATTATGGTTTAACGCAATAGCAATTATGAAAAGACTCATAGAAATATAGATTTGAGGTAAAAAAGGCTCGTCAAATTTAAATTTTTTTTTAGTTGAGGGCACACCTTTTGTCTAGGGCGGATTGAGGGGAGGTCAAAAAGGGGCATTTGCCTCCCATTAGAAATTTTTTTTATTTTTATGATGAAACTAGCGGTTGTATTTATATATCTAACATATAAAAGGGAATAGAAATCAATGAAATTGCTTTTTTTGGAATATATACAGCCTTATAAAAATAATTTTGCAAATAAAATATCAATGTTAAAGTCAAATTTGTAGTTTAAAAAAAATTCTTGTCCCTTTTTAGAAAAGTTTCTGCATACGCCCCTGCCTTTTGGTTGTTCTCCCAATCTATGAAAAACTTAATATTTTATACAGAAATTGGCTAAACGTACCCGTATGTTTTATAAATATTGTTATATTAGAGTGCTATCCAGTTCGCCTGACGTGTTGGAAATTTTTAAATGTAAGCGGACGTGTGAAAATCACCAAATGTGTCTAATACCCGACGTCTCAAAATGGGGAGTTATTCCGGAAAATAGCAAAACGGAGTCAAAATAAAATAAAATAAATTTTTTTTTAAAAATCATTTTTTTTCTTTAAAATTTTTATTATGTAAGGTGATTTGAAGTCATTATTTTCTGTTTATTTAATAAATCAATTATTTAGTAAATAAATGGGTTATATTCATTTGAAGTCTAAATTTATTTTATGCTAACTCAAAAAAAATCATCACATATTGACAAAGTACAATTAATACATTCTGGAAAGTTGATACATTAAAACATGCTTTTTGATTTCCTCTCAATCAAAATTTATTCAAAAAATAGCCCAAGACTCTTTGAATTTTGGCCTATCAATTAAATGTGATATTTATGTATATTATTATTAAATCTATTTTTTTATTTTTTTGTTTTTACAATTTACTTTTTCTAATACTATGTTACTCAGCATTGATAGAGAAAGGTCTTAACACTATAATTGAGCTGAATAAATGATTAAAATATTATATTTTAAGAGCCCCGGAATTTTTTGAAATCGGTTTTAATCTAATGAATTGCTTATAATAGCGCAGCATTGGGTAAAATTTCTTTCTGTTATTCAAAAAAAATAAAAATGTTGAAATTTTAGTAGCAATAATAATAACATTTAATCTAAGTAAGGCCACGTGCAAAGTTAAGTTTTGAAAATCAAATTAGTATTTTTTTGTCGAATTACATAAAATTTAGTTAGATAATTATTAGTGTAATGTCAAACTTCCACAGACTTAAATAAATTGTTTATTAATATTAATTTTATTGTTTTCTTTATAGTTATAAACGGCTTTTTATCGAAAATATAAAATAACGTTAAACATTTTTTCTTGTCATTTGAAATACGTGAGATCTTAAGAATTTTTTAAACACTTTTATACCAATAAAAATAAGACTAAATTTTAATAGCATCTTCCACCTGAAATTTAAAGTCCTTTTATTTGTTTTTCTTCGCATTGTCGAACAATAACATTGTTTTTTTTTGCCATTTAGAAATATAAAATATAATATCATAAGTTTTTTGATATAATTAATTTATTTCTATTTTCTGTTAACGTTTGATTATACTTCAGTCGAGCTAAATTTTACCTTTTTCATCATTATAACAAATTTCCTCGTAGGAATTGCTAACTTTACCTAAAAATAAAAAAAACATATTTTTACAAAAATATTAACTGACATATGTGGTATCTTCCAAACAAAAAAAAATGCTTTATAAAACATTCGGCGAATATCTTAAAAAAAATCAACTCTTAATTTTAATTTTGTAAAAATTTAATCCAAAATTTATTAAAGCTTGGGGTTGTAAAACAAAAAAATTATTTTTGAATTTTGATTTATATTAAATTGTTTTTCTAATGCAAAATTTAATAAATATTCGTGTAAGATATTTAAAAGAAATATATATTGCCCAAGTTGTAAAGCTTGGGGGGGTTTCAAAAAAAAATTTTTGCCGACTTCGGCGGCATAGTGCGGGCACATAGTGTTTTAGTTTGAAATCTACTGATTCTTATGATTGTTACTTAATTTTGCTTTCTAAAATTCGAGTAATCATTAAGGACTTTTATAATTAATGTTTATATAAACAAACATTGGTATTTAGAAAATTATATTATTGATATATTATATGCAATAAATTTTTATATTTGAATTGTTAAATATTTTACATAGTGTATTTAAAATCCGTGATTTTTTAGCATGTTAACAAAAACAAGCGGCGATTAAATCTTCAATCTACGCTATTAAATTTTATATCTAATACGCCAATGATTTAATTGGTATTTTAGTTTGGGGGGGGGGGGGGGATATGCACTAAAAATTTTCAATTTGGGTGGGGATATGGCATGCTTGGAGGGGGTTTTATCCCTAAACCCCCTTCCCCCCTCTCCTAGGCCAATGTATATTGCCACTGACAAACAACGTTTTATCGTTTGGTCAAAATAAATGCTTCTTTCGGTATTTTAAGTTATTTTTTATGTTTATGTTTGGTACAATTTTTAAACACAACAATTAGAAACATTTGAATATCTAAATAGAGTGGCCTTTTTATGGTAAAATTTTGTAAATCAGGGAAATTGTACAAATTAAGTTTGATATTATAAAATAGATGGCTCGCATCTGTAAAAAAAATTATTTTACCGCTGTAAAGCAATAATGTTGCTTAAATTTTTTTAAGTTTTAATTTAATTTTAGACCAAGTCAAAACTCACCTATTTAAAATGCTGTACCACAGTAAAATTTTGTTATATGTAAATCCTTAAAATTTAATTTTTAATTAAGCGATATTTATAAAAAAAAATATTACAGATAAATCAATTAACAATTAAAAAATTGGCACATTTATCTTTTTTTCATATTTCAGTTTATCCTTAACCCTATTAAAATTAAGCTTATTCACATAGTGTTCTATTAGTTGCTAATCAGCAATTTTTTTAAGGTCTTAGGAAATATATAAAATACGAAATAAACTTACTTAAAAATATGGAAGAACTCAGGCCGCGCTATCTAAAAAAGAGTTAACTAATTTTTTTTACCCACGGCAATATGTATAAAAAACATTTAAAAAAAAATTTTCTACCTTAATATTAATTGTTAGTTATAATAAACCAGTGTTTTTTCATATATATTCTTCCAAATTAGCATACTTATACAATTTGTTTTCATGATAATCAATCATCTTTTAATATTCATTTTCTAAAATCCAAAGTTTTAATTGATTCATTTTTATCATTCATATATAATATATTTATAAGTTTCATGCGAACTGATACCAAATGATAAAATTACACTTACAATTAATTTTTGTTTTAGATTTATTTCGAATAAAAATTTAATAATGAAAACCGATAAGAGAAAAATCAAAAAGTGTGTGCCAAGAAAATATAAAAGTGTATGTATTTTTTATTGGATTAGATGACAATTAATTGAAAAGAGTATTATCTGAATGAATATGTAAAAAATTGAATAACAATATCTATATCATGCATGGCCGAATCAATTAACTCAAATTCATATAATTGATAATAATTGGCATAGCCAAGTCATTATAAGATGGATCAACATTTTTGATATAATGGACTAAGACAATTGTCAATTCTCATATCTTTTTAAGCAATTGATATTAGCAATTAATTTTAATTCACATATCCATTTTATAAACGCAATCATTTTTTTATTATATGAATGTAATAAATTACTATATATTGTTAAAAATAAAAACTTTGAACATGGATTTATTGTTGTACATGTATATTATTTGTCGTGACCGAAGGTCACGACTCGGGAAAAAATTTTTCTGCCCCCTTACAAGTTTTTTTTGCCTTCTCCAAAGTGGAAAAGCTAGAATCGGGCATGCTCTTATATTTATTTTTCCACTTTAATAACATTAATTCCTTGATCTAAAGTAACCTGCCTCACAATCTATTCTACCCTTAATATTTTACCCACGTAACGATTAAAGTGAATATGTTTTCGAAATATCTTAATTGTTTTTTATTAATTTTTTCAAAAAATGTATTATTGTGCATAAATTTGACAATTTTTTTAAGTTCCTTTACAAATAAAAATTTTCAAAAAATATAAAAAAATATTTTTTAAACTTGCCTTAAACTTGGCCCAGCCCAAACTTTACAATTTCTTTTAAACAAATTAGCGTAATTACGTTTATTCTACAATTTTTGTTACTTTTCAAATCAAATCCATTGAAAATTGCGGTGTCTAAATTCAATGTCACTACAAAAAAATTTATTATTGAATAATCAAAAATCTGTTTGTTTGACCTTCCTGATAAATTGTAATTTAAGCTGGTTCATTGGCATAAGCATAACCCAGTATGTAAAAACTAAATAAATATAACCAAGTTTTTTTTATGTATGTTTTTTTTGTATAATTTAGAGTTTAGAAGCATGTTTAATGTCCATTTTATATTAAATATATACAATATGCCGTAATATCCTCTTTTTGTAGAGTCTTTTCCGTTTATTGCCATTAAAGTTCCCATATGCAATATTAAAATTTTGCCTAAAATCGAATTTTTTTTGGTTTATATTTCTTCTTTATTTTTATTTTGCACAATTAAGCTAAAAAATATTTTACAATCCCTTTTTTAGGAGACCTTAAGGAATTCCAAAATATTTAAATATACAAAAAAATAAATTATGCCTTTTAGGTCTAATTTTATTCATTTTAAATGGTTAATTTTTTTAGTAGAACCTACAATATCTCATTTTATTTTTTAAACATATTATTTTACTAATTCATTTTTATAAATATATTTTAATATATATGTATAGAAGATACCTAATAATATGTATTGATGTTTTTAATGTCTACCTCATATTACTATTTTCTATATTTCGATGTTATCATCATATTCATTAGATGTATGTCCATTAGCAGTTAATAATTATTTTCATTATTACGAATAAAGATTCGATATAGTTTAATTTAAATAGGTAACAAAGTTTTACAAAATTTTACAAAACTTCTGTGAAGATTTTAAAAATTTGAGTTACAGTTAAAATAAAATAAAAATAGGCCTTTCTTCACTATTTTTGGGGAGTCACAAAATGTAAGGTTACGGGTATTTTGTCATTTTTTCACTATATCGGATCAATAGGGTCAAATCTTAATGAAAAACACGTTTAAGATTATAATAAAAACAAAAAGGATTACAGGCTTTGAAAAATGTAATTAAATTTGCAATAAATACTTACAAAATAATATTTGTTATCAATTAATACATGCTTTAATTAGCCTTTTTCTAATTAATTAGTTTAAAAAACGGCATATATAATTATAAAATTTATAAGATCTATTAAATTTATAAACTAATATTTAATTGTAAAATTCTTTAACCTCATTACACCATTTAATTTAACCTTGTAACTTAATTAACGGTCACATAAACTACTTTGAATTTGAATCCTTTATATACAATATATTGTTTGGCAATCAAAAAATCCCCAAAAATAGCTAGTTAAAATATAAGATAGGAACCACAACATCTTTCTTCTTCACATATTACCAAGTAATATTTCAAAATCATCAAGAAAAAATCATTTTTAATGCTAATCACGGGAATATAAATTCATTGAAAAGTTTTAATACAAGCTGTTGATAAACAAACATTATTTACAGCGCGCACTTATAAAAATTAGAACAAGTTTTTTTCCAAAATGACCAAGGATTCTAGAATTATTGGAATTTCGTTGTGTTCTTCTTAGCTATTATGTCAAAAAGATTTTCTGGACGCTCAAAAAAGCGGAAAAGTACGAGCAGCAACCAATCATCACAAACGGGAACTGATACGGAAACTAAAGGTCGTTCGAAAGACGAGTTTGATATTGTTAAAGCCATAGATGGCGCAAATTCTTCGGCTACGACTTCTGACACGCTGTTGCCTAGAGGAAAATATTTTTTGGGAGATACAGCTAAAATCTAAGGGGACGAACGAGAGGAGATAGAAGACAAAAAGAAATAATTCAGTTTTTCGAAATTTTTAGTAAAAATATGTGGCAAAATTATCAAGATTTCCTCAACCCGCGATTGGTATGGTGGGGTCCATACGTTTCCGTTTATTGCCATTAAAGTTCCCATATGCAATATTAAAATTTTGCCTAAAATCGAATTTTTTTTGGTTTATATTTCTTCTTTATTTTTATTTTGCACAATTAAGCTAAAAAATATTTTACAAACCCTTTTTTAGGAGACCTTAAGGTATTCTAAAATATTTAAATATACAAAAAAATAAATTATGCCTTTTAGGTCTAATTTTATTCATTTTAAATGGTTAATTTTTTTAGTAGAACCTACAATATCTCATTTTATTTTTTAAACATATTATTTTACTATTTCATTTTTATAAATATATTTTAATATATATGTATAGTAGATACCTAATAATATGTATTGATGTTTTTAATGTCTACCTCATATTACTATTTTCTATATTTCGATGTTATCATCATATTCATTAGATGTATGTCCATTAGCAGTTAATAATTATTTTCATTATTACGAATAAAGATTCGATATAGTTCAATTTGGATAGGTAACAAAGTTTTACAAAATTTTACAAAATTTCTGTGAAGATTTTAAAAATTTGAGTTACAGTTAAAATAAAATAAAAATAGGCCTTTCTTCACTATTTTTGGGGAGTCACAAAATGTAAGGTTACGGGTATTTTGTCATTTTTTCACTATATCGGATCAATAGGGTCAAATCTTAATGAAAAACACGTTTAAGATTATAATAAAAACAAAAAGGATTACAGGCTTTGAAAAATGTAATTAAATTTGCAATAAATACTTACAAAATAATATTTGTTATCAATTAATACATGCTTTAATTAGCCTTTTTCTAATTAATTAGTTTAAAAAACGGCATATATAATTATAAAATTTATAAGATCTATTAAATTTATAAACTAATATTTAATTGTAAAATTCTTTAACCTCATTACACCATTTAATTTAACCTTGTAACTTAATTAACGGTCACATAAACTACTTTGAATTTGAATCCTTTATATACAATATATTGTTTGGCAATCAAAAAATCCCCAAAAATAGCTAGTTAAAATATAAGATAGGAACCACAACATCTTTCTTCTTCACATATTACTAAGTAATATTTCAAAATCATCAAGAAAAAATCATTTTTAATGCTAATCACGGGAATATAAATTTATTGAAAAGTTTTAATACAAGCTGTTAATAAACAAACATTATTTAACTTACAGCGCGCACTTATAAAAATTAGAACAAGTTTTTTTCCAAAATGACCAAGGATTCTAGAATTATTGGAATTTCGTTGTGTTCTTCTTAGCTATTATGTCAAAAAGATTTTCTGGACGCTCAAAAAAGCGGAAAAGTACGAGCAGCAACCAATCATCACAAACGGGAACTGATACGGGAACTAAAGGTCGTTCGAAAGACGAGTTTGATATTGTTAAAGCCATAGATGGCGCAAATTCTTCGGCTACGACTTCTGACACGCTGTTGCCTAAAGGAAAATTTTTTTTGGGAGATACAGCTAAAATCTATGGGGACGAACGAGAGGAGATAGAAGACAAAAAGAAAGTATTCAGTTTTTCGAAATTTTTAGTAAAAATATGTGGCAAAATTATCAAGATTTCCTCAACCCGCGATTGGTATGGTGGGGTCCATACGGACACCAGCCTTTTTTTAAATGATGATATCGATTGAGATACGTTATAAAAAATTAAATAATTTTTCGCGTATAAACCAAACTAGAAGTAACTTGATTTTCTGGATAGGTTGAAAGAAGTTTGATACTTAAATTTTATAAATAAATTGAAATTAAAAATAGTTATGTGAAAAAAGTTAAGCAATATCTATGAAATCTGTATACTATATTTTATTGTAACCTCTCTAATACTTAAACCAGGGCCAGGCACATTTACTCAATACTATAACATAACAAAATTTTTAGATATAAAATAAAAAGAGATTTTTTTTACGAATTAGATATTGAATTAAACTTTTTAAAGAATACACATTCAAAAGTTTCCTTTATCCATTTAAAATAAAACCACAAAAGGCTTTAACTTTTTCACTTCGAATTGAATATTGAACAGAGGTGTTTTTGTGAGATAACGGCGAATCAAACCTGTTATCTTAGGAATTTTTAAATCGGTTTATAGTTTCTCATCAAAATTAGTTAGCAGTAAACATTGAAACCTAAATGTTAGAAAAACAAAAAAGAAAAATATTATGTGGTATATACGCGGAATATTTTATTATATGTATGATGTAAGAGCTTGAAATACCTATAAATTTTAATCCTCCGTATTTATGATGATAATTATAAGTTAAAAGAGAGTTTCATATAAAAAGGAGGTAAAATTTTTCCTCTTAGGTATTCTCACGAGGTAAATGAGTCAATTTACTCCAAAAACCATTTTTCGTAATGGATGAATATAAGGAGCCGTAGGCTGAAACTAAGAACAACGGAAAATATGTATGAGGTAAGGCCCTCATAGGGATGGATTGCCCTTATATTATACTTATATTTTCTGACATTAATATTTCCCGTTTAATACTCGTCAAGTTAATGGTTACATTTGCCTCTTGAGCTAAGTTTAAAGCCTAAAAAATTTTTACTTTAAGCATATCGCTTAGGTCTTATTGCTTAAGCAAGCCACTCAGTAGCTTCAAAGTTGGTGCTAACTCAGCAGCATTATAGAAATAAGCCGCGCAGGAGAAAATGCCAAACCTAGGTGCTAAATAGATATAGTGTAGGTTATTTGAATCAGCACTTTTTATTGGAACATCTTTTCTAATTAGTTTACTGCTATACCTCCCCCTTCCCCTTCCACATATAGGATATTTTACAGCTGTATAGTTGGTTTCCCAAAATATAAATTAAAGTTCGTGGATTATTTGTGACTTAGTGTCTAAATTGATCTAGTTTGCTCTATATTCAAAAAGTTGTGATAAAGTTGAAGCATTTCGATATTTTCGTCTATTAATAATTGAAGTATTTGAAAACATACGTATGAATAACACTAGACAACAAAATTTGGACGACCCAAAGCAACGTTTATGGCAACTATGGTTTTTGGTCAAGTTTTTGGCGCTGATCGCGAATATGAAATCAGAATCTTAAAGGCCTCAGATTTTTAGTTATTCGGTGTCAAAGTTGAGACTTTTCAATTTTTAGGGTATTTTGGATTTCTATATCATAAAACCTATGGGTAGTAACAAAAGTTTAAAAATATATTTAGATAACGAAAACATTCATTACACTGGACAACAAAATTTGGACGACTCTAAGCATCCTTTATGGCAACTATGTTTTTGGTCGAGGTTTTGGCGCTGATCACGAATATGATATCAGAATTTTAGTCAATGCGTTAGGTTTTTAGTTATTCAGTGTCAAAGTTGAGATTTTTCAATTTTTGGGGTATTTTGGGCTTCTATATCATAAAAGCTATAGCTAGTAACTAAAGTTTAAAAATATATTTAGATAACAGAAACATTCATTATTAACGTAAGGAATTTAAATTTTTTCACAAAAATCAATTTTTTTTTATTTTTTCAATTTCATAAAATTAGTGGTTTTTGTCATTAAATCCGTTTTATCCTAAATAACTTAAAAGTAAATTGCTATTAATTTTAGGTAATAACCCTTTTTAGATATGTTTTTTAGCAGGAATCTCAATATGCCATTAGATTTTTTTGAAAATTAATAGTTAAAGAAATTTTGTAAATTTTTTTCTGAAATTTGGACGCGGTTTAAAAAAAATTGGAGGCATTAAAAAAAACTAGTCCTAGGAGCGTTATCGCAAGAAAATTCAACAAACCTCAAAAAATCGTTGATGTTGTTTTAATGTTTTTTTTGATGTCCAGTGTTATCAACGTAAGGGGTTTAAATTTTTTTTAATATTTAATTTTTTTTAATTTTTTTATTTTTGTAAAATTAATGGTTTTTGATACACTCCGTTTTTTGATCCTAACTTGAAAGTAAATTGCTAAAAATTTATGTAATAACCTTTTTTAGATATGTATTTTTTTAAGGAATCTGAATATGCCAATAAAATTTTAGTGGAAATAATAGTAATAAAAATATTTTAAATTTTTTTCTGAACTTTAGACGCGGTTTAAAAAAAAATTGGAAGCTTTAGAAAAAAAACTAAAGTCGAGATCGTTATCGCAAGAAAATTCTCTACAAAACCCTTAAAAATCGTTTATGTGGTTTTTTTTTGTTGTCCAGTATAAAATAAAGTATTGAAGCAGTTTAAATATTTTTGAGCTAGGAGTGAGTAGCTCTCTCATTCCCACAATGAAGTTCATTGCAAACGGAGTTGTAACTTCTTAATATTAGCCAGCAAGAAAAAAAATGAATTAATTTGCAAATAAAATTGGCTAAATATTCGGCTTTAATGAATGAGGAGTAAGAACTCAGCTAAATTTAACATCAAAAAAACTAATTTTTTATTTTAACTTGTGTATGGTTATCAATCAAAAGAAAAATTTCGGCAATTTTATGTTTTTCCTTTAAAAGCTTGCTTAAAAAGATTTGTTTTGAAAAAAAAATTTAAACAAATTTAAAAAGATGGGCTAACAAAATATTATTCTCTTTTGGTACATTTTCCCTTGCTTATATCATCCTTATAAGTATTTTCCCATTGTTTAAAGAATCCGTTATTATCAGCTACATTTGATGTAAGGCTAGAAATAGTGGCTTCTACGACCTAGAAAAATGTTTTTTTTTTCAAATTGTAGTTTTGGTCACATTCAATCTTTCATAAAATTGCTAGTGAGTTCCTGCCATGCCGACGTGGTTTCAAATCTTTACAATGCATATTCAATTAAAGCCAATTTTAAGGATAATATGGCTCCCTAAGTTTTTAGTATTCGCTAATGAATAGATCTCAGGGCGCGTTCTGACTTATGACATATTTTATATTTAAAATTTTATATTTTTTTATTTTGAACTTTACATTGAAACTGAATTAGCATTTTTTAAAATATTTCTTTAAACCGTTTGCAATTTTATATATTTAGTGATTTTGTTAAATTTATAACTGGACAACAAAAAGCAGCATGAACGATTTCTAGGTTATGTAAAAAAAAAATTGAATAAAACTCTTGGGCTTAGTTTTTTCCTTAATCTGTAATTTTTTCAAACCGGGTCCAAAGTTCAGAAAAATATTCATATAATTTTTTTAATTATTGATTTCCCAAAATCTATTTACATATTCAGATTTTTTATATAAACCCCATCTAAATAAGGGTTAAGCTCAAAGTTTATAGCATGACGAAAACCTTTAATTTTTTAAAAATAAAAAAATAAGAAAATTAAATATTACCAAAAATGTACGAATATTTTGGTAATCTTAATATATTTACTTTTGTTACTACCAAGTTTTAAAAATATAAAAGCCCAAAATACCCCCAAAGAAAATTCCAACTTTGACACTGAATAGTTGGGGCATTTGAAAGAATTTTAACTTCTTATTGGTAATTAGCACTAAAATTTTACCAAAGGCGATAGTTGCCATAATTGATAATTAAGGTAGTCCACATTTTGTTCTAATAGTGTAAACATTTATAATGGAGTAAGTTCCATTATGTATTAGGATAGTGATAATATATTTCTGTTAATATTAGTGATGAAAACTAATGTTTCCTTTTGGCCCTATAGCCATTTGGATAAGGTTTTGTTCAAACAAAAGAGATTCAATTTACTTTATATGAATATTTGTAAAAAATACATCGTGTGGGACTGGACGAGTAAAATAAAATAGATAATTTAGCCAATCGATGATGATAATGGGGAAACAATAATTCCTCTTTACTTTGTCGTTGTCCAAGCTTTAACAATTCAAACGTCAAATAAAGATTTCCTTTATATCAATATGTTAATCGTATTAAATTTAACAATTTTAAAATAAATTGCTTTGTGCAACATTTAACAATCTATTTAGATTTAAATTAAAAACCCATTGGTGTAGTACATGTAGGACATTCTTTCTATTTTAATGTAAAATAGTCGGTTAAAATCAGATTGTTTTATTTGATCTCGTGTGAATTTGATATATGTGTAGTAATATTGAAGAGTAGAAAGTTAGTAATAATATATCAACTAATTTCTTACTCCAGTTATAAATCAAGTTGTAATAAATTAACTATTTTATTTTAACTCTATACACAGGTCAACATTAACTACAGATCAAACTTGCCATCTTAGGGAATATCAAACCCGTTTACAGTTTTTATTAATCCTTAGGTTATAAACATTAAAAAGTTTAAAACTCAAAACATTCAAAAACAAAAATTAATTGAAATTTTATTTTGCTTATTTACAATATTTAAACTGCTAAATTTAAACTTCAAAAAAATATTTTCATTAAAAACCGATAATACATAGTGCCGTATTTAAGTTTCGCGAAATATTTTGTATTATCTAAATGCCGATGTAAGACCTTGACATATTAATAAAATTTATTTTCCATTGTTTGTGATTTAAAATATAAGTTACAAGGAATTTTTGCAAAATAGATTTTTATTTCTTTTTAGGGTATATTTAGATTGTCAATTTGGTCAAAAAAGGGAATTTTTTGTTATAGACGGATCAAAGGCGCCAAATACAAAAAAAACGAAAAACATATATGAGATTAGGCCATCATGGAAATGCATTCTTTTATCTCAATAATCTCGTTTCTCATAATTATTTGTTGACCTGTGTATAAATCTCATTGGCCTAATTTTTGGTTAAGACACTTTCAAACTCCACAAAATCTAATTTTATGTCTTATTACCAGATCGAACGATACACCCGGCACTTAGATAAGGAGCTCACGGAAATACCTGAAAATTGGAGAAAACTACTTTTTAAAATTAGTTAAGAAGCTCTTATTTAATTCATGTGCCATCTTTTTTCAAAAACAACAAAATGAGAAACAGTATTACTTTGTCGCAATGAAATAATAGAAGCTGAAACATTAAGTATTTCATAATTTACCAGTAAAAAAATTAATTTATATTTTGTTTTTTTTTTCAAGCCTCCTTTCGATAATTAAACCAAGTCAAGCCATGCCATGTTTTGTAATTCGTTAGGTATTTTCGTAATTTTTTGAATCTTATGCGGTTTCCAATATCTATCAAAGCGAGTGCATATACAAAGAAACCGAAACGAAAAAAATCCTATCCATGCGTTTATTAATCCTTATTTCAATTAAAAAAAATTTAAATGAATTAAATCTTAGATATCGATTAAATAACAGATAATATGTGCCTAAAAATAAAATTGTACAAAAGGTTAGTTGTGTAAAACGATTTTTAATTTTGCTATTCATAGTGCCACGTGTAAAGTAAGTTTAGATTTTCGTAAAATTTTAATAATTATATTTATTCCAAATTTTTTAAAAAAGAATTTTTTAGATAAAATTTGGCAACTCTACAAAAAATAGCGTTGTATTACATGAGTTTTTTAAATTTTACAAATTTTGCAAAAATGAAATATCACTTTGCACACCCTATTAAAAAAACATTGAATTAAAATGCCATAATTTAGATGCTAGCAACATTTTAATTTTCAATATAGATTTTAAAAAACGATATCAACACACGACGCAAAATTACATGGTATATTAATTATATTTAATTTATCTTTTGCCAAATGAGTTTTTATTTTTGTAAAGTTTTAATAATTGTAAAAAAATTTAAAAGTTTTATTATCAAATTTTTTAAAATAAAATATATTAAAAGAAATATTTTTTAAGCATAAACTAAATTTTGGCAAATTTTTTAAAATTACCGTTTTTCCACAAAATAGAAGTTTTTGTAATAAAAAATTACTTTGAACGTGCTCTTATATAACTGTTTGAATTAAATCAACCTGACATTAATAATCCTACTCGTATATTTATCATTCATTACTTTGGATAAATTGGTTAAAACAAAAAGTGGAACTCTATAAATTTTAAATTATATTTTGTTTGCCTCCGGGGCTTTGTACGATTTTTCAAAAATTTGCTTTATTCCACAAAGTAATATTTTTACTAAATTTTTAAATTTTAATAAATATCTTTGAACGCGACACGAGCAACTAAGCCCCGACCCAAAACTTTTCATGTTTTTCTATTTTCTGCTCTGAAATAGGGGCTTAATAAAATTGCCCGTGTTGTAAAAACTATGATTATTTTATTTCATGTAGTGGCTGAAGGTGATATTCCTCGTGGTCATCGATATCGTATTGATCAGCTATCTCATCTGGGGTAAATTAAAATTTAATAAAACAAGTTCAGAATAAGCCGTTACATTGTAAATAATTACACACAGATTTCAATTAATTAAAAGCCTCAAAAAATTGGTTACTATTATTACGTTTAAATATCTGGAAAAAAAAATAATTTTCAGGTCGACAAATATTAATGTTAAAATAAGGAATTATTGAAACTGAATAGGATGAATTTCAATGATAACCTTTCCTCATATACATCTTCCGTTTTTTGTAATTTTTACTGCAGAGATGAAACAGCCATATTAATAAAATGACCAAAATTAACAAATTTGGGCGTCCTCAAAAATACCCTAAAGATAAAAGATTCATTTATTTTTTTTTGCACCTTGGAAGCGAATAAAGTTAGTAAGATTTTTTCATTCTGTTTAAATCTATTTAAGTAAGAATGAAAAAATAATTTATAACAAATTTATTCAGCATTTAGAATTTCTTTTTTTTGCTTCAATTGTAGATAAAAGTATTTTTCTTTTTTATTAAATTATAAACGCTTCCAAAGGTGAGCTAATTAACCTATAACGTATCCATATTTATAATTAAATTTCTTTATCTAATTTTAGATATATTTATGTGATATCAATACTGTCATTCGAGCTTAACATTGCTCCAACGTGTTAACGATAGAGGTCGCGTTTATAATCTTAATCTTATTCCGGAAAATCATTAGATAATCATAACTGCGATAACATGTAATAAGAGGGTTGACAAATCCACATAACCCTAATTCATCTTTTGCAACTATTTACTATATGTATGCGCAGCCATTTTATAATTATATGGCCACGTATATAATTTTTTTTTATGTTTTTGATATTTTTAAACTCTGTATTTTTGTAAAAACAAACATTTGTTTGATATGATTGACAAATATTCAGGCACACAAATTATTTGGATAATTAAAATAGTTGTTAAAAAAAATTTGAAAAAAATAATAATAAAAAAATATTAGAAAGTTAAAAAAGATTTTTAAGTTTTTTATTACATAAATTTCCCACTTTTTTGTGGTTTTGTGTAGGACGCGTGCTAAAATGATAAATTTATTCAGACAAATATGAAATTTTTTTGTTTGTCACCTTTTTAACGAAATTTCTAAATTTATTAATATTGAAATCATTTTTAAAAAAACAAATCTTTACATTTTCAAATTGAATTTAAAAAAACAAATAACTCATTCCGCACCCAATAGTAAAATTTATTTAATTTAGACTTTTTTTTATTGCGTTATAAGATATTTAGAGACGCTTAAAATAAATTTTACGTTTAAAGATATTTAGAGACGTTTAAAATAAATTTGACCATATATTAATAAAGTTTTTTTGAAAATAATTATTTGTAACTAAAAAAGGGGCAAAACTAGCACATTGCCCAGAATTAGTTTAATCTTATGTCTTTTTAAGACTTTATATAATCGAGTTTGTTTTTCTTATAAAAAACAAAACAATGATATTTAAAAAAAATTTGATTTAGAGGTCATTCTAAAAGATTAGATAAGAATATAGTTTGAAAAAACTTAACACCACCTACATAATTATATTAATATTTTTTAAACCTAATTAATCTAGTGGCCAAAGATTCAATTTTTTATCTAATATATTTAATTAAAAAAATGTAAGCAAATTTTTACGAGAAAAAAATGTTACTGTTAATTGAAGAAGCAAGCTGGTTGGGTTATCAGGGCTCAATTTATAAAATAACCACAAATTAATGTTTTTTTAAGATATTACCTTTAGACCACGTTCTATCCGCTTTTTATGTAAAATGTGTAACGAAAAATTCATGCCTAAAGGAAAACTAAACATTAATTCTTTTTCTACAAAGACACAAAAAATAGAGTTTAAATATGTTCATTTCTTTAGCGATAATTTGCCAACAAATTTTTTAAATGTTTAGTGGATTTCCGTGGTTGTTATACAACAAGTTTGTTAAATTTTTGGTGTTTGATTCCGTGCAAAGGCGACTTTTTACACCAACATATAGTCAAGCCATCAGCTGTGGGTAGTCTACCTAAGGTGTTCCTAGCCACCTAGGTTATCGAGGCGCAATATATTGCTTTTCTTTGGGGTAAAAAAGACAAAGTCCTAAACGCGTACGATACCTGAAAGATAGGAAACTTCATATTTACCCAATGATTAAAAAAACCTGTGGTATAGAAGTGTCCTCCAGACCATTTTCCCCAGTAGGGGGGACGCCTTACCCGGTAGGGCTGTGCCCTTTTTAACTCTACAAACAGGCCCCCGCAGAGTTAATTAAAACAGGTCAACAATTTTATGAGAGTTATGAGTTAACTACATAGTTCAAACCTGCCATCTTAGGGAATATCTAATCCGTTTGCCGTTTTTCCAAATCAAACTTAGTTAGTCTGGTATAAACATTGAAAATTTTAGAAAAAAAGGTTATAAAAAAAGATTCAAAAACAAAAATAATTAAAAAATTTATTTTTGCATATTCACACAAGGTAAACTGTAAGATTCAAACTTTAAATAATATTTTTATTTATTAAAACCCGATGATATATTGTGTCGTATTTAACTTTGCACGCGAAATATTTTGTAATATCTAAATGCCGATATATGAACTTGATAAATAAAATTTATTTTTCATTATTTGTGATTAAAAACATATGCGACAAGAAATTTTTATATGCAATGTAGACTATTATATTTTTTCTTCCTAGGGTGTATTTGGATCTGTCAATTTGGTCAAAAAAGGCCATCTTCCGTTATGGCAGATCTAAGGCCAAAGACGGAAGAAACTAAGAAAAACAAAAAGTGTATATGAGATTAGGACATCATGGGGTTGCATTCTTTTAAGTTTTCATAACAATCTCGTTTCTGACATTGATATTTGTTACCTGTGTAAGTTGCAACACACGCCGGTGACCTAGGTTTTTAGCCTTGGTTCTCAGATAAATTGGACGGCTTTAGGATCCGTAGACAGACACCCATCCAACTGCTAACTAGGCTCAACGTTGCTTAACTCAAAGTGCATAACACTACAAAATTCACATGAGCTCAAGGTCGGCCAACCTAACCAATAAATAAATGTTAAATCTCACAGTCAATTTATCTGTGCTGGCACACCCTACTAAAGCTAGTTAAAAATTGAACCTGTCAGAGGGGTACCCAAGATTTTTTTGGGGTGATGTAGAAGTAGGAAATATTATGAGGAAACATTTGAGGATACAACAAGATATGTGCCGTAAAATATGATCCTAATTTTTATTGTATTTATAACCTCAGGAGCATTGTTGTTTAACTAGGCGTGTTGAGGGCAACTCCCTTCTATTCTCTATGTGCATAATATATCTCCACTATTCTCAAAGTAAAATACCAATCAATCCACGGAAAATCTAATCATGAGAATCCTTGACTGTTAACTTTAAAACGATCCGGGGAATTGGTCCCTAAAACAATTAAACATCCTACCAAGCCTTAACCTAATAAGCTTGAATGCAAATCGGGATCTCCCAAGACACGATCTTTAACCTGTTACCAAACTATAATATATACTGATCTAATGATTTTAATTTTGACTTTCTTTGTTTTTAGCCTTTTTATTGCAATTATGCTGCTACCTTCCCTTCAACTTTTATCTTCAAGCACGCACGACCCATGATTGACTTATACAACCATTAGGCTGTTAGTAGAGAAAAATATGATCAATAATTTCTGATAGATGGAGTTTTTTTACGAATTTGTATACAAAGATCGTTAATATAATTGGAAATAATCTGGGTATGGGGAATAATTTAAAAGATTAGATTCTAAGGCTGTATGTCTTACATGAAATACACTTTAAGATCTCTTGTATAGATATAAAATCAAGTTACTCTATTTTGTGGAATTTATTTCTTATCGTACTGGCCATTTTATGTCCACTTTTGCTCTAACTGAAATGTGAGGTGTTTTCTCACAAATGTGTATGGCCAAGCTATTTTCGTTATGGTTGTTTGAATTTTTCTTTGTTTAATCCGCGAAATCACGGTTCGTACAGACCCCAGCACTATTTATATTTTGAATATCTCCAAAAACATAATTTATTGGGCCTATGATTTTTTTCTTAAATATATAATCAACAAAACTAGTGATTAAATTTTGGTATAGGTAATAACAAAATTTGTTTAAAAATTGAAATGGGGTCCATATAGACCTCACCCTCTGAATTTTAATGTTGAAAACCATCTTAATGCCTATATTTAAATTTGTAACCAAATATTCTAGTTATTTATTTAAACACTTTTAATTATTAAGTCAAAGTGTATGTATTGTATAGTAATAATATGAATTATTTTTTTTCTCTTCGAAATCGTTTTTATGGTAATTAATAGCCAAAAATAATTTCTTATATTACAAAACTTTTTTTTATAGAATTGTCTAAATATTTCTACTCGACGTAAAAACACAATTTGATTGATAATTGATAGATTTAATTATTTGACATGGTTTATTTATTATATAATATGGATCGTTTTCAGATTTAATAAAATTTGTAATTGACAAGTGATTACTTACTTGCATTAGTCTACAATTAAAGAGCACGTATTTCTCTTCAAATTAGTATTAAAGGTTCTTTAATAGAGTTATAGAGATTTGAAATTATGGTCCGTATGGACCCGACCATAGCATTCTCGAAAAATTTCTCACACTACCATTCGCTGGTTTAAGATATTGTTGTTCTGTACTTAAAATATATATCCGAATATTCCAAATATATTCCAACCAAGCAATTTGGGCTAAACCTATTTTTTTCTATCGTCTTTCCAGCTTGTTAACACTTATAGTTTTCCCACCACATTTAGATAAAGAGGCTTGAGCCGCTTTCTAGGTTCTGTTTTTTATACAGTCGCTTTTGATGTCCGACCACAAAATAGTTTTAAATAACGTATATATTCCTATAGTTTCAATCATTAAAAATGATCATCATTTCATCGTTATTTTTTTAAAAAAAAAACATGTTGTTTATTTTACTTTAAAGCAAAACTTTAAAACTACACTAATTAATGATTGTTCGTATCACTGTGCCCAATTTTTGTGCTGAAAAGTAGGTTGAAAACGTTCCTCTTATATTAATGTTTCTAATTCAACTTAATCCCGCCGGGTTTTTTTTGGGCCCACCGGCATTAAACTGGTCCGACATTCGATTCCCACTTTGATTTTTTACTTGATAAATGGATGAAACACATATGTCAAATGTATTTCGATTTAACTCCTTCAGGATAATCATTACCCGCCTGGTCCTTTGTCTTAAAATTTTACAGTTCTTTCCGGTGCCAGAATTTGGGATATATTTCTATAAATGAGTAATTTATCATCTACGTATATTTTTGAACCTTAAACTCTTGCAAATTTTTATCGTCACTTTATGCAGCGTTGACCCTGAATACAAAAACCATGTTTAGCAATAATGTATTACAAACATGAAACGTGAATTATTGGCGAATAAGCCCTTACGCGAGCTCAAAACTAATTCGCGCGAAAGAGATTAAATTGAATAATTTTTACTTTTTAAAAGTTTTTGTGAAAAATAAAATATTTTGTTTAATATAAAAAAAAACAAAAAAAACAACACCTCTCTGATAAAAAACACAGATGCATTAACTATAGATTTAAAATTTTTTTATAGAAGTTTTAAGATTCCTGCTAGGCGCAGACTCAATTGCCCTATGCTTTAGTGTCTAGACACCCGGAAACAATTTGTTAATTCGTTTGCCATCTTATCTATGTTAATTAAGCTCGATTGAGTTTAGAAACAAAATTTGAGAAGGCATTCCAATGATTTAGCCTTGCATTTGACCAGCCACCTTGGCTGGATTCTTTAGGGCAATTAACCTCTTATAAGGACATTTGTCGTAACAAAGAAAAAATTGCGACTTAAAAGAGTTTTATCCCCATTGACGCTAGAATTCATATTAGTATTAAATATTTTATTAATTATAGAACAATAAAGAAATTTTTATAAATAAATTGTAATTTTTAAAGATGTCAATTTTAACATTTTTAATTGATTCTTTTTGGATAGATGGAAATTTTACCAATTTAAGAATCCATAGAACCATTATATACAATAATATTAAAATATTTATGATGCAAAACCAAGATGATTAGAATACGGCCTTGATATTTTATTTTGCTAGCTCTAATTTAATAAACAAAAATGCCTAAAAATAATTTTATAAATTAAGAAAAAATATTTATTTTATCGTAGATTTAAGATCTTAAATAAAAAATTTTATTTATGCTTTTTTTGGATGTGATTGGACAAAAATGAATTAGTTGGTGAATCAAAATTAATAAGTAATACTTAAATATGGACTTCAGTGAGGACAATTTAATTTACCATATCAACATAACCTTATTTACGCACTGATCAATCTGTTATTCTTTAAAATTACGGGTGTATTTGATGATCCCAATCCCAGTATATTTTTAGGCTAGCTTTGGAATCAAACGAGCAAATTTTTCCACCTCATTACCAAAAAAATGGTTAATATTGATATTGTCATATCTAATATTGAAAATTCATTTCGTGCTAAAATGCGCCATCAATATTTTAATATTTTTACTTTAAAAATTGAAACAAACCGGCTTGCATAATTAATTATAAGTAGTTCAAATAAAAGTTATCAATTGCTTTTCCCATATAATTTATTTAAGTTAGATTAGTTATCATGATTAAAATCACTAGAATTATGTATTACATAGGTCAAATATTAATAAAACTGCTTAGATTGTGGTTACGGCAAAATAATATATGCTTATATATCAACATATATACTGAACTTTTATTTAAGAGTTATAATGTTACATTTCAGAACAATTTAAATTAAAAACTTGGAAACCGAAAAACAAGTGAAAATTATACTAGCACTCGATTAGACTAAGTTTTAGGCCACCTTTTATTTTCAAATCCATGCAATTTTATATGTGTAAAATATCTATATTAGTGGGCAAAGTGCAAGGGGTTTATTAGAACGTATATTTACTATATATATTAGAATTAAAAAAAGCATTAAAAGTTAGAATTAATGGTTATATATTTGACCTTTGAAATTACAAAATAAATACATTAAAATAAAAATAAAATTAGTTAGAATAAAAATGATAATGAAAATGTAAAAGGTTAATAATCAGTTGGATAAGTTTAATTTATTAAAAAAATCAACTAATTGCCCTTCAAACAATATGAAACTTTGACAAATTTAAATTAAAATTGATTTTATTATATAAAAATGTTTAAAAGGCTTAATAAAATAAATGCTAAACAACACGATATTTTTTAATTACCCGCAATTTATTTAAAAACTAAGTTTGTTAAAAAAATATTTAAAAAGAAACAAATCTATGAAAAAACTTATAAAAACTATATAGTTGCCTATAAAAAACAAGATAAACACAAAATTAATTTGTCTGTTCACTTTCAAATATCGATCCATCCGCAAATACCACTCTCAAATAATAAGCAACGCGAATCTTATCATACACACTATCTTGATATGCGAGATCAATGGAATCCTTTAAAATTTTAAATATTACATTACATGCAATGAAACTTTAAACTGTAAACTAATGACTTTAGTCGTTGTTTGACAAATTTTAACATTTTATAAATTTAATCAAAAAAAAAATTAATTAAACTTGTATCGCTACAATTTTGTAGGCAAAATATATTATTATGAGTTCATAAATTTTTAAATATGATTGTCTCTAATAATTTTTATTTAAGTTTATTTCTTTTTCAATTTAAATTAAAAAAAACATAGAACATAATCTTGAAAAATTGTGGACCTGTAAATCAAAAATGGCGCCAAAAAATAATATTATCTTTGGTTTACAGCTCCTTTGTAAGATGTATGATATAACTACAGTGATTAAACCTGCCATCTTAGGGATTTTCAAATCCATTTACGCTTTTTAATCAAACTTAGAAACTCATCTATAAAACATTGAAATTTTATAAAATTGCCAAAAAAAAATTAAAAAAATATTGAAATATTATTTTTGCAAATTTACCTTATTTACATTAATCTGTATTATGTATGCTACAAGAGCCTGTATACTCTAAACTATTATTGTTTATTATAAATGTAAGTTACAAGGGGTTGTATGTAAAAAAATTTATTAAATATTTTTATTTGGGGTATTTTCGAGGTTGTGAAATCTATCAATTTGGTAAGGGCATTTTTTGACTCGGAGAAATTTGAGATATGGCCATTATGGAAATGTATGCTCTTATATTTTCATAACCTTAATTTTTCTGACATTGATATTTGTTGACTTGAGTTGTATATAATAAACAAAAATTCACTATCCCATTGGAGGACTTTCTATTCTACCATTGCCATACTATGAGTATAGGCGCAGCATCCCAACGAACAATACTTGGGCGTCAAGCGATTGATAAAATATTAGTGTTTTAAGCTGAATAAATCAATATCTATTATCGTCGCATAAAAACTAACTTGGCACCATCTCTCACGGGCCCTAATTAGATTTGACCCAATTCTTTAATAACATCCCAGGCACCGTTCTCATGTAGCAACGCTCTTGATCGAGGTAATTGCAATAACTTTTTCCCAACCCCACTCAATATAATTTGATAAATGGGTTACCGTCCTGTACACCACGGTATCAGTTTTCACAGAGTTCCAACGGACTTTATGGAGCTCGTAGTATTTGACGTTCATACTAGTTATTGGATTCCAAGTTATATTTATGCGATTATTGATTGCGTTTCTGATTGATAGTCGGTCTAGATATACACAAAGTTGTTTAGGAGAAACAATGTTTTTCATACTGTAATGAGTTAAATGAAAAAGGCATATTTATTTAATTTTACAACTCAACTTTTTAATTTTTTAAGTATTATCAATTGTTTGTACTAATCTTTTAATACTATTCATAAATTTCAATATAGCAATCTTTTCTTTACCTCAATTTTTAGTTAGTTTTCTTCCTAAATTAATGACTTTTAACTTTAACATAAACTAAATTTTGTGATTAGGCTAATAGATATAATTATACTTATATAACGATTATTCTCATTTTAATTTTTTTTAATCTACTTTTTATTTTTCATTTTCCATTTTGCAGTTATAATCCTTTATAAAAATATTTTTGAGATAAAATGCAAAAATTTAGGTAATTTATCTACCCCTTTTTTCAACAGGTTTTCGAGTACTGCAAGAGGGGCAAGTTTAAATTAATAACATAATAGTCCTTGACCATAGATTGATAAAGCCTTATAAATTGAATCATACTACCTGTAAGCATATTTTAATTTTATTAGACTCTTGATATGCTTGATTGGGTTATAAGAAAAGCCGCTTCGCTTAACTATGCCGGAGGTTAGTATCATTTATACTGCAAAAAACCTATTTTCAGGCCAAACTTAGTTTCAGATAAAAAAAACTGCTTATGTTTGGAAACTTGCTCTACCAAAACCCCCTCTACAATTTATGAAACAACTTTTTATTGATTTATTAATCAATAATTTTTAGTCTAAAAAATCTCCTCATAGGCTTTAAATTATGTTCCAGGGAGCCTTTAAGCCCTACTAATAGTTTTTAAAATTTTAAATATTACACTGGACATCAAAAAAAAACAACATCAACAATTTTTAGAGGGTTTTGTGGAGAATTTTCTTGCAATAACGATCCCGGGTTTAGTTTTTTTATGCCTCCAATTTTTCTAAACCTCGTAGTTCAGAAAAAATTTAACAAAGTTTCTTTAACTATTAATTTTTCAAAAAATCTCTTGGCATATTCAGATCCCTTATAAAAAACATAGTTAAAAAGGTTATTACCTAAAATTATTAGTAATTTACTTTCATGTTATATTGAATCAAAAAACGGATTTTATGACGAATACCACTATGAGAATAAAAATAAAAAAAAATATTTAAAAAAAAACCTCCCTTACGTTAATAATGAATGATTCCGCTATCTAAATATATTTTTAAACTTTTCAAGCCATAGGTTTTATAATATAGAAGCCCAATATACGCTAAAAATTGAAAAATCTCAACTTTGACACCGAATAACTCTAAATCTGAGGCAAATTCTAATTTCATGTTCGTGATCAGCGCCAAAAACTTGACCAAAAACGTTAGCTGCCATAAATGATGCTTAGGGTCGTCCAAATTTTTTTTTCAGTGTTATATACGTATTATTAATCATTTTCGGTCTGTCAATTCCTTATTTCAAATTTCTATATTTTTTAAATCACTGATACACTTTATTGACTTTTTTTATACATAATACGAATAATATTATCATTTAAAAGTACTGGAGCACTCAGGTCTCACCAATCAATCGTGGGCAAAGGGTGAAGGGTAAACATGAATGAACATTTTTATTTCTGGTATTTCTTTAGTCATGACTTTTCTAGTTTTTTAAAACATTAGGGAACGGCTTACAGTGCTAGCTTCAATAGTGGCACATGTTAGAAATAGAATGATCTATAAACGCATATAATGTGGCCATCAATTACCATATTTTTGATTGTTTTCAAATAAAATTTTCACGATCCCAATTAAATGGCCAAGTTGATGTAGTTTTCATGATATATATCACTTTGTTGTGGCTAAATTGTGACACAAATTAATGGATGTTTACCATGAAATTATCATCTTGGCCATTTTATTGTGACAGAGATCATTTAATTGTGATCATGATCAATTTATTAGAGACCGCGAACAAAAAAATAGTGTTAGATGGCCACATTTTATATGTCTATTGATCATTCTATTTCTGTCATGTGCCACTTTATTGAAGCAAGCACTGTCAGATGGCCACATTTTAGGTGTCTATTGATCATTCTATTTCTAACATGTGCCACTTTATTGAAGCAAGTACTGTCATAGGTGTTGTAATACTCTTAACTTAACTGCCCTTATTTATATCGACCATACAACTTATTAAATATTAAAATATTTATTCACAAGTTAAAGTCTTTTATTCATATAAATGCAACATAAAATATATAATCCAATAATATGATAATCTATGGTGTGGCGCCGATTACCGGTGCCACTAACAATACTATTTTTGTGTTTAAAATATATTTTGCAAATTTCTAACTTTTATATAAGAAATTAAAAAAAACTAAAAAAATCAATATTTTTTAATAAATATTAACTTTTCTCGTGATCACGACACCTCCATTGGCTTCCTAAAAAAAGAAATTCTTTTTAGATAAACTTAACTTTTTTTTATTTAATCCTAATAACTTAAACCTCTTTTTTTACTTCTTATTATTCAAGTCCCTTTTTCTTTATTTAGCCTTATTTCTTAAACTTTAACTTTTTTTTTATTTTTAGTTACTCACAACGAATTAACCTTTTTACTTTCATTTTTGTGATCCTAATCTTTGGTGGTCTCTCTTTTTAAATTTTAATTACTGGGTTACACTTTTATCTGTTTTTTCAACCCGGCCTAAAAGTTATTCCAAATAATTTTAGTTTACCTAAAATTTTCATCTTTTTACTTTTACCTATATGGGTGGTTATTTATTTATGCCTTAAGCATTTTCATTTCAGCTATCCTAAATTAAAAATTTTATTTTAATTTGGCAGCCATCCTAAATTAAAAATTTCATTTTAATTTGGACAAAATATAACCACGCCTCTAACTTATTTCTTACTTTTTTTTATGGCTGTTTTTATAAAACGACGGCTTTGGCCATACAAATTTTATCTTAATTCCTCCAGCCACTGCTCTTTATTTTTATAACTTTATAGACCTATCTATCAATTAACAACCTTCTGGCAATTTAAATATCTTTTATTTGAGCTATCTTGACCACCACTAAATAAATTTTCTTTTTAACTTATTTCTCACAAATTAATAATTTCATTTATTTTTATCTTAATTTTCTTTTTAAACTTTATTCTCAATAATATAATTTAATTTACTTTTATCTTTCCTATCTTTCCAAAAAAAATTTTTATGGAATGGAAGCCAATATATGAGTACCGTGCATATCTGTAAATAAATTTTTTTTAATGGCATGGGCCAGTCGATTGTGCATTTAGGGTTTTTTGTTCTCGTCGGCTAACGCTTGTTTGCACATCCCACTCGTTTCGCGTTCCAACTCGGCAGTCATCTTTACGTTTTTGGAGAATGGGCCTGATGAGTGTATATCGGACCACAGGGCAAATACATTACGAACTTCAATTTCATCCTCCCTCTTGCGTATCGGGGTACTCAAAGCCCCGACCTTGATATCGTGTGGTCTATTTGCCACCATCCACGGTGCGATTTGAAAATAACCGTCGTTTGAAACATTATGAGCAATGGAATAATATTTGGGTACCATTTGTCCATTGAGATCTTGATATTCCATGAGATCGAAATTGACAGCTTTGGCGTCGGGAGGCAATCCTTTAGGCTCACATTGGATTATGTAAGGTCGCTGAGAATTTTGTGTCCAATTTATTGTCGCTTCGTTTTTTTTTTATCCGCTTCCATAAGAATATTTTTTTTAGGTAGATAACTATTTTTAACTGTGCTCTTTCTGATAGTTTTTATTTTTTTTTGGCTAAAAATTTTCTTGTTTTAATCTATTCTATCTAGGTTAGCTTTTTTTAGCAAAAACAAAAACTAATACTTTTTTTTTACTTTCTTACTTTTTTGAAAAAAATTATAAAAATCACTAATTTCTGTTTGAACAAAAATTTTACTTTTCTTTTTTTTTTAAAATCGATATTCATATACTTTACAGAAACCTCTAATTAATTGGGGTTACTGGAAACATCTAATTAATTGTGCTAATGGAAGCATCTAAATAATGGCAACAGCTAACTAACTAATGGATTATATCTAACATAGAATTCATTGAAATTACATGGGTTATTTTATACATCTAATTAATTGGGTTAATGAAAACATTAATTAATGGTGTTAATGTACCCATCTAAATAATTGCAACAGCTAACTAACTAATGGATTCTATCTAGCATAGCAGTTATTTCTACTACAACAATGTTAATATAGAATGAGAACGTGTTAAAACAATTAACTGATTATCGAATATAGCGAATTTAGGCGGTATCATACAAAGATAAGAGAAAGTGCTAAAATTAACTGATTATCGAATATAACGAATTTAGGCAGTATTATACAAAGATAAAAATGAGAAAGTGCTAAAACAGTTAACTGTATTAAATATAATGTATTTAGGCACGGGCCTTTAAATGGTCAGCATGCCTTACCAGATTCCCCTCTTTTATTTTTATCTCGTATTGGCCTCAGATTTTCATTAATTACCTCTCCCGGCACAAATGTTTTATTAGGCATGTAAGCCCACACTAAATCTCCTTCTTTCCTTTTTCCCGCCTTAGTATTATAAAGGCCTTCTTTCTCCTCGTTTAAAAAACTAAGAGGTGTTCTAGCCTGTCTACCGAAAAATTTTTCCATTATACTTTTGTTTTTAGGCACATCATTATGGTATATAGTAACCAAATTCACTTTGGCCATTTTTTTCTTTGTTTAACCAAGTTTTAATAATGCCTACAGCTCGCTCCGCCAATCCATTTGATTGGGGATGATACGGAGGAACTAAAATGGACCTTATACCTTCTTCACAGAATTTTTGAAATTCTTTTGAAATAAACGCAGGGCCTCGGTCGGAAACAAGGGTTCTTGGAATGCCGTACATTCCACACCAGCGTTTGATATTTTTTATGAGTACTGCGGAGGTTAAGGACTGTGTCCAAGCAATTTCAATATAACTTGAACAAGCATCGACCGCTACTAAAAATCTTTTTTTATTATATTCTCCAAAATCTAAATGTACCCGGCTCCAAGGAATAGTTGTTTGTTCCCATTTTGATTTTTTATTAGCCCTTGGTAAGGCCGAATTTTGTTGACAAGCTTTGCAAGATCTAAGGGTAACTTTAATACTGTCGTTAATTCCCGGCCACCAAACGTGACGTCTAGCTAAAAGTTTCATATAGCTTTCCCCTTGATGCCCGGCATGTAAGGTTTTTAAGACATTTTGTCGCAACATTTCAGGAACAACGAGCCTATTTCCCCTCCATAAATTTGTTCCTTTAAAATGTAGTTCGGCTTGTAGCCTCTCATAGACATTATCTGCCAAATCCCATGGCTTTTCGCCAATTAAACTTTCTTTTATTCTCAGCCATTTATCATCTTCTGCCGCAGCTTTATTTACCTGCTCAAAGGTTGCAAAAATTGGCATTAAAGAGATGGGCAATTCCGTTCCTTCGTTAACCACTTCTTCTTCTAGATTAGTTTTTCGCACTCGACGCGACTTGCAAAATTTTGGATTGTAATTATTCTTTAATTTTATGTCGACCTCAATACCTTTCAAGCATCCTAAGGTACCGTCAAAATTAGTATCGTATTTATTTAAAATTTTGTCAATATCATCCCGAAAAGCTTTTGTACAATTCTTAATTATCATATAATCTTTAACATACAATGATTCTTTATCATTTTTATCATCCTTTAATAGAGTCGGTTTTTGAAAAATGTCCCAATAGTTATTGTCGGGCCCTAGAGGTTGAATTATATCCCACCCTAATATATTTTGCATGCCCTCTGAAATCCAGAAACGACAAACAATGTTATTATGAGGTAATAAAACCTCAATAAATTCAGTGAAAGCTATTTTACTTCCATCGAATTGATTAGCCACTAGCTCTTTTTTAGTCGTTTCTATACCTGGACATAAATTATTCAATTGATTTCGACTTATAATGGAGATCGCTGCTCCTGTGTTGAACAAAAATTTTATATTTTCTCCATTAATATTTAAATTTATATTTGGACACATTATTTTTTCGTCATTATTTACAATGCGCTGTATTATTTTCGCCGACTTTTACCACGGAGGAAGACACAGCTTTTTCACTTCCTCCTGTCACCTTAAAAAATGATCGGATTTAGGCTGTACTTTTTCTTTCATCACTTTATATGGGACATTTACAAAAGGTGACTCATTGACCTTGGACATTGTTGGTTTATACCAACATGAGTCTTTATTATGTCCTTTTCGTTGACACACCACGCAAAATTTTTTTATCAGCCAGCATGCGCTTATTGGATGCCCTAGCTTTTTACAATAAGCACATGATAGTGGCCGTCTTTTATAATTAACAGGTAAATTCTGTCTTGCGTGTGGTATACTTTTTAATTCTTTTTCTCGAAGATTAATAGACTTTACTATTAAGGTAGCGTCTAAATTTTCGGAGTTTATCTTTTCTCCAGGATTCCCACGTTCTAATGTCGTGGTAGAATCCTCATTTTTAGTCACATTAGCTAAAATCACTAATTTTTCTAGTAACCGCCCCAAATTGTTTTCCCTTTCCCTCCTACAATGTACCTGTACTGTTCTCTTTCCGAATTTATATCCAAGAATCAGAGCAATCATCAGTCCTAAGATGCCTATAGCGTATCTAAGAGCATTCGAATCAAAAATATTCGAACTCCCCGAATCGAATATATCCAATAGAGTAAGTATATAAGGATGAGGAGGGTTGAAATTAAAGCCCATTGCATCCAAAAATAATTCTAATTTTTTTTTCAAATTTCCAAAAAAATCAACAATTTTCCGACTAAAATTTTTTTATTTTTGTTTTAAATATTCGTTTTTTTAAAAAATTAAAATTTTTAACTTATCTTCAAATGGTCCAATGGGAATTTTATTTTGAATCCGCTGCAGAATAGGTCGCCTCGCAGCGCCAAAAAAAGTATGTTGTAATACTCTTAACTTAACTGCCCTTATTTATATCGACCATACAACTTATTAAATATTAAAATATTTATTCACAAGTAAAAGTCTTTTATTCATATAAATGCAACATAAAATATATAATCCAATAATATGATAATCTATGGTGTGGCGCCGATTACCGGTGCCACTAACAATACTATTTTTGTGTTTAAAATATATTTTGCAAATTTCTAACTTTTATATAAGAAATTAAAAAAAACTAAAAAAATCAATATTTTTTAATAAATATTAACTTTTCTCGTGATCACAACAATAGGTTTTTTTGCCTTTCTTAAATAGAATAGTGTAAATGAGATTTTAAACGCACAAGGCTTATAGCCTTCTCAATTGACCGAGTTCGTTGAATACCGATATAAGGCTCAACATTGCTGATTGGTAAGGTCTGATTTAACTATTTTCTTGAATAAGATTGATTAAAATGACTTACTGATTATCTTTAAGGTACAAATACATTCATATTCTTTAACTTGTTTGGCATACTTTATTATTAATAGAAATATTAGCTAACTAGTTGATACGATTACTAAGATTGATTTATTACACTGTCCTGGTATATATTCTTATTTCTTACATTTACAATTTTCACGCAATTTCAATAAAATTTATATATATTTTGTCTTAAAATAACTAAATAAAAAATACAATTAGGGTCTGCATAGGATGTTGGTAACCAGTATAATGTATCGCCACACACCTGTGCTCGCACAACAAATCTGGTCATTCCCGATATATGTGTCGAATATTTCAATGTATTGCTATCTAACTCAACTAATTTATCCCAAGCTCCTGAGTTTCTTTGCATATATACTCTAAATCTGTTTTTTTTAATAAATAAATAAGGTTTTATTTTAGTTAGGCCACGGTTTAAGGTATATTTGGTGAATTTTAAAATATATTTTTGTGTAAGCGTCGAGATATTTAGTTTTTAGCACATATAAACAGTCAGATAATTTAAGTTTAAATTACGAATATAAATACCTTAAAATTGGCCTTCAATTTAAAATAATAATGTGTAAACAATTTAAAAAAACATTAAATAACTCAAATAAATTAAAATTTTATAATAAAAAAAATTTAATTTTAAATAAATTTAAGATATTTTTTTTACATGGAGTGCTTAGTTTCCCCGATTTGGATATTTATTATTTTAACAATATTTGAAATGAGTCCTTTTCTTTTAAGATTTATAAGTTATGAGTCTACTTTATCTTTTATTCAGGTAGTTGACAATCAGCAAATAACATTTTATCGCATTTAAGACAATTTTTTTGAACAGTTTGGCAATTGATTAACAATATAATACAATGTTGCTTATGCCTATGTAATTTCTGTGAGAAATTTATGTAAAACTTTAAGGTAAATGTATTTTTTTTTATTATTTCTTTTGTTATTTGTTTTAAATTTGAAATAAATTGCAGACTTAATATAATTAAAATTTAAAAGTTAATTATAATTTAACCATTTAAAAGATAACAATTATATTTTTTTTTATTTTATTTTACACGTTTTTAAGTTTCTCTCTTTGGCCCCTTAATTTCGTCTATAACGAAAAATGGCTTTTGAGAGCAAAAAAGATCTAAATAAACCCTAAAAAAAATAAAAAAGTAATTGTATAGAAGGACCCTGTAAATTATATTTAAAATCATAAATAATGAAAAATAAATTTTTTTAACACATCTACTCTTACATCGGCATTTAGATAATACAAAATATTTCGCGTCTAAAATTAAATACGACACAATATTTTATCAGTTTTTAATAAAAATATTATTAGAAGTTTGAAATTAACAGTTTCTATAACCAATTTATTTATATTTTTGTATATTTTTTGGTTGTTTGACCTATTTTTTCTATAATTTTCAATGTTTTTAAACTGACTAACTGAGTTTGATTAGGGAAAACGGTAAACGGATTTGATAATCCCTAAGATGGCCGGTTTGAACTCTGTAGTTAACTTATATATTTTATGAATTTGTTGACCTGTGTTTTTATTTTTGCTATAAAAAAGTTAAAATATAATTAAAATTTAAACATTTAATTTTAGCTTTTAATAATTTCACTATAAATACTTTTACATTGGATTATGCACTGAGTTTGGATATGCCCATGTAACTTCGGCGGTATGGCCATTCAAACTTCTAGACATAGATCTATTTACATTGTCTAAAAACGAAATTAGAATCTAAACTGATATAAGGGGTCATAAATACAAAGTATATTTAGAAAAAAATCTTTATCCATTTATATCAATGTATTAACAAAAGAGATTTCATAATAAACACAAATATATTGTATTAATATTAAATAAACGATCATTATATATAAAAAATTAGATCGGCCTATATTGTAGTGGCAGAGCGCTTGCTTGTAACCTGAATAAGCCTAGAAGGTTCGGGGTTCGAATCCCGGCGAAGGCAGTTTTATTTTCAGGAGAAAGTTTTAGCAAGAGAGTAGCCACATGACTACTGGTGACCTACAAGGCAGTAGGCCCTAAACGATGATGCCTAGGGAGTCCAGAGTCAAATCTGGGTCACCGTCAGCCCTCAGAAGGCGGGTGTGAAAATCCCGAAAACTCTGAACAAAAACAAAATGAATACAAACAAACAATATGAAAAACCAAACGTTAAGGCGTCCCCTGTATGCGACGCGCTTGGTGTATCTGGCCCGCATCAAGTGAGAAGAAACATTAGGGTCCAAGCAAAGCAAAAAACCATTAGATTTGCAAGTTTAAACGTGGGAACGATGAAGGGAAAGATGGCAGAAGTGGCGGACTGCTAGCTAAAAGACGGATTGATGTGATGTGTGTGCAAGAAACCAAGATGAAAGGCTCAAAGGCGTTGATGATGGGCTTAGGATACAAGATGTTCTACAATGGAAAGGAAAACCATCGCAACGGGTTGGGATAATACTAGCGCAAGAACTAATTCCAACAGTCGTTAAAGTTAACAGAGCTTCCGAGCGAATCATAGCAATCAAACTGGTTATTGAAGGCAAAGTCACCAACGTCATCTCGGTGTATGCACCCCAAACAAATCTTACAAACCAAGAAAAGGAAGAGTTTCTGAAATACTAGAAGCAGTGCTGATGGACATACCAAACGAGGAATTGACAATAATTGGAGGGGATTTTAATGCGCATGTAGGAGAAGAAAATGTGGGGTACGAAAGAGTTCACGGAGGCAAAGGTTATGGAGCGATCAATGATGACGGAGGGCACTTGTAAGATTCGCCCAAGCTTTCACATGGCCATTGCCAACACCTTCTTCAGCAAAAGAAGATCCCATCTCATTACCTACCAAAGTGGTTCCAATCAATCTCAAATAGATTTCATGCTAGTTTCGAGACGACAGCTTAAACGAATCAAAGACTGCAAAATCATCCCAGAAACCATATCAGCGCAGCATCAGCTCCTGGTGATGGACTTCACGTTTCAGCGCCAGAAACATAGGCCCAGCAAAACAGAATTTCTTCCCCAAATCAAATGGTCAAAGCTCAAGGAGAGAAACGAAGCCTTCGCAATCACCTGCAACCTTGACAGCGAATACAATTGCGAAATCATACCAAGTCCTACGCAGTTCTGGTGCGAGTTATCTTCAAAACTCAAAGCGGCCGGGAAAGAAATACTTGGAACTACAAAAGGTGGGCGTAATAAGAGAAGAATTACATGGTGGTGGAATGAAAGAGTTGAAAGGGAAATATCAGAAAAGAAAAAGCTGCTCAAACGATGGAAAAAGAGTCAACTGACCAACGACAAGCTTGATTACAAAGAACAATGCAAAGTTGTGAGAAATGTCGTACGAGAAGCGAAAAAGAAAGTATATGAACAAGCATACAAGGAGATGGCCACCAAAAGTGGGCAAAATTTGGTATACAAGATGGCAAAGCAACGTGAAAGACAGTCAAGAGATTGTGACGGAAACGTAAAATTCATCAAAAACAAAGAAGGCAAGCTTCTCGTAGACCAAACAAAGGTACTGGAGCGTTGGAAAGAATACTTCAATGAATTACTGAACAGCGACACAAATAGAATTGAGCTCGAGGAGATACCCCCAAACTGTAACCTAATACCACCAATCTCAAAATCAGAAGTCAGCCTTCAGCTCAAAAAGTGTTCAAACGGGAAAGCGACGGTCCCGACAACATACCCATTGAGTGCTGGAAATCTTTAGGAGATGAGGGAATTTCGGCGTTAACGACTCTATTCAATTCGATATTAACATATCAGAAAATACCTCCGAATTGGCAAGAAAGCTACATTATTCCAATCTTCAAAAATAAAGGCGACGCATTTGACTGTCACAATTACAGAGGCATCAAACTAATGTCTCATACTTTCAAACTTTTCGAAAAAGTCATAGAAGCCAGATTAAGAGACGTAATCGATATAGGTATTGAGCAATGCGGGTTCATGAAAGGAAGGTCGACAATTGACGCGATTCATGCCGTGCGCAACATGGCAGAACGTTTCACGAGAAAGAATAAAAAGCTCTACTGCACATTGGTAGATTTGGAAAAAGCTTTCGACAAAATTCCAAGATCAGTAGTATGGTGGGCTTTGAGGAGAAAGAATGTTCCTGAGATGTATATCAAGTTGATTCAGAGTATGTATGAAAGAAATTTGACGTATGTAAGGAGTTCGTCAGGAACATCGAAAGGATTTACAATTAATGAAGGTGTGCACCAAGGTTCGGCCCTAAGTCCCCTACTATTCATCGCGGTGATGGACGTGATCTCAAAGAGCGTTGCCACAAATCCACCATGGCACATACTGTACGCTGACGACATTCTACTAATGGCTGAAAACCCGCAGGAGATGTGTGAAAGACTGAATAATTGGATGAAAGCGATTGAAAAGCTAGGCCTAAAAATTAACAAAGACAAAACTGAATTGATAGTTTTCGGAGGCTCAGAAGGTGAACAACTGGTAATTAACGAAGACTGGTCTCTCAAATCAAAGCCAACAGCAACCTACCTAGGTGCTTACCTACAATCCGATGAAAACGTCGAGCAAGAAGTTAGGAACAAACTCAAAGTTGGATGGCTAAAATGGAGATCGTTGACAGGTGTCCTGTTCGACAAAAATATACCAATAAAAGTTAAGGGCAAGGCTTACTCAAGCATAGTACAACCGGCAATAACATACGGCTTAGAAACAACAGCGTTAAGGAAAAGCGATGAAAGAATACTACAAACGATGGAAATGCGCATGCTACGGATGTTTCTCGGGGTGACTCGCAAAGACAAGATCCGCAACGATCATATACTTGGAAGTTTACACATAACACCCATACAAAATAAAGTCGAAATCAACAGACTCCGATGGTTTGGACACGTTATGAGGCAAAAAGACGGGTATCTAAGCAATCTGGTAAATGTAATTGAAGTGCAAGGCAAGAATAAAAGGGGCAGACCTAAACTCACCTGGTCTCAAAGAGTAGACGCTAGCATGAGATGTCACAACCTAAATAGAAATGAGTGTAGAGATAGAAACAAATGGAGACTTAAACTGAAAGAGCTCACTGCCTCAATGGCAAAAAGCTAACAATGAAAAAAAAAAAAAAAAAAAAAAAAAATATATAAAAAATTAGAGCTTTATTTATAAAAAATATTAGTTACTTTTCCACGAGTGAACCATTTCAGATAAATCGCTAACTCCAATTAGTCCATTTTCATATTTAGCCTGAACTTGATGCTGATAGATACCGCACTTATATATTTTATGAGTGAACTCCTTTCTCTAATAACACAGGTCGATTAATATTAATGTGAGAATCCAATATGACCTTATTTCATATATATTTTCGGTTTTCTATAGTTGGGCCTTCGGCTATTTAAATCCACCCTTGTGAGAAGAATGGCCTTATTTGACCAAATTGACAGTTTATAACTTTTACATTTTCTTAAAAATAAGATCTAAAATTTGCATTTTTTATATGAAAATCGTTTTTAACTAAAATTTTCATAATCCAAATCAACTTCAAATTAGAAAAGATTTGACAAAACCTAACATGATGCGTTGTATTAGCGGCGAAAATAATATATATGGAGTTGGAATTTTTTAACTGTTTTAAATAAAAATAATTTTATAAAATTTTTTTTATTTGTTTATTTTTATTTTGACTTTTTTTTTAATTTTAAGGTTTATAGCTGAAGCATAAACTTTAAAGTTAGCATTTTGCTTGTATTCTACGATTAGGTTGAGCTTCCCATTTTCCTAACCAATTCCCTAAATTTAGAAAGGTTTTATTAAAATTATTTAGAGAAGAAAAATGTTAATTTTTGATAATGTCGTTTAAATAATTCTTATATATATTTTTTGAAAGTTTAATATATAACACGTAAATTTTAAGGCTTTGGAACTTAAATTAGCAATTTTTAAGTAAAGGTGTTGGCTCTCTAAATATAGCTCTTTATTTCTGGTAAGGATAGACGTTATAACTATTTTTTAACCATGTAACAGCTAGTTCTAAAATTTTATTTTTATAACTTCCTGACTTTATATTTAGGTCAAGGTCTTGCAGATGGCTTGCTTGATCAATTCGTATCAAAAATGTAAAGCTCAGTGCAATTGAAACTATGGCAAATAACTTACCAGCAATTATTATATCCGATTTTTCAGATTATGAATTTTTGAATTATTAATTAAGGCTTTGGACATGTTTTTTTTGTGTTTTGTTCTCAATTTTTTCTCTTTGTTTTGCTCGGCCAAACAAATTCATTCGCCTTTAATTGAAACTGCAAAAAATAAAAAATTAAAAAATTTCTTTTTTTTAAAATAAATTCAGAATGTTTTTTACATTAACAATAAATTTTAATTTTTTACATTTAATTTTTACACAAATGTTTTAATTGATTTCTATCTATATTAATTTTTTGATATTTTCTACTTCAAACATAATTAATATCGGCAATTATGAATTTTTCATCTACATATTAAAGAAAACGATTCGGATTTGCTCAGCTAATACATTAAATTTCTATATATGAATTTTTTGATAATAAATAAGTAAAAAATAGAATATGGCCTTCTAAAATTTAGACCAAGCCTTGCATCCTAGTGCCAATATGCTAATTAATGCCGTTCGCCTAAACCTTTTTCTATAAATTTTCAAACAGAACGTATAATTAATAATAGCTATGTGTCTTATTTGCATGAATCGCGTTGAAGAAGTGGCATAGAAACTTATATTAGCGTCGAAACCGCAATAATTCCTGACACAAATATATCTAATGTTTTCATAAATATCAGTTCATGAGTCAAGTCAAATATTTACGTGAGGCCTATATATATAGCTCCCGTTAAAATAATCATGTTCCGTGACCACGACCGTGTAAGATTTGACTTTCAATTTATCGGTATTAGTAGGTCCAAACCATCGCAGTTTCAAGTTACCATTTCTCTGCACTATGGTCTCCAATATTTTGGGCTTTGGAATTTCTGTTTAACATATAAACAAATTTAAACTTTTAGTTGAGAATATAACTCATCTATTAAATTTCGCAATAAAGAGGTAGAGGTCCTTCTTTTAAGATATATTTGCACTGTAAGGAAAATTGCTACATTTCATAAATTAATTATGGCCAATCATAAATTTATTTTAAGGATTAAAGAGGTAGCATAATTAAAATTTAAATTTTGATGGCTAATTCTAATTTTTAGATATTGCATTAAAATGTGAAAATATTTTAGCATATTAAAGTAAAAAGAATAAAATTGTCTTTTTTTAGTATAAATAAGACACATGCGCCCTTTTAATTGACTAAATATGCAAAAAGGTGATTTTAATATACATTTATTATTTAATTTGATAAGAGACACCTTAAAGGTGATTCTAGTTGCGGGACTTCTTTAAATAAGTTTTAAAACACCATAACGCGTTGCAGGTAAAATTGGGCCAACAATTTATCAAAAAATTAACATTTTAGGGCATTCTAAGCAGGGCTGGGAAGAAAACTAAATGGAATTTTTTAACAAGTTTTTTTCCCCAAATACTACAAACTCGTGGGCATGGCCATAGAAAAGTTAACTTTCTTTCTTAAACAAAATGGCATGTTTGAAAAAAGCCCCTTTTCTTAAAATAAAATCCTTTAGGAGCTTTGAAAAAATAAACCACATTAAAAAAAAATTAACATTTTTCGAAATTATTAAAAAAAAAACATTAAATGGGCTTTATGGTAATTTTTTTAAGAGCCACTTTTTGTGGGTTTTTTTGCCCCTTTTTTTAATAAGGGCTTTTTTTAATTTTTTTAGCCCCCTTTCTTTTTTTATGTTTTGGGGAAAAAAATAAGCCAAGGTTTTTTTGGCTCATTTTTTCCCAGCACTGATTCTAAGCTAAGAGATTTAACCATGTAGGTTCGGGTCTTATATTAAAAAGATGTTAGGTAGGAGGCCGCCAGGTTAGGACTCAATTGCAGTAAAATTTTTATTGTAGGTAAATTTAAATTGAATTTTTTGTAACACTATGTATGACCTTAGTCAATTACCGAGAAGAGAGGGCAAAAGTGGTAAGCCCTCCACCCTGCTATAACCATATTTGTGAAACGTTAAGCACAAATTATTTCAGCATACTAACCACCCTAGGATTCACATCTACCTCTAATCACCTTTTAAAGCTCTTATATTCTGCCCAGGTTGTAATGAAAAAGGGTATTAACTAATCTTAATAATCTCATACCTAAAAACTAACATAGTTTTAATTTCAAATAACCTTTCCATCTCTGATAAACTGTCTAAGATTACACTGGTCAACAATTTTTTGAGAGTTATTTAACTACAGAGATCAAACCGGTTATTAGGAAATATCAAATTCGTTAGCCGTTTTTCCTTATCAAACTTAATTATTGAGGTATAAACATTAAAAATTTTAGAAAACTTAAATGTAACAAAAAAGATTGAAAAATTAAAATAAATTGTTTTATTTTTGCATATTCACAATAATTAAACTGTAAAAATTTAAGTTTCAAATAATATTCATGAATAAAGTTTAAAGGCGAAATATTTTGTATTATCTAAAAGCAGACATAAGAGCTTGATATATTAAAATTTTGTGATTAAAAATAAAAGTAACAAAGGATTTTTATATGCAAAAATTTTAGTTTTTTTCTTTTTTTAGTATATTTAAATCAGTCAGTTTGGTCAAAAAAGGCCATTTTGTTATAGAGGGATCAATGGAGACAACGGAAAAAACTAAGAAAAACAAAAAATGAGATTAAGCCATTGTGGGGATACATTCTTTTATTTTTTTTTTAAATTTACGTTCCTGACATTGATATTAGTTGACTTGTGTTTAATGCTATAGTGATTACCTTCAATGTAAGTAACTACAATGCCATAGAAAATTGAGAATAACAGGAAGGTTTGAATAAGACGAAACATTGCAAATTTTGTTAAGTTTAATGCTTTAAAAGTGAATTTAAAATTAGAATAAAAAAAAATATAATGAACAAAAACAAGTATTTCACTTTAAATATTATAAGTTTATTCGTATAGCAACCTATTTCGCAAGTTGTATCGTTTTAGAGTGGATCCTCTTCTATCACTTTAAGAGAAAACATTTACTGGAAAAATGGGAAAGAAGTATATGATTTTCTCCAGAAACTAACCTTTTTTTCAACGAGTTTTCTATATCCCCAATTTTGTATGCCAACATTTTTTACTTTTCACAAACAAATATTATAGGCATAAAATTTTTTGTTTGAACATTTTTCATGGAACACCATTGCAAACGTGGGAGGCAGTTTTTAATACTGCAATAGGAGAGAAATGTAAAACATGTAAAATAATATGATAAAAATTGTTGTTCAAAATGTTTTAATGCATAGTTGCCTTACATTTAGTTGAATAAACAAACAAAAACAAATTTTCACTTACCTTTGGATGTGTTATTTTTTTCCCCAATACAATCTTTCAAAAAAGATTCCACTTACGTCCTAGCTATAGTTTGTTAAGATCAGGTCAAAAAAGCAAAAGAATTTTTATATTTGCTTATAGCACTCGTTGATAAAGATTAACAGGGTAATAACTAATTTTAATAAAAAAAAATGCCAAATTATTCGTTCAAATTTATAACTATGATAACCAAAATGTTTTACAAGTTTTTAAGTAGAATAACTAGATAGAATGTTACAATTTTTATTTTTTTATATTATAATTATTGGTGTATAACAACCAGAGCTGGAAAAATGCCCATTTTTGGGTCAAACTCATTTTTTTATTTTTCGAAATTTAAAAAAAATAAAGGGTTTTAGCTTTAATCAAGAAAATATTTATAAAATTTAACATTTTCTGCTTATATTCTGTATTTATTAATAATTAATTTTTTTAATCTGTCATAAAATTTTTAAAAAACAAAAATTTGAGTTTAGTCGAAAAATGGGTTTTTTCCCAGCTCTGATAACAACCACATTTTTTCATATATTTGTGGGTTTCATTCTTGAAAATGAGGTCCCCAAGAAATACATTATGATTTGTCTCTTATATTTTTTTTTGTTAATAAACTAGCATCAGATATTATTTTTGGTTACCTCCAAAATTATTTTTGGAGGAGCATAGAAATTGCTATAAGGCGACGTTCATAACCTAGAGTCATTAAGATTAAGCACGTCTTTCTGCTAATACCAAAATATTCATTGAATTGATGCCGCACTCTTCAATATATTTTAGCTTTCAGGCTTTACAATCTGGCAAAATCGAAGGCAAGAGTCATTCACCTGCTTAAACAATGCACCCTCGTCTTGGATATCTTAAGTGGGACGGCGTACTCGTCAGGGCATTGCCCCTTTTAGCCGTGTCGTATAATAGGCATTCACTTACCTTGACTACGCGTAAGGATTCTTGGCCAGCGAAATGACATGACTTAGATATATTTAAAATTTAAGACTGATCAGAAAACCCTTTATATCTAAATTCATGCAAAGCAGAGCGGTGAAAAAAGAAACCAGTAAGTGGGTCATTAACTACTGATATATTACACTAACAGTCGTAGTAGTCTACAACCAATCTTAATATTGCTTTTTTTAAATTCCTTCAATTATCTGTTTCTATATGAAGCAGGTTTGCAACCGAAAGCAAATTTTATGCAATTGATACTTTTTAATTTTTTACAGAATATAAAGGGTTGCTGTAAGATTTTAACATTTTATTAGTCTTTCATTAGTTTGTCAAGATTTAGACTAAATTTTGACATAATTTTTAGATATCCAATATATAATAACAATTTTTTTATTAAAACAGGTAGATCAACGAGAGGCCAATGTCCATTTGCGAAAATGGTTTTGATAAGACTATACCTTTAATATGATTTTATATAAAAACGCACAGATTTTTTTTTGCATATAGGTCTTACTAATTTGAGGTCTTAATACAAATTAAGTTTAGGCGCAGTCTTTTTACAAAATTTATCATCCAGATATTTAATTCTTAATATGGCAAGTAAAGAATGTTTTACATTTGCGATCTAAGATTAAGCTTCATAGAGCTAAAGTCCTTTCAATTCATGAAACAGGGAGTGAAAAGGCAATTAGTAAAGCCATTTTTATACTAAAAGAATAGTTGTATGTGAAGCTTAATTATAGTAAAGTCTTCAGAAATAGATTTAAATTTTAATAAGTTTTTTATTTTGCTATTTCTTTTATCAAAATTGCAAAATTATCATATTCAATAGATGTTACATTACACTGGACAACAAGATTTGGACCTAAGCAAATGGAAACTATGGTTGTTGGTCAAATTTTTGGTGCTAGTCACGAATACGAAATAAGAACATTAGCTAATGCCTCTGATTTTTAGTTATTCGGTGTCAAGGTTAGGTTTTTTTAATTTTTGGGGTATTTTGGGCTTCTTTATTATAAAATTTGTGGGTAGAACAAACTGAAACATTCGCTAACGTACGTTATAATTTTATTATAATTAATTTTTTTTTATTTTATTATTGTTATTAAATTTGTGGTTTTCGTCATAAAATTATTTAATCCTTAATAAGTCGAGAGTGAATTGCTAATAATTAGGTATTAACTGAGATAAATTCACTTAAAATAACAAATTAAATTTTTTAATTTTTTTTCTGACGCTACCCAAACTACCAGACATGGTTGCGCATCATTTTAATTAGAATTAGTGAACAAAGTGCCAAAAAATTTTGGCTCATTTTTCTTCTAAAATTAACGAAAGAAAGGGAGCTACAAATAAAGGGCCATGATAAGAATTAAAAAAAATCCTAAGTACGTAAAGGGGCAAAAAAACCCAAAAACGTGGTTCCTAAAAAGAGGCTTTCAGAAGCCCATTTTTTGGTTATAATAATTTCGAAAAATTTCAATTCTTTACCACATTGATGGGTTAATTCTTTGCCAAAGCTCCTAAGAAATTTTTTTAAGAAAAGGGGCTTTTTTCAAATGCTTCTTTTCTTTAAGCAAGATAAGGACTTTTATTTTGCCATGCCCGCGAGTTTGTGGGCATTTGGGGAAAAAAACTCAAAAACTTGTTAAAAAATGCACATTTATTTATATTTCAGCCCTGGTTAAATTTGGCTTAGAAATTATCGAAAATAAATATAAAAATTTAATAATAACACTTTAGGAATAATTTGAGTGTTGTTATCAACATTCAAGCAGCATTGTAGATTCCAATTGCTTTTAGAATCTTTTGATTAGTCGATAATATGAAATGTTAAAATGATTTATGCAATTGAACAATAATTTTCTCAAGATTGAGGTACATTTTCTAGGGCTGTTTTGTTGAAATAATTTATCTTTCTGTAGTCCTTCTAAACCCATAGCTTAATATTATCTTAGGTTATAAAAAAACAACACATATATAAATAACAACAACAAAATAAATACATTCTAATTTTATTTTAAAAAAATTAAGTTTTTATATTGATATTTTATTTGAAAAAAAAAATTTTATAAGGTTGTATATTTTGCAAAAAAATAGCAATATTAAATTCCCTTTAAGAATAACGGCTGACATCATAAAAATCAAAAAAAATTCTAAGGGGATGCAATTGCCCCCTTTACCCCCTCCCCCTCTCAATACGCAATTCTTAAATATAATGGAAGCTATTGCAAAACAGGTGTAGTAAAAAAACTGTAGTTAGAAAACGATTTTGATGCTAAAATGATAAAATTCCAAAAAAACATAGATTTATTATATTCAAAATTATACGGAAAAATTAATAAACTTTAAACGGGTCCATATTTAAAAATCTATGTATAAGGAGGCCAACCAAGATGGAATCTTTTATATGCTATATCTTTAAATATACAGACTCGTTTAGCGTGTTGGGGCTCGGATAAAACCGTTCACAAATTATTGAAGGAAGGTTCTTGTGACATAAGGGATGCGAGATCGAACGGAAACTTATCCGGACACCAAATGACTGGGCAGAGTTTTATAAATCTTTATCAAAGAAAACGTTATTAGCATAATTAAATGTTAGAAATAAATTACAATGTTTGCTGGGAACTAATTATATATTTATTATAAAAATTTTTGTCATGTAAAAAAAACATTCGGCCATGAAATAAATATATTGCTACTCATAGTAATTTTATAGGTAATTTTAATAGTTTATTTGAAGAAAACATTTTCTTCTTTTAATTTAAATAATACATCCTTAATTTGCCCGAAATTTAGGTATTAAAAAGTATCAAGGTGTCATAAACCCACTTCTAATACTTTCAAAGGCTCACAGTCTTGGACTTTAGAGCTCAAATAAAATTTTTTATTTTCTTATAGGCCTGAGGCTCTTAAAAAACGCAAGCATAATTCATTTGTTGGGGCAAAGGATAATTTGTCTAATTGCGCCTATATTTCTAAAAAGCGGGCAAATCGTAGAACCAGTCTAAGCTAGAAATTGTTAAAAATTCAAATTTTAGTCCTGTACTTTGGTTAATAACACAGGTCAACAAAGAGATTTAAGAGCTAACTGCAGAGATCAAACTTGCCCTCTTAGGTACAAATCCGTAAACTGTTTTTTCTAATCAAACTAAACAAGTCAGCTATGAGCATAATTTTTTAGAAAAAATGCCAAACCATAAAAACAAGATTCAAAAACAAAAATAAAATGAAATTTTATGCATATTTATAACAGCTAAGTTGTTAAACTCAAACTTGAAATAAAACTTTTATAAAAAAATGATAACACTGGACAACAACAAAAAACAACATCCACGATTTTTTGAGGGTTTTGTAGAACCTACGATAACAATCCCGGATTTAGTTTTTTTTCCAATGCCTCTAATTTTTTTTAAACCGCGTTTAAAAAAATCAATTGGCATATTCAGATTCCTTATAAAAAACATATCTCAAAAACGTTATTGAATAAAATTATTAGCAATGTACTTTCAAGTTATTTAGGGTCAAAAACGGATTTTCTGTCAAAAACCACTAATTTTATGTAAAATAAATATATGAAAAATTTAAAAACCTTACGTCAATGATGAGTTTCCGTTATCTAAACATATTTTTAAACTTTTGTTACTAGCCATAGGTTTTATTAAATTGATACCAATACCCCGATTCAACTTTAGCACTGGATAACTAAAAATCTGAGGCATTGGCTAAAATTCTGATTTCAAATTCGTGGTCAGCGCCAAAAACTTGACCAAAAACTATAGTTGCCATAAATGGTTCTTATGGTCGTCTTTTGTTGTCAGTGTACTAATATATCTTGCCGTATTTAAGTTTGAACGAAAAATTTTGTATAGCTAAATGCTTATGTAAGAGCTTGATATAAAAATTGTATTTCTCATTACTTAATATGATAAATATAAATCACAAGAGATTTTTATAAGAAGAAAAAATTAAAATTTTTTTTTTTAGGGTATTCTCGATCTGTCAATTTGGTCAAAAGGCCATTTTCGATATATACTGATATAAGGAGCCAACATAAGAAACTAGGAAAAACGAAATATATGTATGAGATAAGGCCATCATGGGGATAACGTGTTTTCACAAAATTCACAATTGTGCCATTGATATTTGTTAATTTAAATTCAGTTGAGGAGCATTTAAATTGCATATTGGCGACTTTAGCAACCCCTAGGGTAAAAAGGAGCCCCCCCCCCCCCCAACCAAAACTCACCCCCCCAAAAAAACCCCCCCCCCCCCCCCCACCTCTAACGGCCTCCCCCGGCACCCCTTTGCCATAGCATAAATATAACTAAGTTTAAACGAGATACTTGTGTTGGAAATTTGGTTGTTATGGCTTATGGCAGGCAGGCTAAATCCACCATCAGTGTAGATATAAGCGGACAAAGTAAAAAAAGCTTCAAAAATTCAAAATATTTGTCCTAATCTGGTTACGGTTATTCATCTTAATAGTATAATAAAAAATATTATATGCATATAATGGTATCGCATAAATTTTCAAATGCAACATATCTTGCGATTAACACTGTGGGGTTCATATGGACCCCAGCACTTCTTAAATTTTGATTATCTCCAAATATATTATGTAATATGGGTCAAATTTTTGTGACTCATTTCTTAAATACATAACACTGGACAACAAAAAAAACAACATAAACGATTTGAGGTTTTTGTAGAGAATTTTCTTGCGATAACGATCCCGAGTTTAGTTTTTTTTCCAATGCCTCCAATTTTTTAACCGCGTATAAAAGAAAAAAATTCACAAATTTCTTTTACTATTAATTCTACAAAATATCTATTGGCATATTCAGATTCCTTTTAAAAAACATATCTAAAATAGGTTATTACATCAAATTTTTACGATCTATTTCAATTATTTAGACAAAAACGGAGTTTATGACAAAACCAAAAAATAAAAAAAAAATTTTAATAAAAATTTAAACCCATTACTTAATAATGAATGTTTTCTTATCAAAATATATTTAAACTTTTTCTACCCATATTTAGATATAAATAAAATACCCCAATTAAAAATCTCAACTTTAACCAAAACTAAAAATCTAACCTAAATTCTAATCAAATTCTATCCAAACAAAAACCATAGTTCCATAAGCGTTTTTAATCAGTAAAACTAGTAGATATAATTTGGTCTAAATCAAATAACAAATTTTGTTTACAAATTCCATTGGGGTCGGTATGAAACCCACCAGGCCCGATTCTAGCTTTTTTAAAATGGCAAAAAAACTAGTGGGGCGGCAGAAAAAATTTTTTTGCAGCGTCAGAATTAGCGGTGACCTTCGGTCACGGCGAAAAATATACATGTACACCATTTAAACCTTTTTGAAAATCCCCCCCCCCCCCCCTCCAAAAGGGGTCTAAAATCGTGCCTGGACCCCACACTATTTCAATGTTGAATCCATGATACCTCCATGTAAATCAACTTAAATAATTGAAGCTTTATTTGTTAATTCTTATATTTTTATTTATAAAATAAAACAGTTCAACAATTTTTTGAGAGTTATGAGTTATACAGAGATTTAACTCGTAACAACAAGTCTGTTTACCGTTTTTCCTAATCAAACTTAGTTAGGCAGTTATTTTTAAAAATTTTGGAAAAAAGGTGAAAAAACTAAAAAAGATTTTAAAACAAAAATAAATTTTACTTTAGCATATTTACAATAATTAAACTGTTAGATTTGCAAAAATTATTTACATTAAAACCCGAAATTTATCAAGTTTGGACTCGAAATACTTTGTATTATTTAAATGCCGATTTAACTTGATATATTAATGAAGAAAAAATTCAATTATTTGTGATTAATAATATAAGTCATAAGGGATTTTGTGCAAAAAAAGATTTTAAAATTTTTCTTTTTAAGGTACATTTAGGTCTATCAATTTGGTAAAAAATGACCATTTTACGTTATAGACGAATTTAAGAAGCCAAAGACGGAGGAAATTAAGAAAAACATCATAATGATCTCGTTTCTGACATAAATATTTGTTGACTTGTGTGATAAAATATATATAATTTTTTTTTCTTTATATTATTCAGTATTTAATGTGAATAGCCAAAAATAATATTGTTTATATTATTATTTTTATAAACTTTCTTAAAATGTAGACCTAATACGACAATTTGATCCATAATAACGATACATTTAGTTTATTAGCATGATAATATTACTAATTTCAGATTTTTTTTCTACTTTGTGTTAAATAAAATTCACAATATACATCATTAATCTTGCATTAATTAAATAAAAGAAAACTTTTTTTTCTTAAAAATAATCTAAATCTAAAGTTTATAACTTTAAAACTCTTGTTATAGAGGTTTAATGGGGTCCGTATGGACCCCAATGTAGCATTCGCGTTACAGACTTTTCACTTTAACGGGTTAATAGTTTTATAAAAAAGATTCAAATTTTTTAGTTTCAAAATTATAGAGGACAACTTAACTTTTACTAAATAATTTGCCAAAATATTAAATTTTATATTAACAAAAAAGCCACTCTATTTGGCATTATTTGCGTACCTTTTACACTTCTTATAGATGTTTAATATTCTAATTAATTTAAATTCTTAGGTCAAATCCAAAGGCTTATTTTCAAATACTTAGCGAAGATTTTTGTAAAATTTAATGAACTATTTAAATTTTTGTATCTCTATAAATATAAAATTATTGAGCTTAATTTAATTTTTTTTTGGTTATTTACACTTTTTTAATTTGACTTTAAACACTAAACTTTATTATTTAATGGATCCACCCCATCTATATTTTTTCTTCTTCCTCATCAAATGCCATAAAATGAAGATATAATTAATAAGCCATTTAAATATTTAACGGATTCTAACATATGGGTTATTTAAAAAATAAAATTTTGCATATATTAAATCTGTATTTGTAATGCATTTTTAAAATAAATAATTAAAAATGTTTAATAGTTAGTGAATAATACATTGAATCAAGTATAAACAAAGGTGCCATTTTTAATAATATATTGTTAAAATGCAGGATAAATTTTTTTAAATAAAACACAAACTTTTGTATTAAAACGTAAATTTCTATAAAAAAATATTTAACCTGTTTCATCCCCATCTGAATTATCTTGCGTGGAATCATTATTAGAAATTGAAGTACTTTGGTTAACCGCTTCTTCAGTAACAGGTTGGCCTATTTCTGAGCGTGCTACATATAAGCAATAATGCAAAATTAATTTATTAGTTTACTATCTCTAATTTTAAGTGAAAAGAAGATATAAACTAAAAATATGGAAACGGTGAAAGGGAAAAAATGACATAGAAATAAAGAAAACTATAGATAAATAATCCACTCAACAATTAAATAACGCAAGTGGATAGAAATCATTATGTGAAAAATAAAATAATGTCACTAGTCGTTTTCAAAGTTTGCCTTCGGCTATTTTCTTAAGTATGTATCTAAAAATGACCAAATTGATTACTTTGGGACTTAGAATAAAGGTAATTAACACTGGACAACAAAAAAAAACAACATAAAAGATTTTTAAGGGTTTTGTAGAGAATTTTCTTGCGATAACGATCCCGGGTTTAGTTTTTTTTCTAAGGCCTCTAATTTTTTTTAAACCGCGTCCAAAGTTCAGAAAAAAATTCAAAAAATTTTTTTTACTCTAAATTCTACAAAAAATCTATTGGCATATTCAGATTCCTTATAAAAAAACATATCTAAAAAAGGTTATTACATAAGTTTTTAGCAATTTACTTTCAAGTTATTTAGGATTAAAAAACGGAGTTTATGAAAAAAAACCAATAATTTTACAAAAATAAAAAAATTAAATATTCAAAAAAAATTTAAACCCCTTACGTTAATAATGAATGTTTACGTTATCTAAAAATATTTTTAAACTTTTGTTACTACCCATAGGTTTTATGATATAAAATCCCAAAATACCCCAAAAATTGAAAAATCTCAACTTTGACACCGAATAACTAAAAATCTAAGGCCTTGGCTAAAATTATGATTTCATATTCGTGAACAGCGCTAAAATTGACCAAAAACCATAGTTTCCATAAATGTTGCTTATAGTCGTCCAAATTTTGTTGTCCAGTGTAATTAATTGGAACTTATATTTTTCTTCTCAATTATATAATAAAATTTTTAAGTATATCAAGCTTTTATGTCAACAATTAGGTTTACAAAATATTTAGCCCCCCAACCTAATGACAAGACGACCAATGGTAACGGCTAGGTTATATTTGTAAGTATGGTATGGCTGGGTTAGGCCATGTCTAAACCCTAGGCCTTATTACAGAAGATATTGGTTAATCTCTAGTTGAGTTAATTTGAAACAAAATCAGATGTTATATAATATTTTACACTCATTTACAAATGTCCTATCTAGACACCTAAAGATAAAGTTTTAAGGTAAAAATTTTGTTTGGATTAATAACTTTACAGTTTAAATGTTTCCTGCAATTAGCAGTGTGGGCTCATGGACCCCATCACATTTTACAAATCAAATATCTTTTAAAATATTAAATATGGGTTAAATTTTTTAACTTTTTTTGAATATACAGGTCAGCAAATCTTTGAGAGTTATGAGCTAACTACGGAGATCAAACATGCCATCTTATAGATTTTCAAATCCGTTTACCGTTTTTCTAATTAAACTTAGTTAGTTAGCTATAAACATGAAAAAAATGCCAAAAAAACAAAAAAATATTCAAAAACAAAAATAGCTGAATTTTTTTTGTATATTTACAACAGTTAAAATTAAACTTTAACTAAAACTTTTATTTAAAACCGATATTATATCGTGTCTTATTTAAGTTTGGACGTGAAATATTGTATTATCTAAATGCTGATGTAAGAGCTTCGGAGCCAAGGCCGGAAGAAACTATGAGAAACGATATGTATATAAGCTAAGGCCATCATGGAGATAAATTTATGTTTTCATAAAATTCACGGTTGTGCCGTTGATATGTGCTGTCCTGTGTAATAAACAAAAGCAACCAAAATTTAGTCCGAGTCCAATAATAAAATTCAATTGGAAATTAAAATTTATATCGGGTGGACCCCACCTGGTTAAATTAATTCAATCGCAAAAATAAGTGCGAATGGTAGTTTCAAAGTTGTTAAATATTTACAATTACGAAAATCAAGATTTAATTATTTAAGAAAAAACAAATATAATTATGGAGAGAATTTGTCGGCAATTTGGGTCATCCAATCCTAAAAGCAATTATTGACGACTCTAAAAACATACATTTTAGGAGAGATTAGATGAGGCCTTCAGGAGGAAGACCAAGATTATACATTTGAAGGTTTGGTTGTCAAAAAATAATCTGGGCTGTGAAAATTAGGGATTCAAGGAAGGGATTTAACGTTGGTTTATTACTGGGTTTATTTATTTCGCATGCTTATATTCGGACATTAAATAATGAAGGATGAAACAAAATTACTTAGAAATATCATATTTAAGATGTAAAAATCTTTTTTTAAATTAGAATTTTTTGTAGACGATTGAGGTCTGACCGTGCCCTTATGTAATAAAAATACTTGCAGATGAATAAGGGATAAAGGGTTTTTAATTTAGACGATTATCAAACTCATTTCGACAAGTTTTAAACTACTGTGTCCTAAAGATATTAAATATAAAATTTTCTTTTTAACATATGAAGTTAATATTTACTATCTAACTCTAAAATTGATAATTTATTTTTTTGGTGAGGAGCATTACAGCTGCTATGCGGCGACGTTAATAGCCCCTCTAGGGTCAATAGTATATGGCTTCTCTCTCTGTCAATACCATAATATCCATTGAAACGACGCCGCACTCTCCGGAATATTATAGCAACAAGCCTCACAACCCTGGCAAAATCAAGGGCCAGAGCCATTCACCTACTAAAACAATACCCCCTTGCCCTACATTTGAAAGAGACGGCATACCCGCCAGGGCATAGCCCCAAACCTTTTTTTTATGGCCTGTGTTTTAAAATGAGACGGTTTTGCAGACATTAATAAACTTCAATCATGTGGTGGACACACTCAAGCACTTAATTTTGTTTCTGTTTTGTACAATTATTAAACTCATATAAATATTTTTTTAATTATTACAAAATAACTTGTTTTTTAGGATTAACATTTAATAAAATTATTAATAAAAAAATTGTGAAATTAAGAAAAAGCAATTTAATATATTGCTATGCCTATAAGTTTAATTTTTTTTAGCAAATACCTTCAAATAAAAATATGATTAATAGATTATTAATTGTAACGGATTTAAACACATGAGTTGTTAAAAAAATTTAAATTTTATTTGCATTTAAAACATATCTGTAATGGCAAAGCCTTTTAAAAATATTGATATTAATTAAAAAATGTTATTAAATAAGTCAGTAAAAAATAATACATTGTATCAAATATGTGTATATGTCTATATAAAGGTGCCATTTTTTAATTGCTACGTGTAGGATAAATTTAAATATTAATATTATAAAGCAATCTTTTGTATTAAATAATGTAAGAAAAAATATTTTTTACTTGCACTTTCAATATTTGTAAATGACCAGAATAACAAAAGTGACTTTTATACCTGGAAAACCATTATATCTTATTCAAGTAAATGCTAAAAATTAATAAAAAACATAATCAAATTTTTACATATAAAAACGTAAAAAATTATAAAAATGTTTGCCCAAAAAACAGTACAAAAAATTGTGAAATAAAATGTTGATGGTCACATAAATAATCGAAAAATAAATTAATTTTTTTTCAAATTTTTTTTGAAAACTTTTTTATTTCAGAAATAGCATTATGTGCATAAACAAAATTTGGCAACTTTAAAAAATTTAAGTTTTATTGCAAAAAAATTTTTTTTTTAAATTTTGAAAATTTTACGAAAATAAAAGCACACTTTGCACGTGCCCTAATCAAAATTTCAAAAAAAAAAGCATAAAATATAATTATATGAATCATTTTTCTAATTATTTCGACTTTATATGCAAACAATATAATTAATTATATAGGCTAAAAAACAAGAAATAAATGTTAAGAATAATTTGGTGTTAAAAAAAGATGGCTCATAAATTTGTCTAAACATTATTAACAAAATGCGTTTAAATATGCAAAAAATGCTGATGAGATTTTTGGTAAAAATTCAAAAAAAAATAAAAACCTCATGTATGAGATATCAATTCTTTTCGCATGTAGAATATTTTTAAAAAAGAATGGATTACATTAGATTGTGATATTGCAGATATAAATTATTTTTAGTTTACAAATATCAAATATTTTAAAAAATAGTTTAATTTAAAAAAAACAGATTCAAAAATGATCAAACTATTAAAAATATTAACAATGTTTGGTATGGGATTTGAGTTTGATTATATATAACATTTAATGTCAGTAAAAATAACTTTTTAAATGTATATCCAATAAATAATATTAGATATATCATCAATAGATTAAAATCACATAAAAACAAATACAAAATTCAAAATCAATAATTCGGAGGTATCCCAGAATTAGACCCGTTTCAATTTTCTGTCATTCAAGATGAAGGAATCCACAATTTCAGTAGGAGCTATTGCATAAAAATGATAATTATTAACGGATGTTCCATTAAATAATATTAAAACGGGGAAAATCAGATTAAGTTTAAAAATGACCATGTGGGCGACAACCTTTCGCGCACTTTGAATAAGTAAATAAGCCTGCTGAATAGAAATGACCGTTGCAAACATTTCAAAGCAGAGCTAGGGAAAGGCCCATATTTTTGCTAAACACATTTTTTCATTTTTTTAAATTAAGAAAAAATAGAAATCAAAAAATTAGATTCAGGATTTTCTGCATATATTTTGTATCTAATTATAATTTAGTTTATTTAATCTGTCATAAAATTTTGAAAAAAAAAATACCAGAGTCAAAAAATGGTCTTTTTACCATCAAGACCTTTTTATCGTTTGTGCCTATAAACCTAAAACTAGCGTGTATGTATTTTTTAATGTTTGTAGGGCACCGGTTCAATCCAAAAAAGGGTTGCATTTATTAGTATAAAGGGAAATCATATGTCGATGACAATTTTTAACAAGTTCTCGATTTATATTATACAAATATATATAACCCTCAACAAAATTTTGAGGGTTATGAGCTGATTAAACCTGCCATCTTAAGGATTTTCAGATCCGTTCACTAAATTTGCCAATCAAACTAAGTTAGTCAGCTATATTGTGTCATTTAAGTTTAGACGCGTAATATGGTGATGTGAGAACTTAATATACTGAAAAATTCTATTTCTCATTATTTGAGATGATAAATATAAGTTACAAATATTTATATTAAAAATCTGTCAATTTGCACAAAAAGGCCATTTTTTTGATATGGTCATTATAAGGAGCCCATGACCTGTGAAACTACGTAAAACAAAAAATTAGTAAGGAAATAATTATATCATAGGGATGTATGCTTATGCTTTAACTACTTTTTTTCTGACATTAAAATTTGTATGTGTGACATCTACTTAACGATTGAACAGAACCACATAATAAACTTAAGCGGCAATCAAAGAAAAATAAATATTAAAAAACATATGCGGAAAGAAACCGCCTTATATATATATGGACAAAAAATTTAGTAAACATAAAAAACACATTTTGCCTAAATCTTGTTAATTCCTAAAACCCCGGAGTAAATAGCCAACGTCTAAATTTATTTTTTTTAAATCTTTTAGGTGTACCATTCATTGTCCACTCCAAAGCTATGAAAAACCCATTCTTGGCCAGGCCAAACTTAAATTTTTGTTCTTCAAAAATTTTATTACAGAGAAGAAAATAACTATAAATAGATATAGAATTTAAGCAAAAAATCTTACATTTTATAAATAATTTCTTGGTTAAAGCTAATAAAACCCTTTATATTTTTTAAATTTCAAAAAAGTAAAAAAAAATGAGTTTGACCCAAAAATGGGTTTCCAGCTCTGGTCCACACTATTTCATTTTTTACATTTTATAGAAAATTTTAATGACTTGCACCTAACCATCAGCCCCCCCCCCACCCTTTTAGCTCCACCCATAAGTTAAAATAGAGTATTATATATAAGCTATATACAAGAAGTATAAATTAAACCCACATCTTAATGTAGGTAAAGGTAGAGGTAAAAAAAAATTGTAAAAAATAAAACAATAAAGCTAAAATATTTTTCATAGGGTTTTATTTAAGATATAAGGCCCAATATTTTATTTTTCATGTACATTATATATGTGTGTTTAAGTCCACACATAAGGATTTCTCGGTTCTAGATACCCATATCCATTTAATATACCGTTTAGTGAATGAAATATTTTATAATTTTATAAAAATAGTCGCATGTCGCAAATACAGAGTGACTCTAAACATGTGTTGATTTAAATAAAAAGGTAGAGGACGGGATATATTACCTGTATTTTAGGCAGGGCAATTATCCAAATGTCAATATAATATAGAGTTTTGTCAAGCATTTAATATTTTTTGTAATTATAATAGGGTCACAGCTGGCCGCCTAACTATTGAAACACATTATTTGTCGTACTTATTCTAGAAATAGCCTATAAGAAATATTGCAATTCGTATTTGTTGTCCAAACTCACTTTGTTTAATGAAATTTGTATACCTAAAAAAGCAGCTAACTGTGTAATAATTATTGTATTAACTAAAAAATTTAAAAAAAAAAATTCCGTAGTTTATAGTCTTTCCCAATCTTATTTGACCTGCCCTAGTCAAAAAAAAAATCCTAACCGTATTATTTATAAATTCTTGAAATAAAGCTATTTTTCATCAAACAAATATATATGTAAAAAACTGTCTTTTCACATTTTCTTAATCGTTACATTAAAAAAACAGATAACATTAATACTATTACCAAAACAATCTCTTTCATCCTGATCTGAATCATCCTCTACACCATATTGGCTGCCTTCTGTGAAAAGTATTAATAAAAACGATATAAAATTGATAATCCCATAGGAAATGATTTAACTAAATATGGAAAGAGTGAACGGGAAAACGTAACTAAGATCTGTAAATTTAAAAAAATCCGCTAAATAGAAATAGAGGAGAATTTAAAACACCTAATAAAATGACAAAAATTGAGAAAAAAAATTGTGATAATTGAATCACTTGTAACTTATATTGTCTCAAATAATAAAAAATAAAATTATTAAATTTTTTTATTAGAATTTATGTACAAATTATTTGGCATGCCAAACCTATATGAGAGATTTTTAAATAAAAATGATTTTTCACTTTAACAGTTTAACTGTTTTTAAAATAAAAAAAAACCCCTTTTTTTCAATTAGTTTGCTTAAGTTTTTTGATTAGAAAAACGGTAACGAATTAAAAACATTTAAAAATGGCCGGTCTGTCGAATTAGCTCAGTCTGACCCGTGTAATTAAAACGTGGTAGTGATATTAAAAATGTCCTAAAAAACAAAAAATGATTATACTATGTAGTTATACAAGCGTTATCACACTTTTTTTTAAAACGTTTAAAAAAAATATTTTTTTTAAAAAATATACAAAAAAAATATGTTTTTATAGATTTTTTATATAAAAGCCAATATTGATAAAATTATCAAAATAATTAACAATGTTGAATATAAATAATTATTTGTGAAAAGTAAGAATATTTATTCTACAGGTCAATAATTTTTTGAGAGTTATAAGTTAACTATAGAGATCAAACTTGCCATCTTAGAAAACATCAAAACTATTAACCATCTAATCAAACTTAGTTATTGAGGTATAAATTTTGGGGAAAAATGTCAAAAAAAAACAAAAAAGATTCGAAAACAAAAATTAATTAAAGTTGTATTTTTGCCATTTTCATTCAAAACCGATAGTGTCGTATTTAAATTTGGATGCAAATTATTTTGTATTATCCAGCCAATGTAAGAGCTTGATAAATTAATAAAGGTTATTTCTCATTATTTGTGATTATAAATACAAGTTAAAAGGGATTTTTATATGCAAAAAAATTTTTTTAGGATATATTCAGATCTGTTAATTTGATTAAAAAGGGCTATTGTTCGTTAGAGACAGATCTGAGGAGCCAAACACAAAAGAAATTAAGGAAAACGAAAAATATATATGAGATTAGGCCATCATTGATGCATTTTTTTATGTTTTCATAAAATTCACGTTTCTATTAATATGTGTTGACCTGTGTAAAACATGAGAAAGAAAATAAAGAAAAAAAAATTATATATTAATTTTTGCGCCATGCATTTTTAAAGATTCTTTTTCAAATTTCTATCATACTATTTTGCCTGATTCCTTAAAACTCGTTACCAATTTGTTTTAAGAATTTTCTATAAAAACATATTTGATGTTTAAAAAAAATTTTGTTTTCTTTATCAAACTCGTATATATATATCGATAAGACTTATAGGGCACGATTTTTAAGCCAAGTCAAAATTTATATTTTCTTGTTATTAAAGATTTTAAAAATGCATTTAGAATCAAACGTTTCCTTATTTAAGAGAATTTTACTTTCCACAGTACAAAGCTATGCAAAATAATTAACTAAAGGGACAGAAATAGGTAAATGAATATAAAAATCAGAATCTTTTATTGTCGAAAACTAAATCTAGGCTCTATACCTTAAAAATATTTTTATGTTAAGATTGCAAACAGGATTGCCATGGAAAATCAAAATTTCGCACTGATTAATGCCCGTTTAGGCCAAAATTAAAGGGCCTAGTACACAAGAATCCAAAAATATTGTTTAACCAAATCCATTTTTCTAATCAAATTAATTTTAATTTGGCAAAGGTATCAAAAGACAAGAGGTAATAATTCAACACCTTGTTCAAATAAAAAAAGAATGTCTTGAACATGCAACTAGAAGTGAACGGCCGTGAGTGCATGTAAATTTTTTGTGTTCTAAAATTGGAGTTAAGCTTGCTGAGCCTGGTTAATAAATATATAAAAATGGGTGACCGGTAACAAATTTAAATAACTTTTTTAAAAAACCTAAGCCTAAAGAAAAAATTTACAATTCTTTTTTATATATAAAAATCCCTGGCTTACATCAAGATTTAAATTGAACAGAATATTCCGTGTCCAAAATTAATTTTGACACAAATATCAATTTTTATTAGAAATTTTATTTAAAATTGATTTTCACAATTAGACTTTTGTGAATATGCAACAAAAATTCATCTTTTTTTTTTGTTTTTAAATCTTTTCGGTTTTTTGACATTTTTTTTTAAATTTTATTGTTAACAGATTTTTTAAGTTTGATTAGAAAAAACGGCAAACGGATTTGAAAATTGCTAAGATTAAAGGTTGGATCTCTGTAGTTAACTCAAATAACTCTCAAAAATTTGTTGACCTGTGTAATATTATTAAAACATATGGACATGTTCAAAGTAAATATAAATTTTCCCCCAAATTGTTTTCTTTTACAATGTTTTAAAACTATGGGGTAAATTATCATTTATTTTCAATCAGAATATAGATGCAGAAATGTCACAGTTTTATGTATTAATTCCCATAGATTACAATTTTCACCCCCATGGCAGTTTATGGGGAAAAAACCTAAAATGTTTCAAGATATCGTCCATGTGTCTGGTATATAAAAAATAGTTTGACTTACTGCCTCTAGTCGTCGGGCTGCCTTCCACTTTCCTCCTAACTTCCATTCGGTTAATCACTGTTATACAATCGTCCAAACCTAAAATGGGAAATGCCTCGAAAAAGGGATGTTTTTCCTTTTGCCGAATAGGATTTCGGCACAAAGGACACGCCGAATTATTTCGGCACCATTCGGTTAAGCAATCGAGGCAAAAGTAATGCCCGCATGAAAGAACAAATGGCTATTGTATGTGTAATAAAACAAATGAGACATTCTTAATTCGGTGGCCCATATTCACACTCGTATTTAACAAATTTTTATATTCTTTGTTTCTAAAATCAAAAAAATTAAGGTTAAAAAATACATTTCATAATAATTTAAAGGTATTTGAAAAGTTGCAGTACTTGAGATTATTCGTGAAACATCATTAAAAAATTATTCTAAGATGTACATACATGGGTAATTTATTGCAAAGGAAATTATAATATATATTCAAAATGATTGTGTATTTTTCTTCTCGTATCAATCAAATATGGGCTAAAACTTGATAATAAAATTATCAGTTTAGAATACGATGTCATTTCAATAAGTAATACACAGGTCAACAAATATCAATGGCCCTATTGTATTTTTATAAAAACATATAAGAATTTATCGTCATGATGGCCTTATCTCATATATGTATTTTTCTTAGTTTCTTCCGGCCTTGGCTTCTTTCATCCCATAAATTGACAGATCGAGTATAACCTAAAAATAAAAACATTTAAGAATCGATTTTTCATATTAAAATCCCTTGTAACAAAAATTTTTTTCCAAAAAACATTTTAAGAAACTAAATTTGACCACTTTTTAATAATTTGCGTTTTATTGCGAAATAAAATTTTTCAATTTTAAAATTTCACGAAAATAAAGACTTACTTTACACGTGCCCTAACATAAAATATTTCGCGTCTACACTTAAATACCACACGATATATTCGGTTTTTAATAAAAATTTTTTTTGGAATTTGAATTTAACAGTTTAGCTGTTGTATATATGCATAAAAAAAATTCAATTTATCTGTAATCTTTTTTGTTTTTTTGGCATTTTTTTTACAAAATGTTTATAGCTAACTAAATAAGTTTTTTAGAAAAAACCGTAAATGGATTTTACCTTAAGATGGCAGGTTTTATCTCCGTAATTAGCTCATAACTCTCAAAAATTTGTTGATCTGTGTTATATTATGTGAACGTCGCCGAATAGCAATTTGATAGATTCTCACCAAAAAATGGGGAAAAATTTGTCCAAATGTTATGCACAGTTTTGAGGTCATAGGGTACATCAGAAATTTACAAAAAAAACGAGTGTGTTCCTGTTTAAACTAATTAATAGCTTTTTTTCAGATTCTATCGATAATTATTAGACCTCATTTGTGAAAAATAACTAATGTTTGAAAGCAGAAATAGAACTGTTTCTACATTTTATACAATTTAACATACAAACCTGCGACCTTAGGGATTTTTAAATTAGTTTACTGCTTTTTTAAATTAAACAATGTAAGCCAGCTATAAATATCCAAATTTTTTATATATTTAAAAAAAACAAAAAAATATAAAAAATTTATTATTATTATATTTATAACATTTAAACTGTTTGATTCAAACTTTTAATAATATTTAAATTTAAACCGCTAGTAACGTGTCCTATTAAAGTTAGGGTTCAGATATTTTGTATTTTCGCGTCCAAGCTTACATACCACATAATAAATAATTATTTTTTTGACCTATTTTTTTTCTAAAATTTGCAAAGTAGCTGACTAACTGGCAATTGGAAAAAACGGCAAACGTATTGGCCCTCAGATGGCAGGTTTAATCTCTGCAATCTTTCGAAAATTTGTTGACTTGTGAAATAAGTATACTATAAGTAACAATCAGCCCCCCACCCCACCATTCTCCATTAATTTTTGTCAACTTCCCTATTAAATTGGAAAATCTGGCAATAGTAAAAATTCATACAAATAAAAATATTGAAAGTTAACTCTAATCAGCAAGGGAAAAACTTCCTAATAAATAGAAGAGGTCATTTATATATAGGCAAAAATAAACCTTGGCAAGCATTCCCAAACAAATCGTACATTGAAAGGCGTCCTTTACGACCTTGTTGTCCGCTAAATTCGTAGCCGACCGATTTTTTTGTCTACAAATTATCTCTTGAAGGCGAGAGATTTTAGTGGTTTTTCGATCTGAGTCGACTACAAACAAAATATAAGACACTAAAACTCATAACAACACCACTTATACTTGTGGCACTAATCGAGTATTACACACCTTATTCTAAAAAGGTCAGTAAATTATATCTCACCGTATTAGGGCGCGATCAAACTCTAATTTAAATTTTTTTTTAAATTTTGAGTTTTTTGAAAATTATTAACCATTGATTTTTATATAGACCAGATTTATATGAAAATATTTTATTAATTGATAATAATAATAATAATAATAATAAATTGCCCTATTTTAATGGTGGTAAAATCATTTTATGTAACAAACAAAAAATTCAAAAATTAAAATAAGTTTATTTTTAAAAAAAGTATATTCTAAAAGGTTTCCAGTGAAGGTCTATTAAAAATTTAATTTAATAATTAAAAAAAAGAATAACATAAAAGATATCAAGCACAATAAATAGGGAAGGCGTAAATTTTTTATACAAAAAGCTAACAAGCTCCCAGAACAAGGAAGCTCCAAGAAAGCATAATAACCTTCAATCAAAGATTTTTTCTTAAAAAAATGTCCATCATTAGACAACCTTATAAGTTTTTCCAAGTTATATATAAATATCTTTATAGATCGGTAAAAATCATAGTTGATACTTATTTTAACAACAATCTAAATAATATTCTTACCCTTGTTAAATTTTTCAGTATTGACAATATTTAAAAAAAAAAATTTAAATAAAATTCCTAAAATTTAAACTCACCTAAGCACAATTTTTCACTCCCATTCAAAACAAAAATGGCATTGAAGAGGCAAAATATATAAAATATCAAAATTATGTATTTCAATGCTTGGTTAGGTCATTGCAAAATTCTACAAGATAAAGCTGGGCCCTTATAAAACACATTTTTCCAAACAAAAGCAAACTATTGTAATACTATTCTAAATTAATAATTTACTTTAAACTTATAAAAGTTTTTTTAATAATTTTTCAACTTATCCTTAAAGTATCAAAAGTATTTTTAATATTTGTATTCCAATGTGTAAGTAACTCTGGCAAAAACACAGATAATAGTAAAAATAAGCCTGTTAGCAATATTCTTGCTAAAATTAGCCTGGCTTGATAATAATTTTTGCTTATTATATAAACAAATTAATTATTCTATTTTGTTTAAAAAAAATTTAGTTATATATCTGCACACAATCTATTATATTCTCAAAAAGATTTTTAAAATAATTAGTAAATAAAACGTTATATTCTGGATTATTTGTTTGCCAGATATTATGTAAATTATTTTAAATTAATTAACAAATTCAATAAACAAATAATTATTAACTTAAATAAAATTAAGTGTCATTACGTTTTTTAATTACAAAAAAACATTTTTTTAACAAAACATATTTTTATAATTTTATTCAAATAATCTTTTGAATCATACTAACAAATTATCAATATCACTAACTTGCAATTCAATTATAGGGTAACCTTGGATTATTACTAATTTTATATGGCTCTGCAATTCTATCATATAAAAAAAACGTAATAAAAACATAAAATATTAAAAAGCAATAAGGTTTAGGTTTTCAAGCAAATTATGTTAAATATATTAAAGGCATAAAATAATCTTGAACTAAGATTTTCAGTTAAGGGATTTAAGATTTTAATGCAGACCACTGGCAAAACTTAGGGCATGAAAACAACATTTGTTAATTACGCTATGTTCAAAATTATATTAACAAATTTTCTCATATTCTCATATGTTTTGTAAAATATAATTAAAAAATACAAAAAATTTGAAGTAGAACAGATAAATTAGTAATTGAAATTTTGTCAAAATACTTAATCCATTTTTCTAAAATATCATAAAAAGTCACCCATAAAAATATAAGCAAATTATTGATAAAAAATATAACTGCTCACTTAATTCTGTGTGGTAGATATTTTGTAGAGATTCTATAGAAAGAGAGTTTGCTCGATTTTGTTTGAGTTGAGAAATTGTGTTTATTGACAGAGGCTTCTATAAAAATAAAATAAATATATTAAATACGGTATATTATAAAAATCACAGAACCTTATATTTAATTCGGGACTTGTTGGTTATCATTATCTAAATTTCTTGCAAATAAATCGGTATTATTATCATCATTGAAATAAAAACCCATTATTTCTTAATTCAAAGAATCTTTATAATATTAGTATAATTTTTAATAAAACTAAATTTTTAAAATTTCAACTTAAAATTCATATTTTAGAATTAAAAGAGAAATTTGAACGCGCGCTCAATAAAATAAATAATATATACCTTTAATGTTTCCACAATATTCTTGTAAAATCCGATTATTTCTACCTAAAAAATGCAAGAAACCCTTTGTATTAACGTTTTTTTTAAGCATGGTAGATCGGACGATTAATTTTGTTGTGTCTTACAATTAAAGCTGAGTTTAATGTTTAAAGTGTCGGCTTAGATAACTTAGTGGCAAACCTTCCTGTCTTAAACCTAGGAATCGCGAGTTCGAATCCGTGCACAGGAGGCTTTTTTTTTGCAAAAATAGTTTACAGTAACCACTTTGTAGCTCTCGAGTCTCCTGCAGGCTTTAAACGATAAGCCTAAAGTAAGAGCGCTAATAACCTACGCCGGCGTGCGAGTAAATCTTACTATTTAACCCGTAGGCAATACTAATTACTTTCCTCGGGGTTATTAGAGTCAAACCCTAACGGGCCCATTTTTTTTTTTTTTTTTAACCCCTATTTAAAAAAAAATTATTTCCCACCTCAAATTTATTTCTTCTAGGAGAATCCAAAAAGAGAAAAATATATTTTTTTGGGGGGGGGGGGGGGGGGAAATAAAAAAAATGGGATTTGGGGAAAAAGGAGTGGGATTTACATGGCATTTTTATTGCAATTTTAGGCGATATAAAAGGAGATGATCTTGTAGTCAAGATTACGCGCAAATGATTAACCCCTCTCGCCCACGGTATCCTTAAATTAAAAAATATATACTACCCTTATATTAAAATTAATATATATTAACAAAAAAAATTTACATCCCCTTCTTCCGCCGTAATCTTCACAGTACGTGAGGAAACTGATTCGCATGTGTTACTTGCTGTAATTTCCGTAACATTCACAATGGGATTAAATGTCACCTTTTTTTCCTAAAAAAGTTGCGCAAAAAAAAATTATCGCGCATAAGGGCACGTGCAAAGTGAGTTTTTATTTTCGTAAAATTTTGAAAATTCTGAAAATTTCAAAATTTTATTTTTTTCATGATTTTTTAAAAAAAATTTTATTTCAGAAAAAGCATTTTATGTGCATATACTAAATTTGGCAACTTTTTAAAATTTTGCGTTTTATTAAAAAAATTTTTTTTTTCAAAATTTTGAAAATTTCACAAAAATAAAAACTCACTTTGCACGTGCCCTAATGAAAAATTTATTGGAACCACAAATGTCATAAACTCTCTTGGTTATCGGGCAAAGCTATAACTATGTCAAAATATTTATACCACGCTTGTTTTTGAACTTAAGCCATTTCCTACTAATATTTGTTGAATAATTTATTTTATAATTTAACCCAAAAATTAGAGTTTAAAAAAAGGTCTAGGCTTAACTTCTACATTTTTTTCTTTTGGAATTTATATTTTTTGGCTTTTCCAAGATAGTTGTTATAATTGACAAAAAGTTTTACAGTTTTTTTCTTGGGCAACGTTTTATTTCGTAAGGCCGATCGCTTTGTTATGATAATTTTCGAATTGGTAACTTTGTTTTGTCCACTTGTGTTACGTCTGTTTGATTTTTTTCCAGCCACAGCCTTTGGCATTTTTTTTTGCACTGAATAATAGCGTTTATAGCTAATATGGGGTAGATCTAGAATATGATATTTAAACTTTTGGTTTATTTCAAAGTATCTAAAACGCATTTTTACAAAACTTGGTCAATTTAAATGAGTATCGTTAAATAAAATACTTTTTTTGAAATAAAGGATCTTATAATTTACAATAAAAAAATGCGATGTAAAACAATAAAAAAAATGATTTTAGAAAATAAAAATGTCTAAAATCCTAAATTTTATAGTTATTTAAAATTTGAAAAGATAAATAGATATTCGTGTGGGTTTTACCATAAAATTTAAATAACTCTGGACTAAAATTTTAAAAAATATACTATTCTTTAATTTTTATTCGCTCCTAATATAACATAGGCTATTTAAAAATTGCGAAAATGCAGCTCGTTAAAATTTTAATTATCAATTTCCATTTCAATACCATTATTGGGTGTACGGAAATCAATGCCAATTTTTTTGAGGCTATGTATATGAATTGGGCTTTAATTTAAAAAAAAAAGCATTAAAAAATTTATATTTTTTATAAAAATTTTAAAAAACCATTTTATGTGCTCAAAGTTAAATTTGACAACATTTTTTTAAGAAAAAAGCTTTTAAGCAAAGTTTTTAAAAATTTTTTTGGAATAAAGATTCATTTTGAACGCAACCTTAGTATGTTAGAAAATAAAACATATATTAACATTTCATGTTTTTTAGGGAAAAATTAAAACAAACCGAGCGAATAAGTAATTTTAAAGCTGGACATCTGGGTCAAACCTTTACCTGTTTATCGGAAAAAAAACTAACTGATATAAAATATTAAATGTAGAAAAAACTTACTTTAGAAATTTTCCTCTAAGAGAATTATTACTGATAGGTAATTTGTGAACAAAATTTTTTATATATTTAAATTCTCGAAATATGATGCGATTTTAAAAAATTTAGCTAAGAAAAACAGTTTAGATATATAATTGGTTCCTAACCTATTTTAAGTTCAAGGTCACATGCGACTAACAAAGATTTAAGGAGATAGAAAAAAATTCGAATAAATTTAGATTAACCCCTCGGGAGAATACAATTGAGTAAATGGAAGGTTGAAACAAAAAAGAGCTGTTAAGAGTTAAAAAAAACTTACATGTTAAGTTAAATTTATTGAAACGATACACTGGAGAATTGACAAATGACCTTGTTTTAGATTTAAATATCCCGTCATTCTAATTAGCTAAATCTGTTTAATGCTTTTAATAGCACAAAATAAGTATCTGTTGTAATTAATTGGATATATTGATACTTCAGAAAGTTAAAAACTTAGTTATCTTTTAGTTATATTAAAAATCTAAAACACGTGAAGCAACTCCAAATAATCAATATCACCAAATTAAATTGTTGCTTTTTCATCATGTCAAAATCGTTGAAAACTATTGCAATATAAACTGTAGAGTGGAAAGCTCAATTAAATACTTAGATGTCCTATAAAAGTAGGGTAAAACGAAAATTTCGTTTTTAAAATTTTCGAATTTTTTGAAAATACGGTTAAATAAAGCCTGGGGATTAACTTATAAAAAGGTTTTGGGTAGTATATCAAGTTGTTAAATAAGAGGGTGGACCGTTGTATGTCCAATTTTTTTAAATTTTGGTTAAAAAGAAATGAATGGGTTATATATCCTCTAGTTCCTACATAGATGCGCCGCGAGCTTCGACACTTTTAACCTGAGCAAAGCGATATCAATGCGTTAATTATTAGATTGCTCTCACGCGGGCGACACCTAGATTTTTAGCCATGGCTCTTGCTTCATATCTTGTAAGGCCTGCTGCTTAATACAATTTAAACCGGGCCGGAAAATGTTCGGCCCGCCGGATCGAATTTACATACACCGTTCGATAAACATATTCCAAATGTAATATTGTATTATTGATAGAATACATTTATAATAATTATAAAATTAAGGCAAAATATACAGGAAATTGGCTTGGCCCGGCCCGTTATTTTCGGCGCAAAGCTTAACTCATTTTTTAAGCGGCCTGCGACAGACGGATTCCGAGATTGATCTCAAATCAGTTTTACCTTAATATAGCCTTTAAAAAAACAACGGTTAGGATTGCCATAGCTTTCCCCTGACGCGCCATTCACGTTTAAGGCTTTGACTTAATCCCGAGAAAAGCATTTAGTGTTGCCGACAAGTTAATTAATAGTAAGATTTGCTCTCAAGCCGGCGACCTTTTACTTATTTTCTCACTTTAGGCATATCGTTTAGGGCCTACTGCCTAGAGAGGCCACTTAGCAGCTTTAAGGTAGTTGCGCTTGTGTATAATTTTCCGAAGAATAAAGCCGTCTTTGCACAGGTTTAAACTTAAACCTCCTATATGATAGGGTTTGCCATTGCGATGTATTAAAGCATTTGCCTCTGTTAAATGTTCTATTAACCTAATATACATATATTATTTTAAATTAAATCTGCTACAAATTTTAAGAAATATGGAAATTTTGACCACATGTTAACTAACTTTAATAAATTAGGTATAGACAGTATTAATTTTTTTGGGGTTTCTAGACTAAATATTATAAATCATTTAATAACTTCCAATTTTTTAAAACAATGCAATATATATTACTAAGCCAACTTCATATGGATTATGATTATTTAATAGTCAACCCTGGCTTGTATTTCTTAAAAACTCCAGCTAAAATGACATATATAACTCTTATCATTTTAGCTAAATAGGCCGCTGATTCAAATGTCATATATTTTTACCAGTAATTTGGTTAAAGAATTTGAATCTTTTAACAAATTATTTTTAACAAAATTTATAAATCTCAATTGTTAAATTACTTTTTATCTTACAACAATCAGTCAAACAAACTTTCAATGGGCACTGATGGGTATTTAGTTTTCCATGGTTAGCACATTTGGGCACTTATGCCTTTTGCCCATAAAGATTGTGAGTTTGATTAATGAGGGCTTATACGGTCTCGAGTTTTTCCATAATCAAACAAAAACAAGGTCATAATCTGGTACGTCTCCATTAAAGTTTCAACCGGACCGTGAATTCCCTGCCGGGCCCACCCGACCGAAATTTAGTTGTTTTGGGCCCGGCCAAAATCGGCCCATTACAAATATAGCCCGAAAATATTATATTACAATCTAAAAAAACTTTTGTTTTAAAATTTTAATAAATTACAGAGTGTAGAAACTATACCTTTATATAAGTGATAAAAAATTTTTCATTTTTGGTTCCTATTAATAATTTGGGAAATAATTAGGCAAAATGAATAGCATTTGACAGCAAAAAAAAAACAACTTAAACGATTTTTTGAGGGTTTTGTAGAGAATTTTCTTGCTTAGGATTTCGGGGTTTAATTTTTTTCCTAAGGCCTCCAATTTTTTTTAAACCGCGTCCAAAGTTTAGAAAAAAATTTAAATTTTTTTTACTATTAATTCTACAAAAAATCTATTGGCCAATTCAGATTCCTTATAAAAAACATATCTAAAAAAGGTTATTACATAAATATTTTAGCAATTTAATTTCAAGTTATTTAAAATCAAAAAACGGAGTGAATGACAAAAACCACTAATTTTACAGAAATAAAAAAATAAAAAAAATCTAAATTTAAAAAATTTTAACCCCTTACGTTAATAATGAATGTACCTAAATATATTTTTAAACTTTTACTACCCATAGGCTTTGTGATATTGAAGCCCAAAATACCCCCAAAAATTGAAAAATCTTAACGTTGACACCGAATAACTAAAAATCTGAGGCCTTGGCTAAAATTCTAATTTCATATTCGTGATTAGTTCCAAAAACTTGACCAAAAACCATAGTTGCCTAAAATGATGCTTACCAAAATTTTGCCTGTGAATTGGCACAGTGATCCTTAATTCTAGCCCGGCCGGCTCTAAATTTTGGCCCGGTTCGGCTTAGCCTGTTACTAAAAAGGGCCGGTATCGGACCGAGGGGCCGTTCGGGGTCCGGACATCTAAAGCTACATAACTTAATGTGTAACTTCGAGGTTTACACAAATATTTCGAAATTTAAGTTTAAGTATTATTTTCAAATTAAAATTAAAAATTAATTTATTATTTAAAATCAATAATAGCACCAGTTTTTAAATTGTTGTTTTTTAAAGTGGCTTTTTTAATTCATTAGTATGTTCAAATGCTGAGACTTAGCTAAATACACTTTTGAGTTAAATATATTTTCTTTAGTTATAAATTTTATTTAAAATAAACCCGTTTTTAATTTTTTAAATTTAACAATAATATTTTTTAATTTTTGTAATATGTGATTTAAGACCACGTAAAAAACGTGGTTAATTTTTTTTTAATTAAAATTTTGTGAATGAACCCATGCGCACAAACAAATATCAATAAACACAAAGGATTAGATTTTCATCTTATATTCAACCATAAAATATTAATGTATTTTGTCCTTTTGCGACATTTAAAAATTTTTTAAATAAATTTTTTTTAAAAGGTCACTTTAGCGTTAATCTATTTTAAATTTATTATGTTACAAATATAATACAAAACTTTACCAAAATGTATATCAAGTATAATAACAGTGTTACGAATACATAATGTTTACACCATAATTTCATATATATCTTTTTTAAAATAATATTTTGCCTTATTATGGCATTTAACTATTTAAGAATCTTTTTCTACATTATCCTGCCTATGGAATTTTGTTAATAAATTGTGACCTTTAACAGGCTCAAATTAAAGAAAAAACAACGACAGCTACAATTATATAAAGATAAATTCAGAGATAAATTATCATTCATAAAATTAAAACTGTTATAGTTATTAAGCAATTTTACCGGAATTTTGAGATTTGATTAAAATATCAATTTTTATAAAGAAATATTCAGATTACATTTGTATAACATTGCCATTGATACTCCGCATTTCTGTTTAATTAAATAATGAACAAAAACTATATATTATTTAGTTTATCAATATGTCAGCATGATTAGATTAACAGACCTCTAAAATAACGAGCATCTCAAAATATAAAATTTAAAAGATCAACAAATTTGGGCCGGTATGAAACGGCAAAATAATAAAACGCAAAATAAAGTCATGAATCATTTTTTAAGGCTATCGTTTTTGCACCATTTTGCTATGTATGGCCTATAAAAGGTATAGGTAAGAACACAAAATTTAAAATAAAAGCGGAAGTCATAAATTATTTCTTAAGAGTTTTTGCGTTTGACACCTAGAAGTCTATACCATGATTAAAAATGCAAAAAGCGGAGATACTAATTAATCAAATTTAGGCATTTTAAGTTTTTGCGTTTCATACTAAATATTTTTTTTTATTGTTTTTGACCTAATTGAGTTTTTAATGATATATGAAATATCAAGTACTAATTTTTTTATGCGATTTTTAGTTTTGAATTTTTGCCGTAAATTTTTTTTTACGAATGTTGAATTATGAATTATTATTAACGATTTATGTTAAATTTTCCCTTTCGCGTTTCTGCGTCTTGAATGCCTACAAATTTTTTTTTTCGAGTTGACTTAATTGAGTTCCTAGTACATTATAATACACCGAGAACCATCTGCGTTTTTAGGTTTCTTATTTTTTTTATCTGGCCTACAAAGTTTGGCTAGAAAACTTGTATACTAAATTAATATAAGCCTTGATCTGTATTGTTTCACTGAAAATATGGATAAATACAACATTTTTTATATATAAACTTTGTCAATAAAATTTAGATGCTTTAATCATACTATAACATTAAAAAACTTGGAAAAATATGCTCTTGCATATTGTGTTCTATGATTTAAAAATAAAATTTCCAAAAATCTAAATGTTTTTTTTAAATTTGGTACAAAGTGATAAATTTATTGAATCAAAAGAGATTATAACAATACACCCTTGTTTTAATTAAAAATATTACATAGTCCTTCAGGAAGTTTTGCTTAAAATGCATTACTACAAATATTACGGGGTTTTATATAGACTCCAAAGAATATATATGTATCTTTTAATTTTTCATGAATTTTTTTTAAAAATTAAATGCATACCTAGGGATAACAAAATGTTTATAAATGAAAAGTTTTATTCCGTTTGGAATTAAAAAGGCCGCTTTCAATTAAATTAATATTATAGCTGCATATAAGATTAATTTAAATTATAGCACCTTTATTTTTCTTAAAACATATATATAATAAAAGTATAAAATTTGTATTTAGTATTTTTAGGGTATGTATTATTTTACCAAGTTCGACATGTCATCAAAAAAAGTTTATATATAAATGAATCCCGAAGATAGCCTTATAAATGTTTTTTCTGTTTTTTTTCTACTCCTTTGGCTATTTAAGATTTCTTATCAAAAAATGGCCTTTTTTGACCAAAATGACACATTTTCCGACCTTGAAAATACACTAGAAACATATATCTTAAGTTTTTTTTACATTTAAAAACTCCTTGTAACTAAATTCTCTAAGTACCTTACATCAGCATGTATATTAAATATATTTGGCACTCTTACCGTTTTTAAATAAAAATATTATTTAAGGTTTGAATTTAACAGCTCAACTGTTTAAAGTACAAAACTCTTTTCTCAATCCATTATTCAGCTGAGTTAGTAAATTTGATTGTGTTATAAAATTTTGAATTTTTAGGGCGGCGAATATGCAACCGCTCCCCCCCCCCCGGGGGCTTGGGCCTCCCCCTTCTTTTAGGTTGCCCGCCCCCCCCTCCCTCCCTCCTTCCCCCCCCCCGAGTCTAACACAACCAAAAATAATATTTATTTAATAATTTTTGTTCTAATCTTTTTTATAATGTTCTATTAAGCCAAAATTTATCATTTGGTTAGGATAAAGGGTAGTGATCGCGTATAAAGTCAATATAGATATTTCAGAAGTAAATATTGGTTGCAATATGACATGGGCATCAATATTTTACCGAATTTATTTGAATTTTATCATCCTCCTTAGCTCAATCTAGGAAGTGACAAATATGAATAAAAATTTAACAGAACTACGTCTCACTTCTTCCTCAATGAAAGTGCATTTTCAAATATTTGCTTAATGCATAAATTGGCAATTGGTGGTAGCATATTACTAACTGCCAGCTAATAAAGTAGCTCCGATTAAACATCTTTAATGGCGTAGTAAATAGACAGGATATAATCTGTGAGATGTAGCCTTTTAAATAATTATCAGAAGGAAATATGTAGGGTATAAGCGATCCAGGGCAAATATTACCCTAGGGTTTTAAGCGAGTTGGCCATTCTTAAAATATGTATGAGCAAAATAATTTAATACCTAAAATTATTTCCGCAATTTTTTTTTACATTGTCTTTTCTGTTACATTAAAACTGCCATTACTTTACGAAACTAAAAAAAAATTGTATTTTTCTAATTGCCAGCCAGATGTTTTTAATCATAATGAAAACAAAATAAAATTTATTTTTCCTAAAATATTTACAATTCCACCCAATGTCTAGGGCCCATCAAGGTTTATGGAGAGCTAAAAAACATGAAGGCAGATGAAATTTTATATACAAAAATATAGCTTATTGTTAATAATCGCATTTAAATTGAAAAAGTCGAGACCCAAGAGCCCCATAGTCTAATACGAGTCTGGCTAAATTAGTTTATATAATTATGGGCCTGGTTGATTTATTGTATTTTGTTCTTGCTATTTTTTATAAGCGCTAAATGTTCTATAATCAGCTTCATATATCATTAAGCTTAAAAAAAGTGTTTTATTCCTTCATTCTAACATTTTGCAAAATTCTAAAATTATATACAACAAAATTTTAAAATTAAACATTACTAAATTTGTATAATTAATGAATCAATTTATAATCATTTTACAAAAAACTAAAATAGAAATACAAAATCTTATATAAGAATTATTTTGAGTTACTAAGATTTGTTTAATGAGACTAAAGTTATTTAATCTTCCAAAAAAAACAGTTTTTTCTCAAATACACAAAATTTTTGACATCCTGCAAACCTATATTGGTGTCATTAAATTAACATTTATATTTTTTAAGTGTTATTAGTAGGAAAAACATTTTAAATTGCATTAAACACGTTACTTCTGTCTTACATTTTTATTAAAGTCCATATATAATTTGAATTATATTATTTCTTTACCTTCTAAGATAAAGTTATTTTATACTGATATATATAAAAAAAATGCAAGTATTGGTTTTAATATGTATGTCCAAAATTTGGTACATATGGTTTCGTTTACCCGATAAGCAAACAACAATTATTGAATATAAACTTTGTTATATACTAATAACACAGGTTTTAGAGTTATGAACTATGTTCAGAGACATGACTTTCCATAGGGATATTCCATATGGTTTTTTGATATTATAAATACATAAAAGAGTCAGGGTTAAACAACTTTAAATGATTATAACGGGCGAATTAGCTTCAATAAGACTAAATATAATACTCAATTTAATAATAAAATATAAACATTCAGTCTTTTTTACTAATTTTTACAAATGCCAAATATGTTTTTGAAAGACTATTTAGAACAGCATATAAAATATATCTTAACCTTAATAAATTTTAAAAACGAACAATTTTAATTCCATTTACATCTTAGTTATATAATATAGACGAACTAGACCTTTTATAGAAAGAGGAATCTATAGGCTTATGGATTTAGGCATTGACCTAAAGTTTTTTATAAGTAAATGCGTTCCTAACGAGTATTAACGTAAGATTTTATAAAATTTAACAGTAATAGAATGATTTCATAATCTCATTTTTTTGTAATTTAATTATCTTGTTCTTCTAATATTTTCTATACATAACATGTATACTATAACGCATTAACAGGCAAATTATGACTGAATACACTGGGCAACAAAATTTGTACGACCCTAAGCATCATTTATGAAAATTATGGTTTGTGGTCTTGGCGCTGATCACGAATATGCAGGGCCGTACTAGCCTATCTCATAGGTCAGACATTTTCTGAGGGCGCTACATTATTTTTATTATGATTTTACTATTATGCATTGTTTAGAATTCTATTTTATCATATTTTCTAATTATATAAGATTTTTACCATGCATCATATTTTAATAAATTAATATTAAAAAACAATTATTTTTATTGTTACCTCTTGTTCTTTCAATATAATAAATAAGGGGCGCCTTATTTTTTTTTGCCTAGGGGCGCCTGAGAAACCTGGTACGGCCCTGCGAATATGAATATAGAATTAAGCCAATGCCTCAGAATTTTAGTTATTCGGTGCCAAAGTTGAGATTTTTTAATTTTTGGGATATTTTGGGCTTCATACCATAAAACTTATGGGTTGTAACAAAAGTTTAAAAATATATATAGGTAACGAAAACATTCATTATTAAAAGGGGTTTAAATTTTTTTTAAATATTTATTTTTTTATTTTTGATTTTTTTAAAATTAGTGGTTTTTGTCATAAAATCCGTTATTTGATCCTAAATAACTTGAAAGTAAATTGCTAATAATTTTAGGTAATAACCCTTTTTAGATATGTTTTTTATAAGATATCTAAAATATGCCAATAGATTTTTTTAAAAATTAATAGTTAAAGAAATTTTGTGAATTTTTTTTTAAACTTTGGACGTGGTTTAAAAAAAAATGGAGGTTTTGGTAGTTTTTTGACATCTGAAAATTTGCTGTTTTTTGGCAAATTTAGATATTTCTATTGTAGAAGCGTCAAAATCGAATGAAAGGTGGGGCTAATATATGTTATTAAGCAAAATTATATCGATAAAATTAATATTAGATATCAAAAAAAGGTTGGCTGGTTAACCAGAAAGCCTATTTAACAGGCAAAATGTTCACTTTTTTCCGTTTTTAGGATCACTATTTCATTGTAAATTTACTAATAGCATTAATCAATTAAATCAAACATTATGGTCTAACATAATTGCCCAGACGTTTTGCTTTTCAAATACTGTCAAATTTAGCACATGGCATATTCATATATAGTGCAAAGGGCATAGATATGTCCCAAAATTAGGGAAAAAATTAATTATTTTAAATTATGTAAAAAGTCACGGTCCCAAAATTTTTAAATAACGTGTTTATTAACATATGAATTTTTCAGAAAATTCAAATAGCCGTTTTTTGAGCTATTTGTGTCTAAACTTGAATTTAATTTTTTATTAACTTAAAAAAATTTTATATAAATATTTTTTGTATCTAAGGTAGCCCTTATTACGATCTTCAAAATAAAAATTATGACTCTAACTACAATACTTTTGATGACACTTGGGAGCGCATAGTTGCCTCAAATTTTATTTTGCAAAAAAATAAAAAAAATGTTTTTGCTCATATCTCAGTCAAAAATCACTTCCGGTCAAAAAAAATTTAGGTTTTTATTAGCACCCAAGGACTCTACTGAAGTACCAATTTTCAGCCAAAACTGAGACTTGGGAAAAAGATTGATTTGAGGGGAATTGACCATATATAAATTTATGTTTCAATTTTCATAATCTTTGTTATTTAACTTTTTTTTTTAAATTTATTTAAATGGCAAGTTTAACCAATTAAAACTATACTTGGAATTGTAGATTCCCAAGATAGTATTAATCCTATTAGCTTATATATCTCAAAAAAAAATCAAACGGGCAATCATTTTTTCAAAAAAGCTCAAATAATAAAAAATTTATTGAGATTGTTGCAATAACACTATATGCAATATATAAAATTTGGCACTCCGTCAACTAGTTAACTAACAGGGGCGACCTTATTGCATAAACAACCCCTAAAAGAGAAAAGTCAACAAACTCTTTTAATCGGGGTCGATAAAAGGTACAGCTAGGATTGAAATCAAGTTATTTGAAAAATTCAGTTAATATTTTGCTTATGTTAAACATCAACCTTCGTTTAATTCTAATTCTCGCTTTAACAATAGTTATACATGTATTGAACGTAGCTACTGAATTCCGTTGCGGGGAAACCGTAAAGAGATCCACAGGGCTACCAGATTGCTCATTTAGACCAACAAGGGAAAAGAATAGACGAATCTTTCATATTGACAATGGTAAAGGGGATAAAGCGAGCCCCGTCATCAATGAACCCCCCATTTCAACGCTCAATTTCCCCTGGCAAGTGCTGTTGATAATTATCGTAGGCGAAATACATATTCATTGCGGCGGTACTATAATAGGTAAGCGTCACATAATCACAGCTGCCCATTGCATTCTTTCCGACAATATTTACGTGTTTACTGGGCACAACGGTGGTCAACTTGACTGGGAAAATGCAATACCAGTGCGAGATGTTGCCCGTCACCCAAATTACAATTCCACGACTGTGTCTTCCGATATAGCTGTCCTGGAGTTGGAGAGGCCACTCACCTATGGCGAAAATGTTCGGAATGTTTGTATATCAAAAAACCTTAACGGAGTTGCTCCAGCCGTAGGCACTGCCCTATACGTTACAGGTTACGGTAATGTAGGGGTGGGCAAACGAAACGTGAACCTAGAACTAAAGGGCGCTTGCGTTCCGGCCCAGGCTAAGGCACATTGCTCAAAATACATCAATGTGCCCGACATCCATTTTTGTGCCGGGTACTTTGACCGAATCATAAATGTTTGCTTCGGGGATTCGGGTGGCCCCCTGGTAGAAATCAAAAAGGGCCGTGCCATTCTTCGGGGCGTGATTAGTGCCTTTTCAAAATGTCAACCCAAAGCACCCGCTATATATACGAATGTGGCCCCCTTCCTCGATTGGATCAACAAACTTGTTGAAAAAAAATATTAAAATCATACCTGACGCTTAACTCTATTAATTTATTAAATAAAAGTTCTTTTATAACATATATATTTATATATCATTATATAATTTGCGAGTCAATATTTAAATGGGCACAGGTTCTGGAATTTTAGTTATTATTTTTTAATTTTGCATCATTTATAAATAATTTGATTATTACACACACTTACCCAAAAGATAGCGAAATTAATGAAATTTGAGCTAATATAAAGTTTTTTATGTATAATTTAGATTAAAATCCTCGCACCTACCAGAAAGAATCAAAAAACGACTTCTAGAATTAATAATACATTTAAAATATAAAAAAACTTTAGGCTCCGACATTTACATATTAAAAATTGTTTACATAATTCGAGTTTTTGCCAGTGAGATTATATAAAAAATATGTGAGAAAAATGAGACCCTGAACTGTTTAATGAGTCAAATTTATAACTCCCCTACTAATATAATAGAAAAACAAAAAAACTTTTTTTTTTCAAAAAATTAGAAAATACAATTTAAATCCTAAAACATAATTAGTTTTCAGAAAGACGTTTGTTTCTCCTTTATTTTGGTGCTATGAGAAAGTTCCTTACACATTACGATATACGATCGAATAGCCAGTGGCATGAAGTCATATGTAAGAGCTGAGGCTGTGCGTGCAAAAAAGATATTTGATAGACTAAAATTTTATGAGATTAGACCCTCATGGGGACTGTTTTCCCCAGTGTCATAATTATCATGTTTCACTCAATTGTTGACCTCGGTAATAGTTAAAAAATTCGTGTAAAATGAAATATAAAAATGTTTGGTCCAGCTTGTATTTTCTTTTTTGAACAAGACCGGCCCGCTCTAAATTTTGGAGCTGGCCCGCCATCTTAATTAGCGTGGGATATATTGCAGCTGCCCTGATAATTTTTAACCATAAACAAACCATGCTCTTTCTCAAGAGGGTGGTAGCCACTAAGGTAAAGATTCGCCACATAAAGGTTCATTTTTATATCTCTTTTTTATACTTGATTTCGTTTTTAGCAAAATCATCACATTAAATTATATTAATTATATCCCTTATTATCATGCAATTTCAAACAAATGATATCATACTGTTTACCAACTTACTAATCTTTAATTATTTTCATCTCAAATTATTAGCATCTACTCTTTACACAAATTAAAATCCTTGTTCTAAACGATAAATTTTTGTTAGCGGAAAAGGTATTTAAACACGACAATTAGTTTTTTGAAATTATATAAAACACAAATATTTTTTCTACCTTCCATCAACCACCTATTAAAGACTTCAAGACATTTAACCAGGCTGGCTTCTAGCTTTTCCAAATGGGGGGGGGGGGGGGGGGGGCAAAAAAACTTGTATTGTACATCAATCTTCATCTTTTTTATTATTAAAAATGTGGCCTCACAACTCGAAGCTGAAGAGTCAAATAACAAACTTATAGAAAAAATGTTAAATAAATTAAGAAACGCATTTTTGTAATCATTGAAAAATTTAACAAAATTATTACACATTTTTAGTAAATTTTTTTTTATAAAAATTCATTTTTAATGATTGGCCACACTCATTTTGCCTAAGATTTTGCTTATATAATTTTAACATGTCCGAACTTAAATTCAAAATTATTTTAGATAGACTCATTATGATAATTTAATAACATGTTATTTTTTTATATTCTCTGTGAATTAACACTGCAACATAAAATTTTTAACATTTTCCACCTTTTTACAACAAAAATTTAGATAAATTGAATTTTTAAGTTTTAATAACACCTGTATGATATGGGAAACTTTAACTTAAAAAAATAACTGAATGTCGAGATTTGAAAAAGTAGTCGTTAAATTTTTTTTTAATAATTTAAATTATCAATTAAATTTTACTCTAAGTCTAATCTTAAAATTAGAAGTTCTATCGGGGTCCGCATGGATCCCATATGGTCAATTTATGTTGAATTACATTATTAAATTTAAATAATAAATTACAAGCTTATTTTATAAATCATCTTTAATAATAGTTTTTTTATATAGGTATATTAAAGTATGTTATAAAATTTTATTTTAATAACCAAAATTAATTATAATGTCGTGAGGCTGTAGAGTCTGTCCTATATTTTTTTATTTAAAAAAAGCGAAATAAATTTGAAAAAAGGGTAGTATATCTTGCATATGCTTCAACCCTGTCAAGCTTTCTTTGGTATTCTTGGAAATTGTAAAATATCAATGGCAAAAATGTGAATTTTATGAAAACATAAAGAATGCAATCATGTTGGCCTAATCTTATATATATTTTCAATTTTAGTAATAATATAGGGCAGAAAGAAATTTTGGGGTTGTAAACTACCCGGGAGGATTTGGCCCTATCAATTACAAGTCGGCACGTTACCTGTAGTTACCTTTGCCCAAATCCGAAAGTAAATATGATTTGGTTGTCCTTTGATAAATATTATACCCAAATATTTAATGTAAGCTTTTTGGCACCCTTTCTAAACATGAATCATTATCAAATTTATTGGTAGTATTTCCCTTAACTTTCCTATGCATTTACTGATTTTATACTTTTCCATACCTGTTTTTTTACTGTGAAATAATTTTTTATTTGAAACTGTTTCCTTCTTTTTATATTTAAAAATCCAATATATATTGAAGACCTTGGTATCTTTTTGCTTACGATTACAATATTGGACCATTATATAGGAGTTATGGGTCATTTATCAGATAAAGATGTATAATTTTATAAACATTTCTTATTTAATCTGGCAATTAGGACTAGTGGGGTATTTGGCGAAAGTGACACAGAATATTACCTAGGGATGGGGAATTCTACTTGAGGGTTTGAACGAAAGGTTTTTTTGCTAATTATTTTTATAAATTATTTATGGTGGTTTATAATTATACGCTCTATAGCATTTAAGAGATATATGGGCTAGTTAATTAGTCAATATTAGCTGCTGCTGAATATATTTTTTTTAGTCATACAAATATAATGTTTGAACTTTTTACACCAAAAATTCTGGCAATTTGATTTTATTTTAAAAAAGGCATGGGTTTGTTAAAAAAATGGTTTAACAAATATTGAGCGAGGTTACATTTTCATTTTAGATTTTTATTGGATTGGTTTCCTGCCAGGTCGATTTCAAAGGGATTTTTTTTTACAAAATTTTTGTTCTGAACTTCACTTGTTTTAAAAAAACGTAATTAAATATTATATTCTAACTTAGTGGCCCCTATAATAAAAACTTTTCAATATATTTCAGGGGGCATGTTATTGTAAAAAAACCTTAAAAAAAAATTTATAAATTTTTAAGGTTTTTTTTACATTTTTAAATAATTTAAAAAAAAATTTTTTGATTAACTAAAAGCCCTGATAAAAAAAAAACCTAACTAAGACGGCGTTTATTGTCCTTTTTCAAGTATGAAAGTGACCACACAATCTCTCAAATATCGATAAAATTTTGCATAATTCTTAAACATTTTACTTATATATATAATCTATCAATTGTTATCGCTTTTACACTGTTAATAAGAATTAATTGAGCCATTAAAAAAAACAAAATTTTGCTGCGGCTCGGGCAATCAAATAGAACAAAGAGGTACCTAACGATCTCAATAAATTCAACTCATTTTTTCTAAATAAATTTGAAAATACTATAAATTGTTACACACTCCTTGAGATACGTTTTCCACCATCAAGCTTGGCCAGTAAAAACCTATATTGGCATGCCAAAGATGATTTTTTAACGGAGGCCGATCATTAGAGGCTAAATGATTGGGTTGTGCCGCCTATCTGTAGACTGCAGTAAGGGGTTCGAAAGGGCAATCATAAGCATGTATCGCCACTTCCTTCACCAAAACACTTGCAGGGATACGTAAGATTGCAAAAGCAATGACCGTTATACGTTCCTATTTCCAGTTTATTTCTCATTTACATTTGTATGTAGTAGAGGAAGGACCATTTTTGAGATCAATATAAATTTTTTTAAAAGAGTGAAAAAAAATATTTAAGCCGAAAAATTATTTAGAGGATCTATAAATTTTCGCCTAAATTTTAAAACTTTTTTATTATTCATTAACTTTTAAAAAAAACCATGTGTTGATAATCCATTTTAAGGGCACGTTCAAAATATCAAAAATGTTTTTTAATAATTTGTCAATATATTAGATCTAAATACTTTTTTGTTTTTGTGTCCTGTCCAACGAAATAAGGGGAAAGAGAAAAGATATCAAATGTATTTTAAACAGAATATTTTTCTACGTAAACGCGGTATCAATAAAGTCAGGTTTTTTGTTAAGTGAATATTCAGCGAAATTTAGGATAATCAAGAAATAGCTCTCATTATACCTTTTCTCAAATTTTTTCCATTGTTTTACTCGATTGTTGGGACACCGCCCTACGGTCAAAAAATAAACTGCTTTTTTAAATGTAGCAAATGTTTAAATACAAAAGAATATACTAATTCACTAAATGTTTTTCTCAACCCCTTTTTCGGCTGTTTCATTTTAACGAGTTGATAAAAATTTTCCCACCCCTCCCCCTACCTCTTTCCTTTCTTCAAACTTAAGTTAAAGTTTAATGTTCTTCCTATGAATGGATTTATGAAATATGCGAACCAAATTAACCCTCCTCAACAGTAGATTGTAGGACGTCCGAGTCTATTCTCTAACCAAAGTGTTAGTAGTAGGCTGGCTAAAATACCGATCTATTCAATATCAAAGTATTTAATATACATTGTTTGTTATAAAAAGGAAAAGGAGGTAAACTTTAAACGACGGATGGAGACAGGGTTGGGAAAAAAACTAAATGGGCTTTTTTTATAACAAGTTTTTGAGTTTTTTTCCAAATGCCCACATACTCGTGGGCATGGCAAAAGAAAAGCCCCTTTTCTTGCTTAAAGAAAAGGGACATGTTTAAAAAAAGCCCCTTTTCTTAAAAAAAAACTCCTAGGAGCATTAACAAAAAAATAACCCACCCATCATTATTATAAAGAAAAAATCAAAATTTTTCGAAATTATTATAAAGAAAACATAAAATGGGTTTTTTGGGGCTTTTTTTAAAAGCCACTTTTTGTGGGTTTTTTTTGCCCCTTTTCTTAGTAAGGGCTTTTTTTGAATTCTTATTTTGGCCCTTTATTTATAGCCCCCTTTCTTTTTTTATGTTTTAGGGGAGAAAATGAGCTAAAGGTTTTTGGCTCATTGTTTTCCCAGCCTTGGATGGAGCCAAAAACAAAATCAAAACAGACCGGGGGTTGATGCAGATTGGAGTGAGCCCTCCAAAGTTAAAGTGTAAGGTGGAACTGGGCCAAACAACTCGCCTAACTTACACTCGATTCTAATGATATCTAAAATCTAAAAATATTTTACTTTTATTAATAAATGTTTACTTTTGTGGAGAAAAAAAACAAAATTTGAACGACCTTTAATAACATTTATCTCAACTACTAAATTTTTTTTGACTGAGTGATTTTTGACCGAGATATGAGCAAAAATATTTTTCATTTTTTTGCAAAAAAAAAATTGAGGCAACTTTGCGCGCATGTATCGTCAAAAGTATTAGCTAGAGTCAATTTTTTTTTATTTTGAAGTTCGTAACAAGAGCTACCTTACGCAAAAAATATTTAAAAAAATTTTTTTTTAATTTTTAAAAAATCAAAGTCAAGTTTAGACCCAAATAGCTCAAAAAACGTATCTTTATTTTTTTTGAAAAATTTATAAAATATGGCTTTTAATAATGTTAATAAATATATGATCTCAAAAGTTTGACCGGCCTGACTTTTTAAATAATTTAAAAAATTCAATTTTTCGCTATAATTTTGGGACCTATTTATGCCCTTTACACTATATTAGAAAATGCCAATGTGCCAAATTTGACAGTATTCAAAAAGCAGGACATATGGGCGATTATGTTGGACCATAATAGTTTAAGTTTTTTGATTATTACTATTATTAAAATTACAATGAAAAAGTGAACCTCAAAACCGCAAAAAGTAAAAATTTTTCCTGTTTTTAAAATCGACTTTCTGGTTAACCAGAAAACCTTTTTTTAATAACATTTATTTTATAGATAAATTATTGCTTAGTAACATATGATAGCCCCAGTTTTTTTCATTCGATGACGCTTTTACAATAAAAATACCAAAATTGCCAAAAAACAGCAAATTTTCAGGTGTCAAAAAACTAACGCATATTGTATTCGTGAAAGCTTATTTTTTTATTATTTTTGCATAATTAACTAATAATATTTAGAACCTATAAAATCAGTCATAATTTGACTGTTTGAGTGTTAAAAAAAATTGTACGTTATGTATAGAAAATCTTAAAAGAACGAGATCGGAAAATTACAAAAAAAGGAGACCATGATATCATTCCATTATTATAATTTAATTTGTAATTTGTTATATAGTTAAAAACATTTTTTTGTGTAAAATTCGTAAGGAACACATTTAGTTATTAAAAACTTAAGGTCAATGCCCAAATCCATATGCCTATAGATTCAAGTTACAGTGATATTTCCTCTTTCTTTGAATGTTCTAGTGCGTCTATATTATAAAACTAAAATGTAAATGGAACTAAAATTGTTGGTTTTTAAACTTTATTAAGGTCGGTTAGATATATATTGTATGCCTTGTATAGCCTTTTAAAAACATATTTAGCAATTGTAAAAATTGGTTAAAAATAAATGTCTATATTATATTTAAATTAAATTGGATCTAATATTTGGTCTTAAAATTCATCATTGAAGCTAATTCTGCCCGTTATAATCATTTGAAGTTGTTTAACCCTAAACTGAATTTTTTTATATATTTATAATATCAAAAAACCATGTCACTATGTTTCATAAAATAAGTGACTTTTTACGCTTATTTTAAGTTTGTTGAAAATCATAATAAAAGAACATCTGTTGAATCATAATATTCAAAATAGGCCAAATGTATTCTCTTTTACTTTTTTTTTGTCAGATTTGACGTTGTTGAGGTATATAAAAACCAGGGATTGGAACCGGAACCGGTTCCGGAACCGAAAGAACCGGAACCGCGTAAAAAAATTAGGAACCGGAACCGGAACCATTTTGATTTTTGACTGCGGTTCCAAATGAACTTTAACTATTTTTTAGTATTTATTTCCTCGTTAACTTGAAGCTTAAAAATGCCCTACAGCACTATTTTCATGCCCAAAATAAAGATTCTCATTGTAGATACTGCGATGTTATCATTAAAGGAAATCATAACACAAATTTAGTAAAACATTTAAGATTTGTCCACCCTGAAAAGTTAGAAGAGTTAACAAAAAGAATGAAGGAAGCTTAGGTAAATATTTCGTTTAAGAAATTTTTATTTTAGGGATTCTATTAAATCTATTAAAATAATGTATTATTTTGAAAAAAAATCTATAAAGATAGGTATCTCAATAAAAGAATTGAAAGATGGATTAGTGATCCTTACTACCTCAAATGGAAGACCTCTTTCAATTATTGAGGATTCAGAATTTCAACAAATAATTAATCCAATTTTAAAAGGGCTTAAATATTCAATTAATAAAAGCAATCTCAGAGATTTAATAATTTTAAAAGCCTCAAATTTGAAAAAAGAAATCACGTTTAAACTTCAATAAAATTTGTTAAATTTAAATAAATACACATATAGAGAGTTTGTAGCAATTTATTTAAAGGGAAAAAGAATCTTAAGGGGGCAAAAAATTATTTTCGCGAAAATTTTGGAACCGGAACCAATATTATTTTTGGAACCGGAACCGGAACCGGAACCGCGTTCCACTCGAAAGGAACCGGAACCGGAACCACTTCGAATTTTTGCGGCGGTTCCAATCCCTGATAAAAACTATTGAATAAAGGAAAAAAATGAATTTTTAAAAATTTATTTACCTTATTATTTTTTCTAAAATCCTCCCAAATTTTTTTTATACAATAAATTTAACAACGAATTTTGCCGAGAATAAATATTGAATATTATGTATAATATCTAATATTGTTCATCAAACTATAAAGGACTAGTAAAATATAACAAATGTAAGCATACAAATATTATGTTTTTATTTTTTACATCTTAGAATTTTAAAAAACTTGGCAAACTTTTGTTTTTATTTCATAAAAAGCTATGGGTACGTTGTAAAATGTTGAAGGAAATTTATGTTATATATCAATTATGTATAAAATGCAATTTTATTTTTTCAAATTGGTTTGGTAGTGACCCAGAAAGTCGGCTTTTGATAGGAGTAAAATAAAAGTACCAATTTTTTTGATCTCAAGTTCCCTTTTTCTTTATAAAATTGACAATAGTATGAATCAAATAAATTAAACTGTTATAGCCTAACATAATTGCCCCTATGTCTAACTTCTTATTTCTAATTAAATTTGGCACTTTTAAATATTTTAACATAGTGCAGGGAGAAAATTTTTGTCTGAAAACCAAAAAAAAAATTATTTTTTTTAATTTTTAAAAAAAAGTTATGTCGGTCCTAGACTTTTGAGTTCGAATAATTATATGTTTAGAAGTATATTTTAGCAGTTTTTCAATTTAAAAAAATGCTTTGTTAGTTATTTTAATTTAAATATTCTTCATAAAATTGTAAACTTTTAAAATAAATTTTTTAAAATAATAAACACCTGCAAGATACCCCTTATTGTCCTCTTCTAAATAAAAAAAATTAAGTATCTAGCTATAATACTTTTTGACTTATAACCTCGCAAAGTTGCATCAAATGTGAAAATTCACCTTGCAATTTTTTTTTCTTTTGCCCCTATCTCCGTGAAAAATCACTTCCGGTCAAAAAAAATTTCCAGATTATGAGATACTCTTAGATACTATCCCCATGCAAAATTTTAGCCAAAAAGGGGTACCCTTCAAGGACTTGTTGGATTGAGGTGGAATTGACCATATATATTTTAATAACCCATATTTTTTATGTTACACACACACTCACAAATAGAATAAATTTGAACCTATATTTAATTTCTACGATCTTTTACCACCCACAGATTCGATCAATAGCTATGAACTGCATAACTTTCCTGATTCTTTTTACGTCAAACTTTTCTATCGTGTAATTGGGCATTAAAAAGCGGCATCACCTTCAGGTTTAAAAGGATTCGCTCAAAACATTTGGAATTTCGTAGTGGGATTACTCCCAACTCATGAAAATGCTAATCCTAAACTAAAAGATCGTCTTCTCGGTTGCCAAAAATTTTAATAATAAAATTTTTATTATTATTAATAATGATCAAAATAATAATAACAGTTTTTAAGAAATTCCAAGAAATTTGAATTAATTTATAGATCTTCTGTAAAAATTTTTTTTTGGGTCAAATTTATTGATTTTTATTTAATTTTTACTATATTGTTTATATCTTATTCCATAAAGTAAATTACGTTTTTTGTCTTATTTTTTTAATATTCATTGATTATGTAATTTTTAAAATGTATACATATAGTAAACATATTTTTAAAATATACTGTATTAGTTAATTTTAAATTTTTTATAATAAATGCGCTCCAAATTAAAAATTTATTCCTTCAAAAAAAACTAGATATTTATTAATTGCGACTTGTTGAAAAATTGTTATACGATGTGTTAGTGGGACGAGCTCTGTTTTTTTTAATATTAAAATTTTTATATAAAACGTGAAAAAATATTAATAAAAAAAAGAATCATTATAACAAAATATGATAAATTTACTTAGAATATTTTTATTAAAAACTAATAAAATATTTTGTCCAATTTGTAGCGCTTTTGTATAGCCAAAAATACTAATGTAAGAACTTTTTTATATATTTTATATCGGTTTAAAACAGTTATTTCCAAAAGCTTATACTAATTCAAAATTTATGAAAAATTTAACGTATATTAGCAATAAAAATTAATTTAATTTTATCAGCTCCTTTAATTGTGTTTATTTACTAATTTATTTATATAATTAGAAAATAAAAATGGACATTGACTTAGGTATTGAATAATAATTCTCTGTCAATTTAACTAAATTTGGCCATTTTTTAGACTATCATTTAAAAAATTAGCTGGGTAAAACATATATCGGAATGAAATATTTAAAGGACGGTATATGAAAATTATTTTTCTGAAGTGTCATAATTTCCCTCGATTCCTCATTGATTTTTGTCAACTATTGTCATTTATAAACATGCAAATTATAATTTCGGCTCCTACTGCTAATTCCTAAGCCTAATTTAAACCCTTTAAATTTATCACTAAAAATTGTACAAAAAATTGACACAATACCTTTAAAGTAGTCACTTTATAATTTGCTATTTTTTATTTTTTTATTAGGCCATTTTTTAATTCTTTTATTTATTACCATTTAAGCCCACAGCCATTACCGTCAATGGTTTTTTTTGTCGCTAGTATTATATAAATTAGCTGTATTGAAACAAAGTAAAAGGGTCTTTTAGTTTACAAGATTAGGGGAAATAACTTACAAAAACCCGGTTATTGCTGCCAAATATACATGTCCAAAGACTCCCCATTTATCAAAATCGTATTATTAGACCATTTTTATTACTAATTTAATATATGGTCAATTCCACCTCAATCCAACAAGTCCGGGAGGGGTGCCCCATTTGATTTGGCTGAAATTTTGCACGGAGGTAGCATATTGGAATTTTTTTTGACCGAATGATTTTTAACTGAGATAGGAACAAAAGAAAAAAAAATTGTAAGGTGAATTTTCACATTTGATGCAACTTTGGGAGGTTATAAGTCAAAAAGTATTATAGCTAGAGACTTAATTTTTTTTATTTAGAAGAGGAGACAATAAGGGCTATCGGTGTTTATTATTTTAAAAAATTAATTTTAAAAGTTTACAATTTTATGAAGAATATTTAATTTAAAATAACTAACAAAGCACTTTTTAAATTGAAAAGCTGCTAAAATATACTTCTAAACATATAAATATTCGAACTCAAAAGTCTGGGACCGACATAACTTTTTTTAAAAAAATTAAAAAAATAAATTTTTTTTTTGTTTTTCAGGCAAACATTTGCTTCCACTATATTAAAATATTTAAAATTGCCAAATTTAATTATATATAAGAAGTTAGACATAGGGGCAATTATATTAGGCTATAACAGTTTTATTTATTTGATTCATAATATTGTCAATTTTGGAAAGAAAAAGGGAACTTCAGATTAAAAAATTGGTAATTTTCAGTATTTTACTCCTATACAAAGCCGTCTTTCTGGGTCACTACCAAACCAATTTAAAAATTTAAAAATATATTTTATACATAAAACATCGCTATATTCTCCCAACTTTTTTTAAAGTACCCATAGCTTTTTTTAAATAAAAACAAAAGTTTGCCAAGTTTTTTAAAATTTTAAGGTGTAAAAAATAAAAAGTTAAAATTTGTATGCTTATATTTGTTAACTTTTTCTAGTCCTTTTTAGTTTGATGAACAATATTAGAATATGTACATAATTCTCAATATTTATCCTCAACAAAATTCAAAAAATTTGTTGAATTTATTGTATAAAAAAAATTTTGGGAGGATTTTAGAAAAAATAATAAGGTTAAAAAATTTGTAAAAATTTATTTTTTCCTTTACTCAATAGTTTTTGAATAAAACAGCCTCAACAACGTTAAATCTGATAAAAAAGTAAAATAGAATATATTTGTTCCTATTTTGAATATTATGATTCAACAGATGTTCTTTTTTTATGATTATCAACAAAATTAAAATAAACGTAAAAAGTCAATTGTTTTGTTAAACATAGTGATATAGTTTTTTAATATTATAAATACATAAAAGAAGTCAGTTTTAGGGTTAAACAACTTCAAATGATTATAACGGGCAGAATTAGCTTCAGTGATAAATTTTAAGACTAAATATTAGACCTAATTTAATATAAATAAAATATAGACATTCAGTTTTTTTTATTAATTTTTCCAAATGCCAAATATGTTTTTAAAAGGCTTTTTGGAACAAGACATACAATATATATCTAACCAACCTTAATAAAGTTTAAAAACCAACAGTTTTTGTTCCATTTACATCTTAGTTATATAATAAAGACGCCCTAGACCTATTAAAGAAAGAGGAAATATCATTGCTACTTGATTCTATAGGCATATGGATTTGGGCATTGACCTAAATTTTTATAACAAAATGCGTTCCTAACGAATTTTAAAGAATATGTTTTAATACAATAAAATATAATTTCAATTAAAATAATGGAATTGATTTCATAATCTTATTTTTTTGTAATTTACCTATCTCTTTCTATTAATATTTTCTATATATAACATATACACTATTTTTTTAACAATTAAGCAAGCAAATTATGCCTGATTATATAGGTTCTAGATATTATCAGAAAATTATGCAAAAAAATATAAAAAAAAGCTTACACAGACGAATACAATATGCGTTGGTTTTTTTAAACCTGAAAATTTGCTGAATTTTTGCAAATATAGGTATTTTTATTGTAGAAGCGTCAAAATCGAATGAAAAATGGTGAGCTATTATATGTTATTAAGCGATATTTTATCTATAAAATGAATGTTAAATATGGAAAAAAGGTTTGCTGGTTAACCAGAAAGTCGATTTTGAAAACAGGCAAAATTTTCACTTTTTTCGGTTTTAAGGTTCACCTTTTATTGTAAATTTAACAATAGTAGTAATAAATAGGAAGTTCTTGATAATTAAAAATTATTGTTAAAGTAAAACTTTAAACATAAACCAAAGCTTGCAATGACCACGTATTGGATAGTTATTAATCGATATTCAAACAAAACGATACCACAAATTCGCTTAGCTATGGGAATACCCGACTACGATATAAACAACTAGTTACTAATAGTTTCTACTGCGCACATTCACATTTATTTTTTTTAATTGATACAGATAGCTTACGCTATACTTTTGGATAGGGTAAGGTGGCAAATCATTAATCTACTAAATCATTGGTAGAAATTTTATTTTTAAAAATTGATTTATCATCTTGAAAAATGATTTATTATTTTAACAATTTGTTTCTCGGCATTCTTACAGTGATATATTTTTAGTTCAAATATTTGTACTTTTATTTTTCACTCGTTACCGGTTTATATTATTATTTCAATTAATTTCAAAATAAATCGATTATCTTTTTAAAACATTTTTGTGGTTTAACAAATAAAAAAGATTTTCAAAATTTTTCTTTTTAGGGTATATTTAGATCTGTCAATTTGGTCAAAAAAGTTTATTTTACGTTATAAACGGATCTATGGGCCAAAGACGGAAGAAATTAAGAAAAACAAAAAATATATATGAAATCAGGCCATCAAGGGGATGCAGTCTTTTATGTTTTTATAAAATTCACATTTATGACATAAATATTTGCTGAGCTGTGTTATTATATTGCGTTTTGTTTTTAGGTAATAACACTAGAATTGGTAAAGGCGGAAACCATAAGGTTTGAATGGTAAATATTTATAAAGGGGCCAGCTAAGCCCTATTGACAAATCAAAGGGCAAGAAAACTTAGAGTTAGAAGGCGATTTGAGCTTAGAGCATTAGTTTATAAACACTGACTCTGAATTAATCTGGCGATTGCAAGTTCAACCTTTTTAGAGGCCTATCCTGTTTTTAGACTAAATAAATTTTTTTTCGGGGGAGTGGAGAGGGGGGGAGGGAAGGTGTCATATGTAAATATCCGTTTCCTAATACCTAGGTTTATGTTACTTTCCACGGTAGTTTACGATTTTTAGCACTTTTACAAATAAACATGGAAAAAGTTATTTGCTTTGCGCAACTCCAATCAACCTGCCAAATAAGCTCTATAGTCTTGCATCACTTTGGTTTTTCGCTTCTTTTTTTTTATTAAAATTTACCTATATTTTAACTCTTTTTAGATATTTTAACATATTTTTCTCCATCATTATTAAAAATAGAATGAATAAATTTGTTTTCTTATATACAATAGCAATTGTGGTTGAGATTTTAGGATATTTCCAGATAGGTGCTGGTAATGTTTTCGCATATTTGTTTATTTAGACTGGGTAGGTTTATTTAGCCCATCATTTTATAAAAGAACGTAATTTATATATTCCTTTTTTTAAGCAACTAGAAAGAATTTTTTTTTATTGCTGCCGCTTTAAATTGGCCTCGTTATAATTTACTATCAAATATCTGACCCAATTGAATTTAAAAGGTGAAAATAGCTCTCTGTATTCTGGTTTAGAGCACAAGAGTTTAAAGGTTTAAATCTCGATGCCATTATTTTACAATATAATCTACTCAGTAAATAGTTTTTAAGTGCCTACTAGTGCAGTTGAAAGGCCATTAATCTTATAAACACCCGGGTTAAAGCCATGCTTACATATGGGGATCGAGGGAGGCTCGTTATTCTTACTAAATATTAAATACCTGCTAGTACAGAACGAGAAATATAAGCTGATTGGCAAGAGCTTGTTACAAAAGTCTGGAACTTAGAAAAATTCCCCCTTAATTATATTTAACGCGTTTGGCAACACCGCCTTTGTAAAAAACCCGATATGTTATAGCATGTAGATTTTACAACCTTCGCAAACGTCAAATGGCAGAGTCATTTACCTGCTAAACAAGGTCTCTTACGGAACAACCGTTGGAGGATAGCTTTAGTTCTATTGGGAACTAGCCAAGTATGTATCTTGGACCACGAGCTAAAATATTTCCTGTCAGCAAAACGACTTTCTTTAATTATATATTTTAACTTTGAGATTGATCAGAAGCCCAAAATCAGTTATAAATATATAATCACATTTGTATTAATATATTCATGTAAGTAAATTCATGCAAATCAGAGCATTAATGAAGAAATGTTATTTACTACTGATTTACAACACGGAAAGTCATAATCACACGTAAACATTCTTAAGTCAATTAAAATACTTGTTCTCATGTGAAACAGAAGTTTACAGCCGAATAAAACTCATAGCAATTGAATACTTTTGTTTAAAGAGTAAAAATTATCATTTTTGTTTTATTTTTATTTAAAGAAGGTTTGTCATGCCACACCAAATGTTTATGACCTAATTTTTGGATTTAAAGTATAAATATATTGTTTTTAATTTTTATACCTAGAGCAGCCCCACATTCATTAAAAGATCTTTCTAAATGTTTTACTATATTGTAAAAATAACGTAGTGCTTTTTTTTGCATATACCTCAAAGTACAAACTTTGACAATTGAAGTTTAGGTCTAGCTTCTTCCAAATTTTCCAATTATCCATAAAATGGTTTGATCGTTTTATTGCATAAGCAACTCTTTCCCTATTAAATTTGCACACTTTACAACCACTTTCAAGCTGCTGAATAGCACGGATAAGCATTAGGACCTAGAGAGACCTAAAGTAAGCCCAAGGCTATTAGCCAAGGTAGCCGACGCGCGAGTAAATTTCACTAATATTACGAAATACAGCAATATCTATTGCTCTTCCCAGGCTAAGTATATCATAGAACCCATATGACGCTTAAACTATTTGGGAATGTAGAGAGAAAATCCAAACAAGCTTTATTTATATATTTAAATTACACTGGACAACAAAAAAAACAGCATAAATTTTTTGAGGGTTTGTAGAGAATTTTCTTGCGATAACGATCCCTAGTTAAGTTCTTTTTTCTAGGGCCTCCAAATTTTTTTGAATCGCGTCCAAAGTTTAGAAAAAAATTTCCAAATTTCTTTTACTATTTCTACAAAAAATCTATTGGCATCAGATTCCATAAAAAAACATAAACTTTTAGCAATTTACTTTCAAGTAATTTAGGATCAAAAAATGGAGTTTATGACAAAAACCACTAATTTTACAAAAATAAAAAAATAAAAAAAAATAAATATATAAAAAAAATTTAAACCCCTTACGCTAATAATGAATGGTTGTTTTCTGATATAAAAGCCCAAAATACCTCAAAAATTAAAAAATCTCAACTTTGACACCGAATAATAAAATCTAAGGCCTTGGCTAAATTTCTGATTTCATATTCGTGATCAGCGTTAAAAACTTGACCAAATTTAAATTATATATGATTATTTTTAGATATATTTAAGTTAGGTTTATAGATACATATAAATTTGCTTTATTCTTTTAGTGGAGATTTAAATTTTTTTTGCATAAGATCTAAGAAGAACAGTTGGATTAGTGCGTAGCTAAGGAAAAGGTAAAAATAAGAGAGGTCAACAAATTTTTGAGAATTATGAGCTAAGTACATCGATCAAACCTGCCATCCTGGGTATTTTTGATTATCCATTTTTGAATCAAATTCGTAAGTCAGCTATTAAAATTAAATTTTTAAAAAAAAACATAAATTCAAAAACCAGAAAAATAAAATTTTTTTTGGGGTAAACTGTTAAATTACTTCAAATAATATTTTTAAGTAATATATCGGGTCGTATTTAGGTTGAGATGCCAATTCTCTATTATTTAAATGTGTTGTAAGACCTTGACTAAAATTATTTCTTATATGATATAAAAATTATATGTGATTGATTTTAATATGCAAAAAAAAATAATTTACTCATTAGCGTATTCCCAAGGTTGCAAGATAAAATTTGATCAATAGGGCCATTTTATATGAACGAAGAAAAGTTTCTGAAGGCAAAATAAAATACGAAAAGCAGAAAATATATATAAGGCAGGCTATCATATGTATCAATGTCAAACACTTCTTATTTTTGACATTGATATTGGTCGTACTTATATATATTGGTCGTACTTATATAAAAAAGTAAAATATCCGCACTGATGTCCCTATTATAAAAAACTCACTTGTACATGAAGGTTTGGGAGTACTTGCTAAAAAACCACCTCCTCATGGCCTCTTTTTCTTGAAGGCCCCCACATCAGTTAGATTTTAACCGATAATCTTTGTATCTCGAACGTTAGAGAGGCAACGGACATTACACATATTTAACATAATTAATTTATATATAGTAGGTGATGATGCACTACCTGAACACGTAACCCGGACAATGTGGCACCGTAAAAATTTTATATCTAAATTTTTTACGGTTTTTTCCAAACAAATTAAATATAACTTTTACTTACTATCTCGTTGTTCTTAAATTTTGAAATGTATTTATATGTATGGCGGGTATAAAGTTCATTCATTTTTACAAAAAATTTTAGAATTTTGTTATTTCCAACAAAATATAAAAAATTAGTTTTTAGGATTATAGCAAGTTTTGTATGATTTTATGTGTCAAGAGAATATATATAAATATACGAATGTTATGAACTCGCCCTATAAAAGAGGTTCCCTAAAATTATTGAAAATATTTTTTTTTGTTTGGTGTATTGTATGTTGTGATTATTGACAACTTAAATTTTATATGGTAGTTTGCTAATTAAATTAATGAGGTATTCAAATTATTGATAAAGAAAATTTACCATTAAAAATATACATACATACAGCAATTGAACACAAGTTTAGTATAGAATAAAAAAATGAAAAATCTAAAAAAATAGGCCTTTGTCATTTCCTTCCTTCATGATAACTGAACAAAATCATTTTTATATACGAGATACTTATTTAAATTCATGCAAATAATTTATATTTAATAGAAATTAATAAACCCGGACCTTTTGTACCAAGCCCAGTTCCACTAGGTACATATATTCCGTTGAATTTTGCCAACAAAATATTTATATTTAAAATTTTATTATTAATGCATGCTCTTTACAAAGAATTTAATAATGTCACATTATAAAAAGCTATTTTTAAATAATAAATTTTATTAAAATGTAATTATTTTACGGTGTTCAACAAATTTTCTGGCATTTTATGATTAAATTTATCAAAAAAATTTATCACTTTCTTTAGGATTAAAAACAATTATAATAAAGCTATAAATTAATTTTTTGTATAAAAGACTTGATTGCAATTAAAAAAATGCATATGCAAGCTTATTTATAATTAAAAGAAAATATATGCCATGGAATATACGTAAACAATTTTTGATATTAAGTTAGAGCTTGATATAATTACAAATTTAATATTTTATTAATCTAAACTATGATATTTTTATAGATTACTTTACTTTAATCCTAAATTTAAGTCCAGAGTTACAAAAATTACTTAAAGATAATATTTAGTATATTAGATCAGGTCAACAATTTTTTTAGAGGTGAGCAGATCAAAGTCATCTCAAGGATTCTTTAACCGTTTACCGTTTTTTAACTAAACTTTAAGCTACCTACATCAGAAATTGAAAAATAAACAAAAAAAGAAAAAAAAATTAAAAAAAAAAAATATTTGCTTTTTTTGCATATTAAAGAACTCATTTGTTTTGTTCAAACTTCGAATTATATAATATAAACCGTTAATATGCTGTGTCGTATTTAGTTTGGATGCAAAACGTTCTGTATTATCTGAATGCTGGTGTAAGAGCTTGATAAGTTAAAGGATCTCATTATTTGTGATAATAAACATAAGTTACACGGTATTTTTATATAAGAAAAATTCTGAATTTTTATTCGGCCATTTTTGATGTAGCCCAATATGTTTTAGTCCATAAGGCCAAATTTCAATATGGACGGATCTAAGGTGGAGACGGAAAAAACTGAGAAAAATGTAATATATAAGAAATAAGGCTATTATGGATTTTTAAGGGATTATTTATTGTAATGCCTCATTTTGCTCCTAATTTCCCTCTATATGCCCAATTATCAAGAGGATCAAGCACACACCTCTTTCTAATGCTATCGAGTCAGAGAGATATAAGGCTTAAAAAACGCTAACTGGCCAAAATTTATCCTCTTATTGCTATTGAGTAAAGTATTTCAATAAGGGCTTGATGCGATATCATATGCCTTTTGAAATTAAAGGCTAAATGAGTTGACAAATTGGTATAATTACGCCTAGTAACACTCTCAAACATTGAAATGACTTGACCTATGCATTTTTATTTCGAAAGCCAGCCTGTTCTCTTCATATTAAATTGTTACAAAACTAACGATTCTTTTATTAATTAAGGTGGCAAAATTTTAGAAACAACTGATATAAGGATTATCAATTACGTTAAATTATCTTTTTTTTGGTATAGGAATTAATTTAACGAGCCTTCATTGGTCAGGTATGTACCCCAGGCTGATGCTTGAAGAATGTTTAGATGTTATTTCCTCAATAAATTTTCCTTTATTGCCCCCCACGATTTTTTGCACTCCCTCCCCCCCTCCCCCACCCCCCAAAAAAATGAAAGCTAGAATCGGGCCTGTTATCTACCAGATATACACAATTAACTATATTAGAGATACTGGCCAAGGCTCTATTCTAACTATGGCTTCATATTTAAGGATATTATTGAAACACGTTTACCAACATAAATTGATTGGCCCATGATACGATTGTTAATCACCAGACTAATATCTAATTGGGCCATTGTCATGTGTACCTTGACTTCGGTTTTTAAAACATTTAAAAAAGTATTTTTCTACTTTTATCACTTTTTATACAAATTTATTCAAAGTTGCATTTCTGCCTTAAAATATTTTTCACCAATTTTTTTTAATTATCCAACAAAACATTTCTAATTGTAGACTGAAACCATTTTCTAAAAAACCAGTTTGTTTATAGAAATTTATTTCTTAATTTTTTGACAGAATTTTTTTTTCTTTTTATACATTGTTTTGGTAATTTTCAATTTAAATTTAGAAGACCTTTAAAATAGTGTTTTTTAAATTACTTTCCTCAGTATTCATATTTTAAAAGTCCCCTATACGTACTAAGGCAAAATTTATTTAACGTGGTGTCTTTAATATATATTCTTATTTTTTTTAAGCAAGGGAACAGCCAATGGAAGTTTTGCCTATACCTGGACCGAGTGAAATACAAGCTGGTAGAGGTAAATTTTACTCGTGTTACCTTGTCCGTTATTTTTTCATTTAATTGAATTATTTTAGGAAAACTAAAACAATACGATTTTGTAGGCTTCATTGTCAATTAATCTTGAAAATAATAAATATCTTAAAATAAATAAAGAAATTAATTAGGCGTACAAAATTGCTAATGAGATAAATAATAATATTTAATTGAATTATACAGGTCAACAAATATCATTGTCGCAAAAAATAAGATGAAAACATAATATGGATCACCATGATAGCGTTATCCATTTTCTTCCGCCTTAGGCTCCTTTAATTCGTTCATATTAAAAAATGGCTTTTTTGGCAGATCTTAATATACCCTAAAAAATTTAAGATTTTTTTATATAAACTAGTAACTTATATCAGTCATCACAAATAATAAGAAATTTTATTATATAAACTTATATCAGCATTTAGATTACATAATATTCGTGTCTAAACTTAAATGCGACATGATATATGAATTTTTAATAAATATATTATATAATGTTTGAATTTAACAGTTTATCTGTTGTATGTGAAAAAAAAATTAATTTATTTTTGTTTGAACTTTTTTGTTTCATTGACATTTTTACTAAAATTTTCAATGTCTATAGCTGACTAACTAAGTTAGATTAAAAAAACGATTTAAACATCCCTAAGATGGCAGGTTTTATCTCTGTATTTAACACATAATTCTCAAAAATTTGTTGACCTGTGTTAAAGATATATTGGGAGAATATGAAATACCAGAGCGGTTTTAGTCGATGATGGTTACCCACCCAATTTTTAACCAGACGCTGCTTAACTAGAGCGTAGAATACAACCTAACTTACATGCACTTAGGCCGTTTAACCTTTTTGACAAGCCTAATTTTTTATAATTGAAAATCAATTATAGATAATGGATATCTAATGTCCAAATTGTTTAGAAATTAGAGAATATAAGATTAATTTTGTTGTTATCTATTACTGGCAATTTAACTTAATGGCTTTAAATTATTTTGCCTTTTTAGCGAGTCAAAAGCCACTGGAAGTTTTGCCTAGATCTGGGAGAACAAGTGGAGTACAACACATTGGTATAGGTATATTTTATGCATGTGACCTTGCCCGTTAATTTTTTTCAAATATTATGCGTTGTTTTGTTTGTCAGACTTAATTCAATATCAAAAATCTTGCATAATATTTAAGTTAATAAGTAAAAGAAGAAATTTCGGAGGGTAATAAACTATATTTAGTTAGAAAATAGACTTTATATATTTTAAGTATATTAATCGTTTGGAGAATCCTAAATAAACAGCGGCTTTGTAAAGGTTAACGATAACCCATCCAACTTTGAAATATGGCCGCCTAACTTGAGTGTAGAATACAAATAAGCCCATCACTTCAATTACCGTCTATATTTTTGAAAATTACATAATATATAAGGAGCTATCTGTCTTTAAATAACAAATAACTTCGTTTTTCTTTTAAAGCGAGTCAGCAGATGTCGGTGGAAGTTTTGCCTATATCTAGACCGAGTGTGATACAACACGTTGGCAAAGGTAAATTTTACTTATGTGACCTTATTTATTTTTTCATTCAAATACTTGTAATTGTTTTATAAGGCCGAAAAATTAAGTAAAAAGAATGTGTTTGCAGATTAATATCAATTGATCTTATGAAATAATAAAATTCCTAATAGTAAAAGAAGTATTTAATTTGCACAGCGTACATCATAACTGTTATCTTGAGTGAAGGGCAAAAATAGAGAGATTATATTTGTAGTATGTCAATTTGGAAAAAACAAGTGGGCTGGGGATCGATCATCCATCTAATTTACCAATCATTAGAATGATTTTTCTTTAGTGAAAATATAAGCGGTGAGTGTTGTTTCAATGCTTAAATTGGATAGTTTTTGAAAAAAATATAATATTAGTTTTGTCATTTCTTGATAAATGACAAATTAACGTGATACCCTTAAATAATATATATTTCTATTTGTTCTTTATAAAGCGAGTCAACAGTCGGTGGAAGTTTTGCCTAAACCTGGACCGAGTGGGGCCCAGCACGCTGGTAAAGGTAAATTTTAATTTGCCATGTTTGTTGTTTTAAAATCAATTAAATTAAATTATTTTTATTTTGGTTCTATAAAATAGTATAAAAAGGTGTATTTGTAGATTGTCAATTTCTTGATAAATAATAAGTTTCGGTAAAGTTAAAATTGAGAAATTGTAGGCTACAGAGTTTATTTAAAATTAAGGAGCTGGTATCTAGATCAAACAAAAAACGGCAGGGATAAGCGAACCCCTATTTTTGGTAAAGTATTTTGTTTTTACGAAATTGATTTCTATATTCAATTTTTTTGGTAAAAGTCGACATTTGAATTAAAATTTATCATTTTAAAATATCCTCCTTTCTTCTAGATTTAGTCTGTGCCATTTTTTATTAAAACTCCGGTCGTTTTCTTTTAAAAAATCCATAATTTTTCTAATTTATAATTTTTTAATGTACCTAGAGTATTTAAGTCCCTTGACTTTAGCCTTTTTACACAAAAAACTTTTTTAGAGCGATATATAAAGTTAATACGAAAATTAATTTAAAATATGCTAAGGATTTACTTACATTTAGTTAATTTGACGTGGAGTCTGAAAACATAAAAATTATTAATGTTATCAAATAAATTCATACCAAAATGCCCTATTTTCTAATGATTTATTTAGTATTTGTCTAATAAATACGTTAAATTCAATAAAAAAATTTTTAGCATCATTTTGTTGTGTAATTTTTTTAATTTATGTTTTTTTTTAGTCGCCCGATAAATTTTAGATGTACAAACATAAAAAGTAATTTTTGAGCAATTAAATTGTTATTCTTTGTTATAGCTTCCACTTCAGTTTCGGGGATACAGCCCTCTGTACGGGTTGGAATTAAAAGATATAACCCTTACCAGCAGGAATGTCTTGAAGCAGCTTTCAGGCGCAATCCCCGCCCAAATGACCATCAAATAAGAAAATTAGCTCAACGTGCTGGCATATTGGACTGGCAAGTAATTACGCACACAATTATATGTTTTATATTTCTAATTTAAAACACGATACCTACAAATAATACATATATCACCTCATTTAATTTATACTTTTTGCCTTGTTTAACAGTTTAAGAAATTTTTAAGGTTAACACCTGGAGAAATTGCTATGAGTATTATTGTTTTTATCAAATACCATAAAAGTAGCAGATAACACTGGAAACAAAATTTGGACGACCCTAAACAACATTTATGCGAACTAAGGTCTTTGGTCAATTTAGCGCTGATCACAAATATGAAATCAGAATTTTAGCAAAGGCCTCAGATTTTTAGTTATTCGGTGTCAAAGTTGAGATTTTTAAAATTTGGTATATCATAATATGGGTAGTAACAAGAAATTTAAAAACATTTTCAGATTACGAAAATATTCATTTTTAACGTAAGAGTTTTTTTTACATATTTAATTTTTTTTTATTTTTTCATTTTTGTAAAATTAGTGGTTTTTGTCAGAAACATTGTTTTTTAATCTCAATTAACTTGAAAGTAAGTTGCTAAAAATTTATGTAACACCTTTTTTAAAATTTTTTTTTAAAAGGAATCTGAATATGCCAATAGATTTTTTGTAGACTTAATAGTAAAATTTAAAATTTTTTCTGAACTTTGGACGCGGTTTAAAAAAATTTGGAGGCTTTAGAAAAAAAACTAAACTGGGATCGTTATTACAAGAAAATTTTCTACAAAATCCTTAAAAAAAACGTTTATGTTTTTTTTGTAGTCCGGTGGAATCATTCATTACAATTTGTTTAAAACTCTACCGCAAAATTTTTAACATTATGATAAACTCTGACGCCCCCAAAATAAGAGGCATATGGATGCCAATGCGATAAATATATAAATATACAATAAAAAATATATTTAAGATGGTATATAATAGCTCGCTTAATTGAAAGTTATATTGGGTTTAGTTATTTATTTTATATGCAACATATATAGTTTTTCTATTAATGCATAGGTTAGAAATTGGTTCATCAATCAGCGGCACAGTGAGAATTTTTATTTGTTTAAAACAATTTATCATTTTAGCATCTTAAACCCGCGAATAATAGGGTGAGATTTTCCTTTTAAAACTCTAATTTTAAAAGTTTAGAGTTTTTATTTTTTATAGCAAAAAACGTGTTCTTTAATTGTATAACTAGGTTATCGTTATGAATAGTGCAAATTTTATTTGACACAAAGAAAAATATCTAAAAATAAATTTTTTTTTATTTTTTATATTACATTAAATAAATCAAATCAATAAATTAAATACATTATAACTATTGATTAAATCGACATTTTATGAGAAATTCATGGAATAAAATATTATAAAATCGAAAATATTTTTGGCTAATATTTACCTTAAAAACTAAACATTTCACAAAGAAAAAATAATAATTTCTATTATTATGCAATATAAATATATACTTAATATGTAAAAAAAAATAGAAAAAATAACTAAAAAACAAGGTTGCAAATTTAAGTTTGAATTTACATTGAGGCAATATAATTTTCAACATTAAAAATTACCATATGTGGCCCTACGGACCCCTATTCAATTTCTAATTTCTAAACAAATATTGTTATTAGACCTAAACCAAATTTTTACAATATATTTAATTAAAAAGTCACAAAATTTTTGCCAATAATATATATTTATGAAGATATTTAAATTATAAAAAGTGCTGGGGTCGGTATGAACAACATCAATCGCGGGTAAAATAATTACAAAAAATTTTAATAAGTTGTTTTACTAAAAAAAGAATATTATAGAAAATAGGAGTTGAATTTTGTAGTTCGGGGGGGGGGGGATTCGTTTAGTTTTATGAAAACTTTTAAGGGTGTTTGAATTAACAAACTTTTATGGGACTAACTTAATAAGATCAAAGTTACAATCTTATGGTTAAGAGTTTAAGATTTTTACTAGTTTTGTAAGCCTTTTGAAAATATAACTAAAATTTACAAAAAAAAACAGAATTTTTGTATCTTAAACGAAAAAAAATTGTCCTCTAATTATAATAAATTAGTGCCGTGTTTGGATGCAGGATATTTTGTAATATCCAACGCCGGCACAAAAATTTTCTATTTTATTAATTTTGTGAGCTCGTGAGGTATTATACATAAAGCTTTACATATATTAAAATTTTTGAATTTTTTCATATTTACTGGGCCAAGACCGTATCACTAAAAAAAGGGAAAATTTTATAATGTAACACAGGTCAACAATTTTTGAGAATGAGCTAACTACGGAAATTATTCTGTGATCAAATTATTTTTCTGATCAAACTTATATAGCCAGCAATTAACATTAAAATTTTAGAAAAATTGCAAAATAATAAAAAATTCAAAAACAAAAATAAATTGAAATTTTTTTCTGCATATTTATAACAACTAAACTAAAAATTTAATTTAGATAAAACTTTTATTAAAAAACGCTAATATATCGTGTCGTATTTTTGGATGCGAAATATTTATTATTATCTAAGGGTTGATATAAGAGCTTGATCTACTAACAATTTTAATTCTCATTATTTGAGATGATAAATAAGTTACTAAGGGTTTTTAAATAAAAATAAATTCTCTTCTTGTTTCTTTTTGGGGTATAATCGATCTGTCAACTTGGTCAAATATAGCCATTTTTTGGTATAAAATGTAAGGAGCCGAAGCCGGAAAAAAATGAGAAGAACAAAATTAATAGGCCACCATGATATATTCAATGATTTTATATAATCCACGGTTATGCCATTAAATTTGTTGCACTGTGTAATATTGCTGTTTTACTCAATGCAGTAGAAAATTCGCAAGACCTTCATAAATTATTTTAGACCTTTAAAATGCAAAAAATGGCATTGAGTCAAAGTTTTGATAAGAATTTATGTAAGAATAGGTATAAACTTATCACTTTACATTGCTACTGCCATACTTTTGACTCAAAGTTTTTCCCATATGGCTTTGTTATATAGTGCTGGCCACTATAGATTGTCCAGTGTCAGAAAATGATCATTGTCACATATAATGTGGCCCAAGGGCGTATTTAGGGGTTGTCAAAATGGGGCAATTGCCCCTTTTTAAAAATCTTTTTAATTTTTATGGCCAATGGTTGAATTTATATATCAAACATATAAAAGTGAATAGAAATTAATATAATTGCTATTTTTTGGAAAACATACTTCCTCTAAAATTTCTTGCCTCCCTTTAGAAAAGTTTCTGCATACTCTCCTGATGTAGCCTACCACTATTTTTTTCTCGACAAATGATCACGGTCACAATTAAACACGATTACAATGTGGCTAAGTTGATGATTACATGGTAAACTTCATTTAATGTTATCGTGATCTTTTTATTGCGACAACGATCAAAAATATAGTGGTCGATGGTCATATTTTATTATTAATCATTCTTTTTTTAACATGTGCTAATTTATTGTATACACTATAACAAAAAAATATCGATGATTGATATCATTTATATTGATATTTAATTAATCCTTGATTTGATTGCTTGTTACTACATTTGTTTAATTATCAATATAGAACAATTAGCGCAGCAAGTACATTGAATATTTAAAACTTAATAATTGCAGTCCGAAAGTGTTTGATTAATTTTAATTAAAAAAATAAGGAAGGGAATAGAAATCAGGTTTTTGTAAAAGGAGAGAAGGGGATGATAAAAAATATATGGGAAATATTTTGGGAAAACAATGAGGGTGGGTAAAATGTCATATAGGCCTATTTTTTTTTAGCATTTTTTTATAATCATTTACCAAAGGGGACTGCACACCATCGACACCCCCCCCCCCCTCATCCCCACTAAGTCTACGGAAATGTAAGGTTAAAACCCTTTGCCTTTTCTTTTATTTTTTGCCTATTAACATTATTAAATATTCTTCAAACCATTTTGGCAAAGTGGCATTTTTAATTGTGTTTCAAAAAAAGAAGCAACAAATTAAAAATAATATTTAAGTAATAGGTTAAAAAATTTTGAGAGTTAAGAGTTGGCAACGAAGATCATCTGCCTTTTAAGGGATTAATCAGTTTACAGTTTTTTAGCTATAAACATTGGAAATTTTAGTAATGTCATAAAAACAAAATTAAAACAAAAATAAATTAAAATTTTTTATTTACAACAGCTAAATTAAAAAACATACATTTCTAATAGTATATTTGTTGAAAATCTAATATATCGTGTTGTATTTAATTCTGGACGCAAAATATTCTATATCATCTAAATGCTGATGTAGTTTAAAATATTATTTGAGATTAAATATGTTGAATGGAATTTTTATATAAAAAAATACATAAATTTTTTCTTCAGGGTATTCTCTAGGTTGCAATCTGTTAAAAAGTTATTTTTTTAATATAAACGAAAGGAGCCGAAGGCAGAAAAACTAAGAAAAACGGAAACTTTTAATGATTTTATAAACTTATTTGTAACAATGAAATTTGTTGACCTGTGTAATATGTCTTCTCAAATATGAAATTAGTAATAAATATGTATATCTAAAAACATCAAGAAAAGAGTGTTTAGATTTAATTTTCAAAATGTTTTAAATTTAATTCATATTCTTTTTTTTATTATTTTAGATGCAGAAGCCCAAAAAAATGGAGTTCAACTAGAATTCATCGACAAATAATTAATTCCATGCTAATATTAATATATTTTTTTAAAATAAAATCTAATGGAAATACATTTTATGTGCATAAACTAAATTTAGCAACTTTATTAAAATTTACGTTCTTTTACAACTCACTTGGCAAGTGCTCTTATTTACTACAGGAACAAGTTTAAACCTTTTATTCATTATCATGCTCCATGATACCTTCAATGTTGCTCATTTTCACTAATTTTTTTAATCGCTAATTATGCAGAAGTAAATCACATCTGTCTCCTTTCCTTTGGGTGGATCTCTCCCTACAAACGTAGGAGGAGTTCCTCGTTTTTTATTATTCTTGGGAGTAAATTTGACTTTCTTTCCTCAGGTGAGGAGGCAGGTACACACCTCATCGCTACCTATAATAAGTGAAAATATTGTTTCCAGATTTTGATGTTTCTTTTTACACTTTCCTTGTGCTTTTTATTTGGCTTATTCTAAAATAATATTAAATTTTTTTTTTAATTTATATTAGAAACCCCCAGAATGAAAATACAAAAATTTTTTAAAACACATACTTTTAGTATGATATCTTCAGCTACTTTATACAAAAGCAAAGAAACTACCCCAGGAACGTTTTGTGAAACGATTAAAATTAAAATAAATATTAGGCTTAAAACATACCCCACCCCATTGTTTCCTCAAAATAGTTCCTTCCCATTTAAATTTTATTCATCATCCCCCCCCCCCCCCCCCCCCCATTAAAAGAATCTTCTTTTAAACATTAGCAGACTCATCTTACTTAGGTTTGTCAAAAAAATCAAAATTTATAAAAAAAACTTAAATTAACCCTTTGTCGCAACCACTTTAAAACACACACACCAAAGTTGTCAAAAAAAAGGTAAAAAAATAATAAAAATATTAAATTTAACCTTGGAAGCATCAAAATATTTGTAAATTTAAGTTTAGACACTTTGGCAGACTCATACCACTTAAATTTATAAATAAAATTTTAGAAAAAACTTTAAATTTAACCTTGGACACGACCACTTTAAGATACACTCCCCGAGGTTGTAAAAAAACAAAAAAAAATTTAAAAAATAATAAAAATTTTAAGTTTAACCTTGAAAGCATGGAAATATTTGTAAAGTTAAGTTTAGACACCTTGGGAGTCTTATCCCAGTTAAATTTGTTAATAAAATCAAAATTTAGAAAAAAACTTAAATTTAACCTTGGACGCAACCACTTTAAGTCACACCCAGAGGTTGCCTAAAAAAACAAAAAAATTAAATTATCTAATTTAACCTTGGACGCTAAACCTCTGGCTAAAAAATAAAAAATCATTAAAAAAAATATATATAAAACTCAGCTAATACGCATTAATATTAATTAATTATTTCAAAATTCTAAAAATCAATTTTACTTAGCTACTTATTTAATATTACATTAAACTTAGAGCAACATATTAATAAAATAATAACAATCAAAACTTTATAAAAAGTAGTAAAACCTATGAACAATAAATTTACACAACAAGGCTGCGTGAACTACAAAATATATGAACATAAACAAACAATAAAGTGAAGAAAAAAACAATTGAGGCACAAAGTTTATCTGTTTATAAATCAATATATAAGTTTGATCAGAAAAATATATACATATTTAAGAGAACAGAGTAGCAGGTCTGGTCTCAGTATTTACCTAAGAACTCTCAAAAATTTGTTGTGCTGTGCTATCCAGACAGATACTAGACCCCTTGTGGGAAACAATTTTTTTTTGATTGCCTCCCCCCCCCTCCCCCCTAAACAAATACATACAAATGTGAAATGTGATTTTGAAAGGCTATTTAGAACAAGGCATACAATATATATCTAACCGACCATATTAAAGTTTAAAAACCAACAATTTTAGTTCCAATTCCATCTTATAGACGGACTAGACCCATTAAAAAAAGGAAATATCACTGCTACTTGATTCTATAGGCTTATGAATTTGGACATTGACCTAAAGTTTTTTATAACTAAATGCGTTCCTAAAAAATTTTAACACAAGAACATGTTTTAATAAATATAAGAAATTATAAATTTAATTAAAATAATGAAATGATTTTATAATCTCCTTTTTTGTAATTTACCTATCTCGTTCTTTTAAGATTTTCTATACATAACATTACTATTTTTTAAATACTTAAATAGCCAAATTATGACCGAATACACTGGACAACAAAATTTGGACAACCCTAAGCATAATTAATGGCAACTATAGTTTATGATTATTTTTTAGCGCTAATCACGTATAAGAAATCAGAGCCAATGCCTTAGATTTTTAGTTATTCGGTGTCAAAGTTGAGATTTTTAAATTTTTGGGGGTATTTTGATTTTCTATATCATTAAACCTACGGGAAGTAACAAAAGTTTAAAAATGTATTTAGATAATGAAAACATTCCTTATTAACGTGGTTTAATTTTTTTTCTATATTTAATTTTTTTATTTTTTTATTTTTGTAAAATTAGTGGTTTTTGATAAACTCCGTTGTCTGATCCTAAATAACTTGAAAGAAAATTGTTAAAAATTTTATGTAATAATTTTTTTAGATATATTTTTATAAGGTATCTGAATATGCTAATAGATTTTTTGTAGAATCAATAGTTTTTGTGAATTTTTTTCTGAACTTTAGACGCGGTTTAAAAAAAATTGGAGGCATTGGAAAAAAAAACTAAGCCCGGGATTGTTATCGCAAGAAAATTCTATACAAAACCGTTTAAAAATTGTTTATGTTGTTTTTGTTGTTGTCCAGTGTTATATAGGTTCTAAATATTATTATATAATTATGCAAAAATAATAAAAAAATAAGCTTGCACAGACGAATACAATTTGCGTTAGTTTTTTGATTTGACACCTGAAAATTTTCTATTTTTTGGCAAATTTAGATATTTTTATTGTAGAAACGTAAAATCAAATGAAAAAATCTGGGTATAAGCAATATTTTATCTATAAAATGAATGTAAATTTAAAAAAAGCTTGGCTGGTTAACCAGAAAGTCGATTTTGAAAAGCAAAATTTTCACTTTTTTTGGTTTTAAGCAGGGCTGGGAAAAAAAACTAAATGGGCTTTTTTTTAACAAGTTTTTGGGGTTTTTTTTCCAAATGCCCACAGACTCGTGGGCATGGCAAAAGAAAAGCCCCTTTTCTTGCTTAAAGAAAAGGGGCATGTGTAAAAAAAGCCCCTTTTCTTAAAAAAAACTCCTAGGAGCTTAAAGAAAAAATAACCCACCCATCAAAATTTTTTGAAATTATTATAGAAAACATAAAATGGGTTTTTTGGGGTTCTTTTTAAGAGCCACTTTTTGTGGGTTTTTTTTTGCCCCTTTTCTTTGTAAGGGCTTTTTTTGAATTCTTATTTTGGCCCTTTATTTTTGCCCCCCTTTCTTTTTTTATGTTTTAGGGGAAAAAATGAGCCAAAGTTTTTTGGCTCATTGTTTTCTCAGCCCTAGTTTTAAGGTTCACTTATCATTGTAAATTTAATTAAAAGAGTAATCAATTAAATCAAACTATTATGGTCTAACACAACTGCCCACATGCTTTTTAAATACTGTCAAATTTGGCACATTGGCATATTCTAATTTAATGCAAAGGGCATAAATATGTTCCAAAATTAGGGCAAAAAATTAATTTTTAATTTTGTAAAACGTCTTACCGGTTCCAAACTTTTTAAATCATATATTTATTAATTTTATTAAGGGTCATATTATATAAATTTTTTAGAAAATTTAAAGATATGCTTTTTGAGCTATTTGTGTCTAAAACTTGACTTTAATTTTTTGGTAATTAAAAAAAATAAATATTTTTTGCGTCTAGGTAGCCCTTATTAAGATCTTCAAAATATAAAAAAAATATGACTCTAGCTACAAAACTTTTAATGATACATGCGCGAAAAGTTGCCCTCAATTTTTTTTTTGCAAAAATATGAAAGATATTTATGCTCATATCTCGGTCAACAATTACTTTCGGTCAAAAAAAAGTTAGGTTTTTATTAGCACCCAATTTTTAGCTAAAACTGAGACTTCAAGGGGAAAAGTTTGTCGATTTGAGGTGGAATTGCCATATATTCTTCCAAATTAGCATTATACATTTTGTTTTCATTTATAAATCTTATTTTACTATTCATATTCTGAAATCCAAATTTTATATTCATTTTTATCATTCATATATATAAAATATTTATTTTTCATGTGCAATGATACCAAATGATAAAAATATACTTACAATTATTTATCTCATATTATTTTAAGCAATTTATATTAGTGAAAAAAAAAAATTTAATTTTATTTTACATATCCAATTTATAAACGCAATCATTTTTTTTATTAAATGAATATAATAAATTACTATAGATTTGTTAAAAATAAAAATTTTGAACTTGTTGTACATGTATATTTAATGCGGCAAAAAAATTTTCTGCAACCCACAAGTTTTTTGCCCTCCCCCCTTCCCCTTCCCCTCCCCCTCTCCCCCCACCCCCTCCCCCTCTCCCCCCACCCCCCTCCAAAAGGTGGATAGCTAGAATCGGGCATGGTGTTATCAGATTTTTATTTATTTCTAACAATTTTATTCAAATGCATCAAAACATCAAATCTTCTTCCAATCTTCGCCGGCACAAAATCAACGCATACAATTACTTTTGATTACCATCAAAAACCACAACTAAAAACTAACTAAAAATAAATGTTTAATCTTTTTAATTTCGTGCGCGGTGGCACGGGCTACAATAACCTAATAGAGGAGCACTATGTTTTTTTTAGTTGAAATTTATCTTTTGAGAAAACTTCTGCTTCATAAATAATGGGTATAAGGTCAAAAATTCTAAGATTCCTAGATTTAAGGAGAAATTCAAAAAATGCTTATTAATAAAATATCCACTGTGGAAACTCTTTAATTTTCTAAATGTCTTCTAGAAAAACTCACTTTAATTATCAACAAGAATAAATATTTCCCTATTTAGGTTAAGATTAATTTTATTAACGAGTGCCTCATCGCTCCCCATATCATATCTCATGATTAATTAAATCTATTACTTTTTTTGACAGTACTGTTAATAAATTTTTTTATTACAGCGATTCTTCTAAATAAGATTTAGTAGGTATAATGATTGAAGCTAAAATCAGAATTTGTTTATTAAAAAGTCGATACTATGTTGCCAGAGCTTTCATCTAATACATAATTTTGTGCATATTACAGCCACTCCTCTCTCTCCAGCTGCATTATTATAAAAAACCTTCCAGGCAACTAAAGTTATTACATTTTTTTCTCCTTTACCATTAAGCAATTCTTTTGTAATCCTAATAAAAATTACTTTTATCATTGTCAATAAAAAAACTTAGCTCATATTTTGTTAATTCAGCTTTTTATACTGTATGATATATTTTTTAATTTACCCCTAAAGTTAGTATGAGTTTTTTAAATTAGCAATTTTTTTGACTAATTTTTTTTCATCACTAATAGTGGCCCTTACTGACCAATTAGATTATTTTTTAGTCCTAATCATTAAATTTTTAGCAGCATGTTGAAATACAAAAATTTTAAAGTGACATAAATTAAGCTCCTAATTTTTTTTACTAAAAAGGGCAATCAAAAACTTATTTTTTGGGGGGAGGGGGGGGGAGATGCAATTCCCCCCAAAAAGGTCTTGAACCGTGCCTGTTTGGCTCTTCAACGTCGAGATGTGAGATCACATTTTATAATAATAAAAAGTTTAAACATGGATTAACGAGTTGATGTTTAATAAGTTTATAAATTTATTCCTTAAATTAATTTTTGTTTATTAAATTTCTTAGCTATACATTTACCTACAACATTTATTACACAGGTTAAGAATATCAATACAAAAAATATATTTAGGAAAGCATTAATGCATCTCCAGGTTGGCCTTATTTTATTTATATTTATGATCTTAGTTTTTTCCGCTTTCGACTACTTATATTTATGAATATCAAAAATAGCCTTACCTCCAGATTATCTAAAAAAATATAAAGGGTCTTTTAATATCCCTTTTAACTTATATATCTTAAAAAAAGAAAAAAAATTTTTTAGTTTGTTAAGCTGGTACATTGGCTTCTAACTTTTGATGAGTATGACTTTTTACCATAATAATTTCCTACCTAGCAATATTTGAATTAAAAAACGAAATAAAACATGTCCATGCATAAAAAAACTTAAATACATGTTGTCTTGTTAATTTTTTTTCTTAAATTTCATAATTTACAAGCAACTAATTTTTCTTTCATGGTTTTATTATTACGATACACACACTATAAAGGAGCATCAAATATTTTTAAACCAACTTTATTTAAACATTTATATAGAAAAATTAAAATAAAAAAAAATTATAAAATTTGCTCATGGATAATCGATAGAGTTATATTATCTCTGCTTCGGTTTCTATAGAAAATCAAAATAATATTAATTTAAAAAAAACAATAAACGTACAGATGTAAAAAATTGAGATAATATAATTGCAAAGTAAAACAAGAAGAAATAAAAGGCATGTGAACAAAATATAGATACAAAAAGAAAAAAATGGAGAAGAAAAATAAATAACAAATAAAACAAAAATTTAAAATTTGCAAAAAAGTTTTAAAGATAATTAACGCAATTAGTTGAAATTTTTTATATAAATTATTTTCGGAAGTTATTCTGCAGTGAGTTAATTTATTATTTTTTGGAGCACTATTCTCAAATATACATTTAAAATTTTAAAGCTGTCATTTTAATTTTTTATTAAAGTTAGATAACTTAATTATTAGCAAATTTTATAACCTATGTCTTGAAATTTTTTTATATTTGAGGATTAAATTAAAATAAAATTAAATATTGTTAACCAATTAAATCATAAAATAAATGATTTCTATTTTTAGATATTATTTTAAAAAATAAAAATAAAATACCAAGATTTTTATATAATCGGATATTATTTTTTTTAATAATTATCTATAAAAAGTCTTATTTCAATCTTTTGTGTTCCAAGTTTTATATACAATTCAACTTGTTAATAAGTAGCTAAAGTTAATGATTAATATATATAAAAATAAACAAACAAATAAATCATATTAATCAAATAGGTAGGGCAATACTGAACCCATGTGTTGTTAAACGTATTCGGCCTGGTCAGTAGGGTAATGGTTGATTATTATAAATTTCTAAAAGTAAAAAAAAACTTTTCAACCAATGGTTTTTTATTTAACATTTCACAACCTACCTAAAAACAAGGTGCCTTAGGTCATTATTGTATTAAAACATTTTTTTAATTATGTATTGTAAACAAACACACCTTTTAATAAGTTGTGTTTTCCACTTCACAACAATAAGTAAAACATAATTTTATATTACAGATAGAAAATTTCTCGGGTAAACTTTCCCTAGTTTATTTTTTTTCGAAAACTATTTTTGTATAGAGCGTCAAATAAATCTACACATTTTTTTATATATCATAGTTAATATCTTAAATATATGTCAAAAAAATTATTAATTAAAATTAATAACAAAATTACTTTTATTTTAATAATTAAAAATGTATAAAACCTCTGATTTTACAAAAACTTAAATAACAAAATAAATATAAATAATTTCTTATGTTAATAAATGTTTTCCTCTAATTATAACTTTTTAAACCCATAAGTTTTATGTACAAAAGCTCAAAATACCCCAATTAGGCATTTGTAATCACCGATAAAAATTTGAAAGAATTGTGCCAGAAATGATGCTTAAGGTCGTCCAAATTTTGTGGTTAGGTGATATTGTTTAAGAAATTTTAAAAATTGTATTAAAACAAACACTCATTTTTTAGGCACTCCCTATCTTGCGCTGGCCTGCTCATTTATCTTACTATTAAACAATGCATACATTTTCTTCCTTGGCGCGTCTATTGTCCATCCATAATTTAATCTATGAGAAGAAATCAATTAAATATATGATTAATTAATTAGATTTTGAGAGTAAATAAAAGTTTATAAAATTTTGTTAAATTTAAATTCCATTTTTAATAAATTATTTTTTAATTTATATGCCTTTTTTGTTAATAATAAAAAATATAGGTATCTGTGCTTTTTTCAATTACTTATAATTTGCAAAAATCAATAGCTTATTATGCTTAACCGCGAAAAATAGAACTAATTGTATTAAATAAAAAATAACCGTAGTCATGTTTTGCGTTAAATTTGTTTTCTAATTTTCAGCATGTTAATAAGTTATTTCGCGATGTACTTAGAGAATTTATTAGTAAAATTTAATTTGAGATTATAAATTTAATGAAGAATACGCTTAAAATCATAACCTCATTTTTTCCCATTTATTTATTTAAGACCAAAGTGTATAATCATATATTTTATCGAGTTAGGCAAAAACATTCAATAGAAATATTGAAAAATAATTTATTTTCTTTTTATAATTAATGGCCAGAAGATAAAAATCAATATGTATAAATTTTTTTTTTAATTTCATCTTTTATGTTTTACATATAATATACATCCTGTCTTTAAAAAATTTATAAATTATAAACATTGTTAAATAGAATTGCAATAAAATGGTAGTTTTTTATAATTATAATTTTGTAATTTTGCCAGCATAATAATTTTTCTATAAAAAAATACATATTTTTCTAAGCATAAAGAGTTTTTGATTTATTGCAAATTCCTCTAAAAAAACAGGTTAAAAATATAATGTTTTACAAAAACATGAACACAGTTAAAGAAAAAGAATATAAAAACATAAAAGAATAAATTCCTAAAATGGCCTTATCTTATATATGTAATATTTATTTTTATTTGTAGTTTCTTCCGCCTTTGGATCACATCCGTATATATAAAAATGGGCCTTTCTTGGTTTAACTGATTTTGCTTCATAACTTTATCAATTAAAAATTTTAGTATATCAAGCTCTTACATCTGCTAGATAGTACATATTTATCATTCAATAAAAACGAACTATATTAATGTTTTAAAAAATATTAAAAATTTGAATTTAACAGTTTCGTTTTAGATATGCAAAAAAATGCAATTTAGCTTTTTGTTTGACATTTTTTATAGAATTTTGATGTTTAGAGCTGTACTGTGTTTGATTAAAAAAACATAAACGAGAATGTTTAATGTACTTAGTTCATAACTCTCAAAAATTTGTCGACCTGGTAATGAATTCATAAAACTAGCTTGAAGGAAAAATATTTTGGCGTGATGGTGCGTCCTAGCACATATTTGGCAAACAAAATTTTTTCTGTTTTTGTGGTCGTTTTTTAATTTTTTTTTAAAATAAACTTTTTTAAACAAACATTAATAAAATATAATACTTCATTTTTTGTTAGATTCAGATCTTTAGCAAAACTTTTTGATTCATGTATATCTATATCATCCCCAAGCCGCTATGCTTGTTCGAGTTTCAAAGTTTGTGCATCGGTTAAAGTGTCAACTGTTTGTAATAAAGCGATTAATTATGTTATTTAGAAAAGTGTGTTATACATTGACAAATTATAACTTGGCATGTCCAAGTCATTATCTCTTTAAAACCAAAAACATAATACAGGAAAAGTTCCATATGATATAAAAAGTGGCACCTTCAAAATTTTTAAAAAGAGAGAAGAAGGGGGGTGGGGAAGAATTATGATTAAAAGAGTTGCTTTTTAAAATGGTTTGAGATTGGGGAGTTGGGTTGAACAGTGTTGTGAGAAACAACTTTGTTATTATATAAATCATAAATATGTAAAATCTAAAGATTAAAATAGACTTTTGTAAAAATTAAAAGCAATCGGACTATATAGACCTTAAATATAATTAACATTCATTTATTAGCAATAGCTAACTGAGGCAATAATGAGATGCAATTGTTTTTTAAGGTTAGATTAATGTGCCAGGTCTGCTTCATACGTAAGTCATGGCTTGGACCAGATTTTAATTATTAACTATATATAGCAACTTACTATTTATATTCCGGTGGCGTTCGATTCCAAACCAGTTATCAATCTAGAAATATAGAGGCAATAATGTTTATTAGAGTATATATTGTTTATAATTATTTATAAAGCTATGCATCACACCACTAAATTGAGCCCTTTGATTGCCTAACATAGGTCAAAAAGAATTGTAAGTAACTAGAGAGTCAAAAAAGGCTAAGGATAAGCCCAGTAACCATTTACAATGTGTAAGTCAGCTAAAGACAATTAAATATTAAAATTTCAATTAAACAAAAAAATAAAAAACAAATTTAAACATTTTTTATATACTGCTAAACTGATAAGATTTTTATTAAAAGTTAGTATCATGTTCTATTTAGGTTGACCAAATAATCCTATTATATGATGTTGATATAAGATCTAAATATATTCAATTTTGTTTTTCATTTTCTCTAAATAAAAGTTTTATAAATTATGAAACAAAAGTTATTAAATTTGTTTTGTGGTATTCTCAATCGCAACAATTTTTATTCAAAAAGTCATTTTTGTGGACATAACAAAATATCCAAATGTGAAAATAAAATCGTAAAACTGAAAGCATATTTTAGATAAGGCCACCATGCGGAATAATTTTTTTCAAAAAACATTTTTTTCTGACACTAAATGTCGACCTGTGTATAACTTAAAAGGCACGCTACACCTTTTATTAATTAAGGCCATTTTTCCTCTCAAATAGCTAACTAGAAGTTTATATCTTGCATTCTGGCTGTTTGGGATAGACTTCGTACAAAGACGCTTTTTCCTTAAAATATAACCTCCGTGTACAACAACAGTCAATGCGCTGCATTGGTTAGCAGGCTCCAAAATTTTTCATAAAGTAAGACCTAGGTTAAAAGTCTAGGTGAAGAAGCGAGCAATCTTATTACTCAAGAGCTGGCCCTATTGATAGCTTTGATTGGGTCAAATGATAGCCCCTTGTCTAGATAAGACGTGATGATGTGATTATTATTTGATGCGTATGTTTCTTTGTTTATAATAAAGATTGATTTGTATTGGTTTTCTACTGTATAATCTACTAGGGTTAGGCATTCCCTAACCCTAGCCTCATCCAGAAGGACCCAACCATACTTACAGGAATAATTCTAGCCCTATACCACCACCGGCCATTTTAACATTGGTGTCAAGAAGCGGTGATCATTGAATCTCAAGAAAAAAGTATTTGTATCAAAGAAGAAATTATTTGATTAACAAAGAAGAAGTTTTTTGTGAAGTTGTGAATAGCAACAGATAGAGGTATATATATAAATTGAAGAAGAATGAATGGGAAGATTCAAAGTTGTAATATATGTATGAATAAATAAAGATTTGGAGAAAGTTAGAATATGGGAAGATGACCAATGAACATCATACCTTTATGTGCACACTTCAGTATTTTTAATACTTTAATTTTATTAAACAATTTTTATCTTTAAATATTTCTACACGCAAAGAACATTATATTTAGTATTACTTTAGTATTTTATTTTTATATTAAAATTTTATTAATAATGATAACATGATGTTTAAATATATCTAATTAAATATGTATAACTCTTTTATAGTTAGCAATTATGATTTTATCTTTTAATTTAAGCATGTTGTAGGATATTGTAAAAAAATTAATTTGGTTATGCCTAGCACCAAATTTTTATTTTTGCTGCAAAGCAGAAATTAATTTATATAAAATAGTAAAAGCTGAGATTGAAAGTTGAAAGGTTTTTTTTACCAATTTTAAATATTTATCAATGTTTTTGATATTTTCTTTTGCAAAATAACTTAGAAGACTGATTGAATTAGTTTGATGGGAATATACCTCAATCAGAATGCCCATGATTTGGTTTTTGTTTGGGGGGTATGGGAAAGTTACACTTTACCTTCTTGGTCATACTGTGTACAGATAACATTCAGAAGAGAGTCTTCTTGGTCATACTGTGTTTGACATTCAGAAGAGTGCCTTCTTGGTCATACTGTAGTTTACAGATGGCATTCAGAAGAGATTATAGGTGTACGTATACTTTCAAATTCATACTTGCCGTAACCTGACATCATGGTGGGTAGATTGCGTATAACCTAGTTAGTTATACAGTTGAGAGTTTTATTTTTTTTCAAATTTGGTACCAAATTCTTTTTACAAATTCTATTCTTTTACAAATTCTTTTCTCCAAATTCTTTTCTCCTACATTTTTTTCTACAAAATTTTTTTAAAAATTTATTTTATTCATATATTATATTTTATGCAACTATGTTGGATTGTGAACACCGAGGCTTAACATTGTTTTTTCCCCATATATTTTTTTGGAAGGAAAGGGGATTGGATAAAAGAAGACTGAGATATTAGTTAGGGTTTGACATTAGGTAAGACACATAAGTCCTAGGGCTTGACGCTATTTAAGTCAAATAAGTCCCATGTCATTATGACCATTTAAAGTAATTTATTTTACTAAGGCTGTGCATTCGCATAATGCGGCCAATGGCAAACTGAAAATATTGTATTTTGTTTAAAAGGCCCCTTATTTGATTTGCAGGAAAAGAGAGATTTTGTTAAGGCCGATGGTGTCTAGATAAGACGTGATGATGTGATTATTATTTGATGCGTATGTTTCTTTGTTTATAATAAAGATTGATTTGTATTGGTTTTCTACTGTATAATCTACTAGGGTTAGGCATTCCCTAACCCTAGCCTCATCCAGAAGGACCCAACCATACTTACAGGAATAATTCTAGCCCTATACCACCACCAGCCATTTTAACACCCCTTAAAGGGCAAAGTGGTAGATAGGGGAATTGTTTATATCATTTTTTGTTTAAACCTTAATACTATTTAAAATCACTTTACCAATAATTATTGAGTGCTATATACAAATAATTATCATAATATATTTCCCGCTTCCACATATTTACAATAATTTTTTTTATGCACATCATTCAACCAGGCTTAAGTAAAACGCCCTCCTCTAAAGAGAATTGGGGTTTTTAATTACGCAAGTCAACATATATGAATGTTCACATAAGTTTATATAAACACAAAAGAATGCATCCTTATAATAGTTTTATCTCATGCATCTCTCTTAGTTTCTTCCGCCTTCGGCTCCGTTCGTCCTTCAAATTGACATATCAAAATATAACCTAAAAAAAAAATTAAAAAAATTTTTTTTTATAAAGACTCTTGTAACTTATATTTATCATCACAAATAAAAAATATTTTTTTAATACAAGCTTTTGCCTCAGCTACTAAATACAATATATTTCCCGTCCAAACTTATATACGGCATAATAAACAGGTCAACAATTTTTTGAGAGTTATGAAACTACAGAGATCAAAGCTGCCATCTTAGGAAATATCAAATTTGTTTACCGTTTTTTCTAATCATACTTAGTTAGTATAAACATTAAAAAATTTAGAAAAAGGTCAAAAAAACTAAAGAAACAAAAATATCTTAAAATTTTATTTTTGCATATTCACAACTGTTAAACTTTAAAATTTAAACTTCAAACATTATTTTCAATAAAAATTATATCGTGTCGTATTTAGGTTTGGACGCGAAATATTTTGTATTATCTAAATGCAAATGTAAGAGCTTGATATAATAAAATTTATTTCTCATTATTTGTGAATATAAATATAAGTTACAAGTATATGCAAATTTTTCTTTTTAGGGTACATTTAGATCTGTCAATTTGGTCAAAGGCCATTTCGTTATAGACGAATCTAAGAACCAAAGACGGAAGAAACTAAAAACGAAAAATATATATGAGGTTAAGCCATCAAGGGTGCCTTTTTTTATTTTTTCATAAAAATCACGTTTCTGACATTGATATTTGTTGACCTGTGTATAATTTTTTTAATAAAAATCTTGTTTAATATTTGAATTCAACAGTTTAGCTGTTTTGAAAATGTAGAAAAATTTTAATTATTTTTTTTATTTGACTTTTTTTCTAAAATTTTTAATGTTAGCTGAAACTAAGTTTGATTAAAACGGCAAACGGATTTAATCCCTAAATAGCAGGTTTAACTTTAAGCACATAACTCTCAAAAATTTGTTGACCTGTGTTAAAGGCTCACACTTAAAGGGCTAAATAAAAAAAATTATGTTTTATTCGTAAAATAAGCACTAGCTTTTTTAAAAAGTTTTATTTTTTTAGTATGAAGGTTTTTATCTTAAAAGTAATTATAGTAATGTGTCCATGTCCAACTTAAAACTAAGAGAAGCTAAAAAAGAGCTTTTGGAAAGAAATATGATTTTTTCGGGGCTTTGTTGAAATTTTTAACTACTATGAGTTTTATTCCGTCATTAGGCCCGAAAAATAGCAAATTTTTCCTTGGGCCTACTTTTTTCAGCATTGATTTAGTAAATAATATTAGGGGAGACCGGGGCGAAATGAACATAATTTTGCAAAAACGTTGTTGCTGACACATTTTTAATCAAAAAGATAAAATTAATGGCTTATTTTATAGAATTCATTATATTTTATAAAAAAAATTGTTTAATCAAAAAAATATAATTTTGGTAAATGATATTGAACATTGTATAAACCCGCTAGTATTAACCATTTCGCCCCATATACGGGGTAAAATAAAACACCCATGGGGCAAAATGAAAGTGTGTGAAATTTATTAAATTTACAGCTTTAATTTCAAACAAACCTTAAATATTGAAAAATAAATGGAGATTTAGATCATTTTATTAATAATTATATTATAATCAATTACATGGCCCCAAAATCCCAACATCAAGGGGTTGAAGTCTATGTGAACAATGAGATGGTAGTGTGACCACTTTAATCCGATTATCTTCAAAAAAGTTCACTGCTTTTATGGATATATGAGATACATGGTACAAAATAATAAGTGCCTTTATTTAAAATATGATAATTCAATTTACTGGATCCTCAGTAATATATTTTACAAAATGTTGTTCATTTTGTCCCGCGTTGAGTAGTTTTTGCAAAATAAATAATGTTCAAATAATATTAAGTTTTAACTTAAAAATGTATTATATTCTTACAACGAAGTGTTTTTTTAATCTTTTAATTATAATAACATTTTCGAGGTATTTATTTAAAATAGTTAAATTATTATTGCTTAAAACATAAATTAGAAATAGCATTTTTTCTTTAATTGAGATTTTCTAAATTTTAATGGATGTTTATGTAAAAAATATAATAAATCGATAGCTTGTTTAAAGATCTACAACATATATAAAATTTATAGGTATTGAATAATTTTTGGCAGAGATATATCCATTAATCATTTTACCCCACCAACCATTTCGCCCCGGTCTCCCCTACTCTTTTGATTTGATTATATAGATATATGAAACATAAAAACAATATTCACATAAAACACTGTGAAAATACTATTATTTCTACAAGCAAACAAAATCATAAAAAACTCGGATGGGTATAGACTTTCCTCTATTCATTTCCCATTTAGAGGCGCCATATCTCACTGCTTTGGCTTTTTTCCCTGGCAAAATTTATATAATCAGGTAAAACGATGAAGGCCGGTGACATAGGTTTTAGCCTACGTTCTTGCTTTGAGAAAATGGCCTATAAAACAGGTTATTAAGTAGCTTCAAAGTGGTGGCACATGTATATGTACTTATTGATCATAGAAAAAAGACACCTTAGCAGAGATTTGATTTCCCGATAACTTCTTCTAGACATTGAGCTATCAAAAATAATTAGTATAAAAAATGAAAGAAATTTTTTAAATGGACAAATATAAATTATAGTAAGTGACTTTTCCTTTCTAAAATTTAATATAGACTACATCACCCGCAAAAAAATCCTTTAACAAAGAAGCAAAGTGATAATTTTTTAAATACCTGAGCTTCTGTCATTTTTAAATGTTTGACAAGTTCAGTTTTTTTATTTTTACTCACATATTTATTTTGTTTGTAGGCTTGTTTGAGTTGAACAATCTGATCTGAAGTAAAGCGTTCTAGTTAAGAAACATAAAATGTTTATAAAATTATCGGATTTGAATAAATCTGCCCTTTTCATAATTTCTTTAAAATCATTTTCCCCGACAATTTTTATATTAAGTTCCCTTTTGAAAAAAAAATTTTGTGTTTGATTATATCAAATGTAATAAAATTATTAAAGCAGTTGAATTAAAAAATAAAAATTTCTTTATAAGTCAACTTGGTTTGTGTTTCTTTTTATTACTCTTAGAAATTGACTAAATTTAATATGTATAAATATGAAGGAAAAATTGGGGAAAAGGGGTTAATAAGCCTGATAGTTTAGTATCAGTTCCGCGTAGTTTAAACTTGTTAAATTGACCTGAGTTGTTTGTTAAATTGTATAAGACGAAGGCTGGGTAAACTCACACACAATGTAATAATTTCTTAGATCTAAATGTTTTTCGACTTTTAAAATATTCATTCTGCATTTTATTAAAACATTAGGCAGGGTCCTGAAAAACAGATATGAAATAATTTCTTTATTAGCAAGAATAAAATTGATTTCTTGAATGGCAAATTAGCATGATATTCCCTCAAATTAATCAAGTAGGCTTTATCCCTGGCAAAAAAATTATTAGCCTTTTAAAAACACTGACCCCCGTTGCTAACTAACCTATCCAGAGACGCAGCAACCTAATGTCTGTTGTGTGATATAGGTATCTAAACTGAACTACAAGCCAAAAATATGTTTGTTTACAATATTAACTATACAGTTTCTATATGTTTAATATTAATATATGTATATTAAATTATAAATTCTCTCACGTTTTTTATAGGAAGGAGCATTTTTACTGTACCAACTTTTCACCTATGCAATAATAAATCAAGTTTGAAAAAAATAAAAGGATTTATAATTAATATAATTCAACCTTGTCTTAACCAAAGAATTTATTTAACATTAATAAGTAGTTTTGAAGTTTCCCTCATACCTTTCCCCACTGGGGCGCCATACCCGTTAGGGTTTTGACTCTTTTTAACCGAGGAAAGCAATCAATATTGCCCACGGGTTAATTAGTAAGATTTGCGCACACGCCGGAGACTTAGGTTTCTAGCCTAGGCACTTACTTTAAGCATATCGTTTAAGGCCTACTGCCTAAGCATGCACTTAGAAGCTTTAAAGTGGTTACACATGTATATTATTTTTCCGAAGAAAAAAGCCTCCTGTGAACAGATTCGAACTCGCAACTCCTGCATGTAAGACATGAAGGTTTAAGCAGGCCTGAACACACCTAAAACAATTTTTAAGCGCCTAAAAAAGGCAATTATTTAGCCTAAAAAATTTGTTAGTACATATTAAAAGTAGCTCGGCACCCCCAGACTAGATATCCTTATGCTATTCTGCTAGGAAGTCAACTGTTTAAATTTGCAGCTTAGAATTAAAATGCTATGTATTTCATTATTTAATTAAGGCGCAGTATATTAACTATATTAAAATAGTATTTTAGTAATAATTTGTTCGGAAAACATTTAAATATCCCAAAACATTTTTAAGTCTACACGAGAAATAAAACAACAATTGGGTTTGTAGTTTCCTGCTCATATAGGTATGTCTTAAGCGTTCAGTATTTGATCAGGAGTTTGGACCGAACTCTAAGAACCGCTTTGAGTTTCTTATTTTTCTAGCCCTATGAACCTGAACCCTTGTTTTTATATTTTTTATAATCCAAACCCGAACTTAAACCTTCAATTTTTAAACCGTTATTATTATTGTGATTTATAAGTAAAAATAACCTTTTGTTAAAAATTATAAGATTTTCAAATTTTTTGCTTTTTTAGTCTTAAAAACTTTTACAGTTTTAAATTACATTTTTAAATTTTTAATTATCATTGGTTCGTAAGTTAAAGTAATATTAATTGCAAATTTTTGAATTCTTTGAATTATGAGGTGATATATCAAAACATAGTTTTATTAAAAAATAAAACTAAAAGTAAAATTTTTATATTGTTCATAATTTAATTAAGCAATCAGCCCTCTCGTAGTTTTTGCAAAACCATTAAGTTTTATTCTTTAAAAAATATCTAAATTATAAATTCTAAAATTTTCAAAATGCTTTACTCACACAAAAATCAGGTAGAGTTATTGGAAACTATTGCTCTTTTTACATAAAAAAAGCATTTACACTCCATAATTTTAAAATTACACTGGACAACAAAATTTGGACGACCCTAAGCATCATTTATGGCAACTATAGTTTTTGGTCAAGTTTTTGGCGCTGATCACGAATATGAAATTAGAATTTTAGCAAATGCCTCAGTTTTTTAGTTATTCGGTGTCAAAGTTGAGATTTTTTAATTTTTGGGGTATTTTGGGCTTCTATATCATAAAACCTATGGGTAGTAACAAAAGTTTAAAAATATATTTAGATAACGAGAACATTCATTATTAACGTAAGGGGTTTAAATTTTTTTTAAATTTTTAATTTTTTTTTATTTTTTTATTTTTGTAAAATTAGTGGTTTTCGTCATAAACTCCGTTTTTTGATCCTAAATAACTTGAAAGTAAATTGCTAAAAATTTTATGTAATAACCTTTTTAGATATGTTTTTTATAAGGAATCTGAATATGCCAATAGATTTTTTGTAGAATTAATAGTAAAAAAAATTTTGTAATTTTTTTTCTGAACTTTGGACGCGGTTAAAAAAAAATTGGAGGCATTGGAAAAAAAACTAAACCCGGGATAGTTATCGCAAGAAAATTTTCTACAAAACCCTCAAAAAATTGTTTAGGTTGTTTTTTTTTGTTGTCCAGTGAATTAAAGATAAACATTATTAAATCCATCTACAATAAATGATTCAATATACCAATAGTATGACATTTTTTATGAAGAAAATGAGGACACTTATGATTTTACGGCAGTTATTCTAAACTTTATATAAATTCTACTATAAAAGATATTGAACCAGACAATTTAATACATAAGATATGCAGCTCACACACTTCAGTTAGTCATGTATGCTTGAAAGATACCGAGGTATAATAATTCCTAAAAGTCGTATTCTCATCAAAGCCATAAATGTCAATAATGATTATGAAACAGGGGCGTATTTAGGAGTTATGAAAAGGGGGCAGTCCCCCTCTAGAAATGTTGTTTAATTTTTATAATGTATTTTGCAATTGAATTTAAATATTAAACATAAAGGAATAAAAATGAAAACATACAGCCTTAATTTTGCAAATAAAATATCAACATTAAAATTAAATTTTTAATTCCTTTCCTCCAAAATTTCTTGCCCCCCTTTAGAAAAGTTTCTGCATAAGTCTCTAAATTGAAATTTCCTAGATATAATAATAGGCTGAATAAATATGTGTAAATAGGACATTTTAATATAAAAACTTAATTTCACATTTTGGAGACAAATCATCCATATCAACGTGCGTACACCTAACAATTCCTGCAAGGATAAAGAATAAAAGTTCGACATTCATCATGGGTTAGGCCTAACCCACACTACTACATGAAATTAACACAAATGTTATATTAAACTGATCATATGTTTTTTTGCAATAAAAATTATTTCTTTTAAAATATAAAGATCTATGAAAAAATCTCAGCACGAATGATCACTGGGGTGACCTAAATCTATTCATAAACTTTAAAATCAATCAAACCACTAAAATCATGCAAAATAAATATTACAATCTGATGGATGTTGCGTGAAATAGGTCTTTAAAAAAATGTGACCCCTTTTACACAAATATTTTTAATAAATAAGATAAATTGTGCCACAATTTCACGGATGTTATAGCATCAATTCTGAAAAATCCACGCTACAAGCGCTTTTTGCCTATGAAGAAAGGATTGCAGGAAACGAATTCTTGTTAAGACTAACATCAAGGATTAATGTATATATATATATTCTTACGCATCATAAATTTTATATGATAAATTATAAATCACTTATGTTAATAAATTACATAACATTATGGATTTTTAGTAAATGAGCACCAAAAACTATCAAAAACGTTTTAAAAGATTTTATGTAAAATAAGACTTGTTAAAGGATATAATGAAAATAAGTAAATATATTTCGTAACATTAGATAATAGTTAAAAATTATATAAGGCATATTAATTTTTATTTAATAAACTTTACTACATCTATAATCAGATACTTATAATAATATTTATCTAAAAAGATAAGGTCAATAAAATTAAAATTATTGAATTATATCAAGTGGCCTGTTTTTATATCCAAGGTGAACAATGACGACAATATTAAAGTGTTTTATTACTGTCTATAAATTAGACGCATGAATGTCTTTTTAGATGTCGAACCGGTACCCTAGACCGTACCGACCGGTTCATTCAATTCTATTTACCCGGATCAGATCTTAAAATATCCGAGAAAAATTTCTGCAAACAACCCTTTTATTCCCTGTATGCGGTTGAAACCCCTTATTTTGACTTTACCCTAGCAAATCAATAATTGTCGTTGAAAGAGTCAAAACCTAGTCTACCAACTATAAACCTTTTGTTTTGGGCACACTGTGTAGGAAGCCATTAGATGCACAGGGGTCCCTATTTTTTCATTGCAAAAGAACTTCTTTGCATGTCAACGAACCCTCAATCTTCCATTGAGACTTCCACGATAGGTACACATTTAAACTCACAACCCATTTTCATAGTGCAAGCTTTAATAAAGGGGCACATGTTATGATCAATAGACGCATTAAATGTGGCCTTCAACCTATATTTTTGATGGTCCTAACTAAATGATCACGATCACAATTAAATGGTCAAGATGATGATTTCATGGTAAACTTAACTAGTGTGACTATTTAGCCACAGCATATTGATATTTCTCACGAAAACATCATCTTGGCCATTTAATTGTGACAGTGATCATTTAATTGTGATCATGATTATTTTATTAGTGACAACGATCAAAAATATAGTAGTTAATGGATACACTTTATATTGATCATTATATTTCACTTTGTTAAAGCTGCATCGTACACAGTTAAATTTAGTTTCATATACAATATTCATAGAAAATGTTTGCAACTGAGTAGTATTGATGAATAAATATTACCTGTTTTAGGGATAGCCCAGTAAGTGTGGCCAATTGTTTTTTCTTTTCCAATGTATCTGCATTTACCGTCCTAAGCTGATTTACCTGATATTCAGAAAAACGGTTATTTGCAGCTGGCTTACTGGCGGAGGCTAAAGGCAAAATCGAGACTATTATAAAAATAAAATAAAATTAGTATATCTGTTTAAACGACTAACAAATTGAATACTTGTATACATAAATCCTTTTTAAGGACCGTAAAACGTATTCAAATCCGAGATTCATGCCAGGCTTTCTACCTAAACATGTACACTTAGTCTATGTATACCTAGCCACTGAGTTACCCATTAGTGTTACGGGTCATAAAAAAGTATGCCTATCGCGAAAGCTTATGATTTCATGCTGATGACAATTTTATCAATAAGAGGTCTTAAATAACTATCAAAAACTCATAGATTTAAACAAATGAAAATATGGCTAATCTAAATAATATTTTTTTTTACATAATTATGGATTAACTTAGTCGGCTTGTTTGTCAAAGACAAGCCTGTAAAAAAAATTATCCTTAAAAAGTTTTAAGGTAAAAAAAAAGGCTTACAATAGTAAATAGCACCCACAGGGTGGAATTTGGATGCAAAATTTTTCAAAAACCATGGTAGTATAGTTTCATAAGTAAAAATGCATATCCATTATATATATGTCAAATTCGACGAAGTAATAATATTAGAATTTTAAAAAATGTTTATTTAAACGACCTAAAAATGTTGCAGGCTTGTGATTAACCTATAAAAAAAATCTTAAACAATCAAAGATTAATTTTTTTTTGCATAATCATAAAAATTATTCAAGAAGTGTTAATTTTTTAATTGACTATAATGGTTTTTATATGAATTTTTAATCAAATAAATGGATATTTTTGTGAATCACGATTGAAGAATATGACAATAAAAATTTTAATGGAAACTTAATCTTTTCTTTCATAGTTTTTGAAAAAAAAATACTAATTGAGATGCTGCATTACAAGTGAAATTTTGATTATGTATTATAAATTAAAAATTGGTTCAATGAAGTCAGCCGAAATTGAAATTGTTTATTGCCCCATTTGTTGGAGGTTGGTTATAAGATTGAGCTTGAGGGCAGCTGGGGATGGGTTGATCCAAAGATTCTAACGGAATTAGGGGTAAGATATTATTTGTTTTCCACACGGAATATTGACTCCACGACGTATTCGCGGTATCTAGAGCCGGCAGCTGCAAAGGATAGCTGACGGCTGCGCTTTACCATCTTTTAATAATTAAATTTAAACCGCCACCTATGAACATCACTTAAACTTGTAATTGGTCTCGTAAACATTTTATCTGGATGTTAAAAATGAGATTTTGCGTGAATCATTTATTTTATCAATGAAACAGCAATAATGCTATCTGCCCATATATAGTATAATAATTCATCTGTTTTCATAATCATTTTCTAAAAAAATAATTTTTTCTTTTAAATTTCCAATACTTGTTGTCCGTTTTATACAAAATTGTCATCCTTAAATTTGTTAGGACCAGGAAAAAAAACAAAGTGCTTATATGTAAGCTTTTAATACTTATATCCTGGAGATGACTATAATTTTTTTGTCAATCCTAATGCAAAGGCACCATTTAACACTCAATTATTAAAATAGTTAAGATTTTCAATGTATAATAAATTTAAAAAAAAACAATGTGATTTAATCTTCCTATTAAATTTTATTAATCTTCCTATTAAATTTTATTATTGAAAATGAAGAAAATTAGTGCAACGTTTATAATACATTTACTATTTACTCACTAGGGAAAAAAAACAAAGTGCTTCCTTATATGTAAGCTTATAATACTTATATCCTGGAGATGACTATAATTCTTTTGTCAATCCTAATGCAAAGGCACCATTTAACACTCATTTATTAAAATAGTTAAGATTTTCAATGTATAATAAATTTAAAAAAAACATACATGTGATTTAATCTTCCTATTAAATTTTATTATTGAAAATGAAGAAAATTAGTGCAACGTTTATAATACATTTACTATTTACTTTCCGACTGTTGCAAGCCACTAGGGCCAGCTCTAGGTGTAACTTCCGATGGTGTACGTCGTGCTATAAAAGTAAATTTATGGAGTTAAACCGGCCCGTAGCATATTAGCCAGGGCCGTACATGACCACACCATTTACATTAGGGCTGAAAACTTTAGTTCACAACCTAAAAAAACGTTCTTTAAAGTTATCACAAAATATCGCCTTTTGTCCTTTAATAATATTAATCTTTAGTTATAAAATGGTATAAAAAAATTTAAGCCAACAATTGGATCTGCAAATTCAGTTTATACCGGGTTGTTATAGACATACCCCGCCTAGCTTGGTTTTTGGATCCGGCAATGAGTTAGGGATAGAATCGGGTTTCTACCTCAAATTTAGATATTTCGTTAAAATTTAAACGAGCAACGCAAAATAAATTTAGGTATCCATACATGAGATTTTTCACTTTAATATATTTAATAATTACTTTCCGACCGTTGCAAACCACTCGGGCCAGCTATTGGCTGAACTTCGGTAGGCAAACGCTCTACTAAAAATAAATAAGATATATAACAGGTCAACAAATTTTTGAATGTCATAAGCTAATTACAGGGATCATAATAACTAAGGAATTTTTAATTTTAACCGTTTTTTATAATCAAACTGTAAGCCGTAAACATTAATTTTAGAAAAAATGACAAAATAATATTTAAAAACTTAAAATTTTTATTTTGCAAAATGGTTAATAAAACTTCAAATAAAATTTTCACTAAACCCATTAATTTATCGTACCGTATTTAAGTTTGGATTCGAAATATTATAAAATGCTGATGTAAACTTGATATTCTATAAAATATTTTATATCAATTGATAAAATAATTTACAAATAATTTTTATATGAAAAAGATTAAATTAGGTCACAAAATTTTTTAAAAAGGATATTTTTACAATATGGAGGGATCAAAAGAACCATAGACGAAAGAAAATAAGAAAAAAGAAAGATATAATAATGTATTTTGCAAAAATTTAGGTAATTTATTGTTATTAATAAATTAGTGATTTTTTATGTCACAGATAGAAGTGGACCTCTCAATAAAAAGAGTCAGCCCTAAAGAGATTTTTTTGATCCATATAAAAAGCCCACATTACTAGTACACAAAAAAATAAACTTTTTTTCGCGAATAAAGCCGTTTAAAAAGCCCCGTTATTTATTTATTTTTTGAGAAGGTTGGGAAGGGGGTCAAGGGTTAGAGGAACGAGACTTTTTTTCTATGAATACTGACTATTTTTCTCTTCTTTTTTGACAATATAAGGTTAAGGCAAAAGAATAGTAAAAGCCTTATTCTATTCCCGAATTAAAAGGCCCATATTGTGACTAAATTCGTATTTTTTATCAAAATGTTATAAAAGGGTTACAATAAAAATACAAAACTCAATTTGATAATCTTACAATTTATAAATATTTAAAAAAAAAGAATTTTTTTTATAATTTTTAAAATTAAGTTTTGTCTAACATATATAAAGCCTTCAATATAAAATTTAAACGGGCAACGCAAAATAAATTTGTCGTGAATTACTAACGAAAAAAGATAATATTAAAAAGGAAAGTTAATTTAGAAAATAATATTTAAAAGGATAAAGAAAATATTGATTTTTTTAGTTTTTCAAATTCTTATGTAAAAGTTAGAAATTTGCAATTAAAGAATAATATATGTTTTAACTCCAGCAAAATAGTAAAGTTAGTGGCGCCGTAATCGGCGCCACACACACAAATACCAAATTATGAATTGATATATAAATATGTATAATAATTAAAGTTAAATGTTTTATAATAAATAAAATTTATCATTTACGATAAAATTGGCGCTGAGATATGACCTATTTCTAAAGCGGATTCAAAATTCCCATTGGACTATTCGAAAATAAGGTTATAAGTTAAAAATTTTATTAAAACTTGTCGAAAAATTTCTATTGAGAATTGTACAGTTTTTTTTTGCAAAAACAAGAAAAATTGTTAAAATATTTCGATACGCGTGAAGGAATTCTAAAAAAATTCGACATTTGCGAGTAAATTCCAAAAAAAAATTATGGCCAACATTAAAGAACAGTTACAAAATATTCCGGCATTCGCAAGGAAACTCTAAAAAAAAAGTTTTTCAACATCAGCAATTCTAAAAAAAAATATGGCCAACTTGTAAGAAAAGCGACTATTCCGGCTACACAGGAAATTTCATAACAAAAATTTTGCGACAATTGCAAGGTTCTAAAAAAAATATTGGCCAAAAGATCAAAGGATATAAATAATAGTTGTAGACATGCTCATCCGATTGGATTTTTCGCAATTGGACAATTACCAAAGGGGAAATTCAATATAAAGTTAGCACTGTAATCCCCAAGGTCCCTTATTCGAATGAATTGTTAACAATTCTATAGTTATTCTCCCCATAAAATAACCTAAAATATCAAGAAAAACTAATTGAGAAGTATAGCAAGCTGAGCAAGAAAATAAAACGTCGACAGATGGTGTGATAATAGTAATAATACAGTGAACAACAACACGATTCTCACATGGAGAGCACCTAACAACAAGAATTAGCAACTTTGATGGTGAAAATAGAGCAGCTCTTTTCCTTTTCTCTTCCCATATGTATGCATTGGATAATCAAGTTAACCATTTTTAAAAATCAGCAGCTGTTAGTTTCTTTTACTTTCCTTTGACTATATGTATGAAGTAGAAAGAAAAATTGCTAGTTTAAAAGCCAGTTGGTAAAAAGAAAGCTAACCTAGATAGAATAGATTCGAACAAGAAAATTTTTAGCCAAAAAAAAATAAAACTATCAGAAAGAGCACAGATAAAAATAGTTATTTACCTAAAAAATATTCTTATGGAAGCGGATAAAAAAAACGAAGCGACGAGATATGATAAATTGGACACAAAATTCTCAGCGACCTTACATAATGCAATGTGAGCCTAAAGGACTGCCTCCCGACGCTAAAGCTGTCGATATCGATCTCATGGGATATCAGGATTTCAATGGACAAATGGTACCCAAATACTATTCCATTGCTCATAATGTTTCAAACGGTTATTTTCAAATCGCACCATGGATGGTGACAAATAGACCACACGATACCAAGGTCGGGGCTATGAGAGTTACCCCGATACGCAAGAGGGACGATAAAATTGAAGTTCGTAATATTTGCCCTGTGGTCTGATATACACTCATCAGGCTCGTTCTCCAAAAACGAAAAGATGACTGCCGAGTTTGAACGCGAAACGAGTGGGATGTGCCAACAAGCGTTAGCCGACGAGAACAAAAAACCCGGGATGCTCAATCGACTTGCCCACATTAAAGAAAAAAAATTATTTACAGATATGCACGGTACTCCTATATTGGCTTCCATTCCATAAAATTTTTTTTGGAAAGCTTGGAAAGATAAAAGTAAATTAGATTATGTTTTTGATAAAGTTTGAAAAGAAAATTAAGATAAAAATAAATGAAATTATTAATTTGTGAGAATTAAGTTTAAAAAGAAAATTAAGCTAAAGGGTGGTGGTCAAGTCTCAAATAAAGATATTTAAATTGACAGATTGGGTTAATAATTGGTAGTCTAAAAAGTTAAAAAAAATTAAGGGTAGGCTGGATGAATTGGGTTAAAATTTGTATGGCCTAAGCCATCATGCCACTAAAAACATCCATAGTCTCAAATTAAAGATATTTAAATGGACAGATTGGGTTATTAATTGGTAGGTAGGTCTAAAGAGTTAAAAAAAATAAAGGGCAGTTAGGCTGGATGAATTGGGTTAAAATTTGTATGGCCTAAGCCGTCATTTTACTCATTTAAACATCCATAAAAAAATAAGAAATAAGTTAGAGGCGTGGTTATATTTTGTCCAAATTAAAATGAAATTTTTAATTTAGGATGGCTGCCAAATTAAAATAAAATTTTTAATTTAGATAGCTGAAAGGAAAATGCTCAAAGCATAAATAAATAACCACTCATATAAATAGAAATAAAAAGATGGAAATTTTAGGTAAACTAAAATTATTTGGATTAACTTTTAAGCCGGGTTGAAAAAATAGATAAAAGTGTAACCTAATAATTAAAATTTAAAAAGAAAGAGACCGCCAAAGATTAGGATAAATCAACAAAAATGAAAGTAAAAAAAGGTCCAAAATAGTTGTGAGTAACCAAAAATAAAAGTTAAAGTCTAAAAAATAGGTGCCAATAAAGACAAAGAGATTTGAATAAAAAAAAAGGTTAAAGGTATTAGGATTGAATAAAAAAAAAGTTAGGGCTATCTAAAAAGAATTTCTTTTTTTTAGGAAGCCAATGGAGGTGTCGTGAATTACTCACGAAAAAAGATAATATTAAAAAGGAAAGTTAATTTAGAAAATAATATTTAAAAGGATAAAGAAAATATTGATTTTTTTAGTTTTTCAAATTCTTATGTAAAAGTTAGAAATTTGCAATTAAAGAATAATATATGTTTTAACTCCAGCAAAATAGTAAAGTTAGTGGCGCCGTAATCGGCGCCACACACACAAATACCAAATTATGAATTGATATATAAATATGTATAATAATTAAAGTTAAATGTTTTATAATAAATAAAATTTATCATTTACGATAAAATTTAAGTATCCATACATGAGATATTGTTTTCTGTTTAAGGTATATTTAACAATTACTTTTTGACAGTTGCAAACCACTCGGGCCAGCTATTGGTTGAACTTCGGTAGGCAAACGATCCACTAAAAATAGTATGTTAAGATATATCACAGGTCAACAAAGTTTTGAGTGTTATAAGCAAACTACAAAGATCAAAATTGTTAATTTAAGAATCCGTTACCGTTTTTTATGTAAATCTGGTAAACATTAATTTTAGATAAAAATGCCAAAAAAATAACAAAAACAAAAATAAATTGGAATTTTTATTTTGCATATTTACATGAACATGAGTTTAAATATGTTTAAGTTGAAAAATATATATATAGGATAATATTATTGGTTGGGATTTGGTAGCTCAATATTAAGTAATTGGTATCCTGGTGGCTAAGCCACCAGAAAACTATTTAACTTTATAATTTCTTTATTAAAATAATGTTAAAAATAGTTAAGTAAAAATAATAATAATCTATTATATATTTAAAACTAATTTTTATATGAAAAAACTATTTCTTCAAAGTCATGATGACAAAGCTGAAATTAGCCTATCAATCAATCAATTTCTAGTAGTATGATCCATTAGTATTACGGGCTAGGACACCTCCCTTTTTCAGGGGCATCCTACCTGTAGTAGTGCCGATTTTTAATTAGAGGGTTTCGGAAGATGGGTGTTTGCATGACCAAAAATATGTGTTGAATAATTGTTTTGTAGTTGCTAGGGATGTTGAACTTTGATGATCTCTTGTTCCGTTTTGAAGTTTCGTCACCTCTCATTGTGTGCGGCTAGCGTTTGTCGGTTTCTGTATTAAGGTGGTTTACCATCCGTTTTTGATCCATAGATTTATTATTATTATTTTTTATGCTCCTCTGCGATGTGCCTAGATTAGACGGAACTTTTGCCGTAATTCATTTAGGGTGATGCTAGGTCTTACACTTTCGCGAGTTATAGAACAACCTTATAAAAAGGAAAAACAAACCGGTATCTATTGCGCGACCACCATCTTTTCCATCAGTATGCAAAGCCTTGATTACGTTATTGAGGTGTGATCTGTTTGGAAATTTTTTTTTTGTTATTAGTGTATGAGAAATTCAATTGGGTGTATGAGTAGCGAAATATCGTTTGATGTTTGAGTAGAAAAATATTTAATTGTGGATTATTTGAGTGTTAAAGTTACCGGTTAAAAGTTCATACCGATTAAGAATATTGAGATTTCAATTTACGGGCTGATTAATGAGAATTTAAATTTGCGTCAATATAGAATATTGGAAGTCATTGACCTTCAATTCGTGTAACGAAAAGGGGGGGGGACAATAAATGACTAGAATTTCTTTTGTTGCCTTCAGAGAATTACGCATTGGAATATGTTTATAATAGAAGATTTCACTGTCAAGTCTAACGCTGTTCTCACCAATGTATATTCATCGAAAACCGATATTACCGACGTACCTATCGGCAATGATTTAAGGTGTAAGCCAAAATGTTTTTTACGAAGTTTTTGATTTTACCTGGTTCGTCCCCGGGTTTAACGGCACCATTGTTTAAGTTGAAAAATATATATATAGGATAATATTATTGGTTGGGATTTGGTAGCTCAATATTAAGTAATTGGTATCCTGGTGGCTAGGCCACCAGGAAACTATTTAACTTTATAATTTCTTTATTAAAATAATGTTAAAAATAGTTAAGTAAAAATAATAATAATCTATTATATATTTAAAACTAATTTTTATATGAAAAAACTATTTCTTCAAAGTCATGATGACAAAGCTGAAATTAGCCTATCAATCAATCAATTTCTAGTAGTATGATCCATTAGTATTACGGGCTAGGACAAAATATAACTTCAAATAATATTTTCACTAAATCCGTTATATCGTGTCGTAAGTTTGGATTTGAAATATTATATATAATGATGTAAAACCTTTATATTCTAAAAAATATTTTATCAATGATAAAATAATTTACAAATGATTTTTATATGAAAAAAAGATTCTTAAATTAGGTCACAAAATTTTTTAAAAGGCCATTTTTACAATATGGCGGGATCAAAAGAACCATAGGCGAATGAAACTAAGAAAAAAGAAAGATATATAAATGTATTTTGCAAACATTGGTAATTTATTGTTATTTATAAATTAGTGATTTTTTATGTCACAGATAAAACTATACCTCTCAATAAAAAGAGTCAGCTCTAAAGAGATTTTTTTAATCCATATAAAAAGCCCACATTACTAGTACACAATAAAACAAACTTTTTTTCGTGAATAAAGCCGTTTAAAAAAGCCCCGTTATTTAATTATTTTTTGAGAAGTTGGGGGGGGGGGGGGTTGAGGGTTAGAAGAACGAGACTTTTTTTCTATAGAGCATTTTCTTTTTTTCGACAATAGTAGGTCAAAGCAAAAGAATAGTATAAGCCTTATCTAAATTTGAACTAAAAGGCCCATTTGTGACTAAATTCGTATTTTTTTAAAAATGTTATAAAAGGTTAACATAAAAATACAAAACTCTAATAGATAATCTTACAATTTATAAATATTTTAAAACTGAATTTTTTTTCTATAATTTTCTTGTCTAACATATAGCCTTTAATATAAAATTTAAACGGGCAACGCAAAATAAATTTAAGTATCCATACATGAGATATTGCTTTCAGCTTAAGGTATATTTAACAATTACTTTTTGACAGTTGCAAACCACTCGGGCCAGCTATTGGTTGAACTTCGGTAGGCAAACGGTCCACCAAAAATAGTATGTTAAGATATATCACAGGTCAACAAAGTTTTATGTGTTATAAGCAAACTACAAAGATTAAAACTGTTAATTTAAGAATCCGTTACCGTTTTTTATGTAAATCTTGTAAATATTAATTTTAATAAAAATGCCAAAAAAAAACAAAAACAAAAATAAATTGGAAATTTTATTTTGCATATTTACATGAACATGAGTTTAAATATAACTTCAAATAATATTTTCACTAAATCCGTTATATCCTGTCGTATTTAAGTTTGGATTCGAAATATTATATAATGATGATTTAAAACCTTTATATTCTAAAAAATATTTTATATCAATTGAGATTAAATAAATTACAAATGATTTTTATATGAAAAAAAGATTCTTAAATTAGGTCACAAAATCTTTTAAAAACGCCATTTTTACAATATGACGGGATCAAAAGAACCATAGGCGAATGAAACTAAGAAAAAAGAAAGATATAATAATGTATTTTGCAAACATTTAGGTAATTTATTGTTATTTATAAATTAGTGATTTTTTATGTCACAGATAAAACTAGACCTCTCAATAAAAAGAGTCAGCTCTAAAGAGATTTTTTTAATCCATATAAAAAGCCCACATTACTAGTACACAATAATAAACTTTTTTTCGTGAATAAAGCCGTTAAAAAAAGCCCCGTTATTTATTTATTTCTTGAGAAGGTTGGGGGGGGGGGGGGGGGGTTGAGGGTTAAGAACGAGACTTTTTTTCTATAGAGCATTTTTTTTTTTCGACAATAGAAGGTCTAAGCAAAAGAATAGTAAAAGCCTTAACTAAACCTGAACTAAAAGGCCCATTTGTGACTAAATTCGTATTTTTTTTTAAAATGTTATAAAAGGTTAACATAAAAATACAAAACTCTAATAGATAATCTTACAATTTATAAATATTTTAAAACTAAATTTTTTTTCTATAATTTTTAGAATTATTTTTTGTCTAACATATATAAAGCCTTTAATATAGAATTTAAACGGGCAACGCAAAATAAATTTAAGTATCCATACATGAGATATTGTTTTCAGCTTAAGGTATATTTAACAATTACTTTTTGACAGTTGCAAACCACTCGGGCCAGCTATTGGTTGAACTTCGGTAGGCAAACGATCCACTAAAAATAGTATGTTAAGATATATCACAGGTCAACAAATAGAGTGTTATAAGCAAACTACAAAGATCAAAACTGTTAACTTAAGAAATTCCTTAACTTATTTTATAATCAAACTGTAAATCTCGTAAACATTAATTTTAGATAAAAATGCCAAAATAATAAATTCAAAAACAAAAATAAATTGAAATTTTTATTGCATAAGAGTTTAACTGTTAAGTTAAACTTCAAATAATATTTTCATAAAACCCGTTAATATCGTGTCGTATTTTAGTTTGAATGCGATATATTATATAATGCCGAAAGACCTTGATACACTATAAAAATTTTATTTCATTTGAGATGAGAATATTAATTTACAAATAATTTTTATATGAAAATAGGAATCTTAAATTTAGGTCACTGTTAAAAAGGTAATTTTTCCTATGGAGGGATCAAAAGAGCCAAAGGCGAAAGATACTAAGAAAAAAAAGATATATGTAATGAGGTCATCATAAAAATGCCGTATTTATGTTTTAATTAAATATACTTTTATAACATTGATATTTGTTGACCTGATTAATGACTGAATGTTTTTTTAATATTTTTTTAATTAACTAAGATTGATAATTAAAATGATTAATAAGCGCTAGAAATCGTTTATTTATATAGTTGAAATTACCTCTGTGTTGTCCCTCAATAGGTCCTGTTAGAAGAGTAAGGTTAGCACATTTAATGAATTAAAAAAACATATGATTTAAAATAAAATCTTTTGCCATAATTTATTGTTAAAATTAATGATTTTTTCTGTCACCGATAAAACGAGGCTTCTCAATAAAAAGATAAAAAGCCCCGTTATTTATATATTTATTGGGAGGGGGTGGGGGGAGGAATGAGGGGTAGATAGGCGAGACTTTTTATGATTACTGAGGGCCTTTTTTTAACAATAGAAGGTCAAAGCAAAAGAATAGTAAAAGCCTTTTTCTAAACCTGAGCAAAAAGGTACAATATTGTGAAAAAATTATTATTTTTTTTTCAAAATGTTATAAAATATCAACAATAAAAATACAAAACTTATGTAAATCATAATCTTACAACTTATAAATATTTTAGAACTAAGAATTTTTTTTTATAATTTTTAAAATTAGTTTGTCTAACATATATAAAACCTAAAATATGATAAGACGGGCAAAGCAAAATAAATTTAGGTATCCATACATGAGATTAAATTTTAAATTTAAGGAATATTTAACAATTACTTTCCGACCGTTGCAAACCACTCGGGCCAGCTATTTGAAATTCGATAGGCAAACGCTCCACTAAAAATAATATGTTTAAAATATATCACAGGTCAACAAATTTTTGTGTGTTATAAGCTAACTACAGAGATCAAAACTGTTAACTTAAGATTTTCAAATTTAACCGTTTTATATAATAAATAAATCAGTCGTAAACATTAATTTTAGAAAATGTCAAAAAATAAAATTATAAATAAAATTGGAATTTCTATATTGCATATTTAGAGTTTAACTGTTAAATATAACATCAAATAATATTTTCATTAAACCCGTTAATTTATCGTGTCGTATAAAAGTTTGGATGCGAAATATTATAGATAAGACCTTTACTATAAATTTTTTTATCTCATTTGAGATGATAAAATTAATTTACAAATGATTTTATATGTAAAGAGGAATCTTAAATTTAGTTCACAAAATCTGTTATAAAGGCCATTTTTCTAATATGGAGGGATCAAAAGAGCCAAAGGAAGAAACTAAAAAAAGATATATGTAATGAGGTCATCTTGAAAATGCCCTATTTATGTTTTAATAAAATATACTTTTTTTAACATTGATGTTTGTTGACCTGTAATGACTGAATGTTTTTTCATATTTATTTTAAATTAACTGGGATTGAATAAAAATTAAAGACTACTTTGCGCTAGAATAAATTATAGAGTTGATATTACCTCTTCCGTGCTGTCCCTCAATAGGTCCTAGAAGAGAAAGGTTAGCACATTTAGAAAATTATAAAAACATATGATTTAAAATAATATCTTTTGCAATAATTTAGGTAATTTATTGTTATTAATAAATAAGTGGTTTTTTATGTCACAGATTAAACTAGGCCTCTCGATAAAAAGAGTCAGCCCTAAAGAGATTTTTTTAATCAATATAAAAAGCCCACATTACTAGTACACAAAAAATAAACTTTTTTCGTGATCGTGAAAGCTATATAACAAAGCCCCGGTATATATTTTTTTGGGAAGTGGGGGGGGGGGGGGGGTAGCGGGGCCAGACTTTTTTTCTATGAATACTGAGGGCATTTTTTTTGACAATAGAAGGTTAAAGCAAAAAATTAATAAAAGCCTTTTTTTTCTAAACCTGAGCAAAAAGGTCCATATTGTGACTAATTTCGTATTTTTTTTTAAAATGTTATAAAAGACTTAAGTAGATTATCTTATAATTTATAAATATTTTAAAAGAATTTTTTTAATAATATAATTTCAGAGTTAAAGTTTGTCTAATATATATAAAGCCTACAATGCCTTTAGAAAAACTCTTTTTAAAAACGCCTCGTGATACATATAGATTGTATATTTTTATTGGGTGAGAAAAGTAAAAATCTCCATCGGGGGCTGGATCTTTTCTAGTTGCCAGGCCTGAATTTTAAAAACCAATTTTTTTTTATTGGCTACAATTTTCCCACGAACAATTCATATTATCATAAAAAAGAGTATTTTTATCTTATATGCCATATCACATATAAATCATAATTTCAAATTTTTGTCTCTAATTGTAAATCATAAAAAATATTTTTTATAGTATTTATGTTTTTTTTTGTGATCAAAGAATCATACATCGGGCAATGTTTTGAATAAAAAGCATTAATCTAATTGAAACCAATCTAAATTATTTGCTGTATTAATTCTATAAGTATATGAAAAAAAGATACTAATTCCTTTTTTTATATAAAATAATATATTTTTTTGCAAATTTCACACCCAACGCTGTATAGAAATAGAGCCGTAGGGGACCTTACATCTAAAATTCTTTGTTGGCAAATGTTTGGGGAAACATTTAGAGGTAATTTAAATATATTACTTCTCCCGGTGTATTTTATAATACTCGGACGTATTTGTGGAATTTGATCTGCAGCAATAAAATATATTTGTTTCAAAATTAGAATATTTGTATTTCAAATATAAATTATTTTGTTTTGTCTTTTAATACATAAACTTTCAAAAGTTATGTGTATCTATCGATTTATACATACTATATAGATATAACACAGGTCTACAAGTACAAATAATTAAAAAAAAATTTTAATTGGAAGAAAAATATAGTTTATCTAATATTTTTCCTTTTTTCAAAGTTTCTCTTGTCCTGCTATTTTATGTATATATAAAATCAATAAAAGGTCAAATTTACTTAATACTTTGAGATAACCTTAAGGGCATATCAAAAACATTTGTAACATATATTTGTCATAAATAATCTGTTTTTAACTATAATAAGCTTTTACATAAATATATACGTTCCAAAATATTTGACACCAAATGTAAATAATAAACAATATATATCGGTTTTTAATAAAAAAAAGTCTTAAATTATTAATTTAAATATTAATGGGGAAAAAAAATTTTTCTTATTATTTTGTTTGTAAAAGTTTTTTTTAACATTTACTCTAAAATTTAATGTTTATAGCTAACATTTTGATTTAGAAAAGCGGTAAACTGATTTAAAAATTTTATTAGCAAGTCTGGGGTCTTAAGTTAGCTCTTAAAGAAAATTTGTTGAAAGTTTAAAAAAAAACAATAAGTTTTAGGCGCAACATTATTTTTAATGTTGGCCAATATATTTTTTTTACAATAAGTTTACTTCTTTCATTCTGCTCATCACCAGTCAGGTCAATAAACGGAATATCTGGTTGTTGTTTTCCTGATTTAAAATATAAAAAATTGTAATTTAACACATTCGTTTAATACAACTGTAATAATATACCGTTTATTTTTAACTGGCTGTAACAAACATGGTGGGACTATAATTTAATATTTGTTTGCAGAACCGAAGAGCATTATATGCTAGTAAGGTGTCACCTTTTAATCTGATCCTGAATTATATTTGAAGCACAAATTTTTAACATGGAAAAATTATAACAGAAGTTCCATTGTATAAAAACTTTGGTTTTAAAGTTGTAATCAACACTAATTAAGAACCAAGATTTATAAAGTTCTTATATGAACAATGCTAATATCTAAAAATGTATTTTACCAGAAATATAAATAGCACGTGGTGCCAGTTGGTACCTACACAATTATTTTATCGTGCCCGATGGCACGTATTTATTAATTTTATTTTATAGATATGGCAAGGATCGTGGAGGGGGAGAAGCCACACTAGAAGAAAAATTTAGAAAAAGAGAATAACTTTTAATTTTTTTATATTTTATTGTGAAGTTTGTGGATTTGAAAATAAAATAAATAATCCGTGTTTGTTTTTTAAATGAATTGTGAATTTCGTTTAATTTGCTATTCAGCACGACAACCCTGTTTTTGGCGCAGTCGAAAAAAGTTTTTAAAAATAAAAATTAAAAGTAAAAATTTTGTATTAGCTATGTTATTTGTATTCGGATGTTCGAATTTGATACTTTCAAACTGGCTAACAATCTTTATGCTTCTGGTACAGTTCGATGGATTAGGATTTTACGCTGGTTGTTGGACTCGCTTTGCTAATTGGGTTTGATGGAATAGTTTCTTGGGCAAATGGGACAACAACAATCAAGGTTGATTGGAATCTACAACAGGAGATCCAAAAGCTGCTGACCACCTGGTTGTTGTACAGTCTGCTGACCACAGACAAAATAGGGGCGGAGAAAGCCGGACCCGATTGACGGGGAGAGCATGAACCCGACTGATCTGATAATTTAAATGTTATCTTTAGATACCGGAATTAGGAATAGTGATATAACGTGGAATGCTTGTGGCTTGAATGGACATGTAAAGAAACCCTGTAATTATACAACGAGTTGTGTATAAAAGAATAGATTTCAATCAGTTTAGAACGCGGTATAACGGGCAAATGCCAAGTGTATAAGTGTTGCATATGTAATAGACGGGGACATGTTATTGCTCTTAAAAAATAAAACTAACCAGACAAGTTTACCGGGGTATCAACCGATAGAGCAGAGTAAACGTGGCAATGCTAATCAAAATTTATGCATAGGGGCATGGGACAAGCCAGCTCTGAACCCCATCAATAAAAAAAGACTGAAATATAAAAATTAATAATGTAAATGACAATTTTGAAAATGATAATTTAAAAACTTTTTATTGTATTAAATATTTATTTAGAAATTAAGCCAGGACACGAGAATTAAAAAAGCAGAAATTTTAAGGTATTGTTGACGCTGGTTAGAAATAATTTGGACTAATAAGCTTACGACAAAGGTTGTAATTAAAGCTCTATATCCCCTGTTGAGCAAGTACGGTTTAGTTAAAATGCTAGTAACAGATAGAGGTCCTGCTTATAAAAGTGATGCATTGTAAATTTTTGTGCCGATTGGGGAATAGATCATTTTATGGCACCGCCCTATTACCCTCAAAATAGTTTAGCTGAGAGGAAGTTGGCCTAGTGAAATCTTGATGTTATAAGATGATTGGTACACGGGAGTTGCTATGGTCGGTCGTTATTTTGTAATACTACGCACAACCATTGTGGTTTTTTGCCAGCTGAACCATTTTAAGGCATGATTTAAGAGTTCCTTTAGATATTTAAAAAAAAACAGTGATAAAGAATTTTTTGAGAAAGTTTAATGAGGGATATTTGTTTAAGTGTATATGTAACTAAAGAAAATTTTTTCTAAATATAAACTTCCAAGATTTTTTGGTATGAAATTTGCCTTTACGCTAGACACACTCAATAAAAATTAACCTAAGAAACCAAAACATTGAATATGTTAATTGATTTATTTGATTTTATTGAGCTTATGTTAAACTTACATATATATTATAGAGTCAAGTGATTTATGGTTTTTGTGCTGACCTTATGAGTTGATGTATTTAGTGTAATATTTAGTAGCCTCATGGGAGATTTTTAATGTTTCATTACCAAGTACTATTGAACACTTTACAAAATTTAATTCCAGTTGTTTTATAGATAGTTTGGAGTTATTGCATAATATATGGTATACAGAAAAAATTCCTAGATTTTTAAATAATTTTGCTTTTTTATAATTATTTCTAAAGATTTTATCTTTTTCATGTCAAATGCAAGGATATAAGCTTGCTTGGCGGTGACTTCTCTCTTTTGCACCATGTGTATGTGTGGTTTACTTTGTAGGATTTTATGCAAAGAAATATTTTAAGTTAAGCTTCTTTCCGATTTTTTTTTACTTTATTGGTAAGTTTGAAGCATTTTCCGAAGGTAGCAAACAAACGTAAAAAATATAATTAATAAAATTATTGATTAGGCTCGAGAAGTTAATAAAGATCAATTAATATTATGTGTAGGATTTCCGCCACAGTACTTGATGTGTGTTATCCATAGTACTTGGGAGGAGGTGTAGATATATATAAGAAGAAAAATAAGAATCAATGAATTTTTTTTTGCAATGCAAATGAAAGTTGTTAAAATAACTCAATCTCAATTAGATTCTATCCTGGATCGGGATGAGTTTGGTATAATTATTTTGTGTATTTGGTCATTTTTGTGCTTGAGTATTAGGAAACCTTATAAAAGATTTTTGGGATGGGAGGTGTCGTGCCGGATGTTCCCGTACACAATTATTTTATCATGAGCACGTATTTATTTATTATATATTATAGATATGGCAAAGATTGTGGAGGGGGAGGAGCCACACAAGAATAAAAATTAGAGGAAGAAAAAACATCACTATTAATTTTTTTCAATATTTTGATTTAAATTTTTATATTTGGATTTTATAATAAAATAAATATTTTGCGTGTTTGTTTTCCAAATAAATTGTGATTTTATTTAATTTGATACATGCGGCACGACAACAATAAAAAAATTAAAACAGTATAAGGTTGTTACAAGTTCTTGATTTAGAGTGCTTTTGTAAATCCCAATTTTTCCTATTTAAATAATGGTTTTTAATCTACATTCAATTAAAATAAGTTCTTCTGACAACAAAAAATAGTATATTATACTACTCCTAAACTATAAAATTATTGTTTTATGTAAATCTAAATTTCTTATTTATCTTAGATGCAAGTGAATAATCCGTAATTTTTTTAAAATGTTGCCAATCACACAAAATCTTATTTCCCCCCAAAAAATTATTAAAACAAATTGAAATATGACCCAACAAAAACCTAATTGCCTAATATTGCCTCCTTTGTCATGTTATAATATTTAATTTCACATTATTACCTTGATGAGGGAAAACGCGGGCTATATATTTATGTATAAATTTATGGAAGCTTTATTATTGAAGATGAAGGTTCTTTTCTTACTATTTACAAATATTCAAATTTGGAAAGAAAATTTTTTGTTGGCAAAATGAATCTTTTTCTTTTAAAAAATTATGAAAATTTAAGGTTTTGATCAAAAATATTCATAAATTTTTTAGTAGACTCATTTTTATAACTGTACTATATTTATTTGAATTTTTTTAACATATTAATTAGCCACATATGGTGCTTTTTCCCAACTCTGTCATCATTTAGATATTAAACATTTGTCATTATCATTCGCACATTAAGCCTGATAAAAGTCTATAACTTAAAAATGCTAAATTTTTTTTAATCTTTTTCCTACTAGAATAAATAAGAGACAAATAATTAATAAAAATAAAAATAAGGAGATAGATATAAAAAAAACATTTTTTATAAAATTGCTATATATTTATTTATATAGACTTTTATTAATAACACTGGTCGACAAAAATTTTAGACCAACAACCTAAAAAATGTTTCTACGTGTTTTTTTTCGTTTTTTCCTACCTGATCTGGTTTTTATTTTATTCGGTGTTAAAGTTGCCAAAATGTGCATTTTTGGCACATTTTGACCTTAATTTACACCATTAAACTATAATGAATTATATTAACTTTTTATATTAAAAAATAGCTTAAATTTTTATCTATTTAAATATATAATTATTTTTTTTAATGTATTTTACTTTTTCAAAAAAACGAAATTTAAAAACCTACCTTATTTTATTTTATTTAATTTCTAGACAGACGCCCGATGCTGCTTATGCATCGCTTCTTTCTTTCTCTCTCTCTCTCTCACTCTTTATTTCTTTATTTATTTGTTTAAAAATTTCTACCCAAACATATTTTTCTTTATTCATATTCTTTAAAAAATTTCTACCCAATCGTATTTTTCTTAAATGGAGGTAAATTTTAAATTAAGATTATTTTTTATGACAAAATTGTTTATAGGTTAAAATTTAAGAATATTTTCTCCTTTTTTGATTAGATATTATACTTAATTTGATATAAATGTTACTGTTAGTTTTATATAAAATATAATTCATTGTAAATAAAAACAACTGATCACAAATGTCCAATTAATAAAAAAAGCCTTAGTCACAAGTGTTTGGGCTCAATTCGACCACCTTTGAGTAAAAAAGGGCTTTTTACATTAAAATTGAAAAGTCTTAGTATCTAGTTCTGAATGATTAGGCTTAAACAAAGCCATTTTATATGATTTTTTCGGTATTAAGGTATTTATTAGTGTCCGCGAAATATTAACATTTCTATAGAAAATTTATAAAAAATTGATTTCAGGGTCATTTCAAAACAGGCCCGATTCTAGTTTTCTCCATTTGGGGTGGCAAAAAAAACTCTTGGGGTGGCAGTATAAAAAATTTTTGCCGCCGGGCATAATAAGAGTATTATAAAACATGTTTTTTTTTATTTTTATCAATTGTAACTATAGAGAATTGCCTTTTAATAGGCCAGGCTAAAAACATTTTTGTTCGGGCTGGTTCAAATGTAAAAACTTTTAATACACTCGTTGAGGGCACTTATACAAAGTTTAATTGTTAACTGATGAAAGAGACGTGAGCAAATACACTTGTTTTGCACAGTTAAGGGGGCGGGGGCTAAACAATTGCAATTAACTCTTTTTTACACATCTAAACTAATACAATTTTCATAACTTTTGGATTAAACTAAACCAGCTGATGTATTATAATTTTATCAAATAAAAACAATTAAACTAAAAACTATTAAACGAATTTAAATCAATTAGAACTAATTAAAACAAAAAAAATACAAAAAATTTTTTACGTCACTTTGTAGGCTTAATTATACCACAAAAGTTAAATAAAAATGAAATTTAACCCAAAAAAGAACCAAACTAACCTAGAAATTAAATAAAATAAAATAAGGTAGGTTTTTAAATTTCGTTTTTTTAAAAAAGTAAAATACATAAAAAAATAATTATATATTTGAATTGATAAAACTTTAAGCTTTTTTTTAATATAAAAAGTTAATATAATTTATAATTTTTTAATGGTGTAAATTAAGGTCAAAATGTGCCAAAAATGCACATTTTGGCAACGTTAACATCGAATAAAATGAAAACCAGATCAGGTAGGAAAAAACGGAAAAAATCATGATATTCAGCAGAAAAACTGCACTAGAAACATTTTTCAGGTTGTTGTTCTAAGATATGAAGTTATAATTTGTCGACCAGTGTAATTTGTCAAAGTGCTAGGCGCGTTCAGACTTTATTCAGTTAAATTTTTTGTAATTTTGAACACATTATTAAAAAAGGCCAGTCTTTATTATTAGCATCTAAAATAGTTTTTATGTAAAAAATATAAATAATTTTATTTTTTTTAATAAATTAAAATAAACGAAATGAATCTGAACCCCCCTTAAATACAAAATATATTTTATTAATTATAAATTATTTTAACGTTTAGGCAACGTGCAAATCATTTTTAGAGCCCAATTTTAAATAACCCAAATTTATTTTCTAAAATACTTGTTTTAAAAAACTTTCTAAATTTTTACCATATTAAAAAAACTTCAGCGACATTCTAAATTACACAAATTTACCTCTTTTCCTTAAATTTTTTTTTGACAACGACTCAGAAATTCTGTTGTGGTTCAATGATGGGGCACCATAATCCACAATAAACTCTTTTATGATTTGATGACCTACCGTTAATAAAAACAAAACTAATAATATTGCTGTAATTATTTATTATTAATATATGTTTTTAAAAATTTTGTGCTCATTTAAAACATTAAACAGGCCTATATCTTTTAAAAAAAGCTAATAATTTAAATACCAATATAAAAATCAATATAATTAATTAGATTAAAAAACAATATTTTTTATGAAATAATTAAAAACAATGTTAAAAATTTTGGGCTTTTACACCTTTCTATTGGAAAATTACATTTTTTTAAAGGCAAATTACACTACATGAACGAGTATATCTTTGTCAAAAAAAAGTCTATTCACAAAAATAATTTACATTCAATTGTGATTAAAATCAATTTAATTAAATCTTATTAAACAAAAAAATTGCTTTTTATAATTTTGAGAGTAATTTTTTTCCAGATAAGAAAGGCAGTAATTTTTGTAATTTAATCTCTTTTAGAAGTTATATAACTGGATCCGCTAAAATATCATTTGTTTTAGTGAATAAAATTTTTTGCGTATAAATTAGGGATTTTAATAAATCATGATTACTGTGCAAGCAAGAAATTTTAATGCAATAAAATAGGTTAGAAAAAGTTGGAGGCCTATGGCATAATTCGCTCTAATTTTTTAAAAGCTTTTGCAAGATATTTAGAAGTCCTAGTTATTTTTAATTATAGGTTTTACAGCCTTGTTTAAATCAAATACTAAATTAAGTCAATTAAAAATATGATATCAAAAATTACCCATGACTTTCATATGGAAATGTCCAAAAGCAGCCACTATTGCTAGAATTGATAAGAGTATCATGCCTTTCATTTTTTATTTTTATTCAGATTAAAATTTTTAAGAAGAGAAGAAAAAAAATAATTATACCTTAAAGGGGGTGGGGGTAATCACGATAATTTAAGCAAATAATTGTTTCCATGTTGACAATTATAATATGCTAAATAAACTTAAAAATGTAAATTTAAGACTACACATTAAGTAAATATATATATTTTTACCATGTTATGGTTAGAGCTAAGAAAGATGGTGGAAGGGAGAGGTGGCGGAGGGGAAGGGGTAGAGGTTGCTGGGACGGAGTTTTAACCTTGAGATTTGGCAAAATTTATAAACGTAGACTTAAATTATGACATGCCCCAATTAGTTTCAAGTTTTCTTACACTACTTGTCCCCTTGGCATAATTTGTGAAAATCGCATTTGCAAATATTTACGCCATCACATTTCTTTATAAAAGCTTCTTAGCAAGCGGCTCGGCTAATATTTTTAAATGGTCATACATCACTGGCCTGCACCTTTTATAGGTTAGATACCTTCCGCAGGCACCAGCGTCTCCTACTTCCCAAATTTCATGGAAGAGCTACCCCCCTCGGCAAAATCTCGGGGGTAACAAACTTCGTAATTTATTCATATTCCCCCCATAACTATACCTACCCCCCTCGGCCGATTTTTTGGAACCGCTTGGTTTCTACCCACCCCCCCCCCCCCCCCTACGGAGTAGGAGACACTGGCAGGCACCTTTTTTTATAAAACATCACCTTGAAGCTGCGGAGTGGTCTTCTTAGGCACTAGGTCCCTATCGATATTCCTAAAGTGCAAGTCTACACTCTAAAATGAGCTGTCGCCGGCTTGCGAGCATACTCATTACATGGACCTAATTTTTGGTCGGTTAAAAATAGTCGTTGCCCTAAATGGGCGCGCCCTCTTAGAATGTGTTACTTTTTTTAAAAATTAACATTATTCAAATTTATCATCATTCATGGCATATTAATTTATACATTTTGACCATATCAAAACAAATTTTTACTTGAAATACATTCCATTCAATTTTTTATTTTATCCTTTTAAACCATGAAGATGGGATAAAGTTTAACAAAGTATGTTATTTTAAATTTTAGATTTCTTAGTTATTCAATCGGAACTACTCACATAACATACGTAGTTTTTTCTACTCAATCGACATTGTCACAATTTCCGTTTAATTATTATCACATCGCAGTTTTTCTTATTTTCGGATTTTGTAAGCTTCCTTCTCCCTTCAGCCACTCCTGCGCTTAAAATATCTGGTTGGGTCGAGTTAAAAAGAAGAGAGCTTATCATTTGAAATTTCCCGTTAAACAAAAGGCCAAAAATTAATCTAATTTTATACAAAAATTTTTAATTTTATGTTTTTTAGGACACATTGATACGCTAACTTTAAATCTGACAGTTTTCTTCGCTGAAGCTTTTAGTTTTTAATTAGGGGTCAGGTTAAATTTGTAAAGTTTGGCTGTTTTACAGCTCTAGCTCTACCTTAATGAAACAAAAAGTTTAATCCTTTGAGCTTATATTACAACCCAAGATTATCTAGGGTTCGGCTAGAAACTTTTAAAACTTAACAAATAATAGGTCAAAAAATGTCGAACTAGTTCTGAATCAACAAAAAATGGCTTGGCCACATAAACCAAGGCAGAGGTGTGCCATATGAGAAGGGCGGGGGTGTTGGAAAGTTGTCTAATATAAACATTGCAAAGAATTAAATTACAAAAATTTGGGGGGTTCGATTATATATATGTCTTAATAACTTTCCAGTCTAGTTTAATATAAGTATTAGTCAGATCTTAATATACATAAGACCCACTTTTGTATTAGCCATGCTTTTATATAACTGCTTAAGCCAATATAAGAATTTGTAATTTGAAAATTTATTGTAGAAGGAGAAGAATTTAATTGAAAAAATAGATCAAAATATTAATAAATATCCAAATTATTTCGGCTTATGATACAACAAAAATATCAGTGAGATGGGAAGAAATCAAAGTTTATCGTGTGGTTACGAGTTGATGAGAAATAAGTTAGTAATGAATCAATTGCTAGGAGTGAAAAACTAAAAGTTAAAGTTCAATGCTCAAAGCTATTTAAACAGGGGAATGATTTTAAAGTCATTAAGGATATAAATCAACCAATAGTAAAACTAAACTTCATTTATAAGAGTCAACTGATGTATAAATATTTAAGTATAAAAATATTTTTATTTTATATACGAATATGGAATCATTAATATTGATGACTTTGTTTGATTCCGCCTAAACGAGATTTTTTTTTTATTTTGGTAAGGAGGTGGAAAAATTTGCTCGTTTGATCCCAAAGCTAGCCTATAAATAAACTGGGATTGGGATCATCATATATACACCAGTAATTTTTATAAATAACAAATTGATCAGTGCGTAAATGAAGTAAAACTATTTTGATATGGTGAATTAAATAAACCGCACTGATGTCCGTATTTCACTAAAAATTCGGTGCATGCAGGGTTTGGAGTACCTGCTAAAAAACCACCCCTCCACAGCCTAATTAGACATCAACAAACATTAATGTAACAAAATGTAGGTTTCTAAAAACATATAAGTATACATTTTTATGCTGGCCTCATCACATAAATTTTCTGATAGTATCTTCCCCATCCTTAGATTCATCTATATCGTAAGCCTTTTTTGACCAAATTGTCAGATATTGAGACTTCAAAATTATACAAGCAGTATTATTTTTTCATATATATGCCTTGTGACTTATGTTTATTATCTCGTAAAACAAGTAAAATATTTTGTAAATACAGAATAATCAGCAAACTAAATACAACTCGATATATTATCGTTTTTTAATAAAAATATTTTGAACTTTGAATTTAAAAGTTTAGCCATTGTGATTATTCAAAAGTATTTTTTGTGTTTTTTACATTTTTTTTTCTAAAATTTTCTATGTTTATAGCTGACTTAATAAATTTGATTAGATTAAACAGGATTTGAAAATCCCTAAAATGCCGGGGATCATTATAAAATTCAGTGAAAGAGTAATTTTGATTAAATGTGTTAATACATTTAGCAATTTCTTTAAAAATAAAATAGTTAATGGTATTTATTCCGGTTTCCCATATTTACATAGTCGATTTCTAAGAGATTGGGCATCTAAGCTTTTATGTGTGTAGATATAAGATAAAAATAATCTTTAAATTTTATTTCGACTTAATGCCTTCCATTAGACCCAATATTTGTTTTACAAAATAAAAACTCTTGCCAAATGCCAATTCAGACTTCCTTTACTTCCTTCTTTTATTTACCCGGAATTTTTTATTTGCTTTATTTTTTTAATTTTTTAGTTAATTTTTGGAAGTTGATATGTACAAATTTTTAATTTTATCATCAGCGTTTCTATTCGCAATACTAATACTTCTGAGTCATTTTTATGCTGGAGCTTCTGGTAATTTTGAGTTTTTTGTTAGAATAATGTTAATTAAAAACTACAGCCCTCAAAAACAATCTCTCGAGCTAAATTATTATTATATTCAAAATTAAATAACATACATATGAGTGACCCAGGATTGGGGGAGGGGAGAGTGGAATAAATAAGTTATGTGAAATGAAAAACATTAAGCTGGGGTATTGTTGTCATGTAGGCCTAATTTTTGTTTCATTTTTAATCGTTTTACGAAAATGATCATTTATAGTGATCAACAAAAAATCGTACGCTAATTAAAATTTGCTAGGCCTAAAATGGCCGAAATGCATTAATTCTTATTTTTTAAGTTAGCCGTTAAATTTTTTTCGAAATTTTTTTGCATTTTTAAAATTAGTAATTCCACCGCCTTAATGGCATAAAGATGTTTTGTTAATAAGGAATTAATCCGTGATTATATGAAATAAATAACCATTAAAAGTTGCCAAGGTTTTCTAGTGACTTCTTTACAGGCTCTTTTCTATTAAAGTTGGTCGAATAGAGGTCTTTTCTTGCAATTTATAAGTTGATGGAGAAATTCATTAACTTACAAATGACCTTATTAATAAACACTACTATATAAAATGCTTTACGCGAAAATAGTTAAAACCTTTAATGAGAAGAGCACAAAAAAAATTAAAAAAAATAGATTATGGGTTTATTTAGGCTTAATTCGTTTTAAAAAGTTTTTAAATTTAAAATATTCATTATTTATAAAATTTATTACTTTATTAAATTTTAGTCATAAAATTATTTTTAACATCACAATTTGAGAATATATGTTATAAATTATATTTTATTTTGTTAGCTTAATGCCAAGAATATATGGGTTAATATTTTTAGAGATTTTAAATATACTTAAAGTAACTGCTCAGGATCAGGATTAATTAAAAAAAGTAGTATTTTTAAATAATTTCTAAAATTTTTAAATTAATCTTTAGTTTGAAACTTAAAAAAAATAGAAATTTACTTTATTATTTTTTTTCAATTACATGATAGAGAATTAGTTTATTAAATATTTTATTTATTATTTTATAATATACTGTCTTTTTATAATTCATAAATTATATTTAACATTATTAAAATTTTTAATTGGTTTAAATCTTTAAAATTTTCAATATTAGGAGAAAAGCCCATACAATTTGAGCTTCATTTAAGCCCTAGAGGCTGTAAAATAGCCTAACAAAAATTTTGACTAAAAACATAAAAAAATTTTTTTATATTTGTAATAATTACATATGTTTTTAATTTTTTTAAAATTATTCTATAGATTTTTTTAATCAATAACACAGGTTAACAAATATCAATGTCATTAACGTGAATATTACAAAAACATAAAAGAATGCATCATGATTGTCTAATCTCATATGTATTTTTCGTTTTTTTTAGTTTCTTCCGTCTTTGGCTCCTTTGATCCGTCTTTAACAAATGGCCTTTTTTGACCAAATATTATATACCCTAAAAAGAAAAAATTTAAAAATCTTTTTTGCATATATCATATTACTTATGTTTATAATCACAATTAATGAGAGGTAAATTTTATTAATATATTAAGCTCTTCGGCATTAAGATAATACAAAATATTTCGGGCAAACTTAAATTCGACACAATATATTTTTGGTTTTATATAAAAATATTATTTAAAGTTTGAATTTAACAGTTTAAATATTGCCAAAATGCAAAAATAAAATTTCTATTTACTTTTGTTTTTAAACCTTTTTTGTTTTATTGACCTTTTTTTCTAAAATTTTCAATGTTAATATCGACTAACAAAATTTGATCAAAACGGAAAACGGACTTGATATTCCCTAAGATGGCAGGTTTGATCTCTATAGTTAACTCACAACTCTCAAAAATTGTTGACCTGTGTAATTAACAATATTTTAAATTCAATCTTGACTATTTATTACATATCTTAATTATAAATTGTTTTCTCTAAAAATAGCAAAATTCATTAAAGTTGATTACGTAGAATTTTTATCCTAACATGCTTGCGGTAAAAACTTTTAAGTTCATAAAAGTCTTTTGTAATGACTGTCCCCGGTCATATTTCCGTCACAAAAAAGGTGGTTAATATTTTATTAGGTGAATTACTCTGCCCATCTTTTTTTATCAGGATAAAAGAGAGTTTTTTAAAGAATTCTGAGTCATTTAGATAATATAGCTATAAGAGATTTAGATTGCTGTCTTCAAGGGCTATGGACGTCGCCACTGTTTTCACTACTGTTCACTAACCATAATTTTTTTGTACAAAAAAAAGTTTAATTATTTTTAGATACGTCAAAATATTTCTGTATTCTGAAACCTGGTAAGGTAGTGAGTGAATTTAAAAGGGCAATGTCGGCAAAAATATTAATTTTTTAGACATTAAATATAAAATTACACAGGTCAACAAATATTTATGACTTAAACGTGAATTTTATGAAAACTTAGAATGCATCCCCATGATGGCCTAATCTCATATATGTTTTTCCTATTTCTTAGTTTTTTCCGTCTTCGGCTCCTTAGATCCGTCTATAACAAAACCCTACAAAGAAAAAATTTAACTTTTTGCATATATTAAAATCCCTTGAATATATTTTTAATCACAAATAAAGGAAAAAAAAACTTATTAATATATAAAGCTTTTACATCGGCATTTAGCCAAACTTTAATACGACACAATATATTGTAGCGTTTTAATGAAAATAATATTTGAAGTTTAATAGTTTAACTCTTGTGAATATACAAAAACAAAATTTTAATTTGTTTTTGTTTTTGTATATTTTTTGTGGTTTTTTTTTAAGTTTTTTTCTACAATTTTCAATGTTTATAACTGACTAACTAAGTTTAATTAGGAAAAACGGTAGACAGATCTTCATTGGCAGGTTTGATCTCTGTAGTTAACTCATAACTCTCAAAAATTGTTGACCTGTGTTATACGTTATAATTAGGTTACCAACTTCATCTCAGCCTAGATAAATTGACCAAAAATAATTATGAAAAAAGAGGTATATTTTTTTAATGCAATCTACCTTTATTTAACGCTTGACACAATTTAAAGAATAAAAGTAATTATTAAATATTTATTGTTTTTTTAGCGCGTGGCTTGACAAGTATAGTCCATTATGTGAATTCTTAGGCAGCTTTAATAACACTGGTCGACAAATAACAACTTTATGTCGGCGACCAATTATTAACATATATATTTTGATAGTGTTTTTTTGAGTACATTCCGAATATTTTTTCCGTTTTTTTTGAATAGGTCTAATTTTTTACCTAGATGGGTTTAAAAGTACCAAAAACCTCAATATGTCCTGTATTTATAGGCACTTTTCGTGCCTTTAAAATAAAAATAAATAATGGAAAAATATATTTTACTATTGAAAAACTCTTACATTGTTATATAACTTTTTTAGAATTTACTTATTTCATTTACTTTTTTATTTATTTGATTTTAAAAAACTCAAAATTTCCAAAAATTACGCGTCTGAAAGTCTGTGCTATGTTAGAGAAAAGTAGAAAATAACCACGCATGATTTTATTGTAGAACCCAAAACACTACACTTCACTACACTACATCAAGCAAGATATGTAATTGTGAAGGATTGGCATATAATTTAGTAGCAGCGCGTACTAAGCCACATTAGTACCCCTTTTTTAACATATAATATTTTGAAGCACAGAACTACATCAAGATATGTAAGTAAGTGAAGGGCCGGCAGATAATGTCAGTATTAGTAGCAGCACGCACTACAATCTTTAAGAATTTAGTAGCCCCCTTTTTAATATATAAAATTTTGAAGCACAGACTTTCAGACGCGTATTTTTTGGAAATTTTGAGTATTTTAAAATAAAATATTTAAAAAAGTAAATGAGATAAGTAAATTCTAAAATAGTTATATAACAATATAAGAGTTTTTCAATAGTAAAATATATTTTTCTATTATTTATATTTATTTTAAAGGCACGAAAAGTGCCTATAAATATAGGACATATTGAGGTTTTTGGTACTTTTAAACCCATCTAGGTAAAAAATTAGACCTAATCAAAAAAAACGGAAAAGATACTTGATATGTGCTCAAAAAACTCTTTCAAAATATATATGTTTAAAATTGGTCGCCATTTTTTGTCGACCTGTGTAATTATATTATTTGAAATTCACCTCTAACCTACTATTATACCAAAAAAATATAATTTTAATCAATTGGAGGCAGATAGATGTTAATAACTATAAATATTTTGCATAAACTATTGGCGGCCTACCAAAAAACAGAAGAAGGAGAGGAGAAGGAAGGGGGGAGGGGGGGTTTAAACATGGTTAGTACCCTTCTGACTCCCCTTAATTTATCCTGAGAAACGTCTAAAAATGGTTTGCCCTATATAACAACAGTAATTGTTTTCTTAAAATATTTCCCACGTCATTTCATTCCTCACCCAAATATTCTGGTTAGGCTGATAACTGCCATTATTTATCATTTTATACAAAATTTGAACTTTAATATGGATTAATTTAAAAAACTTATAAAAATTTAAATTTAAACTCGGGACATTATATAACAGTCTTGTATTTTATTATTAAAAATTTACAAAACTAAAAAGTTAAAATATAAAATAATGTTATTTATTTAATTGAACAATAAAACGTTTTTGCAATTTGATCCGAAATATTTTTTAATTATAAATAAAAGAGTTTAGGTGGCATGGGGAATTTAATAAAACAAAAACTTTTTTAAAACTTTATATGTTTAAAATTTATTTTTTTGCACATCACAGTTTAAATTATATATTAATAAATTTTTTATAAGTTGTATATTAATTATTTAATTTCACGTAAAATATTATAAATTAAAATATTCAAAAAATTATAAAAATAAGTATTACATTGGATTTGTCGTAAGGACATAAAATTGTATCTCCCCTATTTTATTAATTCTATTCATTCTTTAGATAATTCTCCTCCACCTCCAGTTAGACCAAATGACCAAGGTATAAAATTCGGTTTCTGCATGTACCATAGGTTCAAAAAATTTATATTTTAAGGAAGTCTAGAAGTCTTCTCTAAAATGATATGCCCTGCTGCCTCTATTCCCTCTTTTTTCTAATATTTAGAAAAAAACCTTGAATGTTGCAATTTTGAAAATTAAGGGTAGTAAAAGTAACTTCATACTAAAATTAAAAAATAATAGAAGTTTGCATTTATCTTCAAGCTAAAAATTTAAAACCCCAACATCAAGCTGTTTTGCATGTCAAATATATTTTTTCAATATTTTTTTGTTTTAGAAATTTTTTAATCTATCTTTTTAATTTTTTTGCAAGATTACTAATTCTATTAAGCAAAAATGTTGGCCTTAAAATTTTTAAATACTTTAGGTAGAGAAAATATTCCAGCTCAACAACAAGTTCCAGGTAATAAAATTTTGAAATTTATTAAAATAATTAAGCATGCATTCTAACATTTATACTCGTCGACCTGTGTTATGGTTGCAATTGCTATCATTTTTTATTGCGGTACACCCAAGCGTTATGCAGCACAACAAAGATCGATATAACAAATATGACTTTATATTTAAGCATCCTTTTTCTTATTTTTTAGTGTTACTGCTAAAATCATATGATTTATCAAGAAATTTGGTGAAATGGAATATTCAATTGTATTTAGCAGTAATTAAGTTTTGTAACTGAAGAAACTTAATTAGAATAAAATTTTTACTAACTGCTTGTTTGATCGCTATTAATAATATATCTTTTAGGTTTCGCTCCTCCAATATTTCGACCATGGGATGCACCAGGTAAAAAACTCTATTTTTATAGTGCTTGATCATGAAGATGAATATATTGTACACCTTTAAATTTCACCAACTATTTTAAAAATCAATATGTGTGATATATTTGGCCTAAAATTTTTAAATAACAAGCATCGGGTTATATATTTTGAAATATAACAAAATATAGTATTTAGTTTTATAGCAAATGCACTTCTTGAGGTGAGGAGCACTGATCAAGGGCATAGCAAGTTGTAAAGCTTGGGAAGGGGGGGGGGGGGGGGGTGGTTCAAAAAAAAATTTTTGCCGCCTTTGGCGGCATAGTGTGGGCACGACCATTTGAGTAATCATTAAGGACTTTTATAAATAATGTTTATATAAACAAACATATATGGTATTAAGAAAATTATATTATTGATATATTATATGCAGGAACGGGTTTCATCCCCCAAACCATCCCCCCCTCTCCTACGCCAATGGCACTGATATTGTTATCAACGGTTATAATCCTAGGGGTCATTATTAGTGTAAAATCACAAAAAAGCATTGTCTGGTTATGGTAATTTATTATTTATGTCAAATTTACCACGAATGGGTTTGGAAATATTCCCCATACCTTACCCTGTACATAACCACCATACTCGTTTAGGGCTTATTAGTAAATATTTCAAGTAGGCTCAAATCTATTAGCCTTGGGACTTTACTTTAAGCTCATTGTTAAGGGCTTACTACCTTCGTAAGTCATCTCAGCAGCTTCAAAGTAAAAATGTGTTAAAATGACGCCTACACGCGGATTTAAGCACACAACCTAATGAATGTAAAGCGGGAATGTTTTCCACTGGGTTATCATAGCCAACATAAGACACTTGTGATCAAATAAACAACAGCATACCCTTTACTTTTTATTATGATTAAAAATTGATTAAAAATTATAATCTTGGCCTATAACATTGCTAATGTATATTGACCCCCTCCCCCCCTTCCCCCAAAAAAAATTATATTTCCTTTAATTTTTTCTTTAAAAAAAATTCATTTATATAAGCCTCTTTAAACGGTTTTTAATACATTAACTAAATCATCAAATAGCCTGAAATTTATAATTTTACATTAAAAATTTTGACAAATTTTGTAAAAATTAGGGAAAACTGGCTTTCTAAAATTAACATAATTAAACTATGTCATTATGCTTAATTTGTAATTTTTCTTGCTCTCTGTGACATTTCGCGCCCAAGAGACTGATGGACAACATTTTTTTATTTTTTTTTAAATTCTCATCATTTTAGGTTGACCTTTTACAATTCATAAAAACTGGTATGTCCAATGGAGTTTAATAGTTAACAAAAATTAAGTTACCGTCAGCTCGATTAGCATATAATTTAATTAGTACATTCTAATTGTTATCATTAAGGAAATCAGTTTTTCTCACTATTTTGTTTTAAATTATAATATGTTGATTAGGTCCAACTCCTCCAATTTTTCGACCGTGGGTTGACCAAGGTAAATTTTTTTTTGTTTTAGATTTTGAGACATATTTTATAATTGAAAAATTTCAGAAAGTCATTACCCCAGCAACTAATCTTAGGAAATAATTTGGCAAAAGATGCTTTTAATTCTAATTTTGATCTAGTTTGCTAAGTTTTTTGCCCTTAAAACAAATATTACTGAATGATAGTAGCTTTTCTGTGACTTTTTATACGGTTAAATGATTAATCTGTTTATATAAAATTATTTATTTTAGCTAGAGAAAATGCTCCTGCCCAACAACAAGCTCGTAAAATTGTTTTTAGATTTTGTCTTAAAATTTTAAAATTTTTATATAAATTAAACTTAAGCACATAGTATGCTTTTTCTGAAATAATAAATTTTTACAAAAATAATTTTAGATTTTTTAAAATTTTACGAAAATAAAAACTTACTTTGCACGTAGCCTAGTAAAACTGAATTTATTTAATTTATGCTAATTGTGACATATCAATAACCTGGCCAATCCTTTATTGACAAATTGGTTTTTCTTTTTCTTAGGATAATGAAACATATGATATTAATTTTTTTTTAAAATCATTCGTAAATAAGATGCTTGTTGTAATACTCTTAACTTAACTGCCCTTATTTATATCGACTATGCAACTTATTAAATATTAAAATATTTATTCCCAAGTAAAAGTCTGTTATTCATATAAATGCAACATAAAATATTATAATTCCATAATATGATAATCTATGGTGTGGCGCCGATTACCGGCGCCACTAACAATACTATTTTTTGTGGTTAAAATATATTTTGCAAATTTCTAACTTTTATATAAGAATTTGTAAAACTAAAAAAATCGATAAATGTTTTAATAAATATTAACTTTTCTCGTGATCACGACAATGCTTATTCCTTTTGTCTTTTATACCTTCAGTGTGATGCAGATTCTAATTGAGATTGCCGTTACTAGGTTTCCAGGAAAGTAGCTTTAAATTTTGTTGTCAGTCAACTATCGACCAAAAAGGCTTAACACTGATTAATTGAGTATAAAACTAACACTACAAAGCATAAATGTACTCAAGGTCGTCCCGTCTTTTTAAAATAAAAAAAACTTTTGTAAATTGTTGTGAATTAGTTGTGGCCTTTCATGCTCGCCCAAGAATTTTGCTCACAGTATTATTATTCCTTCCTAATAGTGTTATTAATTTCATGCTATATTTTCTCATTTTATGATCATAACACTTGGTGAAAGATGCAAGTCAAATTTGGAATGCAGTGTTTAAAATAATGTTTTACAAAATATTTTTAATAATTTTGCAATCTGTTTCAGCATTTTGCTTAGTGTTTATATATCTCACTAATCAATGGTTGTTACCTTTTTTTGATTATAATGGTTGATTAAATCATTGGTAACTGCTCAGTAGTAATTTTCAGTAATTTAATTTGTTGCCCTAAAATTATAAATATAAAAAGTTTGTTAAATATTTTTAATTATAATTAAAATGTTCGTAATTTATTGAAATTATTAATTGTAATTATAGTTTTCATGATTGCATTGGGTCATCCAATTCAATTTATAACACAGGTCAACAATTTTTTGAGAGTTTTGAGTTAAATACAGTCATCAAACCTGCTGTCTTTGGGAAAATCAAATCCCTTTACCGTTTTCCTTAATCAAACATAGTTAGTCAGTTATAAACCATGAAAATTTTTGAAAAAAAGATCTAAAAACCAAAAAAGATTAAAAAACAAAAATAAATTGAATTTTTTTTTGCATATTTACATTAATCTGTTAAATTCAAACTTCAAATAATATTTTCATTTAAAACTGAATATTGTGTCGTATTTAAGTTAGGACGAAAAATATTTATTATTTAGATGACAATGTAAGAGCTTGTTGTATTAGTAAAATTTATTTTCCATTATTTGTGATTAAAAATATAAGTTACAAGGAATTTTTTTATGCAAAAAAGATTTTTAAATTTTTTCTTTTTACGGTATATTTAGATCTAAATTTGGTCAAAAAAAGCCATTTTTCGTTATAGACGGATCTAAGGAGCCAAAGACGAAAGAAACTAAGAAAAACAAAAAATAAATATGATATTAGTCCATGGGGATGCATTCATTTATTTTTTGATAAAATTACTTTTCTGACATTAAGATTTGTTGATCTGTAAATTTTAGGACAAATTTTTTAACTTTAAACGAAGGTAAAATTTTATTTTAATGTTGAAAAGCTTGTCTAAAATTATCAAGGATTTAGTTTAAGGATGTTCTATATTGACCGAAGACAGGCTTACAAATAAAAATGAAACAGCGGTTTTTTCCATAATTTACATTTAATGGATTAAAATTCAAATTTTAAATTTAATAGTGGGAAGACTATATAAAAAAGACTGAGATTGAAAAAATATGAAACGGAGATTTTTGAGATATTAGTTAGAGACCAAACCTGCCATTTTATGGATTTTAAAATAGATTTGCCGTTGATTTTAATTAAACTTTGTAAGTCAGCTATAAATATTAAATATTTAAAAATGGTAAAAAAAACAATTAAAACTTCTAAGCAAAAAATATAGAAAATAAAATGTTTTGCATAAACAGCTAAAGTGCTAAATTTATACTTCCTTTTCTTAACTTGATGATAGTGTCCTGTTCATGAGAAATAAAAAATAGTTTCTTGAATACTTTTAAAGTATTCTAGAGCACAATCAAAAAAGGACAAAAAAAAATTATTTCTGGACATAGCAATGCCTAATACATAAAAAAACTATGGAAAACGAAAAATATTTATATGGGATATGGCTATCATGGGGATCAAATCATTCAAAAAATATTTTTTACATATACCTTTAACAACCTGCTTACGTAACATATAAACCATATTAATAAGAATTATAAAAGTTCCTAAAATTTTTTCAAAAAAAAATGAAACATTTTTAAGAAATAAGTAAAAAAATTTACCAGCTTAATTTTTTGGACTAAACGCTTAAGCGTGACCATATCCAGCTAAATGTATATATAAGGATAATTACGGCTATGTTTTGCTAAATTTCCCGATACAGAGGAACAACTACCCTCAAATATATTGGATCCCGGCTCGATTGATAAACATGGTGAAAAAACAGGTAATTTAAATTATATGTGATTTTTGGCGAACGTTTAGGATAAATTTATTTTGTTGATGTTTAAATTTTTGTCAAATTCATGCTTATAAATATTTTTAATATATTTAATTGAAAAATAAAGAGTTTTTCTATTTTTGCCTGAAATTTGTGATTCTATTTAAAAAAATTTCATAATATTATTTCATATTTTTTATATTATGTTAAGGCAAATCAATAAACAATTAATTTTGACATGCTAAAATAATTTAAAATCTATTACAGGCAATTTCTGTTACTAAAATACAACCATTATTAAGTTAAAAGGTATTCCTATTATTGCTCTAATGCTACATTAATATAAAAATAGCGAAATTAAATTTATAATAACATATCATATTATAAACGAGAATAAAAATAAATCAGGTATTTTAATATCAAATAATAAAAAATAAATTTTTTAGTACATCAAGCTCTTACAGCATTTAGATAATAAAAAATATTTCGCGTCCAAACTTTAAAATGACACGATAAGTTATCGGTTTATAAACGTTTAATTTAAAGTTTAAATTCAATCTGCTGTTGTAAATATGCAAAAAAAATCAATTTAATTTTTTTAATCTTTTTTGTTTTTTTGGCATCTAAAATTTTCAATGTTTATAGCTGACTAACTAAGTTAGATAAGAAAAAACGGTAAAAGGGATAAGCCCTAAGATGGTAGAATTTATCTCCGTAGTTAGCTTACTCTCAAAAATTTGTGACCAAATCTTTAATATAAGACTCTAGAGCATCATAATTTATAAAAAGTCTGGCCCACAGTGAGCTTTTGTTAGTAAATTATTGATAACTAACGGGCCAAATTAATTACATCAACCCAAATTTTATTTTAACATGATAAGTTGCCAAAAAAGCAAGTAAATGTACCCTATTTCAACCATAAAACTGCTTATTATATTTTAGATGAACAGCGGCTACCATTAGATTTTTCGCTTTCTGGCCTGAATAAACGAGTTGAAAAAGGTAAATTTCTGATAATTGGGAAATTTATATAGTTAATTACACCTCAATTTAACCAGTCCAGGAGGGTGGCTAAATGCATGGCGGCAGTATCTAAGGTCCCATCAGATAATTTTGACCGGAAGTAATTTTTGACGGAGATAGGGGCAAAAAAAAAATCGCAAGGTGAGTTTCCACGTTTGATGCAACTTTGGGAGGTTATAAGTCAAAAATTAATAAAGCTAGAGACTTGTTTTTTTTATTTTGAAGAGGACAATTAAAGCTGTCTCGTATGTGTTTATTAATTAATAAATCAATTTTGAAACTTTACAATTTATAAAAAATATTAAGTTCGTTATAACTAAAAAGGCATTTTTAAAAATTCTTGAAAATTTGCTAATATACTCCTTATAATTCTTTAAAAACATTTGAACTCAAAAGTCTAGGACCGACATGACTTTTATAATTTTTAATTTTTAGACAAAAATTTGCTCCCTGCTTTATATTAAAATATATAAAAGTGCCAAATTTGATTATATATAGAAGTTAGATATAGGGGCAATTATGTAAGATTATAACAGTTTTATTAACTTGAATACTTTTGTTAATTTTGGAAAGAAAAAAAAAACTTCAGATCAAAAAATTTTTAATTTTCAGTATTCATCCTATCTTCAAAGCCGACTTTCTGGGTCACTAACAAACCAATTTTTAAAAATTCAAAAATGCATTTTATACATAAATGCTATATATATAAATTTCCCCCAACATTTTTTAACGTACCCATAGCTTTTTGAGAAATAAATAAATATTTGCTAAGTTTTTAAAATTTTAAGGTGTAAAAAATAAAAACTTAAAATTTGTAAACTGATATTTGTTAATTTTTACTAGTTCTTTTTAGTTTAATGAACTTATTAGAAATTGTACATATCATTATTTATTCCCGGCAAAATTCAATTTGTTAAATTTATTGTAAAAAAAATTTTCGTGAGAATTATAGAAAAAATATTAAGAAAATTTGTAAAAATTTACTTTTGTCCTTTATTCAATAATTTTTAAATTAAACAGCCTCAAAGGCGTTAAATCTGATAAAAAAAAGCAAAATATTTGGCCTATTTAGAATAATGAGATTCATGATGTTCTTTTTTTATGCATATCAACTTAAAAAAACGTTAAAAGTCGAATATTTTATCAAACATAGTGATATGGTTTTTTGCTAATATAAATACATAAAACAATTCAGTTTAGGGTTAAACAACTCCAAAAGATTATAACCGGCAGTAGCTTAAATGATCAATTTTAAGACTAAATATTAGACCCCGTTTAATATAAATAAAATATAGACATTCAATCTTTTTTACTAATTTTTACAAATTACAAATATGTTTTTGAAAGGCTATTTAGAGCAAGGCATACTATATATATCTAACTGACCTTAATAAAGTTTAAAAACAAACAATTTTAGTTACATATACATCTTAGTTTCATAATATAGACGACTAGACCTATAAAAGAAAGATGAAATGTTACTATTACTTGAGGCATATGGATTTAGGCGTTGACCTATAGTTTTTTATAACATATGTTCCTACCGTATATTTACAGAAGAATGTGTTTTTTATAACAAATTACAAAATTAATTATTAGCATGATTTCATAATCCCCTTTTTTGTAATTTTTCTATCTCCTTCTTTTAATATTTTCTTTATTTAACGTATATTATTTTTAATTCTTAAACAGACAAATTATGACTAATTTTATAGGTTTTAAATATTTTTATTTAATTAATCAAAATTAATAAAAAAAATTAGCTTGCACAAACGAATAAAATATGCGTTAGAATTTTGACAATTGAAATTTTGCTGTTTTTTGGCAAATTTTGGTATTTTTGTTGTAGAAGCGTCAAAAGATGGGGCTTAAGTAATATAAAATGAATGGTAAATAATAAGAGAGGTTGACTAGGCAATTTTACTTTTTTCGGTTTTGTTGTGCACTTATTCAATGTAAATTTAATAAGTGCAAAAGGCATAAATATGCCCCATAAGGACAAAAAGTTAAATTTATAAAATTATTCTAAAGGTCATTCCGGTCCCAAACTTTTGAAATCATATATTAATTAACATTTTAGGGCCATATTTTTTAAATTTTTCAAATATAAATAAACGTTTTTTGAGCTATTTTTGTCTAAATTTAATTTTAATATATTGGTAACTTAAAAAAATTTTACTTATATTTTGCCTCTAAGGTAGCCCTTATTACGATCTTCATATTAAAAAAAAACAACTACAATACTTTTAGTGATACATGCGCGCGAAGTCTCAAATTTATTTTTTTGCAAAAAAATAAAAATATTTTTGCTCATATCCCAGATTAAAAATCACTTCCAGTCAAAAAAAATTTAGGTTTTTTTAGCATCCAATGATTATACCAGTGCACTATTTTTCAGCCTATACTCGTCAAAAGAAAAAGTTTATCGATTTGAGGTTGGATTGAATATATAAAACAAGGGGTCTATCAAAAATAAAACCTTAAAGGACTATTGTAAAATGCCCAAATATCAAGGGTCAAAAAAGAGTGTATATACTTTTTTTTCGTAAAGAGGCCTCTTATAAAAAATTAGGAGCTATTTGTCCAAAGCATGAGCTTTATTAAATAGGCAAATTATTTTTTATATATTAAATTAAAAATTTTAGATTATATCAGGAAAACATTTATAAAGAAATACATTCTACTTTGTTTTACATTATATAGTTAATATCTCTAATGTTTTATATGAAAGGGCTTAAAAATGAGGCTTATTCCTATAAAAAGCCTTTTTCATTTACATCCCGATAAGGTAAAAATTGTTTTTATTCCTTTGGCCTACACCCATTATATTTATATCATTACACATTTAATATATCATTTTGATATGTTGAGGCAAAGAGATGATACTTTTTTATAAGGTCGTTAAGTCTGTTTTCAGGCAATTTCTTTCCTGTTACTAAAATAACACCTGCTAAAATAAATACAATTTCTCTTATATATAATAAATATAAAGGCCCAGCCCAATAAATAGCTGATTACAACCTTTCATAAGTGGGAAAAAAAAAGAATTGAAAAGATATTTTAATTTTTTCAAAAATTGATAAAAAATAAGTATTTAATATACGATTGGCATTGTGGGGTCCATACGGCCCCAGCACTTTTTATATCTTAAATATCTTAAAATATAATATATATTATTGGCCAATATTTTATAACTATTATCTTAGATATATAATAAACCATACTATTAATTAAAATTAGAAATCGCATTAGGGTCCGTATGAACCCCTTATGGTCAATTAATGTTGAAAACCATTTTTGCCTAAAATCAATTTAAATTTTAAATTTAATTGCAACCTTAATTTTTGATTATTTTTTTTAAATATTTTTACTTATTAAGTATATAAAATGTTTGTATAGTATAATAATGATAGATTATTTTTTTTGTCTAGTTAAGGTGAATAATAGTAAAATATATTTCTAATATTCTTTCCATAAAAAAAAAGTTCTACCCAACCAAACGATTTAAATAATATTGATATTATTTATTATATATAATGAGAAATTAAAATTTTTTTTATTTTATGATAATTTTTCCACTTTGAGTCATAAATATGCACTATTCATTGATAATAGCTATTATTGTCTATAATTATAATAAACACGATTTTTTCTTTAAAAGAATAAAAAAATAAATAGCTTTAAAATTTTTGAGGTTATAGAGGTTTAAAATTTGGGTCCTTATGGACCCCACTGTATTATTCGTGAAAAAAATCTCACCCTACCATTCCGGGTTAAAAGGCGAAAAGATTATTTTTTATACAAAAAAAATTAAAAACAAAACGCAAATACTGTCAAATGTTTTTTTTTCAATTATTCAATAATTTTTACATTTAAAAGGGTTTAATTAAATAATTATTGAGCTTTTAAGTATATGTAAATGTTTTCTTAAACTCTGAACGCACTAATGAAAAAATTCAGAGCTTTAGTAATTAGTTATATTTTTTTCGCGGCTAAAGAACCAGTGAGCGATTGGATCAAACCTGGAACGAGTGGTGGCTTACAAACTGTAGCAGGTAATTTTAATTTCTGTATTCATTGTGAATTGGCAAATTTTTTTAAAATTTTTAAATGAAATAAATATAAATATGTTAATAATTGATAACACTCAACAACAAAATTTGGATAACCTTAAGCATCATTTATGGCAACTGATTTTCATGTTTTTGGCGCTAATCACGAATTTGAATCTGAATTGCCACCTCACATTAGTTATTCGGTGTCAAAGTTGAGATTCTTTGATTATTGGGGTATTTTGGGCTTTTATATCATAAAATCTATGGGTATTAACAAAAATTTAAAAATATATTTAGATAACGGTAACATTCATTATTAGGAAAAGACGTTTAAATTTTTTTATAATATTTATTTTATTTTATTTTTTCATTATAATAAAATTTGTGGTTTTCGTCATATAATCCGTTTTTTGATCCTAAATAAGAAAGTAAGTTGCTAATAATTTTATGTTATCTTTAGATATGTTTTTATAAGGAATCTGAATTGGCCAATAGAATTATTATATTTTGTGAATTTTATGAACTTTAAACGGGGTTTAAAAAAATTTTAAACATTAAAAATCTAAACCCGGAATTCTTATCCCAAGAAAATTCTTAGAAACCCACAAAAAAACGTTATGTTTTTTTGTTGTCCAGTGTTATCTGTTTTTAATAAATTAAAATTTAAAGTTTAAATGTAACAATTTAATTGTGTGAATATGCAAATAAAAATTATAATTTATTTTTGTTTTTAAATCTTTTTTTTTCGTCTCTTGACCAATTTTTCTAATATTTTTTGATTTAAATGACTAACTAGGTTTAATTAGGAAAAATGATACGCAGATTTGATATTTAAGATAGCAGGTTATCTCTATGTTAACTCATAATTCTAAAAAAAATTTGACAGTATATTGGAAATATAATTTTATAAGTTTTTCAAATGAAACCACGCTAGGTCATTAGATTAGAAGGAAATTATTGAATATTAGGTGTTTCACATGGTTAGAATTATTTAGAAAAGATTACACTGGACAGCAAAAAAAACACATAAACAAATTTTTAGATTTAGTTGAAACTTTTCTTGAGATAATAATTTTGTGTTTAGTTTTTTTCTCTCCATTTTTTTTAAACCGCTTCTAAAATTCATAAAAAAATTCAAAAAATGTTATCTTTTTAAAAAATCTATTGACATATTCTTCTTTATAAAAAACATATATAATATTAGTAATTTCAAGGATAAAATAATTTAGGACAATAACCACTGATTTTATAATTGTAAAAAAAATTAAATATTATAAAAAAATTCAAACGCCTTACGAAAATATTTAATATTTCCGTAATTTAAAAGAATTTTAATTTAATTACTAGTCAAACTAAAAATCAAATTTTCAACTTTGACACCAAATCTAAAGATTTGAGGCATTGGCTAATATTCTGCATATTCATAATTAGCCCTAATCTTTTAACCAAAAATGAACGTTGCCATAAATGATGTTAAGAGCTTACATATTTTGTTGTAATGTAAAAATTTAGTTATGAAAATAACGCAAATCAATGGAATGGATTGTTTACTTAAAAAAAAGTATTGGTGGGTCAAATTAATACAGACAATAAAGCAAAAAATATATAATTAAAATGAACAACTGGTGCTCCTGGAGAATTAGTGGGGAAAAAAATGATTTTATAAAATGTAATTTTAGCTGTGGGTGTACTTATAGATCCCAAATTCATTATTTTTACAGATGAAATAGCTTGTGTTAAAAAAAAAGGTTATAAAATAAATTTAAAGAAATCCTAATTAGGATTTTTTTTGACTGTCTGAGTGTTAGAGTGGGGCCTTAATAATCGCACCAACCCGACATGTCTTTAATTTTTGTAGCCCGGTTAATTAGGATTTTTCCGACCGACCCAGCTTTAGTATACAAAAGACAGGAAATTTTCTGTCACAATCTATATGTATATATTTTTGTAAAAATATCAATAGACAATATAAAAGAAAAGACAATTCATTATAAATTTATAATATTTAATCCTTACTAACAATTAAAAAAATATGAAAAAAATGATATTGTTTAATTAAGGCCCAACCTAGCAATATTTAAGCTCGGTCAAGCTCCTTATGTTCTTTTTACAGCATCGAGCTGGACTACATTTTGGATCACGATCTTAAGCTCTAATTCATACGACCCACATTTTACTTAGGTGTACATTGTGAAATGAAACAAATAGAAGTGAAAATTTTGTCAGTAATATATTTAATTAAAAATCGGGGTCCGTTGGTCCACTTGGTAAATTTTAATGTTGAAAACCAATATATTGCCGTATCAATTATCAAACTTAAGTTCAATCTTATTATTAAGTTAATTTATAATTTTACATATAAAATATAAGATGTTTGTATTATATAATAATGATAAGAATTATTTTTTTTTGTAAAATATATAGAATTTAAAATGGATCAAATAAATTTTGTATTTTATAATATATTTTTTTTCATAAATTTTTCATAAAATGTTCTACCCGACCTAGATTTAATTAATTATAATACTATATTTAAATTTTGGTATAATTTATTTAAATAAAAATAAAAATTTAATTTTTTAGATTTCCTAATGTGTCAAATTAAATTTGCACTAATAACTTATGTTAGTTTATAAAATATCACAATTATTTCTTTATAATAATAAAAAATAAAGATCATAGCTTTAAAACTCTTAAAGTTACAGAGGTTTAATAAATTGGGGTCTGTATGGACCCCACTGTATCATTCGCGTCAAAAATCCCACCCTACATTCGTGGGTTAAAAAACGCTTTGAGAGTTCATAATTTTTATGAAAAAAATTAATTATGTATATACTGCCAATTATTTTATTTTTTTAATTATAATAATTTTTATTTTAAAAAAAGATTTATAATAATAATAAGGATCGACCTCAATATATGTCAAAAAAATTTTTTTTAAACTTTAAACAATGAGAAAAAATGTTAGTTAATCTAATGGTTATATTTGTTTTTTGCAGAAGAACCAATGAGCGATTGGCCTAAAGGAACGAGTGGTTTACAGACTGTAGCAGGTAATTTTGATTTCTGTATTAATTTTTAATTGGCAAGTTTTTCTCACAATGAAATTTCATAGAAACAAAGAGATAAATAAATATGCTAAAATTGATAATTATAGATAGCTAAAAATATACAAAACATAGTAATCTTTTTTCGAATAATTTGTTGTGGAGGTTGGGAAATGAATACTTTAAAGAAAAACAGGTTTTTAAATAAGCTCCAATAAGTCACAAGACATGCGCCTGCATTCCCGGTTAATTTGAACAATTAATTAGGTGTGATGGAACAAGATAATTTTTATTAACTAGACCTGAGTGAGTAGAAACTTGTATTTTGCCTCAAAAGAGCCTTAAGAATATAACTATTAGATGGTTTTTTAAACAAGAAAATCTTAATTAAAATAGAATTAGTCAACAATCAGGCAGATATAATTTATCTAAAATTTTAAAGGTTTTTTAATGAAACAACTAGGTCTCAAATAGTTTTTAGAAAGAGCAAATTTTTGTGTTTAAAATGGTTCCAAATATTAACAAAATAACACTGGACAACAAAAAAACAACATAAACGAGTTTTAAGAATTTTGTAGAAAATTTTCAGGGAAACGACGGGTTTAGTTTTTATAATATTTCCATTTTTTTGACCCGCCTCTAATATAAAAATAATGTCATCTTTTCAATCTATTGGCATATTCTTCTTTATGTGAATCATATATAAAAATTAATAGCAATATACTACAAGGATTAAACTTAAATTATAACAAAAACCACTAATTTCAAAATAAAATATTATAAAAAAAACGCCTTACATTTAAATTTATTACTTAATTTATATGTATTTTTAATTGAATTACTACCCAATCCATAATAAAAAAAATTTTAATCGTGACATCGAAAATAAAGATCTGAGGCATTCGCCAATATTCTGATTTCGTATTCATAATTAGCACTAAAAACTTAACTAAAAATGATAGTTGCCATAAATGATGAGGGCTTACAAATTTTATTGTACGATGGTATTTAAAAAATATGAAATTAAATGAAAGTTTTAAAAATAAGGCAAATCATTGAAGTTACAAATGGAATGTTTACTTGGACACATAGTATTGGTGGGTCAAATAGGTAGAAACAATAGAGGAATAAAATATAGTCAAAATCCATAACTCTTGATCCTGGAGGAAGTTTTATTTTATAAAATGTAATTTCAGCTATGGATGCACTTCAAGTTCCCAATTCAGATGAAATAACTTTTGTGTTTAGTAGAAAAAGGTTAAAAATAAATTATAATAAGGATTTTTTTATTTGTATCAGTTCGAATTGGTAGTCCCATTAACCTTTTAATTGGCAGCCCGATTGATTAGGCTTATAATCGCGGATCGAACCAGCTGGACAAAGGACAAAAAATTTCCTGTCACGATCTATATATTTTTGTTAAATATTATCAATATAAGAGGCTATATAAAAGTAGAGACTTTTCATCATGATTATAATTTTTAGCCCTTATTATCAAAAAAAAAATTAAAAAATTATAAATTGTTAAATTCAAGCCCAACCTAGCCCAATTTTAACTCATCAAGCCCCCTTACGTTTTTTTCCAGCATTGACCGGACTACCTTTTGGATCCCAACATTAATCTTTAATTTATACAATCCACATCTTACATTAGGTGTATATTGTTTTATTTTACAAACTAATAGCATTAATTAGTCAAATATGTAAATAGTTTTAATTGAAAATTCTATTTGGGTCCGTATAGACCCCACAGGTTAAATTTTAATGTTAGCCATTATATTGCCATAAGTTTAAATTCAAATAAGAGCAACCTTAATATAAATTTATCCGTAATTTTACACGTTAAGTATATGAAATGTTTGTTTATGATATAATAATCATAGAAATTATTATTTTTTGTAAAATTTCTAGTTTTTAAGGTGAATCAAAATAATTATTAATTTTTTACATATTTTTTTCACGAATCATAAAATATTCTACCCGACCTAAGTTCGATTTAATTAATAATATTTATAAATTTAACTTATGAGATTTATTTAATGTAATATTGTAGAAAAAAAAATTTAGTTTTTGATATTTCTACTTTGTGTTAAATAAAATTTGCACTATTCATTGAGGATAAATTACATTACTGTATTTAAAACAAATTTTTTTTTAAATAATAAAAAATAAAAAGTATAGCTCTAAAGCTAAAAGTTACAGAGGTTTAAAATTTGGGTCCGTGTTGACTTTATTGTGCCACTTTCGTCTATCTCAGCCTACACGCGGGTTAAATGGCGCTTTGAGATTTTAAAAAATTGTTGTAAAAAAATTAAAAACATGAAAATATTATCACATATTATTTTTTCTTTCAATGACTTAATAATTTTTACTTTAGAAAAGGGTTTCTAATAATAAGTAAATGTCTAAGGAAATTTTTTTTGAACTTTAAACGAACCCAAATGGAAATGCAGAATGTAAATTAATTAAATGGTTTTAATTGTTTTTGCTGCTAAATTATAATTGTTTTTGATGCTAAAGAACCAATGAGTGATTGGCCCAAACCTGGAACAAGTGGTTTACAGTCTCTAGCAGGTAATTTTAATTTCTGTATTGATTGTGGATTGGCAACATTATCTACAATAAATTTGAAATATCTACAATAAATTTGAAATTTTTCAGAAACCAATATATTATGTTAAAATCATTGATTATTAATGATAGCTGAAAATTAATCAAAATGTAATTTATCATCGGAATTTACATTCAATTTGTTGTGGAAATGAAAAATATTATTTGAAAAGGGTATATAAATTACCAGGCGGATTACTCTAAGCTATAAGCCACAAATCATGCTCCTGCATTCCCGAATAATTTTTATGAACAATTAATTCTGTGATAATCAAACTTAAGTGATTAGAAACTTGCAACATTTGCTTCTAATAGTCTCTGTGATTGATATTAGATAAATTTTTTAAACGAGTATTATTCTCGATTACATTAGTACTATTCAACAATCATGCAAATAATATAAATTGTCAAAAATAAAGTTTAAAAAGTTTAATGAAAAACAACGCTAGGCCATTCTAATAGTTATTAAAAGGACCAAATTATTTATTGATCGTTGTCACTAAGAAAAAGATCACAATCACAATTGAATGATCTCTTTCAAAAAGGCCAAGATGATTTTCATAATTATCACCATATTGTGACTAAATCGTCACACAACTTAGTGATGTTTATCATGAATTCTTGGTTACTTAATTTGATTGTGATAAAATTTAATTGTGATCTTGATCATTTTATTGGCGCCAGCGATCAAAAAAATATTGGTAGATAGCCACACTATATGTGAAAATGATCATTTTTTTCTGAAACTGGAAAACTTTTAGTGAGCATATTTTGGCTGTAATTTTTTACGACCTAGCTGGTAAGAACCGGAAATTTTGTCGCAGCATACAAATTTTTGCCTAAACCTTAATAAGAGACAATATAAAAGTAATTCCCATTTTATCATATATTTTTACTTTTTTAAAAAATAAGTAATAATAATATCTCAATTGATTAAGGCCCAATCTCCTGGCTCACCTCGGTCAAACCCCTTTGTTTTTTTTGGCCGGCTAATCCGGGCTGGCTTTTGCATCCCGACTTTTATGTCCATTCGACCCACATCTTACATTGTGTGTATATAGTGATTTTTCAGTAATATAAAACTAATAACATTAATCGGTGAAATTTTGTCTCTAATAACATGTTTTTAAAAATTCAATATTCCATCGGGGTCCGTAATGGTAAAATTTTATTAACCATAATCTAGCTTCAATATTAATTTAAATTAAAACATTTGTATAAAATTTTCATTATTAAAAGCCAATAAACTTCTAAAATCTTTTTTTTTATATATCTTTAAATGTTCTACTAGTCTCAAAAACACATTTTATTGAATATTATTAGGTTTAGTTTATTGTGAAGATTTATTCAGGCAGCAAATATTTTCAGTTTTTTATCTAAGTTCAGGAAATATATTAATTTTTTATATAATTGCCCTCATATAGTTAAATATTGGTCAAAATATTATTGAAAAGTATCCCCCTTTTAAAAAATATACATAACAAAATACATATTAATAATTTTTTATTTTATATTTTAATTTGTATGTGTATGAAGCTCAATAATAAAAAAAAATAAAATTTATGTTCTTAAACAGACATTTACGCGCACTCATAAATATAAATTCAAATCTTTAAAATTACTCTGAGAGCCAACAAACGTGAATCCCTATTTATACTTTATATGTTTTAATATTTTAAAATTTATTTTTTAGCAAATAATAGCCCAAATAAAGATATGCACAGACCTGGACCAAGTAGGGTACAAAACAGGGCTAGAGGTTAATATAATTTTTAAGGCATTTATAATTATAGCAACAATTATATCATTATATGGAATAATTTTTATTATATAAAATATTCAAACAGAAAAATAAAGGTAAAAAATGCTTTTCTATTTTACAATTTGTTTTCCTAATTCATCATAATTCTATTTGTTCAAAACAAATTATTATTAGGACCTTCCTGCGTATACAACCGCACAACCAAAATGAAAGCTTATATGTTAAAAATAAGCTAATAAACAATTACAATTGACAAAAGAATTAAATAGTTAAAAAAATTAGCATATAATTATATAATAATAATTAACAATGCAAAATATAATTAATTAAAAAAAACAGGATATATATTATATGTAAAATATGAAATAAAAAATATTATTATATACTAATTTTTATCATTTAGCCATATTTATTAAAAAGGAAATTAAATATTTTTTAAAATTTCTACATGCTCTAAAACTTGTGAAATAAAATACTTTTTAATTTGGTTACCAATTTGTTTAATGATAATAATTACACATGTCTACAAATATAAAGAAAGAAGAATATGTTTAACGGAAAAATACAAATCCCTGATGGCCTTATCTCATATATAATTATTTTCCTATTATCTCGCCCTCAGGATTTTTTTTTGTACATAAACCTTTTGTGACCAAAATGACCGAACATGCGATTTCGATATTACTTTATATATGCAACGATGAATAAATAAAAATTTATAGTAACTTTTTATATTTTATATAATTAAAAATAAATTTTTTAGTATATCAAGCTCTTACATCAGCATTAAAAGTTTAGAATAATCCACGTTAATTAAATCCGACACGATATATTAGTTAATAATATATTATTTGAAGTTTGATATAAACAATTTAATAGCTCTAAAAACAAAATTATATTTTTCAATATTTTTAATTTTTTGATTTTTTTTTCAAGTATTGGTTATAAATTACTTATTGATTATATTAAAAAAACGTCAAATGGATTTGAAAATCCAGATAGCAGGCTTATTCTCTGTATTTCAAATCTCAAAAATCTTATTTAACATCAGATAATAAAAATCTTAGGTTGGCTGTAATACTGAATTCATAATCAGCAACAAAAAAAATGAATCATCAATGGTTCCCATCAGTGTTGAAAAAACAATGAGCCAAAAAACTTTCGTTTATTTTTTCCCCAAAATTTAAAAAAAGAAAAGGAGCTACAAATAAAGGGTCAAAACAACAATTGAAAAAGAATCTTTATTTAGAAAAGGGGCAAAAAACACCAAAAAAAAGTGGCTAAAAGAGCCCCAAAAATCTCTTTTTATGTTTTCCTCATAACAATTTCGAAAAATTTTGATTTTTTCTTTATAATAATGATGAGCGGGTAATTTCTTAAAACTCCTAGAAGTTTTTTTTTAAAAAGGGAATTTTTTTTGCCACTTATCTTTGAGCAAGAAAAGGGCCTTTTCTTTTGCCATGCCCATGAGTTTGTGGGTTTGGAAAAAAAACTCAAAAACTTATTGCCCATTTATATTTTTCCCAGCCCTGATTCCCATAAATAATGCTTGAGGTCGTCCAGGTGATGAGCATTGAAATTGCTATGCGGTGCGTTTATAACCCTTAGGGTCAAAAGGATAAAAGTCTCTCCGCCATTAACAAAATATCCATGGATATGACCCAACACTATCTGGATTATTATAGCAAGCAGGCTCAACCACGGAAAATTGTCAAAGGCACTCATAATAAATATTATTTTTTTCTTAAATTCTAAAATAAAATAAAATAATATTGTAAAAATTTAAACATATTTGGCTCATTCAAAAAATTATTTTAACTTTATTTTGTTTTTAAATTTAGTTTTCATACACAATTTTTTTATAAATCTGCCAAATTTATTTGGTGTGAAAAAGCACAAAAGTTTATTATAGTGCCTAATTAAATTATATCAAAGAAATTTATATATTTTTTTTCTAAATCTGCCAAAACACCAGTTTTTTGGACATATTATATGAAATGATTGGAATAGGAAAAAAAATTATTCATATAATGCAACCTCAAATGGTTTAGAGAAAATTTTTTTTGCATATTTTATTTGTGGGTTAAAAGATATTTAAAGATTTATTTTTATTTTATAACCTTTTCTATAGGCGTAGCACTTCCAAAAATAAAAGGATTCAATTCTTTCCATGTAAATTTACTTGAAAAGACTTATAAGGTCAATCCCAACTTGAATGACGTTGAAGTTGAACAATTGGCACGACGTTTAGATGTAAAGAAATTAGCGGTATTCATGCCAATATATTTGTTATTTATGAATATGAGATAGAATACGGGCCATTTAAATGTCCCTTATTTATAGCAAATATAATATAGTTAAAATTTGTTTAAAATGCCATTTTTGGCAGGATTCACCTGTCGACATTTCATTGTTAGAAAAAAAAACGTTTATAAAAATGAATTGAATATATCCCTAAGATGTCATGTAATCATTCCCTTATCCGTATTCTACTACGACTGCTAATTAAATTGACCCAAAACAAAAATCATTTTAACCACACTAATATATTCTGCGATCTAAACATCCTTAAAAACTAAATAATTTTATTAAGTTTCTTGTAACTATATGTTTTACTTTAAATATGAGAAATAAAATGTTTAAGTATATAAGCTTTCACATAAAAATTTAGAAGAGATCGTATTGGCTTTTTTTTATTAGACGGTAAAAACATTTGAAATTCTTAGGATGGCAGATTTGATCACTGTAGTTAGCTCAGAAATCTCAAAAATTTGTTAACCTGAGTTATTTTGTTTTTAACCTTTTAAATATTAATAAAATTTTACAGAAGAAGGCATAAACTTTTTATTACATAGGTGAACAAATATCATGTTACAACTGTGATATGAAAATATATTGAATCTCCATAATGACCTTATCCCATATATATAATTCGTTTTTCTTAGTTTCTTCCCACCTTGGCTCTTTACTATCCATATCAAAAAAATGGCCTTTTTTGACCAAAGACAGATCGAGAAGTAAAAAAAATCAACCCCTTGTAACTTATTCATCATATTAAATAATGAGAAATAGATTTTTTAGTATATCAAGCTCTTACATCATCATTATGTTATATTTAATATTTTGTGTTAAAACTTAAATACGACACAATATATTATCGGTAATACAAATTTTATTTGAATTTAAATTTAAAATTTATGCAAAAAAAATTTAATAAATATTTTTGATTTTTTTGTTTTTTTGGCATTTTTCAATGATTATAGCTGACAATCTAAGTTTGAATAGAAAAAACGGTAAACTGATTTAAAAATCCCTAAGATGGCAAATGATCTTCGTGGTTAGCTCATAATTCTCAAAATATGTAGACCTTTGTTATGAAATTATTTTATACCCTGTTTTTATATACGTGTGGAGCTTTTGGTATACAAATATTGCTAAGGGAAAAAAAAATTCAAAATTTTTATTCATAAAAAAGCCTAGAAAAATTAATAAAAGATTACAATTAGCAATTTAATAAATAGTTTCATTGCCCCGATTTAGTTTTCTCGTTTTTTTTTCTCATAACTTGACTTATTACTCAGATGAAACAGAAAATGTGATAAAATTTAGGCTAAATGATTGTGCGACCTGCAAAAACTAAAGAGAAACAAGCGAATATTTATTTTTATATTCCTTCAACTATAACGTTTATTCATTCAATTTTATTTATATAGGCTTGCATATCACTTGGTTTTATAAAAATATTTTTAAAGTTTGAATTGAACAGTTTTGTTTAATATATAACAAATATCTATTTTAATTATTTTTAAATTCTTGTTATATTTTTAAATTTTTTTTTATATTTTTATGATTATAAATGAAAAAGTTATAACAACTTGGGTTTAAAATTATCGTCACGATCAAGCATTTTTTAGGAGAAATTGTAAAAATCGCGATTTGATAGCTATTAAATAAAGATTGATTTTTAAATATGTTTTAGAATTCAATATGATAAATAAAAAAAAACATAAATTAAGTAATTAAATATTTAAATGATTCTTTGGATTAATATTTTATATTCTAATTTTGTTATAGAAATAAATAAATTGCAATTTCATATTAAATTTTGATCGCAATCGCACAAATATGTTTTCTGCGATTTATTTAAAATTAGTAAAATAAAAAATATTTAGATTGCATATTTTTTTAAATAATAAATAATATAAATAATTATAAAAATAAGGATAGAAATATTCAGACAACAACAAAAGCAATTTAAAAATAAATTTGATTTACTAGTTTTTTGATTATTTTAAAATAAAAGTTGCAAAAATGTAAACAATAATTTTTAATGATGTAAAGATATTCTAAATTTTTAAATGTGCTGGGGTCATAGGGGCCCCCAGGGGCTAATTGCGATCTAAATATTGAGAATATATATATTGATTTTAAAAATTATAATTTTTATTGCCCACAGATTTTGGAATGGTTCGGCAAACGGCGTCTTAAAGATAGGCTCGCTATTAAAGGTAAGGACACAATGTGTGCAATTATAAAAAAATTTTATTATAATTTTTTAAGGTCTTAATTTTAAGCGTTGGCACATTTGGTAATAATTCAAGTAAAGATTTAATTTTTTTAGAACTATAGTTTGTTATTTTTATATATGATATATATGGTTGGGGGCAGATTCTCAGAATCTTTCATACATGAGAATGGGCTTTTCTAGCTCTGATAAAAAACAAAAAGCTTTATATTAGAATACTTTGACATTACGCAACCATTTGGTTGCACTTAATTAGGAGGAATTTGAAGTTAAATCTATAGGCATATATATAAACACATTATTAGAAATAAATTTTGAATTTTTCCATATAGTAAGTAATTGAAATGATGTTAAAGAAACTAATTTCACATGCAGAATAATATAATAATGTCAATTGCAATTATAGGCGTCTATATCCATTAAAACTTATAAAATTTACTGATATAAAAAATTCATAAGGGATTTATAAGTTTTATAAAGTTGCATATGTACAACCCAAATGTGGAAAATATTAAACAAACTTGAATAAATAACATAAGGAACATCTTGATTTTACATTGTAAGAGCTGTATTTGCTTTAAAACGAAATTTATTAAGCCTACCTTAGACTCAATTTCAAAATGTAACAAAAAATATTGTCAGTAACAAAATTATTTTCTGCGAATTTCACGATCTCCGATATATATTACATGTAAACAAGTTCAAAATGATCATCATCCTTACAAAGTTGGTTAAATTTGCATGGAGGTATTATTTTAAAGTATCTCATAAAGTTATTTAATAGGAATTATTTAAGGAGGTAGAGGCACGTGCCAAAACATTTATTACCCAGGTTCCATAGGAATAAGATATAGGGTTTGGTTTTTTGGGGGTATAAACTTTTTATTGAATTTAAATAATATTATGTACATTTATAACTCTGACAAAATTATATGCAACGTAATAGTTAGACTAATTTCTTAATATATATTAATATATACTAAAGATAGTTATTAACTATGACTCAGCTAAAACGAATCATTTAATCATAATATTAGATATGGCACCTCCCTTTTTCAGGAAGCGTTGAAGTAGATTTTTTTCGACGTTCAACCAAAACAGGCCTTTGTGCTTTTTTTGACAAGTCCTTCACCGCCTAATTTTGTCATGGTGGCGTAATTATTATCTGTTGCCCCTAGCAGAGGCCTAATTTTCGTCGATTCCTCTGTGCCCATCTCTAAGCACACCTTTAGGGGTCTACGCGTGGCTTTCTTTTCGCCCTAACTAGTAAGCTGAGTTCATTCAAAATCGTGACGCATCTAACTCGTTATATATATATCTAATATTTAACCTATCTTGTGACATAAGTACATGCAAATTATGCACTATCTTACTATCACATTAGGCATGCTGTTTTATGTTTTACGTATTAGTTAGTCATCGGTCGTTTACTGTTTGCATATTAAGAATTGATGCAGTATTGACACTTGCATAACTCTTAAATATTTACTGGTCGGAGATGATTGGTTGATCTGGATAGCCTTTATCTTAAATTATATTGATTTTGGCTAAAATGTTAGAGCTGTTATATAATTAAAAATAAATTACCATACTGGTTATAGATTCCAGCGGTTGTACATTAAGGTGTTGCTTGTATGACCAAAAAAATGTGGAAAATAATTGTTAGTAAAAAAACGTTAAGGTGCTAAACACTTTTTTGTCTAATAGGATTTAGGCTATCGTATAAACTTGTCGAGTTGTATGGAACGAATGTGTCAATGAGTTCGTTAGATGTTGAGATTGCTGCTCGCTATTGTACGGTTTGTTCTAAAGAGTTGCTAATTTTGCTGGTGTTCCTATACAACCAGGTTCCGGTTTATAAAAGTCACCTCTTTTTTGGCTCGCTCCAGTGATGTTTGGTGCACAGGTGGTTAACATCAGTTATTAATTAATTACATTTTGTTATGCTCATCTACAATATGCCTAGCTTTGAAACTTTTGTAGTGGTACTTCTAGGTCTTACACTTTCGCGAATAGTAGAGCAACCTTTAACAAAGGCAAAACAATCCTATCTATTGCGCGACCACCTTTTTTTTTCATCAGTGTGCAAAGCCATTTTGTTAATGAGGTGTGTTCCCGTTTGTTTGAGAAATTGTGTTTAGTTATAATATGTGTGTGAGAATTTTTGTTGGATTGGTATGAATAAATATGAATGGGTGTATAAGTTTGTGTGTTTTATAGGAGAAGTTAGAATTTAATGTCGCTAAGATCTGTAGCCAATGACCTTCAGTTCATCCAACTCGATAATCACCTGGGTAGTTTGTTATGTATACTTGGACCCCGGCTTTCATGACCTCACTAGATCCAATGCGTTCATTTTGATGGATGTAACTTAGCACTCTCAATTCCATTTTAAGGAATTGCTTAGCAATGGATATTCCATCAGCTTAGGGGGACGTGTTGGTTAAAGCCATACAGCGAAATACCTTCCTTTTTTTAACTATCTTGCTATTACCCACCTTTCCGCGAGCCCGTTTAAGCTCGGTTAATAAGGTGGCGTAAATTGTAAGCCAATGTTCCAGCTCTTTCAGAAATCCTGAACTCCTGTGAGGAATGACCGCGGCGGTATTTATCTTGGTAGTCCACTGTCGATTCGGCCTTATAAGCATCAGCCATTAATACATAATATGACTTGTCAAAATAAAAAAAAATGAGTAGGGCACAATTGCTGCAGGTCTCATTTTTATTATTAGATGGTCTTTTCTCTTGTTGATATACATGCTATTTACCATCTTTGCTGTTCTGGTGATTAAGGTATTCAATCTTTTCTAGACAGAATATCATTTGTATAGACCTAACCTTATACCTTTTTGTTCGCCTGTGTAGTACTAAATATAGGCGTACAGGCTCATGCATGTCCTTGCCAACTATGAGTAAGTCGTCCAGGTGGCAAACAGTTGCAGGCAAATCACCAAATACGACTGTCATCTTGGTGCTGATACCGAATGGCGAATGTCAATCTTCTGTGGTAAGTGGCTTACTTTTCTCTATCTCTATCTGTAACTATGCTTGGGAAAAATCTAATTTTGTAAAAACTGTAGCTCAAGAAATTTTAGCCATAATTTAGTCATAGGTAGGAAGTGGAAATTTTACATCTTTTAACAGAGATTAAGTGTGAGTCGGTAATCTCGGCATACCCTAATCTTTCCGGTTTTCTTTTTAAAAATAGGTACCAAAGGTGTACCCATTTACTCTGTGGGTTATAGTATACCTTGTTACCCATTAATAATGATATTTAAGCCTTTTATGTGCGTAATGTTAACTTTCTGGCTCCTAAAACTTATGCATTTTAGTCGATGGGGATTTTAACTTTTAAGTTTTTAACAATAAAATGTCGCTATTTATAATTTCATATTTTGATACTAATATGGTGACTACAGGCACGATTCTAGACCCCTATTGGGGGGGGGGCATTGAATTTGCAGCCCCCCTCAATACATAGAAATTTTATGTTTGCCCCCTCCCAAAAAAAAATAAATTTGCATCCCCCCAAAATACATAGTAATTTTATTTTTGCATCCCCCCACCCCCCAAAAAAAATACGTATAAATTTTATTTTTTCTTCCACATAAAATAATTAAATTTGCTCCGCCACAAATATCGAAAAAATATCATTTTAAAAATATTTTATTTTTTTTAAAAAGTGTTTTCATTCATCAACACTTCTCAGCCGTTAGAGATCAAATTAACACAAATATTATTTCTGTTGTTATTAGATATATAGAAAAATTTGATTTTACAGAAAGCTTTATATTTGTAAAAGCAATTCATAAATCTGATGGCTAAAAAATTTTCTCGCTTGTCATCAATCTTTTGTAAGAATATAATCTAAAACCAAAGAATCTGATTGCACCCTACGATGGGGCGAACGTAATGCCCGGGGATAAAGGTGGTGTTCAAGTGTTTCCAAAATAGCTGGACACCTTGTCCGGTACCGTATATTCACTGCTTTAACCACCAATTTCTTGTTGTAAAAGATTGTCTTGAAATTTTAAATGAAGGGAAAGATTTGTTTTATATTTTTTCTTCTCTTCATAAATTGTTTCAACATGATGCAATTAAGAAAATTAGTGAATGAAGGACCATACCCCGACTGTTGCCCCATCGGTGGTCTGGTCACTATGACGCCATTATTTTTATTTTTAAATTACATAAAAATATTAAGTATTCTTTTAAAAATTAAAAAAAATTTTTTTTTATATTTTTAGGTCACAGGGCCAAAGAGTCGAGGTTTTTTGACCATATTTATAATCACGAATTTATTTTCTTGTATTTATCTTTTGAAAAAATATTTTATTTATTAAAAATAATTTATGATCAATTTCAATGCAAAACGATATATGTTTCTAAAACTGATTTAATACACCATTGTTGGTTAGACATTAAACAATTAAGAAATACAAATACATTTGAATTTTTATTCAAAAACTGTTTTGATATATATAATACTTTTTTAAATGACAATAATATATCTATGGTTTAAAATATGAGTACCTAAAGATTTTACTATATTTATTTTTACTCATAAGTTTGAGAATAATTTAAATATTAATGATGAATTAAAAAGTATTTATTTTAATATTATTGATTTATTTATTGATTCTTTTGATAATGACTTTTTACCGATAATATCATTGGTAGACAAATTATGACTTCATATCTTAGACCAACAACCTGAAAAATGTTTCTAGTGCTGTTTTTTCTGCTGAATATCATGGTTTTTTTCGTTTTTTCTTACCTGATCTGGTTTTTAATTTATTCGGTGTTTAAGTTGCCAAAATGTGCATTTTTGGCACATTTTGACCTTAATTTACACCATTAAAAAATAATAAATTATATTAACTTTTTATTAAAAAAAAGCTCAAATTTTTATCTATTCAAATATATAATTATTTTTTTCTCTCTCTCTCTCTCTCTCTCTCTCTCTCTTGTTTGATTCAATTTCTTTCTATTTTATAAAGTTAGTTTGGTTCTTTTTTGGGTTAAATTTCATTTTTGGTTAACTTTTGTGGTATAATTAAGCCTACAAAGTGACGGAAAAATTGTTTTTTTAATTTTTTTTGTTTTAATTAGTTCTAATTGAGTCATTTAAATTTGTTTAATAGTTTTTAGTTTAATTGTTTTTATTTCGATAAAATTATAATACATCAGCAGATTTAGTTTAAAATCCAAAAGTTATGAAAATTGTATTAGTTTAGATGTTTAAAAAAGAGTTAATTGCAATTGTTTAGCCCCCGCCCCCTTAACTGTGCAAAACAAGTGTATTTGCTCACGTCTCTTTCATCCGTTTAAACAATTAAACTTTGTATAAGTGCCCTCAACGGGTCGAAACCAGTATTAAAAGTTTCTACATTTGAACCAGCCCAAAACAAAAATGTTTTTAGCCTGACCTGACGTTTTTATGCCCTATATAAATATCGAATTATATAAATAAATTTCGAAACTTGGAATTTAGTACCAGGTACTTAATTCGAGTTTCATCGCGACCTATTTTAAATATCATAAATTATACTTATAATACTATGATTATGCCCGGCGGCAAAAAATTTTTTTACTGCCACCCCAAGAGTTTTTTTTTGCCACCCCAAATGGAGAAATTAGAATCGGGCCTGCTTTGAAATGACCCTGAAATCATTTTTTTTAAAAAAATTATTATATAAATGTTAATATTTCGCGGACACTAATAAATACCTTAATACCGAAAAAATCATATAAAATTCTGGCTTTGTTTAAGCCTAATCATTCAGAACTAGATACTAAGACTTTTGAATTTTAATGTAAAAAATCCCTTTTTTACTCAAAGGTGGTCGAATTGAGCCCAAACACTTGATGTGACTAAGGCTTTTTTTACTTATTGGACATTTGTGATCAGTTGTTTTTATTTACAATGAATTATATTTTATATAAAACTAACAGTAACATTTATATCAAATTAAGTATAATATCTAATTAAAAAAGGAGATAATATTCTTTAATTTTAACTTATATAAACAATTTTGTCATAAATAATATTCTTAATTTAAAATTCTCCATTTTTTAGAATATGAATGTAGAAAAATACGTTTGGGTAGAAATTTTTTAAAGAATATGAATGAAGAAAAATATGTTTGGGTAGAAATTTTTAAACAAATAAATAAAGAAATAAAGAGTGAGAGAGAGAGAGAAAGAAAGAAGCGATGCATAAGCAGCATCGAAGCGATGCATAAGCAGCATCGAAGGCGTCAATGGGTCTAGAAATTAAATAAAATAAAATAATAAGGTAGGTTTTTAAATTTCGTTTTTTTAAAAAAAGTAAAATACATTAAAAAAAAATAATTTTATATTTAAATAGATAAAAATTTAAGCTTTTTTTTAATATAAAAAGTTAATATAATATATTATTTTTTAATGGTGTAAATTAAGGTCAAAATGTGCCAAAAATGCACATTTTGGCAACTTTAACACCGAATAAAATAAAAACCAGATCAGGTAGGAAAAAACGAAAAAAACCATGATGTTCAGCAAAAAAAACTGCACTAGAAACATTTTTCAGGTTTTTGGTCTAAAATTCTTGTCGACCAGTGTATTTATTTAGAATCTTTAAATTCCCTTTATAAATTTGAATATCTTTTTTATTAGAGCCTCTTTTAAAAATAAGTAATATTTATAAAAATTCTTTATCTAAAGAAATTGACGTAGCCAATTTTTTAATAAGAAAACTAAATAATTACAAATGTGTTACTAATGATTTGATTAAATTTTTATATGATTACAAAGTGCCTTTTATAATTTATTTAAAATTTTTTCTAAAAGTTTGTTATTTGGCTTTTCAACGTCGAGTTGTTAGGCCACATTTTTCTTTAAGAAGGATAATTTCTAAGTTGGCAAGTAGTGACCTGCGTAATTTTAAAGATCGTAATAAGGGCTACATTAGTAAAAATATTAAGAAAATTTTTTTTAATTTATTAGAAGTCAGGTTTAGACACAAATAGCTCACAAAACGTAATTCTGAAAAATTTATAAAATTATTACTTAATAATGATAATAAATATATGATTTTAAAAATTTGGGAACGGCATATTTTTAATAATTTTAAAAAAATTCTTTAATTTTGAGACATATTTATGTCTTTTGCACTATATAAGAATATGCCGTGCCAATTTTTGATAGTATTCAAAAAGCAGGAGAGCAATTATATTAGACCATATAGTTTAATTTATTTGATTAATACTATTATTAAATTTAAAAAAATAAACCTCAAAACCGAAAAAAGTAAAAATTTCGCCTGTTAAAAATCGACTTGATTAACCAGCCAACCTTTTTTAATATTTAAAGTGCCCTTTATAAATAAAATATCGCTTAATAACTATTTAGTTTTAAAAACTTTGGGTCAATGCCCAAACTCACAAGCCATAAGAATTAAATAATATTTCTCTTTCTTTAATAGGCCTAATGCATCTTTATCATAAAACAGTAATATGTAAATGGAACAAGATTTATAGGGTTTTAAACTCTAATGACGCCTTGTTCTAAATTCAATTTCAAAAACATATTTGGTTTTTTTTGACAATTATTAAAAAATACTGAATCTCTATATATTTTGGGTCTTATATTTAGTTTCTTAATTCATTATTTAAGCTAATTTTGACCGTTATAATCGTTTGAAGTTGTTTAACTAAAATGACTTGTTTAATGTATTTATAACATAAAACCATATTACTGTGCTCTTACAATATTTAAAAACATACCTTTAAACAAGCATAAAATGTTGACCCTCAATATTTTAAATAGGCCAAAAATACTCTAATTTATTTATTTTATCAAATAACATTTTTGTGGCTGTTTCATTTAAAAACTAATGCATAAAGGGAAAAAATAAATTTTTAATTTTTTAACCTTATTATTCCTCCCAAATTTTTTTTTATAAATTTAACAAATTTTTTGAATTTTGCCTAGTATAAATATTGAGAATTATGTACATATTATAACATTGTTCATAACTAAAGGGCTAGTAAAGGTAAACAAATGTAAGCCCACAAAAATTATAAAAAAAATTTGGCAAACTTTTATTTTTATTTTATAAAAAGCCATGACTTTAAAATATTTTGGGGGAAATATATGTTATATAGCAATGTTTTATGTATAAAATGCATTTTTAATTTTAAAATAGGTTTGGTAGTGATAGGTCGGCTTTGGAAATAGGATTAAATACTTAAATTTACAAAATTTTTTGATCATTTCCTATTTCTTTTCAAAATCATTAATAGGGTGAATTAAATTAATAAAACTGTTATAGCCTAACATAATTGCCCCTATGTCTAACTTCTTATATATAAACAGTTTTTGAATATTTTAATATAGTGCAAAGAACAAATATTTGTCTAAAAATTGAAAAAAAAATTATTTTTTTGAATTGTTTAAAAAGTCATGTCGATCGCAGACTTTTGAGTTCAAATATTTATAAAAAATATTAAGGAGTATATTTTATTTTGCAAGAAATTTTGCTTTCATTTATATTATACATTCTTTATAAAATTGTAAAATAATAAAATTTAAATTTTTAAAATAATAAACACAATAGCCCTTTTTGTCCTCTTAAAAAATAAGTTTCTAGCTATAAAACTTTACTTATAACCTCCCAAAGTTGCATCAAATGTAAAAAATCACATGCGTTTTTTTTTCCTTTGCCCCTATCTCCGTCAAAAATCACTTCCGGTCAAAAAAAATTCCAGGTTATGAGATACCCTTAGATACTACCTCCTTGCAAAATTTCAGCCAAATCAAAAGGAGTACCCTTCCGGGACTTGTTAGATTGAGGTGGAATTGACCATATATGAGATAAGGCTGGGGATACGTTATTTTATGTTTTCATAAAACTTACGGTTGCCTCATTGATGTTTGTTAACCTGTAAAACATTACCATACTCCTCAAAAAATCCTAAAGATCATTTCCTCCTCGGTTATCTGTATATAAGTGGGGCCTTTTTTCCCCATTTTCGGTTGCTAATACATTAGACATCTGGTAATTTGAGTCCGAATTCAATACATTTTTTGGGAATCACCTTCATCAATGACATATCTTCATTTCGAATCGAACGTATATTTTTTTTTGACAAGGCGCGCACATTCATTCAACTTTGTATTGCAATCAAATTGTGTTTGGAACTAATATAGATTTTTGATTAAGTATTTTGTATCCGGCGCCTTTTTTACATGAATTAAGGTATCCAGTCTATTATATACATTTATTTAACAAAGCTTCATTTTAGACTTGCAAAACTTTGTTCAAGCCATATTGTTTAAATTGTTAACAAATATAAACGACAACTTTTACAAATTATCTTTCTTACTCAATAAAGATGCCGAAGGAAACACTTAAGAAAAAAATATTAAATGACTTTTACCAATTTTCTAAGCCTGGTAATTACCTTAAAACTAATGTCTAATTAAATCGTGTCTGCACGCTACAAGCCTAGACAGACTACTTTAATATATCGCATTTTAAAAAACTAAACACGTCAGTATATTTCAATAATTTTGTAATACTCCTTAAATGTTACATTAGAAAACTCAAATCTACAAGATATTACTTATATGTAAATTAATTTTTTACTATTTTGTAACGATAATAAACTTGTAAACCTTATTTGGCGTAAAATAATATTCTGTTAAAGGTCATTTTACATTTAATAAATCTGCCCTACATTTACTACTTTTAAAAATATAGCTGCCTTTACAGCCAGAGCTAGAAAATGCCCAATTTTGGGTCAAACTCATTTTTTTATTTTTCGAAATTTAGAAAAAATAAAGGGTTTTAACTTTAATCAAGAAAATATTTATAAAATTTAAGATTTTCTGCTTATATTCTGTATTTATTAATAATTGATTTTTTTAATCTTTCATAAAATTTTTAATAAACAAAAATTTGAGTTTAGTCGAAAAATGGGTTTTTTCCCAGCTCTGTTTACAGCAAATATTTATATATATTAAAATTCCAACTAATAAAAGCCTTAATGCGTCCTAACTTAAATTTTAATATATGGTTAAAGAGTAACGTAAGATAGTTATTATTATAACAAGGGCCGATAAAGTGTCGACAAAGTCTATTACAATCTCACTGGGGTAATAGTTTTCATGATGGTATCATCTCATACAAATTTTTGTTTTCCGAATTATGTTTTTTTTAGATAAATAACGAATTGGCCAGTTTTAACCAAGTTAGCAAATTTAGCGACTTTGGCAATACTCAATGACTTTATTTTTCATATTCGTCGCATTTAACTTATAATCTTTAATAAGTTTTATTTTGTGCAAAGTTTAAATTTTGCAGTTTATTAGTATTAAACATGTATTAGTAAATTCATAGTCTTATATATAGCCTAATTTTTAATAGTTTTTTTTGACCTACATTATATTATTATGTCAACATAAGTGACTAATTAGTCATGTTTACGTAAATATACTTCCATTTATTTGTTTCCTGGTCCAGCATATATATCTACACAAAATAAATTTCGACATCACAACTAGTATAATTAAAATAATCAAAATTTAAAATTTAAAGTTCAAATTTTGGTTCATTGAAGAAATTAATTAAGACAAATATTTTGCATTATACTTTTTTTTCTTAACTCCTCCTATAACATAATATCCAATAATGCAGGTGTACAAACCTGGCAAAAGGGCCAGATTACACCTGCAAAAAAAATACCTCCCTTGTCCTACATTTCTTGAGACAGAACCGTTAAGGCATTGTCCTTTTTAGCCCTGTCGGGTGCTAGTCAATTACCTTAAACCACAAACTAAATTTCCAGGAAACCTAATCACAATATATAATAATATTGAAATTTAATACTGATCAGAATGCCCTATAACAATGTAATATGGCATTTATTTAAAGATATTAAATTATGCAAGTATAAGCATCAAAATTCATGCAAAGCAGAGCAAAAAATTGAGCTGGATCAATACATTTTCACAAAACGCACTCGATGTCGCTTAATCTTAATAGTTTTGCTTTTAAATCCACCAAAATTTGCACTCGAAAGCCTCACAATCGATACCTTTTGGTTTTTTGTATGTTTTTGTATCACTAAGGTTAAATATGTCAAGATTTAAAATTTGAGATAATGTATGGGTCTTCAGAATATAATATGTTTTTATTAACATAGCAACATGAAGCCTACGTCTATTTGCGAGATGACTAAATCTTTAATAGTACTAAACTGAGATTTTATTAGAAGCGATAATTTTTTTATGAAAAATACTAATTTGAGATATAAATACAAATTAATAAGATTAGTCTCTTTCCATTCCAATCAAATGGCTCATTTGTGAATATCAAAAAGCGGAAACAATGATTAATTAAGAAAAAAGTTAATTGTTCCTCCCCAATAATGAAATGTAACTAACTTTTATGGTGTAAAGGTAGTCCTCAGGAACGAACCGTAGAGATCGGTTATTTTATTAGGTGATTTTAAGTTACTATAGTCAAACATAATTAATTATATTCAAACATATTTTTATTAGTTTTTCTTGTCCAGTTATATCTAGACAAAACAAATTAATACACACACATTAGTATTATTATAAACAATTCTCTCTCCTATAATAAAACAAAAAAAATTGTAAAAATAAAAGATTAATTAAATTTTGGCCTATTCAAATATTTGTTATAAAATTTTTGTTTTTTATATCTTAATTCTAAAAAATCATAAAAATTTATGATCATGCATAACACTCACTGGACAACAAAAAACAACATTAGCGATTTTTTGAGGGTTTGTAGAGAATTTTTTTTCTATAACGATCCTGGGATTAGTTATTTTTTTCCAATGCTTCCATTTTTTTATATAGCATGCAAAGTAGAAAAAAAATCTTAATTTTTTTAATTATTGGTTTTACAAAATAAACTATTGGCTTATTCATATATCTTAAAAAAAAACATATCAAAAAATTATTGCTTAAGTTGCAACAATATCAAATTATTTCAGATTAAAAAACGGATTTTAGGACGAAAACCACAAATTTTATAGAAATAAAAAAACTAAAAAATAAATCAAATTATATAAAAAATTTAAATGCCTAATGAATTATTCCATAATTTAAATATATTTTTAAACATTTGTTACTTTTAATTAGTTTTATGACATAGAAGCACAAATTACCCCAAAATTTAAAAAATCTTAAATTTGACACCGTATAACTAAAGCCATTGGCGAGTTTTTCTACCTGCCAAAAGCAAAGTTTTGTAGAATGGATTAGTTTAAAGAATTTATTCATATTTTAATGCGACCTCGTAAAGATTATAAACAGTTCTTTTTGCATAATATTTTTTTGAGTTAAAAAGACCATGAAATTTTTTAAAATTTTATTTCTATTTTATACTCTTTATTTTAGCACTTGCAAAAAAGAGAGAGCTCAATTCTCTCCAAATCAATAAACTTGAAAAGACTTTTGAGCTCAATCCCAACTTAAATGACGGTGATGTTGAACAATTGGCACATCGCTTTAATCTAGAGAAATCTAAAGTATTCAGCATTATATGAGTTTTGAGATATACCCACGTTTTTTAATAGCAAAAATATTTAAATGTTTAGAAATTAAATTAATACCGTTAAATATGTCGTTTTCGGCTGATTTACCGGTGGACAAATCATTGTCTGAAAAAAAAATTTTGTGACGATTGAATGTTGGCCTCATGTCATATATATTTTCCGTTTTTTGTATTCCCCTCCGCCTTCGGCTATTTAAATCATTACAAATATCTTTAAACAAAAATGACATATTTTGCGAATTTGCAAATATCCTTAAAAAGCTAGAATTTTAATTAAATTAATTGTAATTAACTATATGGTGTCAAAAATTGAGATATAAAACTTTAAAGTATATTAGGCTCTTACATCAAATATAGAAGGCAATAGATATAACCCAATTTATTATCGGTTTTATATAATATTATTAGTTAAATTTACAGTTTCACTCTTTTGAATGCAAATTTTTTTAATATTATTTGGTTTACATTTTTTTTTTGACATTTTTTGAAAATTTTTTTTGTACTTAATTGGCTTAATATTAGATAAATTAAGCTCAAAAATCTCAAAAATTGGTTGACCTGAGTGACATCTATTAAATTTGAAATCTTAAATTTACAAAGTAAAGCATAATATAAATTTTTTTTATGATAATATTTAACATGTTTTTTAATACGTGTGTAGCTTTTGGATACAAATTTCACTATAAGACAAGTGAAAATTTTACAAGTATCTCTATACATAAATAAGCTCTAAAAAATTAATTGGAGATTGAAGAAAATTTAAATATATAAGGAAATAGTTTTAACATTGACCTAATCCAAAATTTTTTTTTCCGTTTTTTATTTCACAAACTTGGCTTATTATTAAATATAAACAAATAAAATTCAGGCTAAAATGACTGATTTTGCTACCTTCGAAAATTAAGATATAGATGAGAATTGCTATTCTACTGCGTCAAGTATAACGTTTAATTATGATTAGATTTTTAAGTATATCAAACTAGCATCAATACTTTTTACACAAAAAATAGTTGTTTTGGTTTTGTGAGTGATAATAGTATTTTTTAAATTTATATTTAACAGTTCTTTTTTAAATTTAAATATATATATTTATTTTAATTTTAAATTCTTGTCATATTTTTAAATTATTTTTATTTTTTTTATGATTATAACTGGCTTGCAAAGTTTGATCTAAAGGATTGATAGCTTTATAATTATTATTATTTTAGTTCCGGTTAGCTCATATTTTTATAATGTCAAATTTTAATAAAAGTTAAAAATTTCAACAGAATTTAAATTGCTTATATTTTTCGCTTTTACCGTATTTCTTTCCTAAATTTTTCACTTTGGGTCACAATTTTCTTGCAAATAACATAAAATTAAAATTTATATTCTATCTAAACTAAACTTAAAATAAAAAATACTATTAATTACACAGGTCGACAAAAAATGGCGACCAATTTTAAACATATATATTTTGAAAGAGTTTTTTGAGCACATTCTAAATATCTTTTCCGTTTTTTTTGAATAGGTCTAATTTTTTACCTAGATGGGTTTAAAAGTACCAAAAACCTCAATATGTGCTATATTTATAGGCACTTTTCGTGCCTTTAAAATAAAAATAAATAATAGAAAAATATATTTTACTATTGAAAAACTCTTATATTGTTATAAAACTTTTTTAGAATTTACTTATCTCATTTACTTTTTTAAATATTTGATTTTAAAAAACTCAAAATTTCCAAAAAATACGCGTCTGAAAGTCTGTGCTTCAAAATTTTATATATTAAAAAAGGGGCTATAAATTCTTAAAGATTGTAGTGCGTGCTGCTACTAATACTGGCATTATCTGCCGGCCCTTCACTTACTTACACATCTTGATGTAGTTCTGTGCTTCAAAATATTATATGTTAAAAAAGGGGTACTAATGTGGCTTAGTACGCGCTGCTACTAATACTGGCATTATATGCCAATCCTTCACACTTACATATCTTGCTTGATGTAGTGTAGTGTATTTAGTAGCCCCTTTTTTAATATATAAAATTTTGAAGCACAGACTTTCAGACGCGTATTTTTTGGAAATTTTGAGTTTTTTAAAATCAAATATTTAAAAAAGTAAATGAAATAAGTTAATTCTAAAAAAGTTATATAACAATATAAGAGTTTTTCAATAATAAAATATATTTTTCTATTATTTATTTTTATTTTAAAGGCACGAAAAGTGCCTATAAATATAGGACATATTGAGGTTTTTGGTACTTTTAAACCCATCTAGGTAAAAAATTAGACCTATTCAAAAAAAACGGAAAAGATATTCGGAATGTACTCAAAAAACACTATCAAAATATATATGTTTATAATTGGTCGCCTACATAAAGTTGTTATTTGTCGACCAGTGTTATTTAATTAACTTAAATTACAAACAGTTAAATATATAAAATCTTAAGTTTAAACAAGATTAGCAAAATTAATCAAACCAAAGTTTAAAACAACTTAATATTAAACCTTTTTAATGGAGTACTCGCACGTCAAGATTTGGCATTTTTTAAGAGAAAGGTTTTAAAAGCTGTAACTGAAAAGTAACCTTTATAAATATCATATATTGCATTATGTTTAAGTAAAAAACATGCATTAATTATATCTCAAATTTAATATATAAGCAAATTCTTTGATTAATATTCTTTAAAATTCTACAATGCAAATGTTTGTTAGAGCAATTATTATTCAAATATTGATCACAATCGCACAAATATGTTTTTTTTGTTTTTAAATTTAGTAAAACAGTTATTTAAAGTGATATCGCTTTACAATTTTTCTAAATAATAAATAAAGTCCACAGCAGGCACGATTCTAGACCCCTTTTGGGGAGGCACTGCCCCCCCCCTCCCCCGCAAAGTTTTTGATTGCCCCCCCAAAAATAATTAAATTTGCCCCCCAAAAAATACATAGAAATTTTATGTTCCCCCCCCCCCCCAAAAAAAAAAATTAAATTTGCCCCCCCCCCCCCCCCCCAAATACATAGTAATTTTATTTCTTCCGCATAATATAATTAAATTTGCTCCGTCAAAAATATTTAAAAATATTATCCTAAAAATGTTTACTTTTTTAAAAAGTGTTTTTATTCATTAATACTTCTTATCCACGAGAGAGATCAAACTAACAAAAATATATAGAATTTGATTTTACAGAAAGCATTATATTTGTAAAACCAATTCATAAATCTGATGCCTAAGAATTTTTCTCAGTTAACAACAATCTTCTGTTAGAATATAATCTAGAACCAAAGAACCTGATCGCACAATGCTACGATGGGACGAACGTTGCCCGGGAAAAAATGGTGTTCAAGTATTTCTAAGCAAAATGGACACCATTTCCCGTATATTCACTGCTTTAACCACCGATTGCATCTTGTTGTAAAAGATTGTCTTATTTTAAGTGAAGGGAAAGATTTTTTTGATAATTTTTCTTCCCTTCATAAATTTTTTCAACATTGCAATCAAGGTATTTAGTGAATGCGGGACCATACACCGGCTGTTGCCCAATTGTGGTGTGGTCACTACCTGCCCAATGTTTTTTTTAAATTACACAGAAATATTTAATACTCTTTTAAAAATTAAAAATAAAAAAACTGTTATATCTTCAGGTCACAGGGCCGAATCGGGGTTTTTTGACCATATTTATAATCATCTATTTATTTTTTTGTATTTAATTGAAAAATTATTTTTTTTATTTAAAATAATTATAGATCAATTTCAATGCAGAATGATTTATATTTCTAAAACTTCTGATTAAATACACCATTGTTTGTAAAAAATTAAACAATTAAGAAATAAAAATACATTTGAAGATTTATTCAAAAATTGTTTTACTATTAATATTTTTTTAAAATGACAATAATTTATCTATGGATAAAAGAAAAACTAAACTAAAAGATTTTTCAGATTTTTATTTATTTTCTACTCATAAGTAAGTTTGAAAATATTTTAAATATTAATGATGAAGTAAAAAGTATTTATTTTAATATTATTGATTTATTTATATTTTGATAATAGATTCTTTACCGATAATACTTGTTTAAAATCTTTAGATTCCCTTTATAAATTTGATTAACCTTTTTTTAGATATAAATAAATTAAAGCCTCTTTTAAAAATAAGTATGATAAAAATTTATTATCTAAAGAAATTGACGTAGCCAAAAAATTTTTAATAAGAAACTTAATAATTACAAAGAATGTGTTATTATTGATTTTGTTAAATTTTTATATGATTACAATGATGCGTTTTCTAATATATTTAACATTTTTCCTATAAGTTTGTTAATTGGCTCTTCAACGTCGAGTTGTGAGGCCACATTTTCTTCTTTAAGAAGGATAATAACGGCTGACAAGTAGTGATCTGCTTAAAGATGATTTGGTTCTTTTAGAACACGAAAACTCATTAACTAGGGACGTTATATTTTTATGTATATTGTAATTTAATTAAAATCCTCTAAGATAAAATAAATTGATCAATACAAAAGCTCATAATCAGCTAATTGCTTACTATTTTAACATGGTTGCAAACTTTTTTTATGCGCATTTAACGTTTATGTTCATGTTTTATTTAATTTCTTACCCTAATATTAATAACTAGTTATATATAACCAGTGTTTTTTTTATATATTCCTCCAAATTAGCATACTTATACATTTTGTTCTCATGATAATCAATCTTATTTTACTTTTCATTTTCTAAAATCCAAAGTTTTATATAATTCATTTTTATCATTCATATATATCATATTTTTAATTTTAATGCGCAATGATACCAAATGATAAAATTATACTTACAATTAATTCAAATCTCATATCTTTTTAACCAAATTTTAGTAAAAACAATTAATTTTACTTCATATATTCAATTTATAAACTCATTTTTTTTAATTTAAGAATATAATAAATTACTATTAATTTGTTAAAAAATTTTGAACATGGATACTATTGTTGTACATGTATATTTTTTGCCGTGACCGAAGGTCACGGCCAATTTTGCCGCCGAAGGCGGCAAAAAATTTTTTCTGCCCCCCCACGAGTTTTTTTTGCCCCCCTAAAATGGGAAAACAAGAATCCTGGTTCACAGGAGCGTATTTAGGTGTTTTCAATGGCAATTGCCCCCCTTTAAAATTTTTTTTCTAATTTTAATGATGTATTTTGCGGTTGAATTTAAATATTAAATATATAAAAGGATAAAACTCAATAAAATTGCTTTTTTTGGAAAATATACAGCCTTATAAATTAATTTTGCAAATAAAATATCAACATTTTTAATTAAATTTGTAGTTCCTTTCCTCAAAAAAATTTCTTGCCCCCCTTTAGAAAAGTTTTTGAATACGCTCTTGAAAATCAAGATAAAAAATTATTAATTTATACATTTACACATTAACATAAAACAACAATGAAAAATTTTATTTATTTAGTTCATTTTCTATTTTTTCTTCCAAATTCGACATTTTAATTGATTATTATAGAAAATCTGTAAATAACATACCTACACAAATATTATTATTTGATGCATATGCTAATTTGTATTTCCATTTAAAACTTTATATATTTAACATTTAGCTAACTTCATTTTAAAAGTTATTTAGATCTAAAAAAATAAAAGTCATTATTAATTGAATTTAATTTTGAGGAGATTCAATTTATGACACTAAGTAAAAATCCAAAAAAGAATTTTTTATTTTCCTATATTACATTTAAATTTTGTAAATAAACTATTTGTGTCATTATTATTAAATCATGTTTTAGGTCTACTTTAATATAACATAAAGATTTTTAAAAAACAATAAAATTAAAATTTTTGCTAATAACCTTAAACTTGATATAAAAAAATTAATTAATATTGTTATTATCGATATTTTAGTATATCAAGCTCTTACATCAGCATTTAGATAAATATTTCGCCTCCAAACTACGATACATTATGTTATTTATAGAAATTTAAATTTAACAGTTTAGCGATGTTAAAAATGCCAAAAAAATAATTCAATGTTTTCCTTGTGTTTATATTTTTTTCATTTTATTTTACCTTTTTCAAAAATTTTCATTATGGATAGCTGACAAATTAAATTTGTTTATAAAAAGAAACAAATTTGAAAATTTCTAATATGACAGGTTTGGTGTTAGTTAGCTCATATTCTCAAAAATATGACACATGTAAAAAAAAAATTATAGTCTTGTATCACACTTCTTACTTAGTTCAGGCAGCCTTAAACCTAATCAAAACTTAAACCTAACATGCCTTAACCTTTTTTAACCCCTACACCAACCCTAACCTTAAATATCATGCCCATGGACTATCCTATCCTTAATACAAATTTATTAAGTCAATCCAATAATAATTAAATCCCTAAAAATTAAGAAGATTTTGAGGTTCCCTATAACTTTCCCCACTTAGGGGCGCCATACCCGTTAGGTTGACTCTTTCAACCTGAGCAAAGCAATAAATATTGCTGACCGATTAAATAGTAAGATTTGCTCGCACGCCGTCGACCTAGGTTTTTAGCCTAGGCTCTTACTTTTAGACATATCGTTTTAAGACCTACTGCCTAAGCAGGCCACTCAGAAGCTTTAAAGTGGTTGAACATGTATGCTATTTCTCCGAAGAAAAGTTCCTGTGCACGGATCCGAACTCGCAACCTCCTGCGTCTAAGGCAAAAGGTTTGTCACTGAGCTATCTAAGCTAACCTAAATCCCAACATGGAATATTCAAGCTAATTAAGCCAATGAGACTTTGATTTCGGTGCGGAATATATGAATTTAAATGTAAAAAATTTAAAATAACAAGAAAAATTTGGGATGAGAGAGTTTATTTCAAAATAATAGGAATAGAAGCGTAAGGAGCAGATAAAGGGCCGAGTGTCAGTGTGAGTTGTGTGTAAAACAATGAACAAAAAAATTACAATTTATATGGAAGTTTTCAGATTTAAATAACAAGATTTCTAACAAAACAAATTAATAAATTTTTTCATGATTAGATGCGTGAGACTATATTCTATTTTTGGCATTATTTTATTTTTCTTAAAAGTTTAAAAACCTCTAACTTTAAGACTATTAAAAAAAATGTGGAAGCATCAGTAACAAAACTAAAAGCGCCATCATGATATCCAATTAATTTTAAACAAAACCTTTAAATGTCGTTCATTGTATTTTTCAGTTGTCCAGTGATATTTTAAAATAAAAGTCACAAAAATTAACAATAATTTATCTTTTGAAAATATTCTAAATTTTAAATGTGTTGGAGTTTATACCCTAGCTAATAGCGTTAATATTGAAAAGTATATATTTATAAAAATTATAATTTATATTGCGCACAGATTTTGGAATGGTTCGCAAAACGTCGTTTTAAAGATAGGCGTAATATAGGTAAAGACATATTGTTTGGATTTGTATATTATTGATTTAAAAATCTCATATAAAATTTTTGGTTTTAATTTTGCACTAGCAAAATTGGTAACAACATAAGTAATCATGCTCTCAAATTTTAATGTAGTTTATTATTATATAATAAATTAAACAAGTCCGAAAAGATCAAGTTTACAAATTTGGTAAAATTTGCATGGAAGTAGTGATTAAAGGTATCTCTTAAGGTTTATTTAACAATAGTATTTTTAGCAGTGAGGGGGAAGGGGGAACTTGTTGAAACACATATTACACAGGTCAAATATCAATGTAACAGATTAATTGGTGAAATTATTTTTTATTATATATTCAACAGAAATTGTAACGATTTTTTTACATTCTATCAAGTGGTTCAATTCAAATATGCAAAATATTAAAAAATGCTTTTCATCTTTTTTTGCTGGCATGTCCCTCAAAATAGGTGGCAAACTACATTATAAAACATTAGCTGCAATACCACTTATAAAAACTTATTTAAAAGAGAAAAAAATTTATTTATAACTATACCATATTCCTCATAAAACTGGAGAATCAATGTCCAATCCTTGGTTATCTGTAAATAGGTGCGGCCTCTTGTCCAATTCATAGGTTGATAATGTTAAGGTTCTTACTTTCACGGGCCAGGATTTTGTCTGCAAATCACCCTCACCAATTACATATCCTTATTTAAAGGTAATATAATTCTTCAAAAGGCGAGCACATTTATTGGGTTAACTCTGTATTGCAATCAAGTTGTGTTAGTAACATAATTTCCCATTCATTATTTAATATCCGGCGCTTTTCCCACTTTAAGTGCCCAATCTATATACATTTTTGCAATGCTTATATAGAAATAATAAATTAATTAAAGTTTCTTATATTTATAATTAATTTAGAGTTTAAGTTAGGAGGCGTAAAGGCTTTTATTAGTTTGAATATTATGGTTTACAAAAATATATGAAGTGCAGCTATTTTAAAAAGTGGTAGGGCAGATTATATAAGTGTAAAATGACGTTTTATAGAAGTTTGCAGTAATATTTTTTAGATTTAAGTTTTCTAATGTAACAATTGAGAAGTTTGTCAAAATTATTGAAATTCTTGACAGGTTCAGTTTTTTAACAATGCGATATTTAATTGTATAAGTTCTTTCTAATCGGTAATTTTATAGGCTTGGCCTGCGGACACGTTAATTAATTTTTAGTTGTAAGTTTAATAACCAGACTTAGGAAACTAGTAGAAGTCTTATAATATTTTTTTCTTGAGGTTTTCTTTGGTTTCCTCATTGATCTAATAAATATTAATTATGGAGGTGAGTAAGTAAGATAAGTAAAAGATGCCAATTTGATTTAAATTTAAACAATATAATTTTGGAAAATATAAGTTTTGCAGTTAATTATTTTATTGGATCTAAGTCTAAAAATTTGCACCACAAAAATAATATAATTTTTCTGATATTTCTGTCGTTCAAAATTGTAAAATAAAATCTTTAGTTTGGTTTATGGAAGAAATCAATAGTTTTAACATTTTTGTAATTTTAACTTTTTGCTTACGACATTTTCTTTTCATCCAAACTTGATTGGTCAAAATGTAACATTATTACTAAAATTTATGACCATGTTTAATCAAATTATATAAAATTTAAAATTTTAATTCTACCAAAAGGTTTTTAAAATAAAAATTAATATTGATTGGGAAACATAGTTTGGTAGAATAAATACTTTTATACTGCGATATCGAATTATTTTTACATATAAGATATATATTTTTTGAGTTTAAAATGCCATTAAAATGTTTTAAAAGATTTTATTTTTATTTATACCTTTTTTAGGCGTAGCATTTTCTAAAAAAATAGAATTTAACGATTACCAAGTCAAAGAACTTGAAGCGGCTTTTGAACTCAATCCCAACTTGGAAGACGGTCAAATTGGTCGGTTAGCACAGCGCTTAAATCTAGAGAAATTTGCGGTATAATCATTCAAATGTTAATTGAATTTTTTTGTTTTAAGTAACTTTTTCGGTACCTGTGACAGATGGACCAATCAGAAAGAAAAGCTTTTAATACATACATTCTTATGATGGCCTTACTCATACATAAATTCCGTATTTCCTTTCGGCTATATCCTTATATAACAGCATTTGTCTCGTCGATCAAATTTAACATTGCTAGGAATACTTTTAAAAAAGGTCAAGTTTTTCTTGTAAAAATTTCTTGTAAAATATCTAAATATATGTAGCCCTTAAATCATCATTTACATTTTAATATATGTTTGGCACCACACAAATATGACTCAATTTACTATCTGTTTTTATTTTTTTTTAAAGTTTAACTGTAAAAATAATTGTCCCTAATTCGAAAGTTTTGTATAATTCTTAATAATATTTGTTAAATTATTTACAAATAATAGTAATAAATTAATGTAAAAGTATTTCATCGTTTTTTTTCTCAATGCATCTTTATTTAATTTGATTTATTACTAAGATTTAATTACCTTTAAATTTTATTTTATAGATACGAAAAAGTTTAATTTACAAAAATTAATAATTAAAATATTGACATATGTTATATATATGGTCAATTCCACCTCAAACAAGGGTCCGGCAAGGGTACCCCTTTTGATTCGGCTGATGATGGTAGTATCTAAGATTGTTTCAAAATCTGGAAATATTTTTTGACCGGAAGTGATTTTTGACGAAGATAGGGGCAAAATAAAAAAAACGCTAGGTAAATTTTCACATTCAATGCAACTTTAGGTTATAAGTCAAAAGTATGATAGCTAAGACAATAAAGGTTTTGTGTGTTTTTATATTAAAAATTTTATAATTTTGCAATTTTAAAAGAACATATCGTTTAATCTAACTAAAATGTTATTTTTATATTACTTAAAAAAATTGCTGAAATACAGTCCTTAGTATCCATTATTAATATGTGAACTCAAAAGTATGGGACAAACAAGACTTTTAAAAAAAATTAAAAAAAAAGTATATTTTTTTTAACTTCCAAAAATCTCCCTGCACTATATATTTAAAGTGCCAAATTAATAATATATAAGATATTAGACTAGGCTATAACCGTTTTATTTATTTGATTATTATTGTATTTTGGAAAGAAATAGAAAAATCCAGATCAAAAACTTGGTAATTTTTAATATTTTACTCCTATCCTCAAAGCCGACTTTTGGGTACTACCAAACTAATTTTAAAATATAAAAATGCATATAAAAAAAAAAAAACATTTCTTTCATTAATTCCCAACATATTTTAAAGACCCATGATTTTTTGTAAAATAAAAATAAAATTTGCCAAATTTTTTAAAATTGTAAGGTGTAAAAAATAAAAACTTAAAATTTGTTTTTAGTCCTTTTTATTTGATAAACAATGTTTGAAATTGCACTATTTTATATTTGTCCTCGAGAATTCAAAAAAATTTGTTAAATTTTTATAAAAAATTTTGGGAGGTAGAAACTATAATAAATTTGTTCAAGTTTCTTCTTTATCTAGTATTTAAAAAAACGCCTACAAGAACTTTAAATCTGATAAAAGTTGTAAATTAGAGTATTTTTGGCTTTTTTAGAATATTGTTACAGATATTCTTTTTTAATGCATTTCAATAAAAAAACGTAAAAAGGTAAATATTTTATGGTACACAGTGTTATAGTTTTTGATATAATAAATACATAAACTAGTCAGTTTTAGGGGTAAACAACTTCTAAAGATTAGTAGAATTAGCTTCAAAATGAAGTTATAAATTAAATATTATACCCAATTAATATAAATAAAATTTAGACAGAATTATTAATTTTCACAAATGATATTTTTAATGGCATTTAGAACAAGGCATACAATGTAAAACTAAACAACCTTATTAGAGTATCCTACATCTTACTGTTTCATACTAAAGACGCATTAGACCTAAAAGAGGAATCATTATTATTTGATTCTATAAGCTGGATTTGGGCATTGACCTAAAGTTTTATGTAACTAAATATGTTCCTAACTAATTTTTATCTTTATTATAATTTAACAAATTAGAAATTATTAATGGATTAAATTTATATTCTACTTTATTTGTAAAACTTCTATCTAGTTCTTTTAAGATTTTCTATACATAACGTATATACTATTTTTTTAACGCTTCAACAGGCTAATTATAATTGCTTTTATAAGTTCTAAATATTATTAGTTGAAAATGCAAATATAATACAAAAAATAGGCTCGTATAAAAACACAATCTGCTTTAATTTTTTGACGCTTGACATTTTGCCGTTTTTTTGCAAAATTTGTCGTTTTTATTGTAGCGTCAAAATCCATTAAAAAAGCGGGCCTTTTGTATATTCTGTAATATATTTTATTTATAAAATGCACTTTAATTTTAAAAAAAGTTGGCTGTATAACCAGAAAGTTGATTTTGAAAATAGGCGATATTTTTACTTTTTCCAGTTTTGAGGTTTATTTTATCATTTAAAATTTAATGATATTAATAATTAATTATTTCAAACTATTATGGTCTAACAAAATTGCTCATATGTCCTGCTTTCTGAATATTTTCATATTTGGCACATCGTCATATTCTAATATAGTGGAAAGGGCATAAATATGTCCCAAAATTAGGGCAAATTTTTTTTAATTATTTTAAAGGGTCGTGCCGGTCAAATACTTTTGAAATCATATATCTTTTAACATTATTAAGGGTTAAATTATCAATTTTTTAGAAAATTTAATGCTAAGTTTTTTGAGCTATTTATGTAAACTTGACTTCATTTAATATACTAAAGTAAAATTTTAAATATTTTTTCGTTTAAGGTAGCCCTTATTATAATCTTCAAAATAAAAAAAAAATTATGACTACTTTAGCTACAATACTTTTGATGATACAGGCGCGAAAATTTGCCTCAAATTTTTTTTTAGCAAAAAAAATGAAAAATATTTTTAATCCTATTTCGTTCAAGATTTACTTCAGGTCAAAAAAATTAGGGTTATCCCAAGGACAATACCAATTACTAATTTTCAGCCAAAACTGAGGCTTGGGAAAATGATTGTTGATTTGAGGTAGAATTGATTATAGTTTTCTCTTCCCCTTTCTTATAATTTTTATTTTTAATATTCTTGTCGTGGTCAAATCAAGACAATTATTTATAATTTTTTTTTTGATTTTTTTTGTTTTGTTAACATTTTTCTAAAAGTTGCTGGCCTAAGTTTGATTAGCAGAGCAGCAAATGGAGTATAATGTATTCTTTCTGTCTAGAGTTTCACAAATCTGTTGACCTAGTTGTATCTCGTTTTTGACGTTTTATATATAACCATGAAAATTTACAAAGGCGTTACAGCTTATTATTTATATAAAATTTTATACCATGTTTCTTAATACATTTGTAGCTTTTGATATGGAGTTAAATACATTTAGAGACAAGAGTGTAAATTTCACGATTTATGCCGTTTTATCAACCGTCTAGAGAATAAAAATTACAAAACAGAAATTAATTTACACATTGGCTTTATCAAATCTTTTACCAGTTTTTTTAGATAAACTTGACTATTAAGGCGGGGACAACAAAATGGTAAAATTTAGGCTAAATTTACTGGATATACAACCTAAAAACCTACCATTGTCTTAAATAAAATTTTATTTATTACAGGAATTTAAAAATAGCTTTTTATATTCAACAATTAATAAATAAACAGAATTGTTTAGTTATCTAATAATGAAATTATTAACATGGTATTTTTTCTTTAGGTAAATGTATGGTTCCTTAATCGGCGGCAAGCTTGCGAAAGTTAAATTTTCTACTTTCTACCAATCATAATTAATCATGCTATTTTAATTTATAGTGTCAAAGGGAAGCTCTATAAGGCCTGAATAAAAATTTTTTATTTATGCATAAATTGAATTTTACCTAAATAGTAAAAATTTTTAGTTTAATTTTTTTTAAAGACACTAGGGGACACTTGGGTAAATATGACACCCGAAAGTAAAGAGCCCGAAGTCCAAAATTTAATCAACATTTTTTAAATTGTTTGTCTTATTTGGGTTTATAAAATATATGACACAAATTTGACAAGATTGAAAGTAAAATTACAAACACAAATATAAAAAATTATGTGGAATAATACTATCTTCAATTTTGAGCTATAAATAATTTTGAGCCTTTTTATATTAAAGCCGAATTCAGTTTTAAAATAATTTTGAATAAAAAAATTGAATTGTATGTTTTTAATTACATATATAACATTCCTTAAGTTTCATAAAAAAATTTCTATATGGGCATCTGTCTTTTTCACTTTTTATTTTGTCACATATCAACAATTTTAAAGTGCAAAAACATTAATTTAATTATAATCCTTTTGCGTAGCCAACCCAAGAGTCTTATAATTACTTGAAGGGGAAGGTATACTTCGGTGAGTAAGTAAGTACACCGACTAACAAAACATATTAAGAATATGATTTTATTTTTATTTGATCTATCTTTGTCTTCATAATTTTAGATGATATAAGATAATACTTTATTAGAAATTAAAAACGACATACTTAGTTTCAGAGAAAATTGACATTTTTTTTATTTATTTATCTAGTAAAAAATTTTCTTATTAGAATTGTAAAAAACCATAAAAAACCCCTGATTTTTCTCTTAAATAATATAACATCGTTTGCTAGCATATATCCGGAAATCTATAACCCTAGGGCTTAAATTTACTTAAGTCTATTACATCAGTCTTTCCTAATTATAATAAAAAAAAATTTTAATTTTATTAAAAAATAATTTATACCATTAAATTTAGTTAGTAATTAGTAGGACCTTTTCGCAGTTCTTTTATAGTTTTGTTTAAGACAACCTAAAATAAAAAATTAGATTGTTTTTTAAATATTAGTAGAAATTCAGATTGCTATAAAAATATTATTAGAGTTTCCGAAAATTTAAATTAAAGTTTATTTTAATTATTAGAGTTTTATGCAAAGAGACAATATAATTTTTTTATTTATTTGATTTTTATATAATAGGGGCATATTTATATATCAATATTAAAGTTTGTCCCTTTCAAAACTTTCTGTTATTTAAAATTTAGAGTTCGAGGCCAAAAAATTTAAATTGGAAATTGGCTGCGACTAATGAAAAAAACAAAAAGAAAAAAAAATTGAACGCAATTGATTAACATTAAGTTGGCTGTAGACATTTTTTAATTTTTTGTTAGGCATATCCTAATACGACTAAAAAACATTATTTGTCATTTGATATTAGATGTTAAATTTTTTTTATAATTTTGAACGCAGCCATTGTTTAAAATAACACATAATAAATGATGTTAATAAATAGAAAAATTTCAATCCCTTAAATGGTTTTTATTAATTTTTTTAATGTGAAATATTATTAAAAAAGTGTTATAATAGTTTCAATTATAAAGCTTGATATATTTTTAATTACAACAGAATCCCGACAGCAATAATCAGATAATGGTTGAGCAAACAACAAAATCAACAAACCAAATTATTTATTCATATATTTTTATTAAGTCTTCATAGTTCATTATTTTGACATTTTAATAATGTAAAGGATCATTTTTATAAGAAAATATTGGTAATAAAAATTTTAAAGCTTTTAAATTTTTAAAAAAATGTATTTAATCAAATCTAAATTTACTAATAGAAACTTGCCAAATTGTAAATTAAAATTGTAGTGGTAAATAATTTCCTACCAAACCCCTAATTTTATAATTTGTAAAATGAAAATAATACAAACGTTTGAATGCATGTTTTTTTTTAATATTATAATCAAATATTATTAAATATCTTTATTATATATATGCTCAAACAGTGAGTATGATATAATAAATGCAATGAATCTAATTTTGAGCAGGGTTCAATAATAAAGGTTAAAGCTTCGATTTATTTAAATTAAAAATACACAAAAATGTAACCATAGTTTGGGTTTAATTTATTAATGTGTCTCTTTTTATTTTAATTTAAATCTGTTTTATTTAACTAGGACATTAATTATAAAAAATACATTAATTTGACTAAAAAATAATAGAATTAGAAACATTAAATTTCTGACAATGACTTAGATAGTTTGCCATGTCAAATTAATTTTTTTCAATATAAAAAAAAAGGCAAATATATTTAAGCACAGTTATTTAAAAATTCTACAAAATTTGTTTAGGGCATTATTGATGAAAAATATTAAAGCAATACTTTTTTTTCAATGTTTCTGACTTGAGTATCAAAGTTAACACAAAGAATGGCCAAATTTTAAAAATAATAGGTTATACAATTTTGCACCCCAATAAAAATAAGTCAAACTTATAGTTAGTTTTGAAATCTTACAAAATTTTTAAATAATACGGCAGGCAAGTTTGCACTTGAATAAACATAATAGTTAGTAGTATAGAATGTTATTAGAGTCATAGAATTATCAGTTTAATTATTGTAAATACAATTTTTTTTACAATTTTTGATTTAATAAAAATTTAACCCGATTATAAATGATCTGTAATAAATCATTTAATATTATAAGGTCTATAAGGCTTAACAATTTCGCCTAGGTTTTGTGGCTCTTAATACTTAATTTGTGTTTTCATTAAATTTTAGGGAAAAAATACAAATTTAGTCAAAAAGGTTAACTTGATTTAGCCTAAAACACTTTATAAGTTTTATATTTACAGTAAAAGTCTTAACAATTTAAAATTTAGAACTTGAGAATTGAGAACCTGAATGGTATAACTATTTCCAAATATTTTTGTGATGTCTTTTAAAAGAAAGCTTGCCATGATAAGTCTGTATTTAAACCAAAGATAAATTTATTAAACTATGATAAAAAGCAAAATCAAGGTGCTTTGGACATATTTACAAATACTATGGTATAATTTAATTCTCTTGATTGTAATTATATAAATCGCGCAATAATACATGGTAGAAGGTTGCAAACCCACAAAAATATAATCAGATTATTTTACAAAGTGAGTGTATAAACGATAAACATAATCAAGATTTGGGGGAAAGAGGGCGGGGGGGGGGGGGGGGAGCAATAAAATTTGTAAAAGTAGTCAAACTTTTGTTGTAATTCAAGATGTTATTAAAGCGCCTTTAAAATTTTATTAACTCAACAATACACAATATTTAATTAGAACTAATGTTTCTGTGATAAGGGACTATCATATATTGTCCTAATAAAATTATTATTCTCGCCTTAAAATTATCACACAGGTCAATGGCAAAAACGTGAATTTTATGAAACCATAAAAGGATTTATTTAATGGCTTTGTCTTATATTATTTAGTTTTTCTTAATTTCATCCTTTTTAAATTTAAAGTATGAATTTAACAGTTTAGCTGTTGTAAATATGCAAAAAAAATTAAATTTTTATAAATCCTTGTTAACGATAAACGGATTTCAAAATCTCTGAGAAAGGATTAGTTTTTGTAGTTAGCTCATAGCTCTTAAAAATTTGTTAACCTATGTCATAAGATGGTCTAATAAAAAACATTAAATACACTCATTATTAAGATATGCATGATTAAGTTTGGCTATGGCAGAGCTAAATAAATATGATTTTTGAACTTTACACAAAATGTAAGGTGTAAACTTGAAAATAAAGAATAAATAAAAAATAGGTATTTATTTGCATTTTCATTATTGCTACATGTATAAAACAAAGTGGGAACGAATTTGTTTAGAGGTCACAAATTATTGAAATTACATTTTATATATTTACCGGCATTAATACTAAAATCCGTATCTTACATAGGTAATATTATTTTATTATAAAAATCCTTATCATTCCGCATAATATTCAATGTTTATTTTGCGATCTTGAGATTACCCCTTGTATCATATATTTATCATTTCAAATTTCAAAAGATAATATATTAAGCTTTTCACCAATTTTTTTTTCAACCTTGAATACGACACGTATTATTTATCTGTTCAAAAAAATTTTCAATATATTTTTTTGAATCTATTTTAGGTTTTTTTTTGATTTTTTTAAATATTTTTAATTTAATAGCTGATATGTCAAGTTTTGTTAAAAAAACGGTAAACGGATTCTGATCTTTCTTTGATATACTAGGTCTCAGTGTGGCAAGATAGAATTGTATGCTGAGGTAATAGTTGTTTATTCGAGAAATACTATTGTAATTAGGAGGTTAATCAAAAAACTTTGCTATTTATCAATGAAATACAATTTTTAAAGATGAACCATGTCGTTATGGGCATGAAACTAAATACAAGAATTTAATGCAAGTCGTCAAAAATTTAGCAATCTCAAGGGTCAATGTAATAAGATCATTTTTAAACATTTAGGAGAGAATTAAGATGCATGAAAATGCATTATCTTGATCAAAGGGAAGAGCCATATAATATTAATTATATTGATAAGAATAGCAATGCAACGAATTAATACTGTTAAAAAAGGGTGAAGAGGCACGCAGATTATAGAAGATCGATGTTAAGGATGACATTGACACCGTTAACCTCACAAAGTTGTCGATAGAGGTAAACAATTTTGACAAAAGCTATTAAATATACTATCTTGGATTCGACGGGCTCTATAATAATACTGAACATTACGGTAGGGATCTCTTCCGATGATGAAAATATCCATATCTTAATATTTGCAATTACGTTAAACAACGTTATTCAGACGAAAAATGGAAACTGTACGAGACGAGCGAGGACAATTTGCTACCCTCTTCTCTGCAATGGGATATAAAACTAAATTGGGCAGTTATGGCTAGGTAAGCGAATGTTCAATAACTTGATCATCGAAGATTAGCCGGAATACAAAACCTTTAATTTTGCCATAGACTCAATGAATGCAGAAGATTAAGCCTTCGAATGGTGACCACAACGATAGACGTTTTGATTGTAGGTATTCATATATTTTTAAAGCATGCCTAAATATTAAAAGAATGAATTATAGGGATATATATTGCTAAGAGAAAATCTTTTTAGATTTTGTAAAGGATTTATGAAAAGCCTTGATTTTAGTCCTATAATTTATATTTGCCATAGGGGTAGATTAGACTTGCCTCATTGACAGGCGAGCAAGGAGAAAAGCCAACCTGTCTGCACAAGTCGCGAGCCCAACTACTTGGCCATCATGTTGGTGATGTAACCTTGATCCTATATACGATATTGACCTTGCATTCTTTATTTTGATTGGTTGATTTACATAATCGGCTTTTGGCCTTGGTGGATTATGGTTTTGCATACTTAAATTTATAAAGCTTATGGTCTTGTTTACTCAGATCTATACGTATAAGCGTAATTTAAACAAAGCTATCATTATGTATATTTATTTTGAATAAAATATCTAAACTTACAATCAGGGCTGGGAAAAAAAACTAAATGGGCTTTTTTTTTAACAAGGTTTTGGGTTTTTTTTTTCAAATGCCCACAAACTCATGGGCATGGCAAAAGAAAAGCCCCTTTTCTTGCTTAAAGAAAAGGGGCATGTTTAAAAAAAGCCCCTTTTCTTAAAAAAAACTCCTAGGAGCTTTAGGAAAAATAACCCACCCATCAAAATTTTTTGAAATTATTATAGAAAACATAAAATGGGTATTTTGGGGCTCTTTTTAAGAGCCACTTTTTGTGGGTTTTTTTTGCCCCTTTTCTTAGTAAGGGCTTTTTTTGAATTCTTATTTTGGCCCTTTATTTTTGCCCCCCTTTCTTTTTTTATGTTTTAGGGGAAAAAATGAGCCAAAGTTTTTTGGCTCATTGTTTTCCCAGCCCTGCTTACAATACGTTAAAAACAAAGCTACGTTTAATCACTGTAGTTAGCACAAACTGTCAAAAATTGATTAATTGTATAAACACATGGGGTAATCCCAGGTTTATGTTAAAAACATGACAACGTAGTTTACAATATCGTTCCACTTCTGGTGTATGCTAAATAAAAACTAATATGGTGTATAACTATCCGTGGACTTAAATTGCGAAAATTTAAATAAATATTAGAAAACACTACAGATCCACAAATTTTTGAGAGTTATGAGTTAACTTCAGCGAACCTGCCACCTTAAGAATTTTTAAATCTGTTGTTCTACAACTTAGTCGATCAGTTACAAAAATTCTAAGATCTCTCAAAAACATATAGAATCAAAAAAAGTGAACTATTTATCCACAACAGTTAAACTATTAAATTTTAATTTCAAATATTTTAATTCAAAAACCGATAATACGTGTCGTTATTTTTGGATCTTTTCTAATAATGTTTGAGCTTACTATAACTTAAAATTTTTTATTATTTGAGTTGCCATGTGGACCTAAGGAGCCAACGGCGGAAGAAATATTAAAAAATATATAAAAGATTAGGTCATTATGGGGACGCATTCTTTTATGTTTTAAACTTAATTTATTATTTGATGACAACAACAACAAGGGTGCTCTCACTACTAGATAGACTCGCAAATAACTACCTGACATAAATTTCAAATGTTTTTGGGTTCGGCGCCTTATTTAACAAAAACTTTAAGATTTCACAAAATTAATACATACATACACTAAAATATTTTAATTAGTAAAATATTTTTGATTGGGCATTTTTAATATATTGCAAGTAAGTTTAACAAATGAATTATAAATCCAATTGTTGACATTATCCTCGAAAATAGCGTTTGATAGCGATATTTAACAAATACACTTTTTTCCTTTTGATGTTTTTTGATCTCAAAATTACTCCCTTTACCTAATTTATGATCAACATAGTCTTTAAATTTTTTAAAACATTATTGTTCATATTTTTTACGGGTTAAAACATTTAGCAAAACGATAAAATAGATTTAAGTTTATTATCCCAGTACCTACAAGTTTTTCTTCACTACATATTTATCTTGGATTTATCAATTTTGAAAAAAAAACTATAATAAATCGCAATTACCAATTTAATTTATTGTTGAAGGAAAAAATACAAGATATTAAAAGAAAGAAAAAGATATAAAGAAAAAAAAACACAAAAAAGAAGAAAACTTTAGAAAAAAAAGTTTTTCAAGTGAGCCCGAAATTGATTACAAAACCTTCGTGGCAAATACCTCCAAGAGGAGTTACTAAAATTATACTCATATAATACAGATTTCTTCTCAAATTAGTTATAAAGCGAGATTGTAGGTAATTTAAAAATCATTTTTTTTAACAAACTCTTGAAATACTCCGAAAACAGGAAAACCACTTTAAAAAAAAACTAAAAATATTAATTAATTTTCCTATCTTCTATATTTTTATTAAATTAATTTATAAATTACTCTTATTTACAATTATTTGATATTATTTATGAATTACCAAATTATTGAAATAAAAATAAATGTTCAAAGCGAATGACAAGTGCATTTTTTTATAAAATTTAAACCCGGATTTTTAAGAAATAAATTTGTTCGTACCGGATATTTACGTAACCTTAAGCATATTTGGCAACTAGCGTGTATAGTCAAGTTTTCGGTGCTAATAGCGAATCTAAAAGCACAACGTATTACCTCATTTTAAGTTATTCTGTGTAAGAGTTTAAATTTGTCTGTTTTTGTATTTCAGGCTTCTCTATCATAATATATATAACGAAAGTTTAAAAATACATTTTCAGAAACATTATTGTTAACCTATGGCGTTCGAATTTTTTTATAATATTTATTTTTAATATTTTTTAAAATTAGTGGTTTTTATTATAAAAATTCTTTTTTTGATTTTAAATAACTAGAAAATTGCTAATAATATTAAACTTTAACCTTTTTAAAAATATTTTTTGTAATAAATTTAAATATGCTAATTGATTATTGTCAAGCTCGTGGCCGTTGTCAAAAACTAGGACATTGCCGAATAACGAGCTCCTGAGAGGGAAGATATTAATATACTCCAATGAGGTAATCCGAGGGACAAAGAAGGGGATTATAATTAATAGGGCGAGATGCATTAGGATAAATAAATTCAGACTTTTATATTTCTTTTAAACATTTTATTAATTTCATCTCATCAAACATAGATTCTTCATGATTCTCCGGCACTCAGCCAGCGTAAAACAAATTCATTCTTCTTTGTTAATCACAAAAAAAACTAATACTTAAAAAAACTATCAAAAAATAATAATAAGAATAATATTTTTTTTATTTTTATAGGTTATTCGTGCGCGTGGCTTCTTGTTAAAATGGCCATTAGTGGTAAGGGCTATATTATATCTGTAAACAGGGTTGTGTCCTTCTAGATGAAGCTAGGGTTAGGGAAAGCCTAACCCTAGTAGATTATACAGTAGAAAACCAATACAAATCAATCTTTATTATAAACAAAGGAACATACGCATCAAAATCATAATCACATCATCACGTCTTATCTAGACACCATCGGCCTTAACAAAATCTCTCTTTTCCTGCAAATCAAATAAGGGGCCTTCTGAACAAAATACAATATTTTTAGTTTGCCATTGGCCGCATTATGCGAATGCACAGCCTTAGTAAAATAAATTACTTTAAATGGTCATAATGACATGGGACTTATTTGACTTAAATAGCGTCAAGCCCTAGGACTTATGTGTCTTACCTAATGTCAAACCCTAACTATTATCTCAGTCTTCTTTTATCCAATCCCCTTTCCTTCCAAAAAAATATATGGGCAAGAAAAAATGTTAAGCCTCGGTGTTTACAATCCAACATAGTTGCATAAAAATATAATATATGAATAAAATAAATTTAAAAAAAAAATTTTTGTAGAAAAAAAATGTAGGAGAAAAGAGTTTAGTAAGAGAAAATAATTTGTAAAAGTATAGAATTTGGTACCAAATTTGAAAAAAAAACAAAACAACTGTATAGCTAACCAGGTTATACCCAATCTACCCACCATGATGTCAGGTTACAACAAGTATGAATTTGAAAGTATACGTACACCTATAATCTCTTCTGAATGTCATCTGTAAACTACATTATGACCAAGAAGGCACTCTTCTGAATGTCAAACACAGTATGACCAAGAAGACTCTCTTCTGAATGTCCAACACAGTAAGACCAAGAAGGTAAGGTGTAACTTTCCCATACCACCAAACAAAAACCAAATCATGGGTATTCTGATTGAGGTATATTCCCATCAAACTAATTCAATCAGTCTTCTAAGTTATTTTGCAAAATAAAATATCAAAAACATTGATAAATATTTAAAATTGGTAAAAAAAACCTTTCAATTTTCAATCTCAGCTTTCAATATTTTATATAAATTAATTTCTGCTTTGCAGCAAAAATAAAAATTTGGTGCTAAAAATTTTGTTAATCTTTCCCAATATCCTACAACATACTTAATTTAAAAGATAAAATCATAATTGCTAACTATAAAAGAGTTATACATATTTAATTAGATATATTTAAACATCATGTTATCATTATTAATAAAATTTTAATATAAAAATAAAATACTAAAGTAATACTAAATATAATGTTCCTTGCGTGTAGAAATATTTAAAGATAATAATTGTTTAATAAAACTAAAGTATTAAAAATACTGAAGTGTGCACATAAACGTATGATGTTCATTGGTCATTTTCCCATATTCTAACTTTTCCCATAACATTATTTATTCATACATATATTGCAACTTGGTATCTCTCCATTCATTCTTCTTTAAATAATATATAACTTTAACCTTTTTAAAAATATTCTCAACTGTCACAAATAAATTTAAATTTGCTAATCGATTAATTGTCTTCTTTGCTACAAAAACTTGACATTGCCGAATTACGAGCTCCTGATGAGGGAAGATATTCAGATCCTCCAATTCTGAAATCCAAGGGACAAAGAAGGCCATTATAGTTAATAGGGCGGTGCTTAATAATAATTCACTTTTATATTTCATCTGTAAACAGGGTTGTGTCCTTCTGTGAAGCTATGTTAGGGAAATAGCCTAACCCTAGTAGATTATACAGACTCAGACAGCGTAAAACAAATTCAATCTTTTTGTATAATCACAAAAAAACTAATACTTAAAAAACTATCAAAAAATAATAATAAGAATAATCACATTATCACGTCTATAGGTTATTCGTAGACACTTCTCTTGTGTGTTGGCACGCGCACGACAATTATTTTAAAAATTTAATAATTAAAAATAAGGAAACTTTAACCTAAGCTTTGGACGCGGTAAAAAAAATACTAGATATATTCGGAAAAAAACTAAATCCGGGATTGAGCCCAAGAAAATTTCTAATAACCCTTAAATAATTATTAATGTTTTTATACAACTAATTTCAGACTCTAAGTCTTGCTTGTCCGCTAATAATGATAGCAATAACGGCACTGGTAAAACCAAATATAAATATTTAAGTTAACTGTTGTTTTCTACACCCGCCCGACATATCTATTAATTCACTAATATTATAGACTATAGCATTGTTAATAAATATTTTATTCTTTGTTAACAGAATTAATAATCACATGGCATAGTGATTAAAAAATCGAATATTTTTTTTGTCTTACTTAAAATTCACTGTCTTTTGGGCTGGATTTTAAAATCCGGTTTTGATCTCTAGTTATTTTCATAGCTACTAGTTATAAATAAAAATGTGATTTATTTTTATTAATTTTTAATTTTCAGATTTTATTTGGGTTTTAACAAATAAAATAAAATATTGACATAATGTACTCCAGTTTGTAAAAATAAAAAGAAATTAGACATTTAGATGCATGTGTTATATATTTTTAGAGATTGAGAAGCAAATAATGTTATTTGTTCCATCAAGATATGAAACATATAAACACTACCTAATATTGTTATACCCAATATACAATTATAAACACACAAAAAATTACGGAATAATGATTTAATTATCGTTTATAAGGATGTTTAGTTTTATTCTATCATAATCTCTTCTTCGGTTTCTAGATTCGAATAAAAATGGCATATTTATAAAAAAACAATACAACAATGCAAGCATATGTAAACCAAATGTGAGGAACGCTGTTTTATATAAATTGAAGTGTAATTAATATCCTTATGCAAAAAGAAAACAATGGTGAAGAGAAAAATAAAACAAATTAATTGAGGAATATGAATACCGAAAAGTATTGAAGCACGTATAAATATTTTTAAAAATATTTTGGTTTTGCCCTTAATAAACAATTATTATGATTTTCTGTTTGAAGTTTAATTGTCAATATTAATGTTTTATCAATATAGCACTAAAGCTTCTAAATTTTATTAAAGGCTGAATATAAAAAACTTATTATGTTTAAAGGGCTATCAACTAATTCTAAATTACAATAATTATGCTACTAATTTTAACAACCTAATATTTATTGTTTTAATTCTATTATTCAAATTAATTATAAAAATTGACAAAATGTACTTTTTAAGGCTCTTTTAAAATATAAAGTATTTTATACTCATATTTACATATAAATATATCAAATTTAATTATTTAAGTTGAATTTTAAAATATTTAAAAATAATTTTAAATTTTTTGTAATTATTAAAATTTATTTTTGTAAAATAAATTAATGTTTTTTTATATTATTTTTAATGACCTACGTGCAAGCTTTGTTTGTTCAGTTAGGCCTCTTTAAGCCTCATTAGTAGTTAATTATGTGATATCTTAAACCCCAATCTAAACTATCTGTAGGTTTGGAAAAAATTTAAATCCATTAATTTTTGGGTTTCTATTTACAAGACTAAAAACAATTGATGTTCATATTAAATCTTTTGTTGTTTGACACCTTTTAAGTATTATTTAGTGAACAAACATGCTTTCGATAATTTGAGATTTATGAAAATGGAAATTATGTTTAATATGTTTAAAAATAAAAATTTGAGTATTTGCAATAAGAAAACACAATATCACTATAGACGCGCCCAAAAAAATAGAGAGAATATACTTTGTAATTTGCAAATTATTACTCATTATAAAATATTCTTACCATCCTTTATTGGCGCGATTGTCCATCCAAAATTTGATCTGTACATGAGAATATATGAGGATTTTTTAATTAAATATATTATCATTACATAGGTCAACAAATTTTTGAGAAGCTAACTAAGATTAAATTTGCCATTTGAAATATAATTTTTATAATAGTTTTTTTTTAAAAACAATACATGTGTTTTTAAATTTGGACTCCAATTATAATGGTTTTTACAAAAGCTGATAGAGCTTAATATACTAATAAATTTTGTTTGTCATTATTTGACATTTAAAAGATATTTTTTTCGTGTTTTTTTGACAAAAAATTTCCTTTTTAAAAAAGGAGATTTTTTGTGAAACGTTCTGAGGAGCCGAAAGCGGAAAAAAAACTAGGAAAACGGAATATATATAAGAGATAAGGTCATCATGAATGCATGCTTTTATGTTTTCATAAACTTATTTATGACATTGATGTTTGTTGACCTGTTTTAAAATCGAAAAAAACTTAACAAAAGAAATTTTTTTGTAAGTATATATTTTAGTTCCTTGTTATGAGAATATAATTTTTTTTCCATTAAAAATCAATTAAAGCAATTATGCGGGTAAATTAGGCTATATGTATAATTATTTATTTGGAGTTTGCAGACACAATAGTTTTCTGGTTTACAGCAAAATGAAAGTACAGCATCTTTAAAAAAAAACATAAACAATTTTAAATGAAGAAAGTTTTCTTGCGATAACGAACCCGGGTTTTGTTTTATTCCAAATGTCTCCATGCGTTACAAGTTAGAAAATTATTTTTTCGTAAAATTGGCATATTAAAATTTCTTAGGCAAAAACATTAAATTTTTAGTAACTTTCTTCAGAGTAATTTAATCCAAAAACAGATATGGCAAATACCACCAATTTTACAAAAACATTAATAAAAAATTAAATAGTATTATCAATTCACATGCCTTACCTAATGAATTTTGATCTAAGTATATGAAACTTTCTACTAAAAGGTTTAATATATGTCTGAAATATTCCAAAATACAGAAAATCTCACAAAAAAGTAAAAATCTGAGGTATTGAATATAATTTTATATTCTTAATCAGCACCAAAAAGTTGAACAATATTGGTGATTGCCATAATAGATGCTTAATTTTTCCAATGTTTTAGGAGAATACGGTAATTGTTAAAATTTGTTTTATTTTAATCTATTTTTATGGTTTTGCTGGCTTTCAGAAGATTATAATTTTTTAGATGCCCTAAAAATACATATAATTGTGGGTTTAACCTAACTAATGAAGTTCAAAGGTTTTACTTCCATTTTTTACAAAATGGAATGATCATATTAAATTATAGGCCCTAATATATCGTAAATATGAAGCACTGTTTTAGCTGCTTCTCGGACGATTATATTATTTTTTTGCAAATTTTTTTTGTGACATTAATAATTAAAATTAGAAAATAAACTATAAATATAGCTTGTATTAAAAAAAATTCTACATAAGATATTCCAGTTTTTGTAATTTATTGTTGTATTTTTGATTTTTGGAAAATTGTATAAAGCAAAGATAAAATTTTAATTACTTGGTGTTTTGTTAAATTTAGATCTTTTGCAGACTTATTTGCTTCCTGTGAATTAATGAATCCCCCGCGCTGATAAATATGCTCAAGTTTCTCAGTTTGTGCATCGGTTAGAGTTTCAGCTGTTATAATAGAAATTAAAAGGAGTGTTATATATTATACGTTACGGTCATTTTGTTTTTTATACAAAATTGGGATCGACTCGACACTTCCAAAAACTCACCTAGTGACATCTAAGAGGATTAAATTATATTAATTTATAAAATTTATTTTAAATATTAAAATTTAATAAAGAATAAGTTTAATATTATTAAAAAGCAAGTTTTAAAAATACTTGTTAAAATATGTTCCTTAATATATAATAGATATTCTCAAAAGTCTAGGACCGACATGAATTTTTAAAAAATAATTTTTTTTTGATTTTCAGACAAATAATTCCGCTATGTTAAATTATTTAAAGCACCCATTTTAATTTATATATAAGAAGTTAGATATAGGGGCAATTATGTTAGGCTATAACAGTGTTATTATGATTCATACTAATTAATTTTGGAAAGAAAAAAGGAACTTCAGATTAAAAAATTAGTATTTTTAGTATATGACTCCTATTTTTGAAGGACTTTCTAGGTCACTACAATTTTAAAATTTAAAAATGCATTTAATTTGAACATCGATATTTACCCATCATTTTTTAACGTCATAGCTTTTTATAAAATAAATACAAAATGCCAAGTTTTTTGAAATTTTAAGGATAAACTAAAAATTTGTATGCTTATACTATTACTAGTCCTTTTTATTTTGATGAACAATGTAAGTAATTGTATATAATTTTTAATATTTATACTCAAAAAATTTAAATAATTTGTTAAATTTATTGTATTAAAAAATTTTGGGAGGGGGGAAAAAATAAGTAAAATTTGTGAAATATATTTTCTCCTTTTATTTAATGAATAAAGCCTTAAAAAAATCAAATCTTATAATAAAAGTAAAATAGATATATTGGCCTAATTAAAATACTAAGATTCAACTGATGTACTTTTCTATGATTATCAACAAACTTAAACGCAAAAAGTCAAGTATTTTATAAAACATAATTTCTCATATTACAAATACAAAAACAAGTCAGTTTTAAAGTTAAACAGCTTAAAAATATTATAACGGGCAGAATTAGCTTCATCGATGAATTTTAAGATTAAATTTAGACCCAATGTAATATAAACAAAATAACATTTAGTCTTTTTTACTAATTTTTACAAATTCTAAATATGTTAAAGGCTATTTAAGACAAGTCATACAATATATATCTGTCCGACCTTAATAAAATTTAAAAAAATACAAATTTATTTCCATTTACCTTTTAAATATGTTTTAATAAATATAACAAATTACAAATTTAATTAAAATATTGAAAAAATTTTATAATTTTTTTTTTGTAATTTACCTATTTCGTTCTTTTGAAATTTTCTACACATAACATATACACTATTTTTTTAACACTTAAACAGGCAATTTATTACTGATTATAAATTTTCTAGGTATTGGTAGTTATTTATGCAAATATAATGACGAATAAATTTTGCGTTAATTTTTTGAATCCTGAAAATTGGCTGTTTTTTGGCAAATTTGGGTATTTTTATAGTAGAAGCGTTAAAATCGAATAGCCGGAGCTAATGTTATTATGCGATAATTTATCTATAAAATGAATATTTAAAAAAAAAAATTGGCTGATTAAACAGAGAGTTGAATTTAAAAACAGGCAAATTTTTTTTTGGTTTTAAGGTTCACGTAAATTTAATAACAGTAATAATCAATTAAATTAAACTATTATGGTCTAACTAACTGCCCTTATGTCCAGGTTTGTGAATACTGTCAAATTTGACACATTGGTATATTTTAATATAGTGCAAAGGGCATAAATACCCAAAATTATGACATAAATTTGATTTTTTTAATTTTTGTAGAGTCATGCCGGCCCTAAACTTTTTAAATGCCATATTATATAAATTTTTTAGGAAAAATTCAAAGGTACGTTTTTTAAGCTATTTGCGTTTAAACTTGACTTTAATTTAGTAACTTCTATATAAATTTTTTTAAAATATTTATTGCGCCTAGGGTAGCTCATATTACGATCTTAAAAAAAATTATGACTCTAGCTACAATACTTTTGATGATAGATGCGGGCAAAATTGCCTCATTTATTTTTTGCAAAAAACTGAAAAATATTTTTGCTCATATATAGTAAAGACACACTAAACCTATTAAAGAAAGAGGAAAGATCACTGTTACTTTTTTATAGGCAAATGAATTTTTGTCATTGAACTAAAGTTTTATAACTAAATTCCTAACGAATTTTTAAACAAGAGTTATTTACAATTATCAAATTTAACGATTCTTTCTTTAATAAATATAACAAATTTCAATTTTAATTAAAATTTAAATAATTACATTCTCCTTTTTTTTGTAATTTTCCAATCTTGTTCTTTTAATATTTTCTTTACATAACGCATATACTATTTTTATATAACACTTAAACAGGCAAATTACAAATTTTATATGTTCTAAATACAGTTATGCAAAAAACAATAAAAAAATAAGCTTGCACCTGAAAATTTGCCGTTTTTTTTTGCAAATTTTGGTATTTTTATTGTATAAGCGTCAATATGGAATGAAAAAAGCTGGGGATTGTTAAAAAATATTTTATCTAAAATGAATATAAAATATTTAAAAAAAAATGGCTATCTAACAAGAAACTTATTTTTTAGAACAGGCAAAATTTTCACTCTTTTGAGGTTCATTTTTTCATTGTCAAATAATTATAATAATCAAATAAATCAAACTATTATGGTCTCAAATAATTTATGTCCTGTTTTTTAAATACTGTCAAATTTGGCATGGCATATTCTAATATAGTGCAAAGAACATAAATATGTCACAAAATCAGGGTTGAATTTAAAATTATTTAAAAGTTATGCCGGTATCAAACTTAAAGATCATATATTTATTAATATTATTATTTAACAATTTTTTCAGTAAAGTAAAGTTTTTTGAGCTATTCTTGTCTAAAATTAACTTATTGTAACATAAACAAAAAATTTTATAAATATTATTAGCGTCTAAGTTAGCCCTTAATACATTCTTCAAAATAAAAAAAATTTTTACTCTAGCTATGAAAAATGCGGGCAAAATTGCCTCAAATTTTTTCGCTAAAAAATGAGAAATACCTTTTCTTATATCCCTGTGAAAAATCACTTCCGGTCAAAAAAATTGGGTTTTTATTTGCACCCAAGAACCCACCAATATGCTATTTTTCAGCCAAAACTGAGACTTCAAGGGAAAAAGTTTGTCGCTTTGAGGTTTAATTGATCATATATGTTTATAACAGCGGACAATCACTAGACTAAAGCATCATTTTGTTGCGGATTACGAATATAAATTCTAATTATTTCAAAAATGGGATTTTGATTTTGCAATATTAGTATTAGTCAAAAAAACCGTTATTTCTATTATATCTGAAATTAAATTTCTTTTATTATAGGTTATAACCTAATTTGGATATATCATTTATAATATTTCTTAATATGCAATAATTTTTTTAGAATATATTATTAAATTCTATTTTAATTTCGGTCTATATGGGAAAACTAAAAGACCGATATCGCGAAAATTATTTCAAAAACATTAAATTTGTTGTTTTTTTTGAGTTGTTTAGTGAACAAATTTTACATAGCAAAGTTGAATATAGCAAGACTAAAATAATTAAGCAACAAAACACTTTTTTTAATTATAATCAATCTGCTAAGTTCGCATCATATTTAGATTTATATATTTTAAAAAACAACTAACCATTTGTTTTCTTTAGGCGTTGGTATCTGAACCATTCTTTAATCTAATTTTTATAGATACATATAAAATTTATATAACAAATAATTTTTTATCCCTTATACAAAGTACTAAACCTTTATCTCAATTTTAAAATTCTACCAGTAGAAATTACTTAGCGCGGTACAACACTTGTCCTACATTCTAATCATTATTATATTGTGTCTTAGCCAATAATTTTATTGATTTAGTTACATAATTAGTTAAAATGAAATTTATTTTAAAAATATTGAAATCTAATTATATAAATTTGGTACTATCACACAAACATACTTTGCTCTTTTACTTTTCTTATTATAAAATCCTCTTACTTATACTAATGCAAAAATAAATTTGATCTCAATACTTAAATAATTATAAACCCAAGTATTAAAACTTCTATAAGGCACATTCAAAACATAGCAAAATTTTGTTATTTAGATAAACAATCAAATTAATTAGCTTCTAAAACTGATTTAAGGACAAAAAACCAGTATAATTTATGGCGCTATTTATTCCTTTATATTATTTTGGATATTGCACAGGCCCGATTCTAGTTTTTCCATTTTAGGGAGGCAAAAAAACTCGTGGGGGGGGGGGGGGGCAGAAAATTTTTTTTGACGCCTTCGGCGGCAATTATTCGTGACCTTCGGTCACGGCAAAAAATATATATGTGCAACAAATCCATGTTCAAAATTTTTTTAACAAAAGTAATAGTAATTTATTATATTCTTAATTAAAAAAATGAGTTTATAAATTGAATATTTGAATTAAAATTAATGGTTTACACTAAAAAATATCTTAAAAAGATATGAGATATGAATTAATTGTAATTATAATTTTATCATTTGGATTGCGCATGAAAATTAAATAAATGATATGAATTATAAAAACTTTGGATATAGAAAATGAAAAGTGAAATAAGATTAATAATCATGAAAATAAATTGTATAAGTATGCTAATTTGAAAGAATATATATATGAAAAAACACTGGTTATATATAACTATTTATTAATATTAGGGTAAAAAATTAAATAAAACAAGGACATAAACGTTAAATGCGCATAAAAAAAGTTTGCAACCATGTTAAAATAGTAAGCAATAATTAACTAATTATGAGAAGTGTATTGTATTTATCAAACTATTTTTTCAGAGCAATTAAATTCCAATTTTCATAAAAATTCACGCCCCTAGTTAATGGTTTTTCGTGTTCTAAAAGAACCAAATCACCTTTAAGCAGAACTACTTGTCAGCCGTTATTATTAAAGAAGAAAATGTGGCCTCACAACTCGACGTTAAAGAGCCAATTAAAAAACTTATAGGAAAAATGTTAAATAGATTAGAAAACGCATCATTGTAATCAAATAAAAATTTAACAAAATCAATAGTAACACATTCTTTGTAATTAATAAGTTTCTTATTAGAAAAATTTTTTGGCTACGTCAATTTCTTTAAATAATAAATTTTTATCAATATTACTTATTTTTAAAAGAGGCTCTAATTTATTTATATCTAAAATAAAGGTTAATCAAATTTACAAAGGAAATCTAAAGATTTTAAACAACTATTATCCGTAAAAAATCTATTATCAAAATATAAATAAATCAATAATATTAAAAGAAATACTTTTTACTTTATCATTAATATTTAAAATATTTTCAAACTTATGAGTGGAAAATAAATAAAAATCAGAAAAATCTTTAGGTTTAGTTTTTCTTTTATCCATAGATAAATAATAGTCATTTATATCAAAACAATTTTTGAATAAATCTTCAAATGTATTTTTATTTCTTAATTGTTTAATTTCTAATAATCAATGGTGTATTAAAACAGAAGTTTTAGAAACATAAATCGTCCTGCATTGAAATTGATCTATAATTATTTTTTTTAATTAAATACAAAAAAATAAATAGATGATTATAAATATGGTCAAAAAACCCCGATTCGGCCCTGTGACCTGAAGATATAAATTTTTATTTTTAATTTTTAAAAGAGTATTAAATATTTTAGTGCAATTTTTAAAAAAAACAATGGGCAGGTAGTGACCACACCACCAATAAGGCAACAGCAGGTATGGTCCCATTCACTAACTACCTTGATTGCATCATGTTGAAAAAATTTATGAAGGGAAGAAAAATTATCAAAAGAATCTTTCCCTTCACTTAAAATAAGACAATCTTTTACAACAAGATGCAATCGGTGGTTAAAGCAGTGAATATACGGGACATGGTGTCCAGCTAATTTGCTTAGAAATACTTGAACACCATTTTTTTCGCGGGCATTACGTTCGCCCCATCGTAGCATTGGGCGATCAGGTTCTTTGGTTCTAGATTATATTCTAACAAAAAATTGTTGTTAACTGAGAAAATTTCTTAGACATCAGATTGAATTGGTTTCACAAATATAAAGCTTTCTGTAAAATCAAATTTTTCTATATATATCTGTTATTTGATCTCTCTTGCGGTTGAGAAGTATTAATTTATAAAAACAATTAAAAAAAGTAAATACTTTTTAAGATAATATTTTTTAGATATTTTTGACGGAGCAAATTTAATTATATTATGTGGAAAAAATAAAATTACTATGTATTTTGGGGGGGTGAGATGGGCAAATTCAATTTTTTTTGGAGGGTGGCAAACATAAAATCACTATGTATTTTTTTTTGGGGGGGGGGGGGGAGGCAAATTCAATTATTTGGGGGGGGGGGCAATCAAAAAAACTTTGGGGGGGGGGGGGGGGGGCACTAACTTCCAAAAGGGTCTAGAATCGTGCCTGATACTGCATTTATTAAGGAATAAATAGCCAGATATTTTATTATACTTTTTTTATCCTTACATCAGTTCTATAAAGATGCTTTAACAATAAAAAGGCAATATTATATATTATAGATCACCTTAGTTTCTTTCATGTTCAATTTTTTCGCAAGTTCGGACTTTTCATAACCCTTAACATATTTATTTTTATTGTAGGCTTCTTTAAGTTTTGTAATCTGTTCTGGAGAAAGGCGGTCTAGTAAGGTCAAAATTAGAATAAAAATTATTTATTATATATTATTTCCTTTGCTTATAGGGTAGGCCTTTTAGTAGGAATAAATTTTTTTGATATAATAGTTACTGTCAGATGACACTTAAAAAATCCCTTAACAATTTTTACAGAGCTGGTAATATAAATTACCCCCCCCCCCCTCCCCCCTCCCGCCACCTTTAAAAGCTTTTTCTATCGACCTGGCATCTTTATAAAACCATCGGACGATATGACTAACTAACCTGAACTAATAGGAAAATATTTTATGCCAGTCAGCGGGATGTAATTTTATCTAAAAATCTTGGGCCTGGTACCAGAGGGCCTTGCCGGGTCAAAATTTGAAACGGGCCAAGCGGGTCCCTAATTTGAAAAAAAGAATTATGACTGGTCAAAGTTTTAATTCTTATATTGTACTAAATTTTTAACCAGTTTGACAAAGCACTGTGGGAGTTGGGGTGGGGGGGGGGGTATTTTTATAATGGTCTTATCTTATATATTTGTTTTACGAAATTTAATTAGGCTCTTTTTTTAGGTATATTTAAGTGGCAAAATTTTACCAAATTTACAAGTTTTGCAACCTCAATAATATTACAAAAAGAATAAAAAATATTTTAAAATTTTTATAAAATTGGAACTTAGATTATAAATCTCAGATGAAAAATTAAATATATATGAATATCAAGCTTTGCAAAAGTAAAATAACACAGAGTATTTAGCATGTTTTTAAAAGACATATAATAGGTTTTTAATATATTCTTTGAAATTTATATTTAACAGTTTATCTATAAAAATCAACGTTGTTACACAATTTTTACATTGTTCGCTGTAGATTTTAATAGATTTTTTAGGAAAGCGGTAAATAAATCTTAATATTCCTGATTAAAAGTTTATTTACCGTAGTAAGCACATATCTCTGTGTTTAACTGTGTTAGAAACGATAAACAGATTTGAAAATCCGTAGCAGTCAAAAATTTTAGACATCTGTGTTAGTTTAAATATCCTTGTTATCAAGCACAGGTTGCAGAAACTTTCTAAAAGTGGGGCAAGAATTATTTTTTGGAGCAAAAAGCTACATAATCAATTTTAATAAAGTTTATTGAATTCTATCTCTTTTATATGTTTGATATATAATTTCTACAAGACCGGGGATTGTCCCCTTTTCCCCCATGAGCCCATGATCACGCACCGTATTTTAATGATAATTTTTAAACTTTACATTTAAAAAAATGGGGTCGGGTTAGAATAGCACGCACATGAACTCCAATTACATTTATAGCTAATATTGTCTTAGCCTAATTTTTGAATGAATATTCGTTTCATTCGAGTTTGACACCAGAAGATCGGCCTAAGAAAAAGCCCATAGTCCCGAGCACCTAGTGTCGTCTCGCCTAGACCTAAACTCTAGGTCATCAGCATCAAAATGTAGATGCAGAGGATACAATTTCTCCACAACCAAAATTATGTAAAACAACAAAATTAAATTGTAAACAAGTATCTGTTTTATGAAATATATTTTCTCAAAAAACATTCTAATGTTTGGATAAGCTTAATACTTAAAAACATAATAAATATTAAATTCTCACCTTTTTTGTAGGTGGGTAATTGTTTACTATACCATTTTTTCACCTATTTAAAAAAAATAGTTTTAATGATATAAAAATTCATAAATGGTATATTTTTACGTGTAAAGCCAAAAAATTATTTGTAAGGCAGGTCTGAAACTCATTGGCGAGCTTGCCCTGAACTTATTTTTTCACTAATTTAGCTTAATAACTTATTAGTGTTCCTCATTCGTTTGAGCGCAGTGTTAGTTGAATTACCCTTATGGGAACTGACGGTAGAAACCCAACCTGTTGAAAATGAATCAGTGGTAATTTGCAATTTATCGTATCTCTCTTATCATGATAAACTATCTCAATATAGTATTTAAAAGTTATAAATCTATTTAACCGTATATAATAAGCGATTCAGATAGTATCTTATATAATACTTCGTTCCCTAACACATAAAAGTATCTTAAAACATTTTTACGTCAACTTAACAAAAAAAAATTGCCGATGATTGCTTTAACGCCTCACTTAATTAAATTTGTTTTTACTGCTTTAGCAGGCCACACAACTGCTTGTAGTTGCACATGTTTATTCTTTTTCCCAAATAAAATTAAGATCCATGCTTTGATTCGGACCCCCAGCTCGTCATGGTATAGCATGGTAGCCGAGAGGTTAACAGAACGAAGCGCACAAATTTTAAATATGTATATATAATACCTATTTTTACACATGGCCGTTAATTTTTGTTTTGTGTTTAACAACCAACTAAATGCTTATTGTTGGGAGAAGTATTTGATAATGTAAATGCTACTTGTTGAAGAGATAGCCCAATTTGTTTGGCCAACTGTTTTTTCTTTTCCAATGTATCAGCGTTTGCCGTCTTTAAATGATATACCTGGTATTCAGAATAAGGTCTTCTTCGGCCATACACACCCTGTCCACTGGGAGAGGCTAAAGGCAAAAAGGTGATGATAGAGACATTATATGGGCAAATTTTAGCAACCACATTTTAAGATCTGATATTTTAGTTATGAACAGAATTTTGGTATAAGGGCTTAGGCGATACGTTTATCACAAAATGCCTGTACTAATTTTTTTAAAAAAAACTCTTATTTTTTGTTAAAAATTAGTGAGTGGCGTATAATAGCTATAGGTCATATAGAGGTACCCTGAGAGGCTGTGATTAAGCTGCAGCTATTTCTAAAATGGGCACACACGTTTATAAACCGTCTAATTTAGTCCTGAATTTTTGCCAAAAATTAAAAATAACGAATTTAAAATTTGAGTTGCTAACTTATCAAATAATCTAAATCGGAAAATGTCAGTATATTAAATTTCAAAAAATATTTTAAGTGTAATATGATTTTGATTATAAAGTTTAAATAACACACGATTATTAATTTTTCTAGATTTTATTTGAGGTTTGAAATATATAAAAAAAATTTATTTGAATTTATTTGACCTTCTAATATATATTATGTTCTGATTAAAACTATTTTTAAATGTGTTTACAAAAATAAAATTTCTTTAGCCCAATTAAGCACATATTTTATTAAATAAACGAGACTAAAATTCAAAGTTCATTCATTCGTTAGATAAATAAAAGTAAGTCATAAAATCTATAAGACATTTTGGTAACAAATGGTTACCTTTTTCAGTTTAAAAAAATAATAGTAACAAATATGTAATACATATATAAAAATATAAAAAATCGAGCTTTGTATGCCTCAAATTTTCTCACTATTTTAGTTTTTCATCAAAAATTTGCACATTAAAATAAAATTGTGTCATGGTAATAGAAACGATTGACAACTCTCACAATCATTTAAATAGAAAATAACAGGTAATTCAATGTTTAAATTTGTCAAAAAAATTTTTCTTATTGTAAAAATTAAAAAATTAAAATAAACAAAAATTAAGATAATTAAACTTTTTAAATGTTTAAAACAAAGTTCACTTTTTAAGAGATATGTATATTTATTATTTTTGTATGAAATACATGTGTAACTATTATTTTATATATTTATAAATGAAGAAGGTAACTACTTATTATATCTTTTATCATTATTTTTTTTATTTATAATACAATGTTCATTAAATTTTTCAACGAGTTGATGAATTATAAACTATAAGTTTACAGCACTGAAGGAAAGAAAGAGTCTATGTAGGTAATATAATTTTTTTTATTTTTGGGAGAGGAAAGAAAGAACTTAAAGTTTAATACAATTTTTAATATACCTTGTTGCAAACCACTCGGGCCAGCTATTGGCCGAACTTCTGAAGGTAATTGCTCCTCTATAGAAAATATATTGTTACATTAAAAACTATTTCTACTGCATTATTTTTTGATTCAACGATTGAAACATATTTTAAGTAAAATAGTAAAAGCTATAACATTGAAGAATTGATTTATAAAATTATTAATAAATTACCTCTTTGAATTTGTTGTCCAGCATTAAGTCCTGCTATAAGATTAATATAAGAACATGTATTAGGGAAGGGCGGGGCGAGGTGGCAAATGGGGCAAAGTAATTTTTTTAAATATTTTGGGCACTGTAAAATTAAATTGGTTGAAGGGTTCCAAAATATATTTTGATAAGCATAACCTGAATATGAGATAAAAAAAATCTAAAAAACCCTTATTAAATATTAGGGTAAATAAATTTTTTTTTGGGCACGTTGTTTTTACGCCTGATTAAAATATCAATGAAATAAATAACTAAAATAGGTATTTTCTATTTAAAAATTAGTGTTATTTAACTATTCTATATGTTAAGCCTCCTAAAAACGCCAATTTATTTGTAATATATTGATTTTATCAATGGGGCGATGTGGTTGGGGGTGAAGTGGTTTTTATTTTTATCATCTGGGGTTAATAAGATTTAAATTCAAACAGTATATCTATCTTGTGTTTTACTATAAAAATACAACGTAAATCAAATAATAATTATACAACAAAAAAAAACAATTCATACGAATTTTTGAGGGTATTGTAGAGAATTTTCTTGCGATAACAATCCCGGACTATTTTTTTAACCGTGTCCGAAGTTTAAAAAAAATTAATAAAGTTTCTAAGTCTATAAATTTACCAAAAATTTTATTGGCATATTCAGATTCCTAATAAAAGATTGTGAAAAGCATATCTAAAAAAGTTTGTTACCTAAAATTATTAGCAATTTACTTTCAGGTTATTTAGGATTAAAATACGGGTTATATGAAACCACCAATTTTATAAAAATAAAAAAAACTATAAATATTCAAAACAAATTTAGACTTCTTAAATGAATGTTTTTGTTATTTAAATATATTTTTAAACTTTTGTTACTACTCATAGTTTTTAATAGAACCAAAATCCCCCAAAAATTAAAAAATCTCAACTTTGCTAGAATATCTAAAGATTGGCTAAAATTCTGATTTCATATTTGTAATTAGCGCCATTAACTTGACCAAAAACCAAAGGTGCCATAAATGATGCTTGGGGTCGTCCAAATTTTGTTGTCCAATGTAATTAATTAAAATATCTTTTAATTAAATTAGAATTTAAATTCAAAATTTATTAATAATAGATATTATTAGTCTGCCTAAGGGGGGGGGGGGGGGGGGGGTAATAAATGTTTCACTTGGGAAATTTTTAGAAAATTGGGTAGTTATGGTAAACAAGTAATAGGTTTTATGATTGTTTATTATTTAATACAATATATATATTGTAAAACACAAGATCATTAAACCTATAACTTTTTCTCTCTGAATTACCAAACCTACAAATCTAAAACATTTAATAAGTGCAGCATTTACACCCCTCCCCTCCTTTCCCTCCCCCCAGTCCCACCAAAAAAATTTATTTTGTAGACTAATAATATCTATTTAATTAATAAATTCTTTAATAAAATTTATTATAAAGTTTAAATAACACACGATTATTGATTTTTCATATAGATTTTATTTGAGGTTTGAAATATATTAAAAAAATTTATTTGAATTTTTTTGACCTTTTTTCTAAAATATATTATGTTTATCTGATTAAAGCTATTTTTAGATGAAGCACATATTTTATTTAATAAACGATATTAAAATTCAAAATTTAACAATTCGTTAGATTAATAAAAGTAAGTAATAAATAAAATCTATAAGATATTTTGGTTACAAATGGTTACCTTTTTCAGTTTAAAAAAAATATTAGTAACAAATATGTTTAATACATAAACTAAAATAAAATTGTGTCGAAACAATTGACAACTCTCACAATCATTCAAATAGAAAATAAGAGTTAATCCTTAAATTTGTCAAAAATTTTTTTCTTATTGTAAAAGTTAAAAAATTAAAGTAAACAAAAGTTAAGATAATTAAACTTATTTTTGTATGTTTAAACCAAAGTTCAATTTTTAAGAGATCATTATGTATATTGCTTATTTTTGTATAAAATACATGTGTAACTATTATTTTATATATTTGTAAATGAAAAAGGTAACTACTTATTATAACTTTTATCATTATTTTTTATTTATAATACAATCTCCATTATATTTTTCAACGAGTTGATGAATAACTATAAGTTTACAACACTGAACGAACGAAAGAGTCTATGTAGGTAATTTAATTTTTTTTATTTTTGGGAGAGGAGGGGGGAGAAAGAACTTTAAGCAATTTAATACAATTTAACCTTGTTGCAAACCACTCGGGCCAGCTATTGGCCGAACTTCTGAAGGTAATTGCTCCTCTAGAGAAAATATATTGTTACATTAAAAACTATTTCTACTGCATTATTTTTTGATTCAATGATTGAAACATATTTTAAGTAAAATAGTAAAAGCTATAACATTGAAGAATTGTATAAAATTATTAATAAATTACCTCTTTCATGTTGTTCTCCAGCATTAGGTCCTGCTAGAAGATTAAGATAAGAACATGTATTAGGCAAGATCGGGGCAGGGTGGCAAATCGGGCAAAGTAATTTTTTTAAATATTTTGAACACTGTAAAATTAAATTGGTTAAAATTGTGTTTTAAAATATATTTTGATAAGCATATGAATATGAGAAAAAATATAAAAAATTAGGGTAAATAAACTGTTTTTAGGGCACATTTTATCGAAAAAACATTTATTTGTTTTTACGCATGGTCAAAATATCAACGAAATAAATAACAAAATAGGTTTCTATTTAAAAAAAAATGTTATTTAACTGTTCTATATGTTAAGCCTCCTAAAAACGCCAAATTATTTGTAATATATTGATTTTATATATCAAAGAGGGTGTGGGGCGATGTGGTTGGGGGTGAGGTGGTTTTTTATTATTATCAGCTGTTTATTATTATGAGAAGTGACAAGTGAAAAACGTGATTTTTGAACGAAAATGCTTTAAAATTAGCTTTAAAGGATTAAAAACTGGCCAAATACAAATATTGCCCAAATATCTAAAAAGTAATCTATTTTCAAAAAAAACTTAAGGCTCTTGCTAATAAGTATGAATTTATTTTTTTTCCTATAGTAGTAAAGGTTTTAGTTGAATATATACTAGAAGCTGCAAGATTGTACAATAAATTAAGCCCAAAAGATATTTTCATATTTATTTTATAAAGTGTTGTAAATTACATAACTAACCTTGCCTAGTCTTATGATATTTATCTAAATAAAAAAATTCCTAATAATTGGATAAAGAATAAAAAACTGGTAAAGATTGGTTTAATCTGGTTTTCAAATAAAATAAGAAAGTTTTTGTTTAGCTTCCTAGCAAGTTTTGCCTGAGCTTCTTATTAAAATCACAGAAGAAGAACCAATTGAGACTGGACTGACCACAATTCAATGTCCAAGATAATTAGCCCTTAGAGTGTGCTACAGGTAAGAACAACTTATAGCAAATATATAAAGGAGTTTGTAATTGCTCCAACTTATTGTTAACAAGCCTAAGGAAAGGAGAAACTTAAAATTTAAAAATCTTTTAAATAAATATTTAACATATTATAATTTTTAATTATCTTGTGTAATAAAAATGCTCCGTTATATATTATTTCTTGTTTATTAAAATCTAATTTTTTAACCAACCATCTCGCCCCCTTTATACACCACTTCCCCCCGTTGTTGGGGCGAAATGGCAAAAAAAATAATTTTTTTGACGTAAATTATTTAACAGTTTTAAAATACCTATCTTTTGAGATATATCATGATTAAATAGATAATTAAAAAAAAGTTATGATTAAACACAACCATCTCGCCCCGCTCTCCCCTAATTATTATACTATTTTATTTCATATCAACTTTTTTGTTACATGTAAATTAATTTTTTGTGTACTAATAAAAACCTCAAAAATTATTTGTTAAAAACATAAAAATTTAAAAAAGCCCTTTTTAAAAATAATATATATTTTTATTTAATTTCCTTTTAATGTTTTGAATTAATAAGCTCTGTAACACCACCCTCATAGGGTTTTGTCCTTGCCAAGCTTGGACAAAAATTTTCTCCTTATTTGAATCTATTTTACCCACAATTTTTTTAGGTCATGAAACTATATATCATCAAACACGCGTATTATTTTATAGGCCATGTAACATTTAAATCCTTATAATTTTTTTTCTGAGGATCGTGACAATGAATTTTGAGTTTTTCTATAAAAAAATTCGTAAATGTGCTAAAATCAATAAAAAAATTTTATTTTAACAACAAAATTAATTGTTTGCAATTAAATTCTATAAGTCTATTTCTGATCTTTTGTCTTATAAGAAATTTAATTGTTTGTAGATTACACACCCTTCCACTGCGATCTTTTAATAAAGGCGCAGCTTAAAACTTATATCAAACAATTTTTTCGTTGAAAAATATTTTGTACACTATAAATAGTTTGACATAAGAAATAGGCTTAAAACTAATAAATTACTTTTCCCCGTGTATTGTATAACACTCGGACGTATTTGTAATTCTTGATTTGTTGCTAAAATGTAAAAATGTTTTTTTCTAAAAAAATGTTTGTTAAAAAAATAAAAAAATTTTGTATTTGTATATTTTGTAACATAAATTGCAGGTCAACAATCATGAGTTACCTAGACAACAAACCTACCCTGCTATTTTAGAAAATTTCAAATCCAATCACAGGTCATAAAACCAATTATTTTAGCTAGAAATATTATTTTAGAATAAATGTCAAAAAAAACATGAAAGACTGAAAGTAAAAATAAATTGAATATTTTTATTATAACTTAACTGTTACAATCAAGCTTTAAACAAAATATTTTAATTAAAAACTAAATTATTTTATATTATTTGGACGAGTTACTCATGCTGATGTAAGAGCTTGATATACTGAAATATTATTTTTTGTTACTGAGACATAAATAAACTTTACAAAGATTTTTTATTTTTTAAGGCATAATCTGTCATATTGGTAAATAGATTGACAAAGGAGCTCAAACCAAAAGAAATTACTAAAAATAAAGAAAAAGCCCTGACATATATAGTCATTCACTTTTTACACATCTTATGTTATACAGAACAAAGTAAACTTTAGAGATTAAACCTGCCATCATAGGGAATATCATCCTTATTTCCTAATCAAACTTGGTTATTCAGGTATAAACATTAAAAATTAAAAAAAAAAATTTAAAAAAAAATAAAAATTAAAAACAAAAATAAAGTAAAGTTTTATTTTTGCATATTCACATTAGTTAAACGTTAATGTTATTAAAAACCGATAATATACCGTGTCGTATTTAAGTTTGATGCGAGATATTTTAATCAAAATGACAAAGTTTGATATATTAATAAAGTTTATTTTTCATTATTTGTGATTATAAATGTAAGTTATTAAGTTTTTTTATGAGAGAAAAATTCTTAAATTTTAATTCTTAAAGTATTCTCGATCTGTAAAAGGCTATTTTTTCGATAGTGACGAATGTAAGGAGCTCTAAGGCCGGAATTAAAAAAACTATGTGAGATAAGGCCATCATAAGTACATATTTATTCCCGGTTGTGTCATTGATGTTTGTTGCCATTATTTTATCATTTGACAACAAAAAATTTATCTATAAACTAATCCTAAATAAAAAAGTTTCATGCATTTAAATCATCTATATAATTAATGATTACAAACGTAATCATTTTTTGATGTTGCTAATCAGACCAAAAACTGAGCCCATATTCCACAAAATTATTTTGGATATTAGCCCAAAAGTTGAACCAACAAAAAACTAATCAATTCAAAGTAGTTAAATACCTAACTACAGGTTTTTTAAATGAATTACCATTAGAGGCAAAATGCGGGCTAAATATGTATAAAATAATATAATATCAATTAATCAGAAAATTTGTTTTTCAATAATATAATTCAGTATTAAAAGCTGTAAAAGAAGCAAAATTTATCTTTTCCAAAAAATTATTGTAAAATCAAAAAAATCCATATAATTTTAATTTAGATTTTTGTATAATGCTTGTTTCTTTTAATCTACATTTAACTTTTACTTAGCCAAAAATGAGCTTTTTCAAAGCTAAAGTTGAAATATCAGAAGTTTGGCATTAGGTTGACATGATGTGTTTAGTTCATTAAACCGCCTTTTCCATACAGAAAAAATGCAAATAATTTTTTAGCATGTTTATGCTTTTAAAGTAGATCAGGTAAAAATGATTATGTTTTATTTAAAATTTTTTTGCAAAAGTTTTTTGGTAATATAAACACACAATTAATGACATGTGTCAAGGCCATGTTTCTATAATTGCCTAAAGAAAATACCAATCATTGACTAATGAATTAATGTTATTTAAATTAGTTTTTAATTTTTGCATTTTTTATCATATATCATTTGTTATGATAAATATATTTAGCTTCTTTTAAACCTAATATAATTATTATAGAATAAAGAAATTTGATAAAATTTAATAATTTTAAATGCATTTAGTTTTTTATTTTTTAGAAAAAAAATTATGATTTGATATTTGATATAATGCTTGCAATATTTTACTATAACCAAATTAGTTGTGCATAGTAATTATATAATCATTTTACCAATTTTTCCTAGATTTTTTTGTTGCAACCATTCAGAAAAATTATTGCGGTTTAACAGTGAGACGCCATAATCCGAGTTAGACTGGATCTGAAAGCCTACCAGATTTAATATAAATTATATAAAAACATTTTTAAATCATTATTCATAAAAACAGGCGTATGTTAAAACTGATTATAACTTATAAAAATCGAATACCTTAAATAAGCAAAATTATAATTTTCTTTCCTTTTTTTAGTATTACACTTATTATATAATTAATAAATGCAAAAAAAAATTTTTTTACACAAAAATTTGTGTGATAACAAAACAAATTTGGGACGACCATAAGCATCATTTATGAAAATTAACGTTTTTGGTCAAGTATTTGGTGCTACATACGAATATGATCAATTGGCCAATGTCTCAGATTTTTTGTTATTCGGAGACAAAGTTGAGATTTTTCTATTTTTTAGGTATTTTGGGACTTTTTATCATAAAACTTATGGATATAATGATATAGTTAGATAACTGAAACATTCATTATTAACGTAAAACATTATATTCTTTTATAATATTAAAATTAAATTTTTGTATTTTTTTTATAAAAGTGGTTCTTAATATCGGTTATTTGGTCCTTAATTGAAGGTAAATCGCAAATTGGCTATTACATTTTTTATATATGTTTTTTATAAGGAAATACGACATCAGATTATTTGAAGAATTAAAAAAATTTTTGTAATTTTTTGAAACTTTGGAAATAGAGGCATTGGAAAAACTAAGCCCGGAATCTTTATCACCAGTTCTCTACTTGAAAAACCGTATATGTTATTTTTTTTGTCCAGTTAATAAATCCAAATTATTTCAAATATGAAAGTTGATGTAGAATTTTTATAGATGAGGCTCTAGAAAATTTGATATTGGAGAAACTGTAAAATAAGATTGGACGGCTTAAATATCTTTTATATAAACAATTATTTTTTAGTTTGCAAAAACCGGTATATAAGTAATGTAGGGCAGCGTTTTTCAGGCACAAGCTACGCTTGAATGTCCCAGCTAAAGTTTATCTAAAGGATTTGTGACTGACTGCTCGGCCCATTATGGCATGGATTTGCTACTTATATTTTATCAAATTAACTATTTCAACTCAAAATGTATTTTTCGTGTAATGAGACGATAATATACACCCTTTAGAATATGTTTTCAAAATTACCTAAGACATCTATCTGAAATTGTCCGAGAAGTGCAACAAACAATGCCAAAGTTGTTACGAATATAATGCTTTTCATTCCTTAATTTTAAGAAAAAATTCAAATTCAAATAGAATAAAAAAAAATGGAATGATGCCGGGGTTGAAAGAGCCTTACGACATTTTGAGCAAATAAACTTTTCTTTTAACGTCTAACAAATTAATTCAATGAGGAAATATATTTACTTTGTTAATGATGAAAAAAGGAAAGAGGGTAGTGGGACGGAAGGGGGACCTTCAGATATGCAATAAATCTAAGCTTTTATATTTCGATGAAAAGGATAACGGGTCAAATTAGTTTTATGCCTTTGGCTATCCTTGATTAAGGAATAAATCTTATTTGCAAATATTTACCTTGACAATCATTTTTACAAAATTCTTATCAAGAAAATTGGATTAATAGCCAAACGACATCACTGGCTTGCATGCATAAGGTTTTCGTACAATTCTCCAAACAGACGGCTTTTCCATTAATTAAATAGCGCAAGTGTAAACACGAGTAGGCCCATGACGATTGAGAATCTAGGCTCAAATTGAGGTTGCTGTCATTTAAGGTTACCTATTAAACCCGCCTCGACAAGTATAAATATTCTGGTCTTATTAAGAGAGTCAAATCCCAGACAGATTACGTTTTTCTATAGGTTAATTTATGGGACTCAATCAATTTTTTTACAATATCGAAATAATTGCATCGTGTAGCTCATAAATTTGATTCTTCAAATATCGGGCTGATAATAATAAAAAAATCAAATATCAATAGATATTTTGTTTTTTAATAAACATTATTTCGTTCCAACACCTGCAAAAAACTCTCTTCAAAGATTTTATGTTTGCTAATGGTACCTAAGCTCACATTTTATGAAATATTATAGTTTATTTTATTTATTCTATTTATTAAATAAAATATCACAAATTATTTATTAGAATAATATTAAAATTTTAAGTATATTCCATAACAATAATATCAGCTTGGCTTTCCCATCCTTCTAATTTTTATATATTTCCTTAAATGCACAGCTTTTCTCCAGCGGTATTCCAGGAGCATTTTCTCCTTTTAAAGTTCTAACCGACGCACCGCCTCTCCCAGAGTACTTCTCACATTTAAATCTCTTCTTGTAATAGATAAGTTTTTTCTTTATGCCCTTAATTCGGCTTCTGTTGGATTGTAGTGACTATTCCAATCTTGTGATAGCAGGATATTAGTCACCACTGGGTCTGAGGGACCGGTCGCACCCTTCCCGCTTGCTTACATTAATATCTGCAAATTGCGTCCTAGTTCTAGGATTACAACTTCTTTTCTTGTTAGTGGTATCAAACCCTCCGAATATTATCGAGCGCCTAATTTATGTAAAATTTAATTGATAATATTAAATCCTAAAGTATTTTATAAGAATTAAAAATGATTGAAAACTTAATCTTTTCCTTTTTTTCTTACCTTTTTTGCAAATAAAAATCTTTTTTTCTTCCAATCGGGACACCTCCCTTAGCTCCGTAAAAAAATTTCCTTGGCATATCCTTATTACTTTTACTTTTTTTTGTTTTGTTTTGTACACCTATTTTGCATTGGCTAATTGCATGCCTATTTTGACTTTTATTTACTAATTTTGTGAAGTTATAAATTTAATAGCAGCAATTTAAGAGTAGTCTCTTTAATTTTTATCCTCTATTAAAATAATATTATATGTTTAACTATTTCTTTATTTTTAACTATCAGCATTTTTATTTACTAACATTTTGTTAATTCTTTGGTGGTCTCTTTCTATTCAAAATATGTTTATATTTTCAATCGGCCTAAAAATTAATCTAATTATTAATTTTAATTTAGCTGAGGGTGTTAGCATTTCAATCATCCTAAATTAAAAATTTTATTTTAAAATGGCAATCATTCATATTTAGTTTAATTTGGACAAAATAATTATAACTGTTAACAATATGATTGAAGTTTTGATATAAATATATTATATGTCAATATATTTACATTCAAGCTTTTATATATTAAGTCAAGGACAAGTATTAGCTGCCAGGGCCAAATATATATAATAGAAATTTAAGGTTAAAACATGAAATCTAAAACAGTTTACATAGTAAAGGGCGTTGGCCATTAAATCAAGCAATAATCAAGTTTAAACAATCAATAATCAAGTTCATTTAAACAAACCAACATGGTGGCGACCTTGTGTGGGCAGGCTCGTTCTTCTCCTAGCTCACCTGTGAGCGAGGCAGAAGACACTCCCCTATCATAGGCATATAATTACATTTTATGGCCAATATCGAGAATTTTTTTAAGTTTTTACCCACCCCAGAATTTTTCTCCTCAAAATCTATACCATCATTTATTATCTTAATATGTAGGCCTGCTTTATTAAAAAATATAATTTTAAATTTTATGTGTAATGTCGACAACAATCGAATGCGTTTTCGGTCCCTAATCGAAAAAATTAATTACCACGGGGCACTATCGTATTCCCGCTCGTCGTCAATGGCCAAGTCTCTCAAATGATCATCCTCCTTCTTCACCATGACCTGTTGCCCCAATTCGTTTCTATACCCATCGTCGTAAAGCTCAGAGTACCGTTTATAGTCTTCGTTCGTCTCGAAGGGCGTCCACATATTGTTGGGATCTATTTGTACAGTGTCACTAATAATATCAGGTTCCGGCTGTGGCGCCACATCTTAGTTCGAATTGGGATGATCTCTACCGTGTTTATCGATGAAAAGCCCGTCATCTAAAATATCATCTTCTTCGGTAATTCGCGTGCCCGTTAATCCATTAATAACAATTTCAATCGGTTAAATTTATTATTATTATTATTATTATTATTATTATTATTATTATTATTATTATTATTATTATTATTATTATTATTATTATTATTATTATTATTATTATTATTATTATTATTATTATTATTATTATTATTATTATTATTATTATTATTATTATTATTATTATTATTATTATTATTATTATTATTATTATTATTATTATTATTATTATTATTATTATTATTATTTTTTTTTTTTTTTTTTTTTTTTTTTTTTTTTTTTTTTTTTTTTTAAATTATTATTATTATTATTATTATTATTATTATTATTATTATTATTATTATTATTATTATTATTATTATTATTATTATTATTATTATTATTATTATTATTATTATTATTATTATTATTATTATTATTATTATTATTATTATTATTATTATTATTTTTATTATTTTTATTATTATTATTATTATTATTATTATTATTATTATTATTATTATTATTATTATTATTATTATTATTATTATTATTATTATTATTATTATTATTATTATTATTATTTAATATTATTATTATTATTATCATTTTAATTATTATTAATATCATTACTAGATGACTCAGCCCACTCATCAAGGTAACGCATTTTCATACTCCCATATAAAATCAATTTGAATATACTGGTTTAGGGCCTCCGAAAATGTTAAGTGAGTCATAAATTGAGCGAAACTTAAATTTAAATATCTAAGAGTTTATGATTTTAAGTTGGTGTGTAATATATATTCGGAAAGAAAGGGCTTTCAAATGATTTAAATATTTTTAAATTTTTTTAATGGCTTACCGAAAATTTAGATATTTATTTATTCATATAGTTCATTAACCTTAAGAGAGGTCAAAGGTTGAGGGAAGTTTAAATTTAAATTTTTAAGAGTTTAACTGATTTTAAGTTGGTGTGTAATATATATTTGGAAAGCCCGTTATAAGGACTTTCAAATAATATAAAAATTTTTTAAAATAAAAAAATTGATTATTTTTAATTTGAAGGTAATTTTATAAAATCTGGAGGGCTAAGAGATTTTATGGTTCTCATATTTGTAATCAGCAAAAAATTCTCTATTAGATCTGAGAAAAACTAAAAATGTAGGATTTTTTAGTTGTCCAGTGTTAAATCAAAAAATAGCCTCTTTAACGATCATGATTATAATTGTAATAAAAAGCTATGATCACGAATGATAGGATCATATTACGAGTTTTAAAGGGAACGATAGGCTTTAATTATAATATTGCTGATGCATATTTCAGAAAAATATTTTATCTAGGCTAAAGTTTATAATTGTCTATAAAATGAGCCTAGCAATTCTTAGAAAAAAACGTTTAATCTTTTAATAAATGATGACTCTAAAATGGACAAGATTATTAGTGGAGTAGGCTGGCAAGTTGGACCTGCGTAAAGATGATTTGGTTCTAGGACACGAAAAATTATTTATTGGGACAATTTTGATGAATTTTATAATTTAATCAAAACAACCTCCAGCATAAATCTGTGAAATTAATACTACACTGCTCATAACACTGGACAACAAATTTTGGACGACCCTAAGCAACATTTATGGCAACTATGGTTTTTGGTCAAGTTTTTGGCGCTGATCACGAATATGAAATTAGAATTTTAGCCAAGGCCTTAGATTTTTAGTTATTTGGTGTCAAAGTTGAGATTTTTCAATTTTTGGGGTATTTTGGGCTTCTATATCATAAAACCTATGGGTAGTAACAAAAGTTTAAAAATACATTTAGATAACGAAAACATTCATTATTAACGTAAGGGGTTTAAATTTTTTTTTTAATATTTAGCTTTTTTTATTTTTAAATTTTTGTAAAATTAGTGGTTTTTGTCATAAACTCCGTTTATCTTAATTAACTTGAAAGTAAATTGCTAAAAATTTATGTAATGACCTTTTTTAGAGATGTTTTTTTATAAGGAATCTGAATATGCCAATAGATTTTTTGTAGAATTTACAGTAAAAAAAATTTTTTGAAATTTTTTTCTAAACTTTGGACGCGGTTTAAAAAAAACTGAAGGCCTTAGAAAAAAAACTAAACCCGGGATCGTTATCGCAAGAAAATTCTCTACAAAACCCTTAAAAAATCGTTTAAGTTGTTTTTTTTGTTGTCCAGTGTAATCAGCTATTGCTTACTATTTTAAGACATGGTTGCAAATTTGTGCGCATTTAACGTTTATGTTCATGTTTATTTATTTTTTTACCCTAATATTAATTACCAGTTATATAATAAGTGTTTTTTCATATATATTCTTCCGAATTAGAATACTTATACAAGTTGTTTTCATGACAATCAATCTTATTTTACTATACATTTTCTGAAGTCCAAAGTTTTATATAATTTTTATCATTCATAAATATCAAATTTTTAATTTTTGCGCATTTATGCCAAATGACAAAATTATAATTACAATTAATTGACAAATCACAATCTTTTTAAGCAATTAATATTAGTGAAAACAATTTATTTTAATCCACATATCCACTTTATAAACGCAATCATTTATTTTATGAATATTATAAATTCCTATTAATTTTTTAAAAATAAAAATTTTGAACATGAATATAATTTACATGTTTATTTGGCCGTCACGGCTGCCGCCTTTGCCGCCGAAGGTGGCAAAAAATTTTTTTTGCTTTTTCTTTCTTCCGAATTTTTTGCCCCGCCCTCCTCCCACCCATCGTGAAAAAGCTAGAATTGGGCCTGGCACAGCGTTGCTCCGGTTTGACCTATATAGTAGAGGAGTTCTGGAAGCCCAATTTAGGTGATTAACAATTAAATAAAATTTCGATAAAATTAAAGTAAATTACACATCTTACGACCTGTTAGCTAATCTCCTAGCTCTTAGAGCTTTCAAACTAATGACCAAAGGCACTTAAATTTTACCTATTTGCCTAGGCATGATTAAGTAAAGAGAAAAGAGATGGTTCGTATTTATATTTTTAGTGCAACTATTACATAGATTATGATTCTTGTCATGCACATGTATTTGACATTACCTTTTTATATATATTTTTTTTTGGTGAGGAGCATTGAAATTGCTATGCGGCGAAGTTCATAACCCCTAGGGTTAATAGGATTACGCGCCTCGTCGCCAATACTATAATATCCAACGAAATGACGCCGCACCCTCCGGAATATTAAAGCATGCAGGCTTTACTTTAGCAAAAGTCGAAGGCCAGAGTCATTCACCTGCTAAAACCCCCCTTGCCCTACATCCTTTGAAAGAGACGGCATACCAATCATATGCCCACCTTAGCAATCTACTCCCCCCCCCCCTACATTGTAAATTAGCCCTCGTCAATATCGGACGTTTTTCAAACAGTTGTAGGATTTAATATTGGTTAACTAAATATGGCCGCATTATTTATTTAAAATATAATTTATATATGCGGTGAAAAAATATCATATAAAAATTCTGTATGGGTTGCATAGCAGTTTAATTATTGTATTGCTGTTGTCTCTATAATCATAAATATAAAAATTTAACAAAACTTTTAGTGGCATATTTTCCTGTCTTACACGCAGGAGTTGCGAGTTCGAATCCGTGCACAGGAGCCTTTTCTTTTTTAGTTAACATGTGTAACCACTTTTGCTGCTGAGTGGCCTGCTTGGGCAGTAGGCCTTAAACGATGTGCCTAAACTAAGAGCGTAGGCTAAAAACCTAAGTCGTCGGCGTGCGAGCAAATCTTATTTAACCCTCTATCCATTGTCTTGCCCGGGTTAAAAGGGTCAAAGCACTAACGGGTATGGCGCCCCTAAATGGGGAAAGGTATGAGGAAAACCTCAAAAATAATTTTTTATGTTTTTTTATTTCATCATTTGGGCAAATATTATTCATGATCTTAGCAATTTAATTTTTTGTATGAAATTAATTAATTTCTTCAGTATTTTTTGGTGTAAAATATAATTTAGCTTTAAATGATATCAGAAATATGCCCTTTAAAATTAATTACCCTTTGTAATATATTTTCACACAATTTTTTATTAACTAGAAATAAGAGAAATTTTGCTTTACAGTAAAAAATTCAGTTTAACATTTGGAGATAATAAGTCAAAAAATTTTTAGCTAGAGACTTTATTTTTTATTTTGAAGAGGACAATATGGGCTATCTTGCATGTGGCTATAAAAATATATTTTTAAATTTTAATATATAGAATATTTATCTATTAAATAAAAAACGAAAATTCTTAAAAAATTGCTAAAATATACTCTTTGATATTCATTATAAATAATTGAACTTAAACTCTGGGACCGACATGACTTTTAAAAAAATAATATTTTATTTTTTTTTATTTTCTGATTTGCTTCATGCACCTTATTAAAATATTTAAAAGTGCCATTGATTATATAAGAAATTAGACATAGGGGTTATTATGATTGGCTATAACATTTATCATTTGATTCATACTATTGTTATTTTCGGAAATGGGAACTTCAGAAAAAAAAAGGTTAATTATCTGTGTTTTAGTCTTATATTCTTAGCCGACTTTCTGGGTCACAACCTAACCAATTTGAAAATTTGAAATTGCATTTTAAAAATAAAAATCGCTATATAACATATATTTCCCAATATCTTTTATTTTACTGGATAGTAAATCGTAATATCTTTTATTTTACTGGCAAAATTTTTAACGTACCCATAGCTTTTTATAAAATAAAAACAAAAATTTGACAAGTTTTTTGAAATTTCAAAGTATAAAAAATATAAACTCAAAAAATGTATGCTTATATTTGCTAACTTTTACTAGTCTATGAACAGTCATAATTTTCAATTTTATACTCGGCAAAATTCTAATTGTAATTTTTATTGCACAAAAAAATGGAAGGATTTTGGAAAAAGGATAAAAAATTTGTAAAAATCTATCTTTTTTCATTTCATTAATTTTTTAAATAAAACAGCCACAAAAAGGTTGAATCTGATAAAAGTTAGTGAATTATAATATTTTTGGCCTATATAGAGAGATTTAACAGATGTTCTTTTTCTTCGCATATCAACAAATTTTAAATAAACTTAAAAAATCAAATATTTTATGAAACATAATATTATAGTTTAGTATTTTTAGGGTTGAACAACTTTAGAGATTATAATGTGCAGAGATGGCCTCAAAGATGAATTTTTCAAACACTAGATCCAATTTAATATAATAAAACATAGACATTCTGTTTTTTACTAATTTACAAATACCAAATATGTTTAAGGATTTAAAGCAAATCATACAATTTATATCTAACCAACCTTTTACACATTTGTTTAAGAATAAAGAGGCACTAGACCTATTAAAAAAAGAGGAAATATCATAATTAGTTGATTCTATAGGCATATGGATTTGGACAATGACTTAAAGTTTTTTATAATGTATTACTTTGCATACACAACATATGTTTTTAATAATAACAAATAACAAATTTAATTAAAATAATTAAATGATTCTATGATCTCTTTTTTTTTGTAATTTTCCCATCTCGTTCTTTTAAGATTTTTTAATATAAAAGATATACTTTTTCTAACACTTATAGACAAGTTATGACTTATTTTATAGGTTATAAATATTATAAATTAATAATGCATAATAATAATAAAAATACGCTTGCATGGACGAATACAATCTGCGTTAGTTTTTGACATGAAAATTTGTTTTTTGGCAATTGGTATTTTTATTGAAGAAGCAATCTTATAAATAAAGCAGGGGCTATTATATGTTATTAAAGAGTATTATATCTAACTAAAGGGTTACTGGTTAAAAAAAAGATCTTACATACAGCAAAATTTTTATTTATACAATTTTAAGATTCACCTTTCATTGTCAATATAAAATAATAATAAAATAAATCAAACTATCATGGTCTAAACTAATTGCCCATGTGTCCTGCTCTATATACTGCAAAATTGGCGCTGGCATATTTTAATATAGCAAAGGGCAAAAATATGTCTCAAAATTTAGACAAAAAATTGATTTTTTAAATTATTTAAGAAGTCATTCCACTAATCTTTTTATATTATACATTTATAAACATTAATTTGAGCTTATGTCTAATAATTTTTGCTTTCAAAATAAAAAAAATGACTCATACAATACTTTTGATCATATATGCGCGCAGAGCACCGTCAAATTTTTTTTTAAAAAATAAAATAAATAATTTTGCTTATATCTCGGTCAGAAATCACTTCCGGTCAAAAAAAGATTAGGTTTTTATTAAAACTTAAGGACCCTGATGGTGCACCAAAAGTCACCACTAAGACTTTAAAAAAGTTTGTTGATTTGAGGATCTTAAAATCAAAATAATAACAAACCCTATTCAATATTTCTTCAAAATACTTTAACTTTAACAAATTATTCTAGAATTACTGTATTTTGCTGATACACTGAATAACATCTTGCTTAATATACAATATATTTTTAAGAAAATATATGTTATTAAGCCAACCTTTTTAACCTATAGATAATAAATATTTTTACTCTTTTCCTTTTTTCGTTTGTTGTTAATACCATTGATTAACCTAAAAGATATAAAAATTACATTGTTTACGAAAAATCAAAAATCAAATTTAATGTTAGACGTTTTTAATTAAATCAGGTTTTTCTACCAAGTGGCAAAATTTGAAAATTCATGTAGAAAATTTGTCCAATGAGGGAAATAGCCTATAAAATGTTTGAAACATGGTACATTATAAGTAAAATCCTGGGAAATTTATCAAAAGGTATTATAGCAAGAAACTCGATTTTTTATTCTGAAGACATTAAGCGCTTTTTTAGTTATTTTTACTAATAAAAAAAAATTTTGAAAAAAAATAAATTATTTAATTTAAAATAAATAAGTTTTTTATGACTTGTTAATAAATTGTTAAAATATACTTCTTAATAAACGCAAAAGTCTATCCACGACTTTTAAAATATTTGAAAAATTAACCTTAGACACAAATATTCTCCCAGCACTGTTATAAATTAAATGGTCCCAAAATTGATTATATGCCAGGATAAATTTTAAAAATCTTTTTGTTTAGAAAAGAAAAAGTGAAGCTGGACCAAAAAAATAATAATTTTCATTCATTTGATCCTAACCTTATAGTTGACTTGTTAAACCGTTAATGCAAAATTATAACACCCCATTTTAAGCTAAATTTCCTTTTTTATAAGTAGTCAATGGTTCTATTAATCATAACTGAATTTTGCCAAATTTTTTAATATTTTAAGGTCTAAAAAGTATGAACTTAAAATTGGCATGCTCACATTTTTAGCTTTAATAGCCATTTTTAGTTTGATGAATAATAGGTTTCATGGTATAGAAGCCCAAAATACCCTAAAAATTGAAAAATCTCAACTTTGACACCGAATAACTAAAAATCTTAGGTTTTGGCTATAATTATAATTTTAAATTCGTGATGGGCACCAAAAAAGACCAAAAATCATAGTTTCCATAAATGACGCTTAGGGTCGTCCAAATTTTGTTGTCCATTGTTATGAATTTAAATAATAGACAATCATATTTTATTAATTTTTAAAAATGCTAAATATTTTTTTGAATGGGTATTTTATTTTAAATAAGGCATGCAATCTTAAGAGTTTAAAAACAATTGTAGTTTTAAATTTTACTTCTTATAGGCATATGGAGAACATTGACAGTTTTTTTATAATTAAATGTATTTTTATACGATTTTTTAAACAAAAGTTTTTTTTGATAGTATAAGAAATGAAAAATTTATTAAAAAAATAGAATGATTTTTCTTTTTTGTAATTTTTTCATCTCAATCTTTAATATTTTTATACATAACTTATATACGAATTTCAAAATAGGCAGATTTATAATTGATTTTATAAATTCTAAAAATTTCAAGTATACGCAGAAAAACAAAAAAATTTCGCTAAGAAAAATACAAATTATGTTAGTTTTATAATACCTGAAATTGATTGTTTTTATGCAAATTTTTGTTTTTGTATTTAGCGTCAAAAACCAATGAAAAAAGCTGGGGTTTTTATATGTTATTAAGCGATTTTATAATTATTAAAAAATTATAACCACAAAGTAGTTTAGAAATTATCCAAAAATCATAAAGATATTGAGCTATAATATAATCAGCTTTCCAAAATTTTCTTTTAAATAGTCTAAGGTACCTCAGATTAGAACCTTAAAATTAAAAAAAAAATAATAGTTTAACTACAATACTTGTAATGATACATTTAATTAGCAAGGACCTACCAGTGTGCCAATCAGCTAAATCTAAGATTTAAAGCAAAAATTTGACTTAGACTAAAATACTGGCAGGGTCCTTGGGTGCTGATAAAAACTTTTAGAAGTCATTTGACCCTAAGAGCAAAAATATTTTTTATTATAATGGAACATAAAAACTTGAGGCACCTTCACGCGCATGTATCATCAAAGATATTGTAGCTAGAGTTATTCTTTTATTTTGAAAATCTAAATTTGGGGTACCTAAGACGATAATATTTAAAACAAATTTGATTATTGAAAAATTTAATCAAATTATACAAATAACTTAAAAAACGATCTTTAAATTTATTAAAAAATTTTTAAAATATATGTTTCCAAAAGTTTGGGATCGGCATGATTTTCAATAATTCGAAGATAAAATTTTTTGCCCTAATGTTAAAAGTTATTTATACCCTTGGCGCTAGAATATGCGAATGTGTTGGATTGTATATTCAAAAAGTATAACAAAGAGGCAATTATGTTAGACCATAAGAGTTAGATTTGTGATTATTACTAAATTTACTGTTATATTTGAACGTAGAAAGTGTGTTATTTCCTGATTTTAAAATCTACTTTCTGGTTCAGCCAATTATTAACATTTAAGTATTTTATAAAAATATTGCTTAATAACTTATAGTAGCCCCAGCCATTTTCACTGGATGACGCTTCTGCATACAAAAAATCAATATTTGCTAAAAGACAACAAATTTTCAGGTGTCAAAAAACTAACAAAGCTATTCGCCTGTGCAAACTTGTTATAATATTTATATATGCATATTTTAATTTTAAGTGCCTGTAAAACACAGGTCAACAATTTTTTGAGAGTTATGGATTAATTACAAAGAAGCCATCTTAAATATCAAATCCGTTTACCGTTTTTCCTAATCAAAATTAGTTAATCAATTACAAACATTCAAAGGTCAAATAACAGAAAAAAAGATTCAAAAAAAAAAAAATTAAAATTTTATTTTTGTATTTTCACAATATTTCAATTTAAATTCAAACTTCAAAGAAAATTTTCATTAAAAACCGATAATATATCGTGTCGTATTTAAGTTTGGACGCGAAATATTTTGTATTTAAAAGCTTTATAATTAATAAAATTTAATAAATATATTTACAAGGGAGATTTATATACAAAAAAGACATTAAATTTTTTTAGGGTAGATTTAGATCTGTCAATTTGGTCAAAAAGGCTATTTTTCGTTATAGACGGATCAAAGGAGCCATAGACGGAAGAAATTAATAAAAACATATAGAAAAACACGGTCAACAAATATTTATGTCAAAAACGTGTTTAAAAAAAATAAAAGAATGCATTCCCTGATGGCCTAATCACATTTATATTTTTTGTTTTTCTTAGTTTCTTCCATCTTTGGCCAGATCCGTCTAAACGGCCTTTTTTGATTAAAATGACAGATCTAAATAAACATTAAAAAGAGAATTTAAAAATCTTTCCATATAAAACTCCCTTGTAACATTTTAAATCACATAATGAAAAATAAATTATCAATATATCAAGCTTTTACATCGGCATTTAGATATTACAAAATATTTCGCGTCCAAACTTAAATGGGACACGATATATTTTCGGTTTTTAATAAAAATATTACTTGAAGTTTGAATTTAATAGCATTGTGAATATGCAAAAATAAAAATTTAATTTTTTTTTGTTTTTGGATCTTGTTTAATTTTTTGTCCCATTTTTCTAAAATTTTTAATGTTTATAAATGACTAACTAAATTTTATTAGGAAATACGGTGAACGGATTTCATATCCCTTAAGGTGGCATGTTTGATCTCTGTATTTAACTTAAGAATGTCGACCTGTGAAATCTAGTTTCGTTTATATCTTACCCGAATGGCGCATAAGACCTAAATAAATTTCAAATATCACTAATTTAATTCTTTAGCCGTATGAATTAAGGCATTGACCAAAAGTTGTTAAAAACTAAATGTGTTCCTTAAGATACAATAACAAAAAAAACAAACAATTGGTTTGAGGTTTCCTACCTTTCCCCACTTAGGGGCGCCATACCCGTTAAGCCTTTGACTATTTTAAACCGAGCAAAGCAATATATTGCAGTTAAAATATTAAGATTTACATGCACGCCGGCGACCTAGGTTATTAGCCTAGGTTCTTATTTTTAGTCATATCATTTAACACCTATTGCCAGCAGGCCACTCAGAAGCTTAAATGGTTGCACATGTATGCTATTTTTTCGAGAAAAAAAGCTACTTTGCACGAATTTAAACTCGCAACCTCCTTCGTCTAAGGCAGAAGATGTGCCACTGAGCTATCTGAGCCGAAAATTTTTTAAAAGTATTTTTTAATAATGTAACCAAAAGCAAAAATTTAAAAAATTAAATTTTACACTCTCTTAGTTTGTATTTTTTCTACTCATTCTTTTGAGATTTATTAATAACGTATATATTATTACACTGGACAAATTTGGACGACCCTAGGCATCAATTATGGCAACTAAGGTTTTTGGTCAAGTTTTTGACGTTGATCACGAATACGAAATCAGAATTTTAGCCAATGCCTCAGATTTTTAGTTATTCGATGTCAAAGTTTTTAAATTTTTGGGGTATTTTGGGCTTCTATATCATATAACCTATGAGTAGTAATTAAAGTTTATAATTAAATAACGAAAACATTCATTATTAACTTAAGGGGTTTAAATTTTTTAAATTATTTTTTTTTATTTTTTTTTATTTTTATAATATTAGTGGTTTACGTCATAAAATCTGTTTTTTCATTCTAAGTAACTTGAAAGTAAAATGCTAATAATTTTAGGTAATAACCTTGAAATATGTTTTTAAAAAGAATCTGAATTTTCCAATAGATTTTTTGTAAAATTAATACTAAATAAAATTTGTGTTTCTGAAAACGCGGTTAAAAAATTTAGAGGCATTGGAAAAAAAACCAAACCCAAGATCGTTTAAAAAATTCTCTATCAAAAAATCGTTTATGTTGTTTTTTTTGTTGCCCAGTGTTATTAACGTAAGGGTTATTTTTAATATTATTTTTTTTTATTTTTGTAAAGTGGTTTCGGTCATAAACTTCGTTTTTTAATCTATAACTTGAAAAAAAATTGCTAAAAATTTTATGTAATAATCTTTTTTAGATATATTTTTTATACGGAATTTGATTATGCCAATAGATTTTTTGTAGAATTAATAGTAAAAAAATTTTGTGAATTTTTTTCTTATAGACAAGTTTAAACATTGGAGGTTGGGAAAAAACTAAACTCTAGATCGTTATCGCAAGAAAATTCTCTACAAAACCCTAAAAAGATCGTTTATGTTGTTTTTTTGTTGTTGTGCAACTTTATAGTAGGCAAATAATGACAAAAATGGGTTCAATATTATTAGTTAAATAAGCATATAATAAAAAGAGTAAGCTTTCACAAAAGAATACAATCTGTGATTTTTTTATCTAAAATATGCTGTTTTTTGGAAAAAAAAATTTTTTTTGTAAAAACGTCACAATCTAATAAAAAAAGTGAACTACTATATGTTATAAAGTGAAATCGTATTTAAAAAATGCAATTTAAATTTTTAAAAAAGGTTGGTTGGTTACCAGAAAGTTTAGCAAAAAGTCAAAAAATCAGTCAAAATTTAAACTTTGCGGTTGGAAGGTTCACTTTTTCATTGTAATAATATAATAGTAAATATCCATAATATTTAAATATCAACTTAAATGCCCCTTATGTCCTACTTTTTAATTACTATGACATATATATAGTGCAGAGGACATTAATAGGTCTCATTAAGGCAAAAAATTATTTTTTTAAATTCTTAAAAAATTTTGGCCTCAAACTTTTTAATTCATATATGTTTTAACATTATTAAGGGCCAGATTTTATAGATTTTTCAGAAAATTTTAAATATACGCTGTTGGAACTATATTTATATCTGACTTAAATTTTTTGGTAATTTATAAAATATTTCACTCTATCAGTGTATCAATTTTTAGCCAACTTAAACCTGAAGTTAAAAATTTGTCAATTAGTAAAATTGACCAATTATTTAATAGCTTGCGGGGCGATAAATTCAAGATTTTTATAAATATATTACTTGATTCATCGTTAGCTCTGTTTCTTCAGCCAAACTATATTTATCCTCTGATGATGGATAGATATTTCGCTGATAAGCGCTTTCCAATGTCTTTATTTGGAATCTTGTAAATTGAGATTTAACTTTCGGCACGTCTGTATCATTTTAATTAAACAATGAAAATATTTATGTTTAATAAGTCATAAATTGGCGTTAAATGTATTTAAATGATGTTTAAATAAACAGTTGGTTTGAGGTTTCTTACATATCTTTCTCTAATAAGAGGCGCCATACTTTTTTTAAACAAATATTATTACCGACGGGATAAAATTTCTTCGAACACCGGATCTAGGTTTTTAGCCTAGACTCTTACTTTTAGACATATCGTTTAAGACCTACTGCTTAAGCCGGCCACTTTAAAGCTTCAAAATGATTGCACGATCAAACCTGCCATCTTAGGGATTAAGAATCTGTTCCAGTTTTTCCTATTCAAAATTTAGTTAGTCAGTTATAAACATTTAAAATTTTGGAAAAAAAAATCAAAAAACCAAAAAAGAATTAAAAATAATAAAGAAAGTTTATTTTTGCATATTCACAATAGTTAAACTGTTAAATTTAAACTCTAAATAATATTTTCATTAAAAACCGATAATATATCGTGTCATTATACTGCAAAAAAAAACTACACGGATTTTAACACGCAGCCTGCTGCGTCTAAGAGGATAAAAGAATAAAAAAATTTTGCATTAAAATGTTTAAACTCAGTGTAAATATTCGCGATAGACAAAAGATCTGCACCATATTTTAACTTGTTTTCTGCATATTATAAATTTTACTTTTGGTTAATTTTAGTTTCTAGAAAAATGCATTAACTGTTTAATTAAGCATTATCACAAATCATCAAAATTAAAAGATTTTAAATTTTTTTTTGCGTTTTTTAATAGCCAAATATATTTTTGATACTATAAAATTTTCATAAATATTTTGCTATTATTAACTGAAAATTAAATACTTTATTAATTTTTATGCTAAATAAATGGAGGCAGCAATTTTAACTACATCAAAAGCCACAATTTTTAGTTTATATAAAAAAATGGGCCTAGGTATTATAAACTTGACCAAAATGCTAAAAATTTTCCTCTGTCTTAATTCAATTTTTAATAAAAAAATAAATTTACTAGTAGTGAAATATGAAATATACCAATCTATTACATTCTCTTTTTATAATTTTTCATAATTCAGGAATTTTTGGCCGGAAGTGATTACGGATATAGTGGTAAAAGAAAATAAAATTATAAGTTAATTTCACATGATGCAACTTTGGGAGTTTTAAAAAGTTTTTAGCTAGACTTAGTTATTTTTGAAGAGGACAATAAAAATTTAGAAAAAAAGGTCGAAAAAACAAAAAAGATTTAATAACAAAAATAAATTGAAATTTTATTTTTTCATATTCACACAAGGTAAACTGTTACATTCAAACTTCAAATAATGTTTTTATAAAAAACAAATGATATTTGCATTTTTTTATGTTCTCATAATAATCTCGTTTCTGATGTTGAATATTTGAACTTAAAATTTTACACCAACATGATTTTTTGAAAAATTATGAAAATATTTTATTTTTTTTTTATTTTTGATATAAAATATGTAAAAGTGCCAAATATAATTATAAATAAGAAGTTAGACATAGGGGCAAGCTAAAACAGTTTTATTAATTTGATTCTATATATTAATAGCGGTTGAGCAGCAGTTCGTATTTTAACTATTTTCTCATTACAAATGATATTTTATGAAATATATATGGTCAATCACCTCAATTCAACAAGTCCGGAAGGGGTACCCCTTTTGATTTGACTGAAATTTTGCATGAAGGTAGTATCTAAGGGTATCTCATAATCTGGAGTTTTTTTTGACTTGAAGTGATTTTTGACGGATACAGGGGCAAAAAAATAAAAATTACAAGGTGAATTTTCACATTTGTTGCAACATTGGAAGGTTATAAGTCAAAAAGTATAGCTAAAGACTTAATTTTTTTGAAGAAGATAATAAGGGCTATCTTGCATATGTTTTTTGTTTTAACAAATTTATTTTAAATACAATTTTATCAAGAATATTTAATTTAAAATAACTGAGAAAACATTTTTATAAATTTTTTAAAATATTGCTAAAATATACTCCTTAATATTCCTTATAAATATTTGAACTCAAAAGTCTGGGACCAACATGACTTTTTTAAAAAATTTAATGAAATAATTTTTTCTTGATTTTTATACAAAAATTTGCTCGCTGATAAAGCTGGGCTAATCTAATAAATGATATAAATCAGTATTTTATCTAAATATTTACTAAGAGGTTGGCTGGTTATAAAGTTTATTTTAAATTTAGCAAAATTTTCACTTACACATTTGTGAGATTTACCTTTTCATTGTAAATATAAAGTAATAATAAAATAAATCAAACTATTATGGATTAACATAATTGCCCATGGCATATTTTAATATAGTGCAAAGGGTATAAATATGACTCAAATTTAGAAAAAAAATTGAATTTTTAATATTTAAAAAGTTATGCAGGTCCTAAAAGTTTAAAATATTTATTAACATTATTAGGCCATATTTTATAAATATTTCATTTGAGCTGTTTGTGTCTAATTTTATTTGCTTATAAGGTAGCCCTTATTACGAATATCAAAATAAAAAAAAGACTCTAGCTACAATACTTTTGATGATATAAGGGCGCAAAGCTGCGTCAATTTTTAAAAAAAAATGAAAATAATTTTGCTTATATTTCGGTCAGAAATCACTTTGGGTCAAAAAAATTTAGGTTTTCATTAAAATTTAAGCACCCTGGCAGTGTACTAATTTTCATAATCTAAGATTTCATGAAAGGTCGATTTTATGTAATCAAAATAATAACAAAGTCCCATTCACTATTTCGACAAAATATAATCTTTGACCTTAACAAATTATTCTAGAATTACTGTTATTTGCTGATCATTTACTGAATAACAACATCTTGCTTAATATACAATATATTTTAAAAAATTTTTTTTCATGTGTTATATAGCCAACCTTTTTAACCTATAGATATTAAATATTTATACTCTTTTCCCTTTTGCGCCGATTTTCAAACCAATGATTAATCTAAAAGATAGAAAATATTATAAAATTTATTACATAAAATCATAAATCAAATTAATGTTTATTTGAATCAGGTTTTTTTACCAAGTGAAAAAATTTGCAGTTTATGCTACATTTATTTTCCAATAAAGGAAATGCATAAAATGAAAGATGGTACCTTGTAAGTAAAATTCTGGGAATAAAAGGTATTATGGCAGAAGACTCAATTTTTTGTACTAAATTAAATAAGCGCTCTATTAGATGTTTTTACTAATGAATAAAATCAAATTAATTAAATAAATTATTTAATTTAATATATATTTAACAAGAATATTGGATTTCAATCGAATAATTATCAATTTATTGATGTAAAAAATATTTAGTAAAGACATATAATTTGCTTTTAATCGCCCTATTTATAGGGCAGTCTTTACTTATTCCTTAGAAAAGTAAAAAAAAGAAGAAGACCTCCTATGAAGGTCAATTGTTATCATTTCTTCATCTTCTTCCATTGCTTCAATCCAGTCTTTAAGTTTACTAAATCCTGTTTTCTTACATTATATACTTGAATCGATTCTTATTGTTTTGCATTTGATTGTCCTAATGCCATTCTTGAGAGCATGTCTGGCGAGTGGTTTTGTTTACCTGGTCGATATTCTATGTCCACGTTAAAACTGCCTAATAAAATTTGCCATCTTAAGAGTCTAGGTGACAAAAATCTCTACCGTCTTTTACTAACAATTTTACCAGCGGTTTGTGGTCCGTAATTAAGGTAAATCTCCTCCCGACTAGATAATAATAGCATTTTTTAACTCCTTCTACCATTGGCAGGGCTTCTTTTTCTATGGTTGATTATCTTATCTCCGGACCTTTAAATTTTCTTGAAAATACATATTTTGCCGGTCAATATTATCATATTTTTGTAGTAAGACACCTCCTACCCCGTATTGTGAAGCATCTGTTGAAAGAGTAGTCTCTATGTCTTCGTTAAAACATGCTAAAACAGGTGCTATAGCTAAACTTTTTATGTTGTAAAAATTGTTTTAATGCTGTTCCTTGAAAAATAATATTTTCCCTTATTAAATCATATAAATTGCAGGTTAGATCAGTGAAATTGATGACAATTTTTTTGTAATATCTAATGGAACCAAGGAACGAGTGGAGTTGCGCTTTATTTTTTGGAGCGGAATATAGCTTTTACCTTATTTTGGGTATAGCCCCGTTTTCTGAAATTGGATGCCCTAGATACTCAATTTTATTTGTATTAAAAAAGCACTTGTTTTGGCTTACCTTAAGGCCCTTTTTTCTAATCCTTTTAAGAACTACAAACAACCTTACGTCATGTTGTTCTTCTGATGCGCCAAAAACAAATCGTCTAAATAAAAAAAACCTGTCAAGTCCTAAATAAACTAGCCATAACCTTTTGGAACAAGGGGGCTGAGACACTTTTTCCGAAGAGAGCCTGTTAAAAGTAAAGAGTCCCATGGGCGTCGTAATAGTAAGTAAAGTTTACATTCTTTTTCCACTTCTACTTGTAAGTAAGCATTTTTGAAATTTATTTTTGAGAAAATTGCGTTTTTTAGGTCAGCTAAAATTTCTTCCATGGAAGGGGAAATTTTACTGGTTGGACTTTTTTATTTAGGGTGAGACGGAAATCTGCACATAATCGCATTTTTTTATCCTCCATTTGAATTAGAATTAAGGGGTAGCCCAATCTCCCTAATCTACTTGTTGTATGCCCTGCTCTTCCCAATCTAATAATATTTTTTTATATCCTGTTAATGGGCGAATGGCACTGTGCATGGGCAAAAACTTGGGTGTTGCATTAGGCTTTAGTTTTATATTTACTTTCATATTTTTAATTTTTCCAATCTTATCTTCGAATATTTCTGGGAACAATGTGCACCAGTATGTCTTATTAGTTTTACCATGTTTAATTTGTAGGGTTAAAGTTACCTACCAGATATTTCCGTTATGTTTTGCTATGATCGGCCATAAAGTTTTTATCCATTCCCAACCAATTAAGGGTTCGGCCGGAACGTCAGATAGGTATATTGGCAAACTTATTTTTTCATTTATTTTAATTTTAAAATCAACTTATTATTATTTTATCCCCATTAAAATGCGCCAGTCTAAAGATGTTTTTTGCAATTCTGCTAGAGGCCATATTTTATAAAATTGTTTGTGGTAGATTAATGAAACTGCTGCACCAGTATCTATTATCCATCTGACTCTTTGGTTTTTTATATTCAATGTAAAATAAGGTTAAGGCTGTTTAAATAAATTAGATATCAAATCATAGTTATAACGAAATATTTTTGGGCAATTCGTCTGGATTTTTGGTCTAGTTCTAGTCATCTTGGGTAATTGTTTATAAAAGGTCGGTCATATGTCTCCTCTCCGGTCCTTCTTGTGCTAGGTTAGAATTGTTTCTAAAACCTTTTCTTCTATAACGGTGGGTAAAATTATTGTTTCTGTCCCGATTTAAGTTATTATTTTTCCAATGCATAAAATGAAACATGTTACCTTGTAAGTAAAATTCTGGGAAATTAAAGGTAAAGACTGGATTTTTAATGCTGAATTAATAAGCGCTCTATTAGTTGTTTTTTGTAATAAATAAAATTAAATTAATTAAATAAATTATTCAATTTAATACAAAAATATTTTTACCTATTTAATAAATTGTTAAAATATACTCATTAATATTCATTATAAATATATGAACTCAAAAAGCTACGACTTTTAAAATATTTAAAAAAATAAACTTTTATCAGTTTTGAGATACTAATATGCTCCCCGCACTATTAAAATTAAAAGTGCCAAAAATGATTGTATGCAAGGATTCAGTCATAGGGGCAATTATGTTATGCTATAACAGTTTTACTAATTTAAGAAATTTTTTATTAGGAAAAGAAAAAGTGAGCCTGAGAACAAAAAAATTAATATTTTTCATTATCTTAACTTTAAAGTTGACAATTTTCTGGTAAAATGCTGATGCAATTGTAAAATTTGAAAATGCATTTTCTACATAAAACGCTTTTAAAAATTGATTCCTCAATTTTTAAACGGACACAATAGTTCTTAAAAAATCATAACTTAATTTTGCAGAGTTTTTGATATTTTAATATGTGAAAAATATGAACTTAAAACTGGTATGCTTACAGTTAGTTTAAACTAGCCTTTTTTAGTTTGAAGGATGTTAGTAATGTATAATTTTTTATATTTATCCAATTTCATAAAAATTGTTGAATCTATTGTATTAAAATTATGGAAGAACATATTACGGGTAAAAAAAATTGTAAAAATATGTTTTTTACTTTTTTATTAGTTTTAACAGCCATAAAAACTTTAAATCTGATATTAAAAAAAATGTGAATTAAAATGTTATTGGAATATTTAGAATATGGAAAATAAGCAGAATGTTTTTTTTTGAATATTTTAATTTTTTTTTTCATTTTTAGCTTTTTGCCATTGAGGCAGTGAGCTCTTTCAATTTAAGTCTCCATTTGTTTCTATCTCTACACTCATTTCTTATTAGGTTGTGACATCTCATGCTAGCGTCTACTCTTTGAGACCAGGTGAGTTTAGGTCTGCCCCTTTTATTCTTGCCTTGCACTTCAATTGCATTTACCAGATTGCTTAGATAACCGTCTTTTTGCCTCATAACGTGTCCAAACGGAGTCTGTTGATTTCGACTTTATTTTGTATGGGTGTTATGTGTAAACTTCCAAGTATATGATCGTTGCGGATCTTGTCTTTGCGAGTCACCCCGAGAAACATCCGTAACATGCGCATTTCCATCGTTTGTAGTATTCTTTCATCGCTTTTCCTTAACGCTGTTGTTTCTAAGCCGTATGTTATTGCCGGTTGTACTATGCTTGAGTAAGCCTTGCCCTTAACTTTTATTGGTATATTTTTGTCGAACAGGATACCTGTCAACGATCTCCATTTTAGCAACCCAACTTTGAGTTTGTTCCTAACTTCTTGCTCGACGTTTTCATTGGATTGTCGGTAAGCACTGGTAGGTTGCTGTTGGCTTTGATTTGAGAGACCGGTCATCGTTAATTACCAGTTCACCTTCTGAGCCTCCGAAAACTATCAATTCAGTTATGTCTTTGTTAATTTTTAGGCCTAGCTTTTGAATCGCTTTTATCCAATTGTTCAGATTTTCATACATCTCCTGCGGGTTTCAGCCATCAGTAGAATGTCGTCAGCGTACAGTATGTGCCACGGTGGATCTGTGGCAACGCTCTTTGAGATCACGTCCATCACCGCGATGAATAGTAGGGGACTTAGGGCCGAAACTTGGTGCACACCTTCATTAATTGTAAATCCTTTCGATGTTCCTGACGAACTCCTTACATACGTCAAATTTCTTTCATACATACTCTGAATCAACTTGATATACATCTCAGGAACATTCTTTCTCCTCAAAGCCCACCATACTACTGATCTTGGAATTTTGTCGAAAGCTTTTTCCAAATCGACCAATGTGCAGTAGAGCTTTTTATTCTTTCTCGTGAAACGTTCTGCCATGTTGCTCACGGCATAAATCGCGTCAATTGTCGACCTTCCTTTCATGAACCCGCATTGCTTAATACCTATATCGATTACGTCTCTTAATCTGGCTTCTATGACTTTTTCGAAAAGTTTGAAAGTATGCGACATTAGTTTGATGCCTCTGTAATTGTGGCAGTCTAGAGTCGTTCCGTCGATATTCCCTCATCTTCTAAAGATTTCCAGCACTCAATGGGTATGTTGTCGGGACCTGTCGCTTTCCCGTTTGAACACTTTTTGAGCTGAAGGCTGACTTCTGATTTTGAGATTGGTGGTATTAGGTTCCAGTTTGGGGGTATCTCCTCGAGCTCAATTCTATTTGGGTCGTTGTTCAGTAATTCATTGAAGTATTCTTTCCAATGCTCCAGTACCTTTGTTTGGTCTACGAGAAGCTTGCCTTCTTTGTTTTTGATGAACTTTACGTTTCTGTCACAATCTCTTGACTGTCTTTCACGTTGCTTTGCCATCTTGTATACCAAATTTTGCCCACTTTCGGTGGCCATCTCCTTGTATGCTTGTTCATATACTTTCTTTTTCGCTTCTCGTACGACATTTCTCACAACTTTGCATTGTTCTTTGTAATCAAGCTTGTCGTTGGTCAGTTGACTCTTTTTCCATCGTTTGAGCAGCTTTTTCTTTTCTGATATTTCCCTTTCAACTCTTTCATTCTACCACCATGCAATTCTTCTCTTATCACGCCCACCTTTTGTGGTTCCAATTATTTCTTTCCCGGCCGCTTTGAGTTTTGAAGATAACTCGCACCAGAACTGCGTAGGACTTTGTATGATTTCGCAATTGTATTCGCTGTCGACAGGTAATTGCGAAGGCTTCGTTTCTATCCTTGAGCTTTGACCATTTGATTTGGGGAAAAAATTCTGTTTTGCTGAGCCTATGTTTCTGGCGCTGAAACGTGAAGTCCATCACCAGGAGCTGATGCTGCGAAGATATGGTTTCTGGGATGATTTTGCAATCTTTGATTCGTTTAAGCTGTCGTCTCGAAACTAGCATGAAGTCTATTTGAGATTGATTGGAACCACTTTGGTAGGTAATGAGATGGGATCTTCTTTTGCTGAAGAAGGTGTTGGCAATGGCCATGTCGAAAGCTTGGGCGAATCTTAGCAAGTGCCTTCCCTCATCATTGATCGCTCCATACCCTTTGCCTCCGTGAACTCTTTCGTACCCCACATTTTCTTCTCCTACATGCGCATAAAAATCCCCTCCAATCATTGTCAGTTCCTCGTTTGGTATGTCCATCAGCACTGCTTCTAGTATTTCACGAAACTCTTCCTTTTCTTGGTTCGTAAGATTTGTTTGGGGTGCATACACCGAGATAACGTTGGTGACTTTGCCTTCAATAACCAGTTTGATTGCTATGATTCGCTCGGAAGCTCTTTTAACTTTAACGACTGTTGGAATTAGTTCTTGCGCTAGTATTACCCCAACTCCGTTGCGATGGTTTTCCCTTCCATTGTAGAACATCTTATATCCTAAACCCATCATCAACGCCTTTGAGCCTTTCATCTTGGTTTCTTGCACACACATCACATCAATCCGCCTTTTAGCTAGCATGTCCGCCACTTCTGCCATCTTTCCCTTCATCGTTCCCACGTTTAAACTTGCAAATCTAATGGTTTTTTGCTTTGCTTGGACCCTAATGTTTCTTCTCACTTGATGCGGGCCAGATAACCAAGCGCGTTGCATACAGGGGACGCCTTAACGTTTGGTTTTTAATATTGTTTGGTTGTGTTCATTTTGTTTTTGTTCAGAGTTTTCGGGATTTTCACACCCGCCTTCTGAGGGCTGACGGTGACCCAGATTTGGCTCTGGACTCCCTAGGCATCATCGTTTAGGGCCTACTGCCTTGTAGGTTACCAGTAGTCATGTGGCTACTCTCTTGCTAAAACTTTCTCCTGAAAATAAAATCTGTCTTCGCCCATTTTCGAACCCCGAACCTTCTAGGCTTATTCAGGCTACAAGCAAGCGCTCTGCCACTACACTATAGGCCGATTTTTTTTGAATATTTTAATATATGCAAAAATTAAATCTTTTATAAACAATGTTATTGTTTTTTGATATAAATACATAAAACAAGTCTGTTTCATTTGAAAACTTTAATATAAGACAAAGGGCAGAACTAGCTTCAATTATAAATTTAAAAAAAAATAAAATATAGACAATCATTTTTTACTAATTTTGAAAAGTGCTAAATATGTTTTTGAACTGGTATTTAAAACAAGGCATGTATTCTTAATGACCTTTAAGAGTATGAAAACAATTCTAGTTCATTTAAATTTTACTTCTAACAAATTATCATTATTAGATTACAACATATGGAGAACATTAACAGTTTTTTATAACTAAATGTTTTAACGAATTTCTAAACAAGTTTTTTTGATAGTATAAATGACAAATTTTTTAAAAGAATAGAAATGATTTTTTTTGTTATTTTTTCATAATCTTTTGATATTTTTATATATAACGTGTATACGAATTTCAAAATAGATTTATAATTGAATTATAGGTTCTAAAAATATTAATATGCCCAGATAAAAAAAAGTTTTGAACAGAAAAGCAATTTGTTAGTTTTAAGATACCTGAAATTGATTGTTTTTTTTAACAAGTTTTTGTAAACGTCAAAAACCAATGAAAAAAGCTGGGGCTTTTATATGTTATCAAGCAATTTTATAATTATTAAAATTGGCTAAATAACCAGAAAGTAGGTTTAAAAATTCTCCCCAAATTACACTTTTTCGGTGTTGAGCAATTTTTTATTGTAAATTTATTAATAGTATTACATTATGGCACAATTGTGTCTGTGTTGTATTTTTTAAATATAATTTTGGCACATGGGTATATTTTAATACAGCGCAAAAGACACAAAATATGTTCCAAAAATAAAACCTAATTTCTTAAAAATTTGTCATGCCGTCGCTTCCAAACTTTTGAATCCATATATTTATTAACATTATTTAAGGCAAAAAAAAAAAAAATTTTTTTTTTTTTCTTTAAATATTTTTAAAAAATTATTAATATCTCCCGAACCACCTCCCACCAAAATTAAAAAATTAAAAAAAAAAAAAATTTAATTTTCAACCCCAAAAAAATTATATTATTTTAACACCCCCCCCCCCTTCCACCATTCCAACATAAATCTGAATCTAAAAAAAAAAAATTTTTTTTATATTAGGTGGGGGGGGGTGGGGCGGGGGGGGGCGTGGGGAGAGAAAAAAATTTTTAAGAGGGGGAATTTTTTTTAAAAAAAAAACCAAAAAATTTTTTTTTTTTTTAAAAAAAAAAAATGGGGGCCCCTTTGCGCCCCCGAAAAAAAAAAAAGATTTTGGAAAAAGTTAAATTTTTTTTTTGAAGATCTTAATGTGGGGTAGCTCAGACGTTAATATTATTTGAAACAAATTTGATTATTAAAAATTAATCTAATTATACAAATATCTTAAAAAACGATTTTTAAATTTTCTGAAAAATTTTTATAATTATGTTTATAAACATATGTTTCCAAAAGTTTGAGACCGGTATGACATTTAAATATTTTTAAGATATTAATTTTTTGCCCTATTTGTAATTATTTTTTCCCATAGCTCTAGAATATGCGAATGTGCTCATTTGATTAGTATTGAAAAAGTACAACATAGAGGCAATTATTTGTGATTATTACTATTATTAAAACTGTGAACTTTACAAACGAAAAAAGTGTGTTATTTCCTGTTTTTAATACTTTCTGGTTAATCGGCCAACCTTTTATTAACATTTAAGATGCATTTTATAAAAATATTGCTTAATAACATAGAGTAGCCCCAGCCTTTTTCATTGAATGACGCTTCTGCAATAAAAAAATCAATATTTGCCAAAAAAACAGCAAATTTTATGTGTTAAAAACTAACACTGATCTTACACGGCATTTAGATAATACGAAATAATTCCTCGTCCAAACTCAAAAACGACACAATATATTATTTATTAATAAAAATAATATTTGAAGTTTAAAATTTAACAGTTTAACTATTGTGAATATGCAAAAATTTAAATTTCAATTTGTATTTTTTTAACCCTATTTGGTATTTTAACCTTTTTTTTTTAATTTTTAATGTTTATAAGTGATTAACTAGATTAGCAAAAATGATAAACGGATTTGATACTCTCTAAGATGGCAAGTTTGATCTCTGTAAATTATAACTTTCAAAAAATTGTTGACTTGTGTAATTCCGGCTGGGTCCCATTTTTGGGTCCTCATTTTTTATTTTTCGAATTTCAAAAATAAGTTTTGCTTTAGTAGATATTTATAAAATTTAATATTTTCTAGTTGTTTCTATATCTATTACTAGTTGATTTTCTTAATCTGGCATGAATTTTAAAAAACAAAAATTTGAGTATGCTAAAAAGGGTTTTCCATTTTGTTCTAGTTGTCACTGTTTCGTAATGGCAAACAAAGATAGATGAAATATCACAAATTTAATTCTTTAGGCATATTTCGGGCATTGACCAAAAGTTTTTAATAAATGTGTTCCTTACGAATTTTTACACAAGAATTACTTAATAATAATGTAACCATTAGCAAAAATAAAATGTTGAAATTAATTTATACTCTCTTATTTTGTATTTTTTCTGCTCTTCCTTTTGAGATTTATTAATAATGTAACCACTGGGCAAATTATGATAAAAATGGGTTTAATATTATTAGTTAAATATGCAATTATAATAAAATAAGCTTGTTATAGACAATCTGTGGTTTTTTTATCTGAAAATATGCTGTTTTTGGCAAATTTTTTTTATTGTGGAAGTGACACAATCTAATAAAAAAATGAACTACTATATGTTACGATATTTTATTTATAAAATGCAAATTAAATTTTATAAAAAGGTTGGCTGGTTATCAGAAAGTAGATAAAAACAGTCAAAAATAAACTTTGCGGTTGTAAGGTTCAATCTCATTATAACAATATAATGGTAAAAATCAATGAAATTAATCAACTTAATTGCCCCTCCTACTTTTTGATTACTATGACATATTATAATATAGGTCAGAAGACATTAATATGTCTCATTAAGGCAACAAAATTATTTTTTTTTAAATTCTTTAAAAATCAAGCCGGTCTCAAAATTTTTATATCATACATATATTAACATTATTAAGGACGATATTATATTTTAGTAAATTTAAAGATACGCTTTTTGAGCTATTTTATATCTGACTTAAATTTTTTAATTTTCAGCCTATTTAAACCTGAAGTTAAAAATTTGTCAATTTGGGTAAAATTGACCATATAATTATTAACAGTGGCTAGCAGTCACGGCGATAAATTCAAGATTTTTATAAATATGTTACTTGCTTCGTCGTTAGGTTTGTTTCTTTAGCCAAACTATATTTAACTTCTGCCGATGGATGACAATTTCCCTGATAAGCCTTTTTCAATGTCTCTAGTTGGAAACTTGTAAATTGAGATTGAGTTTTCGGCACGCCTGCTTTTTCTTAATTTAAATAAATAAAATGTAAATATTTATTATCAATGGGTCATAATTATTTTGGCGTTAAATATATTTTAATTATATTTAAATTAAATAAACAGTTGGTTTAAGGTTTCTTACATATCTTTCCCTATTTAGAGACGCCATACCCGACCTTTTTAAACAATTAGTCGACGGGTTAAATAGTAAGATTATTTTGAACGCCGGCAAACTAGGTTTTTAGCCTAGACTCTTACTTTTAGACATAACGTTTAGGACCTCCTGACTAAGGCGGCCACTTAGCTTAAAAGTGGTTGCATGATCAAACCTGCCATCTTATGTAGTTAGAAATCTGTTTTCCGTTTTTCCTAAACAAAATTTAGTTAGTTCAATTATAAACATTGAAAATTTTTGAAAAAAAAACTTTATAAAAACAAAAAAGAATTAAAAAGAAAAATAAGAAATTTTATTTTTGCATAGTCACAATTGTTAAACTGTTAAATTTTAACTTTCAATATTATTTTCATTAACAACCGATAATATATCGGGCAGTTTTATACTCTCCAAGAAAAAAACTGATATAAACACTTAGCCTGCTGCGTCTAAGAGGATAAAAGAATAAAAAAAATTTGCATTAAACTGTTTTAACTCAGTGAAAATATTCCCAATTAGATAAAAGATCTGAACCATATTTTAAAAATCTTGAGCATTTTTTGCATGTTATAAATTTTACTGTTGGTCCAATTAGCTTCTTTCTTTAGAAAAATGCATAAACTGTTTAATTAAGCCCTATTACAAATTATCAAAATTATATAAGATTTTTTTTGTGTTTAATAGCCAAATATGTTTTCGTTAATATAAAATTTTCATAATATTTAGCTAATATTTATTAACTGAAAATTAAATACTTTATTAATTTTTATGCTAAATAAATGGAGGCTGCATTTTTAAATACCCAAAAAGCCACTATTTTGGTTTAAAAAAATGGGCCTAAGGTATTTTAAAGTTGACCTAAATGCTAAAATTTTGCCTATTTAAATTTTATTTTTTAAAAATAATTTTAGTAGTAGTGAAATAAGAAATATACCAATCTATTACACCCTCTTTTGATATTGAAAATCAGTTTTGTTACATAAAAAATTTTTTTGGGAAAAAGAAATTTATATAGTGATTTAAAATTATAGACTCTATTTAATATTTAAATTTATCTGTTTCTATTTTCAAAAAAATTATTAAATTGTTTTGGGGCCACGTTCTAAATAAAAAATTTTGTTTGTTCGCAAAGGATAAATTTTTTTCTTATTTTACTGTTGCACATTAGGAAAGTAAAAATAATTAAATATATAAATAAATAAATTTAGGAATTTATTATTTTAATGTAGAAATAATCATCAATTTATATATATACATACAAGCCACTCGGTATATTCAAAAATTTAATTTAAAAAATTGATTTTTTTATATTTGATTTTGAGCGTGTCGCAACACCAAAGCAGAAGCATAATCTAAATTTTAAAGCATTATTAACGGAATACGTTTTAAGGTAACAAATTTATTTTGACATCAAATTTTTTTTATATATTTATTGGAACTAGACATTTTTGATTTGATAGATTTTAACATTTTTACAATTTTAATATTTTGTATAACCATTTTCAAATCTAAAGATAAAATATATAATACCATTTTCTTTTCTTCGTTGACGACAGAACCATAAATCAATCTGCAAAATAATTTTTATTATTATTTATTAAAAAATTTGCAATTTGTAATAAAAGTTTGATTATTCAATATAAAAAAAGGCATATAAAAATGTTTGAATTATGACATATAATAAAAGTTTAAAGTAATTTTTTTCATACATGATTTTAATGAGTTCACCAAATGGCGTATACCAGCTCTTACACCTAAAAATGTAGGTTATTGCCTAGGGTTAAAGGAACGGAATAATTTATATTAAATTTTTACAAATATGTTACTTGCTGCGCCGTGAGTTTGGTTTCTGTGACCAATTTTTTTTTAACTTCATTCGTTAGATATTTATTTTCCTGATAAGCCCTGACTAATGCCTCAACTTGGAATCTTGTGAATCGAGGTCGTTCTTTTATTGGCATCGCTTCTATTATTATAATCAAACAAATGGAAAATTTATTATAAATATGTTATATTTATTTGTGGGTTAATAATTGAATGTTTTTTAATGATTCTTAATAACCGAATATTTCCTAGCATGTTAAAGAAATGTTAAAATAGGGTAAAAGATACAGTAATAAAATGCCTTCTACTACCCTAATTAAAAAATTCGTTAAAACCTTGCACGATAGACAAATATCAGTACCATCTTTTAGAGCCTTGGGCATTATCTGCATGTATTTTACTTTTTGTTAACATTTTATAACACTGGCCATTGTAAAAGGAACAATCTTAGATTTAATTTAAGCATTAATTTAAGAGTTCAAGGTTTTATTAATTATATAATAAATTCTTTTTTTTAGGTTTTTAGCAGCAATAAACAGTTGACATTTAAGGATTACTTTTATTATGTTTAATCGGTTATTCGTAGGCTTTTTAACAACAAAATTATAAATTAGGAATTTTTTTATTTTAATTTAAATATTGCTTAAATATATAAAATTAAAATAATGATGTGTTAAGTTGAAATGTATGAAGCATGTATAACAAAAAAATTTTTTTATATAACCATCTCGCGAAAAAAGGGAAAAAAAATTTTACATTGTAGAATTTTTGATATGAGCTCTAAGATTTTCAAGCGAACACCACATTAAAGTTATATTTATTTCTATTTTAATAAACACAACAATTGTAATCCCTCATCTATATTAAATTAGTATTATCAGATCATCTCAAAACATAATATTCTATCAAGGTTAGCCGTATTTATATTCAATTTATCATATCAACGTAAATTTTTACAATTAAGATAATTAATATTTATTTTTTATTATACAGGTAAACAAATATTAAGGAGAGAAAAATGATTCATATGAAAACATTGAAGAGTACATCCTTACAAATGCCTTATCTCTTATACATTTTGAGTTTTCAATTCAATCTTTTTATATTCGTCCAAATCGAATGGCTTTTTAGTTGTGGCCTTAAGCATAATTAAAAAAGAAAGTTCAAAAATCTATTACTAATCCTCTAAGTGCCATCTCATATATTAAAAAAATAAATTTTAGTTTGTTAAGCTCTTCCCTCAATTTTTAAATAACACGTAATTCGCGTCCAAAATCAAATAAAATAAAATAAATTAACGATTTTTTTAGTATAAATAATATTTGAAGTTTAAATTTAACAGCAATCTTATAATATGCAATAATAAATATCTATAATTTTTATTTTTATCTTTTATTTTTAATTTTTCCTAAATTAATATTTAGAGCGTTGAATTAAAAAACGTAATTTAATTAATGCCTAAGATGACAAGTTTGATCTCCGTGGTCAGTTCATAACTATAAATTTTCTTGACCGGTATAAAAACCATAAATAATCCAAATACAAAATGCAGGTAACATTTTTTTTGATGCTTTTAAGAACAAAAAAGGCCGTGTTCACTCTAAATTTTTATATTTTTAAAAATATGAAAAAATTTTTAAACCTTCTTAATATTAAAAGGAGTTAAGCTTTTTAAGATTTTTTAACTATGCCATAGTAATTTAGAAGAAATAACCCCTGTTTTTTCTAATGCCTTTTTTTTCCAGTGTCCAAAGATCAGATAAAAATTCACAAAATTTTTTTAAATATTAATTTTACAAAAAAATTACTGGCATATAGAGATTTTCTATAAAACATATCTAAAAAAGCTGCTCAATTTATTGGTTATCTAAGATCCAAACAAAAAACGGATTTTGTGACAAAATTACTAATTTTATAAGATTTATTATGAAAATAAACGCCTCAACAATATTATTATTTTAAAACTTTTGTAGTTACCCATTCATTATACAAAGGCCTAAAATACCCCGAAAATAGGAAAATCTTAATTTTGCAACAGAATAATTAAAAAACTTATACATTAGCTAAATATCTAATTTCATTATCGTTATTATCACCCAAAACTTGACGAACGATAGTTGCCATAATTAATGTTGGTCGTCCAAATTTTGTTGTCCAGGTTTTATATAATACAAATAAATTTATTTTTCTAGCTTTTTTTTAAAGTTAATATTAATATCAATTAGGAACATAAAAATATATAGAATTAAATATGGCCATCAAAGAAATAATTAATCATGATTTCGAAGGACACCAAAACACAAAATAAAGGTTTATGTCCTATTAAATACGAGGATATTAAAAAAAATATATTTAGCGTAATAGTACTTATTTTTTTATACCATAATCGATACATGTTCCAAAGTGCAAATTTTTAGAGTGACCACATATTTTTTAAATTATACATCCATGTATCTAAATCTTTTTACCTTTATTGCCTATTTATATCCTTAACTTAAATAATAATCGTGCTAAATATTATCGAAATACCATTGTTGCCCATAATATTTAATGTTTCTTCCTTTTTTTATATTCTTTTATAGAGTGAGACATAATACCTGATTTCATGAAATACTAATGTTCCCAAATTTCGGCTAAATGTTACTACGTGGCTCATATAATAATTTTATCAGTTTCTAAAGCTTCTCCTACACTGTTCTTAAAAAGGTCCAAAGCATTTTGTTCTGTGAGATATCTTTTATTTTTTTTTTCAAAATATTATCTCAAAAAAGATTTTAAACAGTAACAGATTGAAAAAAAAATTAAGCTGTTTGGTCATTAAGCTTATAAAAAATTACCACTGAAAGCTTGTTGTGTTCCACTAGGTCCAGGTAAATGCAATCCTGTAGGCGATGAAATTTCTGAAGGTAAAATATAATTTTTTATGAGGCTAAAACATAATTCAATATTTTTTGACACTAAAGTCAAACTTTTGGCTAATATACGTGTTATAAATTGTTAATGATTATTTAAAAATTTCTAATTATTGCCTATGTTATTTTAAATGTATTTTTCTATTATTAATATAGCGACACAATCAGCATTTAAAAGTTAAAAAAAAACAAAAATAACAATACCACGCTTTCGACTACAATCAGACTTAGGCCCGGTTGGAAGCTTATTAAGGACATTATAAAACGGGTATATTTTTTTTTATTAAATGTATAACTAAACCTGACAAAATTATGACTTAATTATAGAAGTTTAGTTTAGGGCACGAGAAAACGTCTAAATTTAAAGCCTGACTTTTTTCATTACCTTTGAAACGCAGTATATTTACATCAACTGTGAGAGGTAGGTTTTGAAAATACCTATCCATTAAGTTTTCATAGATGACAGCTAAGGAGCAGTCGCAGGTTTTTTAAACTGACAAAAACTTTCAAATATTAAATAGAATTAAAAGAATGAGCTAAAGTTGTCGATAATTGGATTAAAATTATTTGAATCTGGATATGTCAGCTTACAGTTGTAAATAAAAGAATTTTTAATTGTAAGGTTATTTAAAAAATTAGGGTTCACTTAAATTTTTTTTGTTTTTTTTGAAATTTTTACTTTTTATGAGACTTGCTAAGCATGATTATAAAAGGACTTGAAAATTGTAAAGATGGTAGGATTGATAGTTAGCTTATAAATCTTGAATAAATGTTAACCTGTGTGAATAACAACAAGTTTTTACTTTTTTGTTACACATTTGTTAGGAATAAAATGATAAGATTGCTAGATTGGTTTATAATAAGATAATTTTAGGGAATTTTTATCTTGGTGCCCGCCACCAGGATTTTTCTTGGGATTATATTGATAAAAGGTTTGGGTTTATGGTAAATTATTAAATTAAAATGATATAAATATATCTATATTAGTATTATAATTTGTTTAAAACTAAAACTTTTATCATAAAAAACTATTTCTGCAAGTCGACACAGCTGATTTACATCATTCAATCAATTTTCTAGTTTACGTTAGTATTACGGGCTCCGACGCTACGACAACATTGCATTATACTCACATATATAAATTCATGTTATTTTAATATATATCACATTTATTTTATACAGTTATGTTAGATTATTTTTTCTATGTATTGACATTTTAAAAAAATCTATGCAAAAGGTTTTTCAAAAAATTTGACAAAAAATTATTGGGCCTAATAGACGTTTATAATCTTTTTGTCAAGTACAAAATAATGTTTTGAAATTGTGGCCCCCAGCATATGAGTTCTTTCAGCCATATTTTTAATATTATCAAATGCACATGCAATATATAATTAAAATTTTTTTTTCTTTTCTGATGCTGCAAAAATTGCCCAAAGACAAAATTAAGGGTCAAAATAACTTTTAAAATCATATAAAAAGGGTGGGTGTAAAATTTTTAGGATTTCATGAATGTTTAAAAGGTGGAAACGTGAGAATATTATCTGGCTTAATATTTCATACAATTTCTTAATATTTTATGAGTTCAATGGCAATATATATTTAATAGCTATGATTTAAGGTTAAGGTAATTGTAGCAAATAAAAATATGAAAATTGAGTGTAACAAATTTGAGTACGATGTTTTAAGAATTTTTTTTTATATAATAATGTACCCAATATTCCCAGTTTCATAATTATATCATAAAATTATTTAAATAATCTAATTAACGGCCCACATTAGATGTTGTAGGCTTGTGTTTATAGAAGTGGTATCATTCGAGAAATTTTTTTTTCTAACATCGATTCTAAATAATTTAACATATTGTAGATGTCTAAAAAAATCGCCTTATTTTTTTGATTTCAATAAAGGTTCCACATTACCCATTTGATAAAATAAGAATATAACGGGCAATACATAATAAATAAAAAAATTATAAACAATTTTTTATTTATTAAAGAGTAAAAATAAACAAACGTTCTCAATACAAATAAAAATTACTTTCGGAATGTTGCAAGCCACTTGGGCCAGCTTGAGGAACTGATGGTAAATATTCTGCTATGAAAAATACGTTTCTATTAGTGTAAATAGGGCCATGTTATAGCACGGCTCGAGTGTTTCTTTCACAGGTCAACAAATATCAATGTCAGAAATTTGATTTTTAACAAAAAAGAATGCATCCTTATGATGGCCTAATCTCAAATGTATATTATGTGGTTCTTAAAATATATTTTTTGAAGTTTTCAATATCCAAAATTAAAATTTCTATTTATTTTTGTTTTTAATCTTTTCAAGATCAATTAATAGATTCTTTTTCCTTTTTTCTTATTATAAATATTAGGACTAAACAGAGTCAATATAAACTTACCTGGTTGCATTATATCTGTAATAGAATATACTCTTGAGTAGGAGGAAAATTATGAGCCATATTTTTATGTATAAATTTATGATAATAACTAAATATTAAGAACTTTATTTTTTAGTTTGATGTTTTTCATTAAACTATAGTATTCAGAACTTGAAAAAGGCTATGAGATCTTTAACATATGTAAACCAAATAAGTATTATTTAACAAATTTTTAATAAATTTAAGGTGCTTAAAATTTGATGATTTTTGTGTCATATTTTAACCATTAGTTGAAATTTTTTTTCATTGTAAAACCATGTGTCAATTTTCCATAATAAAAAAACTAAAATAACACAGGTCAACAATATTTTGAAAGTTTTGAGCTAACTATAGAGATCAAACATACAATCTTAAGATGGAATATAAAATCCTTTTACCGTTTTTTCTAACCAACCTTTATTCAGGATTTTAAAAAGGTTAAAAACCAAAAAAGATTGTTGCATATTTACAATAGTTAACTGTTAAATTTAAACTTCAAATAATAGTGTCGTATTTAAGTTTGTAGGCGAAAAAAATTTTATTATCTAAATGCCGATATAAGAGCTTAATATATTTGTTTTTTTGGGGGATGAGCAGATAAAGCGACGACGTTCATAACCCCTTAGGTTCGATATATTAATAAATAAATTTTTCCACTATAATGAAAATAAGTTACAAGAGATGCAAAAAAAATTCTTTAAATTTTTCCTTTTTTATGTCAATTTGGTCAAAAAAGGCCATTTTTTGTTATAGACGGATCTAAGGAGCCAAAGATAAAAGAAAAGGAAAAAGTAAAACATTATGAGTTTAGAGCATCATGGGGATGCACTCTTTTATGTTTTCATAATAATCACGTTTCTGACATAAATATTTGTTGACCTGTGTTATGATTTTGATTTATATTAGATAATCCATATAACGAAGTGATAAACATGATTTTCAATATAATTTACCAGGAGCTTGCTGTTGAACCGGAGCATTTCCTCTTGCTAATATATAAAATTTGTATTATATCTAGATCCATTCAATAGACATATCAAATAACAAACAAAAAGAGCCTCTATCATTCATTAAAGATCATATCGTTTGTTGTTTTAAAAGGAATAAGACTTGGAAGGATTATATAAAAATAATCAAAATAGATTTATTTGTTGATTCAGCGGCTTGTGTAATTTCTTTTAGTGAATACCTAGAATTAATGGTTTTCGTCATTAAATTTATTCTAAATAACTTGATAGCAAAATTCTAACAATTTTAAACTTTAATTTTTTAGATATGTTTTTTACAAGGAATATAATTAAACTATTACTCTTTGTGATCAATAATTGAAAAAAATTAAATTTCTTAAACTTTGTTGTTAAAAGTGAAAGCATTGGTTAATAAATTCGGGATGGTGATTGGTCTAAAATTTAAATTGTTTATTTCGTTTTGTACAAATAAAATAAATTTTTTACCTGGTTCATCCCATGGGCGGAAAATTGGACGAGCGGGCCCTAATAAACATAACATTTATTGAAGTTTAAAACACCACGTTAAAAACCATTAGAATAGCTACCTTTCCTAATTAAATACTAATTTAAACTATATGATAATTAAACTTAAAATCCTACCGCGACCAAAATTTATTACTTCTAAATACTATAATTCGGCCCAATTTTCGTAATTCTTCTAACCAGTATTTTTATATTTGCAAGCTATAAAATAATGGAAATGACAATGCTTAAATGGAAAATCAGTTTATCATAAACTTAACATTACTATCACCATCCTTATTGAAAATATTGCATTTGCAATTTAAAGAAAATAATTGCAATCAGTACGTTTTCTTAACTTTTCCTCAGCCTTAAATTTTGAATTACACTTGTGGGTTATTTGGATGTATAAAATACTAAAATTTCTCAACTAGAAGTGATTCCAAGATATTATTTTCATTTTTTTGCACTAAAAAAACAACTTTGCACTTAAGTATTCCAAAAATTCTAATCTAAGTAGATTATATTTAAATTTTATAGCCACAAAAGGTACAAATATAATTACATTCTTTTAAATTTTTTTTTAAATCAGTGGCTTGGGTAACGGTATAATTGTGAATTCCTTAGAAATGTATAATATGTCTTAAAATTTGTTTTAAAAATAGTTTGGCGGCCTGCATAATCTATTATTTAATTTGATGCTACTTACGAAATCAGAATTTTAGACATTACATCAAAAATTTTTAGTTATTGTCAAGCTGAAATTTTTTTTATTTTGGATGTTTTGGGCTTTATATCATTAGATTTTTGAGTTTTACATAAATTGAAAAATAATTAAAAAAAAACATTAATTATTAAGGTCGATAAATGTTTTAAAATATTTGTTTTTGCAGAATTAATGGCTTACGTATTATAATATAGATCAACAAAGTTTTGAGAGTTTATGAGCTAACTACAAAGATCCAACCTTCCACCTTAGGAATTTCAAATCCATTTACAGTTTTTTCTAATCAAACTTAGTTAGTCAGCTATAAACATTTAAAATTTTAGAAAAAATGCAAAATACAATAAAGTTAAAATAAAGATAAATTAAAATTATTTTCCCATATTTATAAAAGCTAAATTGTTATATTCAAATTTAAAAAAAATTTTATTGAAACTAAAAATATTTTGTGTCGTATTAAAATTGAAATTTTTTTCAAATATTTACAAAGGCTAAAATGTTATATTCAAATTTAAAAAAATTTTATTGAAAACTAAAAATATTTTGTGTCGTATTTAAGTTTGGACACCTTTAGCTCTTGGTCTAGGTTAAGTGATTGCCTAGTACCCGACAAGACTAAAAGGGGATATGCCCTGACTGTTATGCCGTCTTTTTTAAGAGATGTAGGGCAAGGGGGGCATTGTTTTAGCAGGTGAATGATCCTGTCCTTCGACTTTTGCCAGAGTTGAGCCTGCATGCTTTAATATTCCGGAGATTGCGGCATCATTTTGATGGATATGAGATATTGGCAGAGTGACGCGCTTAACCTATTGACCCTAGGGGTTATGAAAGTCGCCGCATAGCAATTTCAATGCTCATCACCCAAAAAAAAGTTTGGATGCGAAATTTTCTGTATTATTTAAATGCGGTAGAGATTGATATACTACAGAACTATATTTCTCATCATTTGAAATGATAAATATTAGGTACAAGGAATTTTTGTATATATAAAAATTTTTAATTTTTGTTTTTTGTATTCTCAATCTGTCAATTTGGTGAAAAGGCCTTTTTTTTAATATAAATGCCGAAGCCATAAGAAACTAAGAAAAACGAAATTTATATATTAGATAAGGCCATCATGGAAATAAATTCTTTTATGTTTTTATGTGCCATTAAATTTTGTTGACCTGTGGAATTTTTTTATACTCTAAAAGTAAAATGCTAACAGTTTTAAACTTTAATTTTTTAGATATGTTTTTTATAAGGAATTTAAATACATCTTTAGTTTTATTACAATTAATCGTTAAAAAAATTGTAGAATTTTTATTTTAAACGTTGTTTAAATTAGAGGCATTGGTAAAAATTGAATTCGATATCGTAATTGCAAGAAAATTTAATACCCTCTAAAAATCGTTCATTTTTGTTCAGTGTAATTTAACAAATGTAAATAAGTTTTTTACCTGGTGCATCCCATGGTCGAAAGATTGGAGGTGCGGGCCCTAATAAACAAATCAATTATTGAATAAAAGGAAGGCACCACATAAACCGTAGCTAAAATAGCTACCTTTTTCCTTAATTAAATATTTATTTAAACTGTTAGTCAAGCTTAAAAACCCCTCAAGGATCGTTATAGCAGAAAAAATGCCAAAAAAAAATTCAAACTTAAAAAGAAAAATAAATGGAAATAATTTATTCATATATTTTTAACAGACACACCGTTTAATAAAAACTTTATACAGAACTTTTATTAAACACCTATAATATATCATGTCGTGTTTGAGTTTGGCAAAATATCTTATTTGCTGATTAAGCTTAATGATTTAAAACTCCTATTTCTCAGATTCTTAATTTTTTAGATCTTGATCTATTAACCTGTGTTGGAAGCAAAACTCTAAAATCCCCTACGAGGATTTGTAAAATGACATTAAAAAAGAAAATACTCAACATATCGGCCTAAACTATTTTTGATGATCCAACAATGTATTTCGATCAAGATTTATTAAATCGCATAGAGGCTGTTATAATTGTCAATATAAAAGTCTTTTCATCTTTAGAGAATTTTAAAGTACAATACAAGGCTATTTTTTTATTTAATTACTATATAAATCAAAACAATTTACCAGGAACTTGTTGAACCAGAGCTTCTATTGCAAGAAAAAGTGAATTTATAGTTAAGGCTAGATTATATTTATAATAAGTAACAGAAGGCTACTATTCTGTTTAACTATTTAAAAACCATGTATTATAAGGACAAAAAACTTTTAAGCTAGTTAAAAACATTAGATCAAAATTATAAAAACAATAATTTTATAAATAAAATAAAATCAACAAATATTTAATTTATTTATTACGGCCACTCTGATCGAAAAATAGAAAAAGTATAAATATAACTTAAGCAATTATTCCGATAATTCATTTTTAAAATTATAAAAAATGAATAATTAAGAATAGTAGCTTATTGTATTAATTTGATTAACGGTTTAACTAATTATAAATTACACTAAAGTTTGTAAATTTTTTTATAGAAGTTTTTAATGTTTAGTGACTTTTTCGTGAATTGTAATTAAGATATTTTTTATAGTTTGAAAAATAATGTACCTTATTTCAAGCATTGAAATATAAATTTCAGAACATTAATTAAAAAAGCAAATTTCAAAATATATTACCCGGTACTTGTTGATTAGCTGAAGCATTTATAATTTAGACTATTTAAAAAATTTAGGGCACCAATTAGAAAGCTAGACCGAAATATATTAAACAAATTTGAATGTTTTTATCAAACTTTGTAAGCTTGCTAAAATTACATATTTGAAATGTATAAAAAAAGAAACTACTAATAAGAAAAAAAAAATATTTAAATATTCAAATTAGCTATGTGACAGTTAGCACAAATTAATATATAAAATTTATTATTTTATCTTAATAAATTATATTTGTTATTTTAATCCCTTTAATAATATTCATTCGTGAAATGTAATGACAGGCCCGATTCTAGCTTTTCCATTTTAGGGCGCAAAAAAAACTCGTGGGGGGGGCAGAAAAAAATTTTTTGCCGCCTAAAAATATACATGTACAACAATAGTATCCATGTTCAAAATTTTTTAACAAATTAATAGTAAATTATTATATTCTTAAATTAAAAAAATGAGTTTATAAATTGAATATGTGAATTAAATTTAATTGTTTTCACTAAAATTTTCTTAAAAAGATATGAGATTTGAATTAATTGTAAGTATAATTTTATCATTTGGTATCATTGCGCATGAAAATTAAAAATATGATATATATGAATGATAAAAATGAATTATATAAAACTTTGGACTTTAGAAAATGAAAAATGAAATAAGATTGAGCATCATGAAAACAAAATGTATAAGTATGCTAATTTGGAAGAATATATATAAAAAAACACCCTTTATATATAACTAGTTATTAATATTAGGATAAAAATTAAATAAAACATGAACATAAACGTTAAATGCGCATAAAAAAAGTTTGCCATGTTAAATAGTAAGCAATAATTAGCTGATTATGAGCAGTGTATTGTATTGATTAAACTATTTTATCTTAGAGGATTTTAATTAAATTACAATATTCATCAAAATTCAACGCCCCTAGTTAATGATTTTTCGTGTTCTAAAAGAACCTCACCTCTAAGCAGGTCACTACTTGTCAGCTGTTATTGTCCTTCTTAAAGAAGAAAATGTGGCCTCACAACTCGACGTTGAAGAGCCAATTAACAAATTTATAGGAAAAATGTTAAATAGATTAGAAAACGCATCATTGTTATCATATAAAAATTTAACAAAATCAATAGTAACTCATTCTTTGTAATTATTAAGTTTCTTATTAAAAAATTTTTGGCTACGTCAATTTCTTTAGATAATGAATTTTAATCAATATTACTTATTTTTAAAAGAGGTTCTAAATATATTTATATCTAAAATAAAGGTTAATCAAATTTATAAAGGAAATCTAAAGATTTTAAACAACTATCATCGGTAAAAAATCTATTATCAAAATATAAATAAATCAATAATATTAAAATAAATACTTTTTACTTCATCTTTAATATTTAAAATATTTTCAAACTTATGTGTAGAAAATAAATAAAAATCAGAAAAATCTTTAGGTTTAGTTTTTCTTTTATCCATAGATAAATTATTGTCATTTAAAAAAATATTAATAAAACAATTTTTGAATAAATCTTCAAATGTATTTTTATTTCTTAATTGTTTAATTTCTAACAAACAATGGTGTATTAAATCAGAAGTTTTAGAAATATAAATCGTTCTGCATTGAAATTGATCTATAATTATTTTTAATAAATAAAATAATTTTTCAATTAAATACAAAAAAAAAATAGATGATTATAAATATGGTCAAAAAACCCCGATTCGGCCCTGTGACCTGAAGATATAAAAGTTTTTTTATTTTTAATTTTTAAAAAAGTATTAAATATTTCTGTGGAATTTTTAAAAAAATGGGCAGGTAGTGACCACACCACCAATGGGGCAACAGCCGGGGTATGGTCCCGCATTCACTAAATACCTTGATTGCATCAGGATGAAAAAATTTATGAAGGGAAGAAAATTATCAAAAATATCTTTCACTACACTTAAAATAAGACAATCTTTTACAACAAGATGCAATCGGTGGTTAAAGCAGTGAATATACGGGACATGGTGTCCAGCTATTCTGCTTAGAAATACTTGAACACCATTTTTTTCCCGGGCATTACGTTCGCCCCATCGTAGCATTGTGCAATCAGGTTCTTTGGTTCTAGATTATATTCTAATAAAAGATTGTTGTTAACTGAGAAAATTTCTTAGGCATCAGATTTATGAATTGGTTTCACAAATATAAAGCTTTCTGTAAAATCAAATTTTTCTATATATTTCTGTTAGTTTAATCTCTCTTGCATATAAGAAGTATTAATAAATAAAAACACTTTTAAAAAAAGTAAATATCTTTAGGATAATATTTTTTAAATATTTTTGACGGAGTAAATTTAATTATATTATGCGGAAGAAATAAAATTACTATGTATTTTTGGGGGGCAAATTCAATTTTTTTTTTTGGGGGGGGGGGGGGGGGGCAAACATAAAATTACTATGTATTTTTTTGGGGGGGGGGGGGGCAAATTCAATTATTTTTGGGGGGGCGGGCAATCAAAAACTTTTGGGTCTAGAATCGTGCCTGTGTAATGAAGATATTTTTTTATAGATTTGAAAATTAATGTTTTTCATTTATAGGAAATATAAATATTAAAACAATAATTAATTAAAAATGTAAATTATAAAATCTATTACCCGGTACTTGTTGATTTGCTGGAGCATCTATTTAGATTATTTTAAAAATTTAGTACCAATTAGAAAGCTATATGTATTAAACATAAATACTAATTAAGAATGGCCTTTACCTATCAATTGCAGTGTACCAAGTTTTTTTATCAAACTTAGTAAGCCTGATTACATTACATATTTAAAATATTTAAAAAAATACAATAATGAAAAAAATTATTTAAATGTACAAAATAGCTATGTGAAATTTGGGGTCACAAATTTTATAAATAAAAATGTGGATATATGATCAATAGAATTTATTATTTTTAATAAATTTTATTTGTTGTTTCCCCTTAATAATATTTATTCGTAAAGTGTAATGAAGATATTTTTTTATAGTTTGAAAATTTATGTACTTTTTTTTATAAATTTCAGAACATTATTTAAAAAAGTAATTTGAAAATATATTACCCGGTACTTGTTGCTTCTCGAGCATTTTAAATTATTAAAAATATAAGGGCACCAATTAGAAAGCTAGACTTAGATCTATTGAACATAAAAATAATTAAGGATGACTATTACCTATTTAATGGAGTGTATCGAATGTTTTTATTAATCTTGGTAAGCCTGCTAACATATACATATTTAAAATATTTAAAAAAAAACAAAAAAATAAACGAAAAAAATTATTTCAATACAAAATAGTTATGTGAAATTTGGGGTCGCAAATTTTATAAATTAAAATGTGGATATATGATCAATAGAATTTATTATTCTATCTTAATAAATTATATTTGTTATTTTAGTCCCTTTAATAATATTCATTCGTGAAGTATAATGAAGATATTTTTTATAGATTTGAAAATTAATGTTTCTCATTTGAAATATAAATTTTAAAACAATAATTAATTAAAAAAGTAAATTATAAAATCTATTACCCGGTACTTGTTGATTTGCTGGAGCATTTTCTATTTAGATTATTTAAAAAATTTAGGGCACCTTTTAGAGCTAGACCGAGATCTATTAAACTCTACTAATTAAGGATGGTTTACCTATTTACTGCGTACCGAATGTTTTTATGAAACTTTGTAAGCCTGCTAAAATTACATATTTGAAATGTTTTTATAAAAGAAAATACTCATAATAAAAAATTATTTAAATATACAAAATAGCTATGTGACATTTGGGGTCACAAGTTTTTTTTAATTTAAGATCAGATTTTATATTTTATCTTAGTAAATTTCAATCCCATGATCATTATAATATATATGGTCAATTTCACCTCCAATCGACAAACTTTTTCCCTCGAAGTCTCAGTTTCGGCTGAAAATTGGTACACTGGTAGGGTCCTTAAGTGCTGATAAAAACCTAAATTTTTTTTGACCGGAAGTGATTTTTGACCGAGATATGAGCAAAAATATTTTTCATTTTTTTGCAAAAAAAAAAATTGAGGAAACTTTGCGCGCATGTATCATCAAATGTATTATAGCTAGAGTCATATGGATGCAGTAGTTTAATTTAATTGATTACTACTATTATTAAATTTACAATGAAAAAGTGAACCGTAAAACCGAAAAAAGTAAAAATTTTGCCTGTTTTAAAATCCACTTTCTGGTTAACCAGCCAACCTTTTTTTAATATTTAACATTAATTTTATAGATATAATATCGCTTAGCCCCACTTTTTTTCACTCGATTTTGACGCTTCTACAATAAAAATACCTAAATTTGCCAAAAAACAGCAAAATTTCAGGTGTCATGAAACTAACGCAGATTGTATTCGTCTGTGCAAGCTTATTTTTTTATTATTTTTGCATAATTATCTAATAATATCTAGAACCCATATAATCAGTCATAATTTGCCTGTTTAAGTGTTAAAAAATTAGTATGTAATATGTATAGAAAATCTTAATAGACGAGAGGTAAATTACAAAAAATGAGATTGTGAAATTATTCCATTATTTTAATTAAATTTGTAATTTATTCTATTTATTAAAACATATTCTTGTGTTAAAACTCGTTAGGAACGCATTTAGTTATAAAAAACTTTAGGTCAATGCTCAAATCCATATACCTATAGAATCAAGTAACAGTGATATTTCCTTTTTCTATAATAGGTCTAGTGCGTCTATATTATAAAACTAAGATGTAAATAGAACTAAAATTGTTGGTTTTTAAACTTTATTAAGGTCGGTTAGATATATTGTATGACTTGTTCTAATAGTCTTTTTCTAAACAGTCTTTCAAAAACATATTTGGCAATTGTAAAAATTAGTAAAAAAGACTGAATGTCTATATTTTATTTATATTAAATTGGGTTTAATATTTAGTCTTGAATTTCATTATTGAAGCTTATTCTGCCCGTTATAATCATTTAAAGTTGTTTAACCCTAAAACTAACTTTTTTTAATGTATTTATAATATCAAAAAACCATATCACTCTTTTATAAAATAATTGACTTTTAACGTTAAGAAAATCTGTTGATTCATAATATTTGAAATAGGCCAAATATATTCTATTTTACTTTTTTTTTCTTTATCAGATTTAACGTTGTTGAGGCTGTTTTATTTAAAATCTGTTGAATAAAGAAAAAAATGAATTTTTACAACTTTTTTAACCTTATTATTTTTTCTAAAATCTCCCCAAAATTTTTTTTATACAATAAATTTAACAAATTTTTTGAATTTTGCCGAGTATAAATAAATATTATGTACAATTTCTAATATTGTTCATCAAACTAAAAAGGACTAGTAAAAGTTAACAAAGCATATAAATTATAAGATTTTATTTTTTACACTTTAAAATTTCAAAAAACTTGACAAACTTTTGTTTTTTCATAAAAAGCTATGAGTACGTTGTAAAATGCTGGGGAAAATTTATGTTATATAGCGATGTTTTTTGTATAAAATGCAATTTTAAATTTTTAAAGTAGTTTGGTAGTGACTTAGAAAGTCGGCTAAGATAGGAGTAAAATACTGAAAATTACCAATTTTTTTGATCTAGTTTCCTTTTTCTTTCCAAAAATGACAATAGTATGAATCAAATAAATAAAACTGTTATAGCCTAACATGATTGCCCCTATGTCTAAATTCTTATATATAATTAAATTTGACACTTTTAAATATTTTAATATAGTGCAGGGAGTAATTTTTGTCTGAAAATCAAAAAAAAAATTTTTTTTGAATTTTTTTAAAAAAGTCATGTCGGTCCCAGACTTTTGAGTTTGAATATTTATAAAGAACATTAAGAAGTATTTTAGCAATTTTTTAAGAAATTTTAACAAATGCTTTTTTAGTTATTTTAAGCTGAATATTCTTTATAAAATTGTAAAATTTTAAAATAAATTATTTAAAATAATAAACACTTGCAGGATAGCACTTATTGTCCTCTTCAAAAAAAATTAAGTATCTAGCTCTAATACTTTTTGACTTATAACCTCGCAAAGTTGCATCAAATATGAAAATTTACTTTGCATTTTTTTTCTTTTGCCCCTATCTCCGTCAAAAATCACTTCCGGTCAAAAAAACTTTCCAGATTATGAGATACTCTTAAATACTACCTCCATGCAAAATTTCAGCCAAATCAAAAGGGGTACCCCTCCCGGACTTGTTGGATTGAGGTGGAATTGACCATATATATATAATAAACAATCATAAAACCTATTACTTGAACCCTCAACCATACCTACCCATTTTTCTATAAACATTTCCCAAGTGCAATATTTATTCCCTCCTCCCCCATTCCCCTATTTTATAAATTAATAATATCCATGTAATTGATAAATTCTTTATTTCTCATTTAATTAAAGGATATTTTAGTGAGTTAATACAATCAAAAATTTAAAGAAAAATTATCAGATTTAAAGAAAAACAAATTTTTAAAGTTTAACACGCAAATGTTAGAGTGAGAAATTTGTAACACGAATGCATGTAAATCTCTATAACTTCACCAGCTATTAAGCTATAATCTTAATTTTTATATTGTTTTTAATGAATATTGCAAATTTTATTTTACAAAGTCACAATCTGATTAATCAAAATATTTTATTTCATATTATATTAAAAAAATCATGTCAATAATTATGAACCTATATTATTGATAAAATCGTTTTTTTATTTCTAGTTGAACATATTTAGAGAGTTATATGAAAAAATATATTGATATAAATTTTTTTGGCTATTATTTATCATAAAAACTAGATATTTTAAAGAGAAATTTATTTGATTATACAATACAAACATTGTTTATAATCAAAATTAAAAACTAGATTATAAGGGCAATTATTTAAGTTTAAATTTAAGAGGCAAAAATAAGGTTTTAACATGGAAATTAAGAGGGTGGGGGGCCTTTTGTCGCAATTTAATATCTAAATTATAAACAAATTTTGTTATTAGACTTAGACTTAATCTTAATTAGTAGTTTTGTAACGTATTTATAAAAAAAGTCACATAAATATAGATAATCTATAATAATTTTAAAGATATTAAATAATTAAGATGTGCTTGGGTCTATGAACCCCTGTGCGCGGGTTAAGAGTAAATAACATTTTTTTTCTATATAGGCAATAATATTCTTTGTTATTTAAATAATCGGTATAAATTCATACAATCAAAAAAGAAACATTATATTAATTTTAAAGAATAAAAAAAAAACAATTTAAAATTGGAGTTAAAATTTTTATAAACAATCAAATTTAATTTTATTTTTGTTTTCAAAAATTATGATACTTAAACCTATGCACAATTACATAGGTCAACAATTTTTTGAGAGTTATGAGTTAATTACAGAGATCCAGCCTGCCATCTCTAGAAACCTAAATCCGTTTACCATTTTTCCTAATAAAACCTAGTTAGTCAGGTATAAATTGTAAATTTTAGAAAAAAAGTCAAAAAACAAAAAAAAATTCAAAAATAAAAATAAATTAAAATTATATCTTTGCAAATTCACACATAAACTGTTTCCCACTCTTAATAATATTTTAATTAAACACCGCTAGTCGTATTTAAGTTTGGACGTGAAATTTTGTAGTATCTAAATGCTGGTGTAAAAGATTGATATATTAATTAAGTTTATTTTCTAATTATTGTGATTAAAAATATAAGTTACAAGGAATTTTTATATGAAATGTAGATTTTTATATTTTTTTCTTAGGGTATTTAGATCAATTTGGTCAAAAAAGGCCATTTTTCGTTATAGACGGATCTAAGGAGCCAAAGACGGGAGAAACCTAGAAAAACGAAAAGTATATATGAAATTGGGCCATCATAGGATTGTAGTCTTTTACTCATAACAATCTCGTTTCGGAAATCGATATAATTTGACCTGTGTATTATTAATTCATAGTTATTTATAATTCTTATCGCCAATCATCAATTTTAATCATTTTTAATGGTAAACAGTAGGCTATTGGGGTTATAGGGATGTTTTAAACAATGTTTATTAACTCGATAAATATTTTTTACTTGAGGTTAACCCACGTGCTAAAAAAGCAAAATATATTTTAAGATTAAATCTGTAACTTGGTTTTATAGATGATATTTATACATATGTATAAAATTGCAGGAAGGGCAGTTTACCTCTTTTTTCATAACCATTTTGGTACTGTTTATTATAGCTGATCAGCTGGTAATCTAATTATAATATAAAAAATTTATTTACATGTCTTAAAATATATTTTTTGCTAACAATGCTTCTTTAGCTATTTTTAGGTTAGGTGATGCAGAAATATTCTGACGCATATAGGTAGATCACAGTTGTTTCCTCACAATTATTCTTTTTGTGTAAAGAGCAATAATATTTTAATACGGCGATCATAACTGTCCACAGATAGCATTTTTTGGACATTAACATATATTAGACTCTGCATTGTTTCCTATATTACCGCAGGTAGGCTTAACAACCTTGGTAAAAGTCGATAATCATATCTTATTGCTAGGTCCCTCTACTACGTCTAGTTGAAAATGACGCAGTATACTTTGGGTACAAGAATTCTTATAAATAACATGCTAAAATAGGTCAATAAATTTTTGAGAGTCATAACTACATCAATTCTGCATCAGGGATTTATTCGTTTTTTCTACTCAATATTAAGTCACCTACAAATATTAAAATTTTCAGAAAAAATTAAATAAATATTTTAAAAAATAAATTAAATTTTTTTTGCATACTTACAACAGCTAAAGTGTTAGATTAATAATTCAGACAATCGTTGAATAAACCAATAAAAACGGTTAGGATCTAAATGTTAATGGGAGAACTTGATATACTGGAAATTTATATTTTATTGAAAATAAATGTAATATGGACTTTTTGTATAAATCGTGGTCGCAAAATTTGTCAATATGTATCATTCTTTCGGATAGGGATTTGAAGGCGGAAAAAACGAAAAATAGAAAATATAAGTGAGATGAGATCATTAAGGGGGTATATGCTTTTATGTTTTCAAAAACTCATTTTTACTTTATTTGTTGACCTGAATTTAACTAAATATCTAAAAAAGGTCCGACTACCGCTAAGCAATTAATTTTGCCGTAATAGATTTTTATTAATTAAACATTTTTAATATTAGTTGACATTTAAATTACTTACCAAAAATTTATGCAATAATAAACGACCCCTTATCTCACTAAAGGAGGGAAAAAGCCTATGAGATAATAAAAGAAGTCACCAAAAAGGCATTTAGTATCTTTATAGAATAAAAAGCAAATATTTCACTTATGTGTACCCAATAAGTCTGTTTGAAATTTTTTGATGCATTAATATAGCTGTGATTAATCTTAATTATATAAGCATAGAAAAAATCAATTATCGCCTAATATAAAATGAGAAAGGTGATCACCCTTTCTTTGATATGTCTAACAAAATAAAATTTTATTTTAAATAATTATAAAATTTAATAAATTTTTTAGTTAGCCATCATTATGTAATCATATAAGTCGGTGAATTTTTTTTTAATTTTATTATTAAGTCACATAAGATAAGTTTGGCCAGTCGAAAGGGTGCGCTAAATGATATTCTTGTGAAAGGATTAAAAAATGCAATAAAATTTAGCAATACGATAACAATTTTTCAACTTATCTGTCAAAATCTTACTTCTTATTTACTCTTTTTCCTGCCATTAAAAACTGAAGATATCCTATGTATTCATTTAAAGTTTATTACTTCTTAAAACAAATTGCAAAGATTAGCTCGAGTTTTTTTTTATTGTAAAAGTTCAACGTAACATTAACATAAAATCAAAATCTTTAAAATAAAAAAATATGTTTAAATTACCAGAAGATCCCGCATGAAAATGACTCAGAAGTATAAGTAATGCAAATAAAAGCGTTGAGGTTGTTATTAGGAGCCTACACATAAATCCAAAATAATTTATAAAATTAAAAATAGGTGTTTAAAGGGGAACGTAAAAAGACAAAATTTTGTTGGTATAAAAAAATAAGTAAACGGAAGTTGATATTAGCGTTTGGCCAAAGGAGTTTTAAATTTTTTAAAACAAATATTAGCTGTAAGGGTAGGGCAAAATAAAATTTTACTTAACGAATATTAAAATTTCATATCAACACATAACAGCTTAGATGCCCAATCTCTGAGTAATTAATTAGTAAATAGAGTAAATAATTATTGACGAAATGCAAACTAAATAAAAGTTGTGTCTGCTATAATTTCTAAAAAGCAATTTAGGACAAGCTTAGAAGATAATAACCTAACAATTATTCGGTTTCGGTAAAATTAAATTGTGGGAAATTTCTTTCCTTTGCATGTCAGAAAGTATAATGTAATATATTTAGAATTGTAAAAAGTTTTAGAAGTTCGGCTAAAATTATGAAATTGCGGTAAAAAAACAACACAAGTCAACAACTATCAATGTAAGAAACGTGAATTTCCTGAAAACTCCAAAGAATGCATTCCCACACTATTGTTGCTAGATTTGATTAAGGAGCCAACATAATATAGAACACGATTTTTTTGTTTGAGTATTTAAATTAATTTTTAGTTATAATTGTATAGCATTTAATACAAGTTTTTATTTATTTACTTTTTAATTTTATTAACATGTTTTTCTAACTAACTAACTAACTTTAAACAAAATTTAACATTACTATGATAGTAAGTTTAATTTTATAATCAGCCTGCATATTTTAAATTTGCCCGGATGATTTCTATAGGTTTTGTTAGGTCTGCCAAATGTTGTTAACGGGGTTATTAAGGTATACTCAAAAACATATATTTGATAAAAATTATATGGTTATTAAAAAAATTTAGATTTACTTATGTTTTAAAAAAAGTTTTACATTGCAGCAAAATAACAAAATGGCCTAATCTTATATAGATATTACTTTTATAATAGTTTTCTTCTACCTAGGGTATATCATTATGTATCGAATAATTGACCATATTCGAAAAGCTAGGCTTCAGGCCCAATTCTAGCTTTTCCATTTTGGGGGGTGGGGGGAGGCAATAAAAACTCGTGGGGGGCAGAAAAAAAATTTGCAGCCTTCGGCGGCAAAATTGGCCGTGACCTTCGGTCACGGCAAATATTATACATGTACAACAATAAAATCCATGTTTAAAATTGTTTAACAAATTAATAGTAGTTTATTATATCATAAAATAAAAAAAAATGATTGCGTTTATAATTTGATAGGTAAATTAAAATTAATTGTTTTCACTATTATTAAGTGCTTATAAAGTTATGAGATTTGGAAATTTATTTGAAGATCATTTGATATCAATGCGCATGAAAATTAAAAATATGATATATATGAATGATAAAAATGAATTATATAAAATTTTGGATTTTAGAAAATGAATAGTAAAATAAGATTGATTAATATAAACAAATTGTATAAGTATGCTAATTTGGAAGAATATATATGAAAAAAACACTGATTATAATTAGTTAATATTAGGGTGAAAAATAAAATAAATGAACATAAACGTTAAATGCGCATTGAAAAACATTGCAACTATGTCTTAAAATAGTAAATAGTCAGCTGATTTTGTTTTGTATTAATCTAACAATTTTATGCTAGAGGTTGTTTTGTAATTAAATTATAAAATTCATTCAAAATTCAACGCCCCAATTAATGATTTTTCGTGTCCTAGAAGAACCAAATCACCGTTACGCAGGTCACTACTTGCCATTATACTAGAAGTTATTTTTCTTAAAGAAGAAAATGTGGCCTCACAACTCGACGTTGAAGAGCCAAATAACAAACTTATAAGAAAAATGTTAAATAGATAAGAAAACGCATCTTTGTAATCATATAAAAATATAACAAAATTATTAGTAACTTATTCTTTGTAATTAAGGTTTCTTATTTAAAATATGGCTAAAATTTCTTTAGATAATGAATTTTTGTCAATATTACTTATTTTGAGGCTCTAATTTATTTATATCTAAAAAAAGGATAATTAAATTTATATGGGGAATCAAAGATTCTAAATAAATATTATCGGTAAAAGTCTATTATCAAAAGAATCAATAAATAAATCATTAATGTTAAAATAAATACTTTTTACTTCATCATTAAAATTTAAAATATTTTTAAACTTAAATAAAAATCAGAAAAATCCTTAGGTTTAGTTTTTCTTTTATCCATAGATAAATTTATTGTCCTAAAAGTATTAATATTAAAACGGTTTTTGAATAAATCTTTTAATGTATTTTTATTTCTTAATTGTTTAATTTCTAACAAACAATGTATTAAATTAGAAGTTTTAGAAACTGCATTGAAATTGATCTATAAATATTTTTAATAAATATAATAATTTTTTAAATGATAAATACAAAAAAATGGATGATTATAAATAGGGTCAAAAACCCCGACGCTTCGGCCCTGTGACCTGAAGATACAAATTTTTTTTTATATATTTTTTGGGTAATTTAAAAAAAAACAATGACCAGGTAGTCACCACACCACCGATGGGGCAACAGCCGGGGTATGGTTCCGCATTCACTAACTACCTTGATTGCAATGTTGATAAAATTTATGAAGGGAAGAAAAAATATCAAATAATCTTTCCCTTCACTTAAAATTTTAAGACAATCTTTTACAACAAGATGCAATCGGTGGTTAACAGTGAATATATGGGACATGGTGTCCAGCTATTTTGCTTATAAATAATTGAACACCATTTTTTCAGCCGTGCATTACGTTCGCCCCATCGTAGCATTGTGCGATCAGGTTCTTTGGTTCTAGGTTATATTCTAAAGATTGATGACAAGAGAGATAATTTCATAGGCATCAGATTTATGAATTGCTTTAACAAATACAAAGCTTTCTATATAATCAAATTTTTCTATATATCTAATAACAACAGAAATAATATCTGTGTTAGTTTAATCTCTCTAGCTGATGAGAAGTGTTGATGAATAAAAATACTTTTAAAAAAAGTAATCTTTTTAAAATAATATTTTTTAGATATTTTTGACGGAGCAAATTTAATTATGTGGAAGAAAAAAATTTATACGTATTTTTTTTTTTTGGGGGGGGGGGGGGGGGGGGGGCAAAATTAAATTTTTTTGGGGAGGGCTAAAATAAAATTACTATGTATTTTTTGGAGGGCAAATTCAATTTTTTTTTGGGGGGGGGGCGGGGCAAATTCAATTATTTTTTTGTAGGGAGGGGGAGCAATCAAAAACTTTTGGGGGGCACTACACCCAAAAAGGGGTCTAGAATCGTCTGCTAGGCTTTGACATATTTAACTTGAACAAATCAATTGATTTTGCCGACCTGGTAAATAGCAAATCTTGCACGCCTTTGACCTCAGATTTTTGAGTATATACTCTCTATATTCACACATTGATGGAGTCTAATGCCTAAGCAGGTCACACCATTTAAAAGTGGTTCACATGGGCTATTTGTCTAATAAAAAGCCGCTTGTACATGGAATCAAACCCATATTCTCTGAGGGCATAGATATGCGTACATTAAGTATTAGCTCATATAAATGAGTTTAGAGTAAATATTTGCAAACAAATTTTATTCCTAAGCTTCCATGGACACTAGTTAAGGTAGGAATCTTTAGGGCAGAATAAGTTTTAAGCACGAACAACTTAAGCTTTGCATTTTTCAAGGTCGAAATATACTTCTCTACACTTCACCACCCCCCCCCCTCACTTATTACTTTTTTATTTATTTTTTACATCAGAGTATATTTACTCAAAAACTTATTTAATGGGACATTAAACGGAAATTACAATTTTTTTCAGTTTATTCAAATCTTATTAAGGTCAACATAAAAGAGTTTATTTGCTTAATGATGCCTTCCACCCCTTACTGGTATTATGTCACAATCCGGGTTAATTATTCTCATATAGCTCGTAATTATCTGATTCTGTAGGCATATCTTGTCATGGTCAACTATATCAAAAAACTAAATTAATATTATAGGGGTGTTAACATTGCTTTTCTAAATTTAAGATAAAAAAAATAAGGTGCATGTAATTTATGTGCAAAGATTATCAAGTTTATACTCTAGGTAGTGTGTATAAAGTTAGTAATTTTTATAAAAAATGGTTAATTAGAATTATACATAATTAAATAGCCTAAGATAAAATAACTATGACGTGAAGTATTTAAGATTAGGTCATCTTGGGGTATTTTGTCACAGTGTTAAACCCTTTTTTACGACATAATATTTGTCAACATGTAATATATAAAAAGTGGGTTTAAGGAAGGGGGCTTCCATTCATAAGCATTCGAGGCTGAGTCAATGGCACTCGATAAATGTTACCGAGCCGCTTCGGGAACATCGAGTGGTGGAAATTGAGGTATAATCTGATTCCAGTCTGTAGTCGGGTCAGTGTCAAAAATTCCGTAGTCAATTATGCTATTTGTAAAAGTGGAGGCCTTATATATATTTAGGTTTGTCTCACCTATTAAATATTAGAATTGTCAAGTGCTGAAATAACCCATTTATTCATTATTATTATATTTCATAGAATGATGTAGAGTTGCATCCACTTCTTATATTAAATTGTAAACTACATAAAAAATAGTAAAATTTAATACAGAAAAAAGCCATTATTTTGTATCCCTTAAGTGTTGTGTTCTTTCATATAAACAAATGCCATGATAAAAGCATCGTAAATTAATTGTAAGAAAACTATATTATAATGCTCTTATTTAAATTTAAATCGTCGGTGGACTTTTAATACATTAGCACCATAAGAAAAGTATACGCAGTATATTAACAAAAGGGATGATGGCAGGGGCGTATGCAGAAACTTTTCTAAAGGGGAGGGGGAGAGAAGAGGGGAGGGGAGGGCAAAAATTTTTCTTGGAGGAAAGTAACTACAAGTATAATTTGCTGTTATTTTATTTGTAAAATTATTTTATAAGGATATAAATTTTTCAAAAAACAGCAATTTTAATGATTTTTTTATGTTTGATATATAAATTATACCGCTGGTAATTAAATAAAAATGTTCTAAAGGGGGGCAATTTCCCCCTTTTATCACCCCTAAATACGCCCCTGGTGGCTAGTGATTTTAAAACTAAATATGGAAATAGTGGCAAATGCGATGTTGTCCAGGAATAAATAATAATGCATTTTCAAATGTTATAAAAGAATGATTATTTAGGTAAGGAGGGAATCCACTAGGCTCATTCTCTTATCTGTAATAGTCATATTGTGTATAGAGCATTTGTAAAAAGGAATTTATTAAGAAAATTTTATTCAAAAATAAATATTTTCAAAAATTATATTAAAACTTTAATAAATATTTTATTTGAGTTTAATAAAAGCATTATTAAAGAGCAAAATTTGTTATTTTATCTTTTTAACAATGGACAAAATTTTGAGGGTTATATTTAAATTATCTAAAAAAATAATTTAAATAAGGAAAACAATTTTATCTAGAGGTAAAATTTCTGATTTTTATAAAAAATCAAATATACTTGTATCATATTGCGTTTTTATATAATTAAAAAATTTATAATAGCACACATACATGTAAAATTTTAAAAAATTTATTGATTAATGATCTAGTTTTAAGAACTGTTAAAAGGCTTCTTAACTTGTCAATCAAGTTTTAATATTTTTTCATTGATTAGGGGTAATTTCTATAATCATCTAGAAAGGCCATTTAAAAAGGCTACTTTCCAAAAAAAAATAATAATTAAATTAAGCTATTTTTCTAAATCACAGTATTTTTTTTTAATTTACAATTATCAAAATTTTAAATTTTTGGAAAAAGTTATTTCAATAAGTTGCTAAATTGAGTATTCAGTAAGATTTTTTTCATATATACTTTGTAGTGCAAAAAGATTTTTTTGGTGCTCAGTCAGTATTTTAGTCAACGCCTCTAATTTTTTTGGGTGTCAAAGTTTTTTTTTAATTTCAGGGTATTTTGGGCTTAATGTGTCACAATTTGGGTGGTAATTAATAATATATTTTGAGAAACATTCATTATTAACGTAAGACGTTAAATTTTTAAAATACTTTTTATTTTTTTTGGTTTTAATAAAATTAGAAGATTTTGTTCATAAAATTTTTTTGATATTAAAAAATTTTATATATTGATAAAGATAAACTTTTTAAAGTATTTGAATATGCCAATTAAATTTACGGAAAATTAATAGTTAAAGATATTGTATTAATTTTTTTCGATATTTTGGACGCAGTTAAAAATTTTAGGCAAACCTAGAAATCATAAACGTTGTTTTTTTTTGTTGTTCAGGATTATTTAGTAATGGAGAATTTTTGTCTATAACCTTACAGTGACTAAAATATGTATTGAAGATGTTTTGAATTATTTTTTTGTTTTTCTAAATTACAATTGTTTAATTCCTTTTGGCACATGGCTAGTGACGTATTAGCAATTGATACTTATTTACATGTCTCTTCCAATAAGTCTGTAAATATTCTCTCCACTTCTCTATAAAACAGGTCAACAAACATTGTCAGAAAAGTGAATATTAAACCATAATAGAATACATCTCCAAGATGGCCTAATTTTATAAAAAAAAATTAATTTTTTTTAGTTTTTTCCCCATGTTTCCTTATACTCGTACATATCAAAATGGCCCTTTTAACATCAGAATGCGACTGCGAAAATACTCTAATTTGTTTTTCTAAATTACAATTGTTTTATTCCTTTTGGCACATGGCTAGTGACGCATTAGCATTTGATACATATTTACTTGTCTCTTCCAATAAGTCTGTAAATATTCTTTGCACTTCTCTATAAAACAGGTCAACAAACAATGTCAGAAAAGTGAATATTAAACCATAATAGAATACATCTCCAAGATGGCCTAATTTTATAAAAAAAAATGATTTTTTTTTTAGTTTTTTCCCCCATGTTTCCTTATACTCATTCATACAATGGCCCTTTTAACAGCAAAATGCGACTGCGATAATACTCTAAAAAAAAATTTGAAAATTTTTTTATACAAAAATTCCTTGTAACTTATTTGTATCAATTCAAACAAAAAGAAAATAAATTTGGGAGTAGAGCTTTTGGATAATACAAATTTTTTTTCGTTTAAACTTAAATACAACAAGATATTCTTTCGGTTTCTAATAAGATGTTAGTTGTTTTAAAAATTTAATTGTTGTGAATATTATTCAATTAATATTTGTTTTTGAATATTTTTTTATTTGACATATGTATATATCTGATTATACAAGTTTGGTTAGAAAAACGGTAAACGGATGTGAAAATTCCTAAGATGGCAGTAGCTTTCAAATATTTATTGACCGATTATAAAAAGTAGAAATTAGCTGCTGAATATATAATGTTTTGTATATTTTAAATAACTTACAGGAATAAAAATTACTTAACTTAATTACCTACTTATTTAATACTCATAACTTAAATTTTTATTTGCAACACTATATAAAAATTGTTAAAAACTTGTCTTATTTTCATACAGTTCTATCAATGATTGAAATACCCTATGTTTTTAAATTTTATTGTGTACATGGCACAAAAGTTCACAGAGGTCAACAAATTTTTTGGAAAACAATGAGCCAAAAAATTGCTTGTTTTTCCCCCAAAACGTAATGAAAGATAGGGAGTTACAAATAAAGGGCCAATAAGAATTCAAAAAAAGCCCTCACTAAGAAAAAGAGCAAAAAAAACCTAAAAAATACTTTTAAAAAGTGGCCCAGCGCTGTTTTTGTTTTTTGTACAATAAGTTCAAAAATTTTGATTTTTTCTTTAAATTAATGATGGGTGCGTTATTTTTTCTCAAATTTTTTACGAGTTTTTATAAAGAAAAGGGGCTCATTTAAATATGCCCTTTTTCTTTAAGGAAAAAAGAGGCTTCTCTTTTCCCATGCCTACGAGTTTATGAACAGTGAAAAAAATCCTAAAAACTTGTTTAAATAGGCCATTTATTTTTTTCCCAGCCCTGAAGATAATTACAGAAATTAAACCTGTCTTCTGGATTATTATCTCCATTTGCCGTTTTTCTAATCAAACATAGCCAGTCAGTTACAAACACAAAATTGAATTTTTTTCCACTAGTAAAATGTTTAATTACTTCCAAATATTTCAATAAAAACTAGTAGGTCGTGTCTAATAAACATGGGAATAATTATAGTAAAATATTATGTATTATCTTAAAAAATGATAGAAGAGCTTGATAAACTAAAAAATTCTATTTTCATTTTGAGATGATAAATATAAGTTACAAGTAAATTTGATATGTTAAAATTCTTAAATTTTTATTTTTAGTATTCATGATAGAAATCTTTGAAAAGGCCATTTTATTGATATGGACGTAAGGAACCAAAGGCGGAAAAAGTTTTATAAAACATGAATTATGGTCAATAAGTGGATACAATCTTTTTTCTTATCAAATTTCTGACATTGATATTTTTTGGTGTAATTTAGTTAAAGGAAAAACTACCGAATTGTTATAAAAAAGAAAATAAATCATTTCTTTTGAAAAACTTTGATTGAAATAACAAAGCCTGCATTTGCCGCCGAAGGCTTTTTGTGCAAGCCAGCTCTCCTCCCTATTTCTCCCTGCCCTATAGCATTTAGGCTACGGTTCTCTACGCCAAGAAGAAATGCACATACCTTAATTTACTGGTATTGCAATCCATTCGGATTAGATTAGAAATGTTATTTGAAATTAGATTGGAGTGGAAAATGTTAGGCTCAGGGTATTAAATGATAGAGTCGTTGTAAATATTTAATTATATAAGTTTCGGATAAATTAATTTAAAATATTACATGTGATACAAATTTCTTACATGCATATAAAAAAAAGGTGGTTGAATTTTCGCCAATGCCCGATTTTTTTACTTAACACAGATAGGGGTAAAATGATGTAGATTGGACCGTATAATACTGGGCAACAGAAAACACAAACGATTTATACAGGTTTTTGAAAAGATTTTTTTGTAGTAATGATTCCAAATTTATTTTTCTCCCTATACCTCCAAATCTTTTTATGGGTTCAATCAGAGAAATATCCAGAAATTTCAAAACTATTATTTTTACAACAAATTTATTGGCATACTTAGATTTTTCATGAAAAACATATTTTTAAAAAATAAAATTATTAGTTATTCAATGTTAATAAGGCTCAAAAAAAGAATTCTATGACAAAACCCAATAATTTAAAAATAACAAATAAAAATTTAAATATTGTATAAAAATAAACGCCTTTCATTAGTAATAAATTTTTTTAATTTAATTTTCTTTTTGAACTTTTGCTTCTACCCATAGGTTTGACACCCCCTAAAACAATCACATTTATAAATAACTAAAAATCTGAGGCATTGAATTAAAATCAAATTTCATATTTGTAATCGGCTCTTATCAAAATTTAGACTAAAAACTATAGTTAGCATATATGAGGCTATGGTTTAAATTTTGTCCATTGTAAGTTTATTTTTTAGATCGGCCTAATAAAATAATTACCCTTAGTCGGATAGGTGATCTGAAACACGGTTTTCCATTTTTGTACTAAAATATAATTTACACATAATCTTATTTAAAAAAATGTTTAATTAATAATTAATAGCTAATGTTTTATTTACAAAGAATAGGTATGGTAATTAAATGTTTTGTATAAATTCGCATCAAAAAAAAATGGAGAGAATTTAAATAACTTAGTACAATTTTGATTAAATTGGGTTTTTTTAGGGTATTTATATGGGACATGTAATGATGTATTATTTTCTTTTTTTTTAATTTTCAGTCTAGACAATAAATTACTAAACTAATAATAAATACGATACATCTGATTTTTAGAATCTGTGTGAAAAAATATATTTTTGGTAAAGAACCTTAAAATTTTATTGATATTAAACATATATGGTTAATTCCACCTTAATTCGACAAACTTTTCCCCTTCAAGTCTCAGTTGAGGCTGAAAATTGGTACACTAGTAGGGTCTTGCGTGCTGATAAAAAAAATTTCTTAACCGGAAGTGATTTTTGACCGAGATATCAAAAAAAATATTTTTCAATTTTTTGCAAAAAAAATATGGGTCAACTTTGCTTGCATTGATCATTAAAAGTATTGTAGTTAGAGTCATAATTATTTTTTATTTTAAAGTAATAAGTTAGAGGCAACTTTGCTCGCATTTATCATCAAAAGTTATAATTTTTTTATAAGATTAAGATAAGGGCTACCTTAGACGCAAAAAAATAGTCAATAAAGTCGAGTTTGGTAAACGGCTCAAAAACCGTATTTTAAAATTTTCTGACTAATATGGCCTTTAATAATGTCAATAAATATATGATTTTAAAAGTTTAGGACCGGCATAACATTTTAAATTTAAAAAAAAAATCTTTGCCTTAGTTTTGAGACATATTTATGCACCATGCACTTATTTATGCCAATGTGCAAAATTTGTATTTAAGAAGCAGGACATAGAACTATGTTAGAACATAATAGTTTAATTTAGTTGATTGACACTACAATAATTAAAAAAACTTCAAAACCAGAAAAAATAAAAGTTTTGCTTTTAAAATAGACCTTCTGGTTACCCAACCAACCTTTTTTTAATATTTAACAAGCATATTAAAGAAAAAATATTGCTTATTAACTACAACAGCCCCAAATTTTATTGGATTTTGACGCTTAATTAATAAAAAAAAAATTTGCCTGTTTAAGTATTAAAAAAAGTATATACATTATGTTTAGAAAAAAAAACGAGAGAAAAAAGTTTAAAAAAGCGATGATTAATCATTATTTAAATTAAACTTATTATTTGGTATATTATAAAAAAATTTTGTGTGAAAATTCGTAGCAAAAATTCGTAAGGAACAATTAATATATTTGGAAGGCCAATTCCATATGCCTATAGAATCAATATTGGATTTTGACGCAAAAAAAAATAAATAAACAGAATTTGCCATACAACGAACTTTTACAAAAAACTAACATAAATTGTATATGTCTATGCAAGTAATGGTGTTATATATTTGCATATTTAACTATAATATTTACATATAAAATTAATTTTAATTTGCCTGTTTTAATAAAATATATATTATGTATAGAAAACCTCATGAACAACACCTTGCTATTACCGTCAAAAATTTTTAATGATAAGTTGCAAAGGCAAAATATTGTGTGTTCTGAGGACAAGCTACAATCCTTAAAAAAGGATAAATTCAATTATTTATAATTTAAAAAAAAAGATTTGCCTACATAATGAAAAAACTTGCCATGTTGGCGTAATTATATTTAGACCCTCGTCTAAATTTTGAAAACAGCGTGGTGCTAATGGAAGAAGAACGTATTATCGCTGTGGTAAATATTGGTTAAATTGTTGTGAAACATATATCTCCTAAAATATTTGACCTCCTCCCAAATTATGTAGTATTTTTAATCTCTTTAGTAGGCATTTTTTTTAAGGACAGCCCGCCTTGAATATGTCTATATGCAATTAACTTCCTTTAAAAATTTGTAACTTTTTTTAGTAAAATAAATTCTCATTTTTTTTATTTAAAATTAGGATCATATATTGACCATTTATCCCAGGGTGGGTCCATCCGAAAGTTGGCTGTGACTTCTTTGCCAGCGGCAAATAGAAACAACCGGTTTTAAAAAAAAGCTGCGATGCTTGGAGTTTAAGTTTGCTGAAAACGACTATAAAATTCTCAAATATTACAAGAGTCATCCCGACAAGATCTTAAAAACTCTTGCTTTCGCAATATGTAATATTTAATTTAGTAATAATAAAATTCTATTGGAAATTGTTAATTAAATAATATGAATAGATCATTTATCATGGACCACACAAATTTTATTTTATTACTTTAGCAATGCCTATATCGTAGACAAGTGAGGAACGAAGCTAGCTCTCGGGTTAGTTTTGTATAATAGGCGTACCCGATTTTTGAAAAAGTTGAGGTGCTTTTAATCAATTTAAACCCACAACTCTCTGTTAATTTTGGAAAATGTTTAAAAAAGAAAAATAAGATTTGTTAATTTTTTTTTATAACCAATTATTATATGACCACATTAATTATAAATATGAATAATAAATACTGATTTTAAACTGTCTTTAAAACAATAAATCATAAGTATATTTTAATTATATCCATATTCAATTACATTATTATATTAAATTAAATATGTTTGATAAATAAATGATTGTTTAAAGTAATTTGTGCCACTTCGCAATACCCATTTGGGCCAAATCTAAACAAATAAATAGTTTATAACAAATAAAACTTTCTAATTTATAAATAGCCAAGTAACGTTTCTATTCGCATTTTTAAGTGTTTTATAAACGCTTAATTTAGATTTAAGTCATATTAATTAAAAATTTTTAATATATTTATTAAAAAAATTTAGCTGTATGATTAAGCAAGTTTTTATTTTACCTTGGACAACCTCGTCAAATCAAACGGAAATAGTTGCGTAGGTTGCGTTATAATTTTTATGGATGGATGTTAATTTCCAAAAACTTATACATTGTGGTTTCCTAATGTTGGCAGCCAGTATTTGATTTAATTATTCAATGTGCTAAACACACTTTTTTGAAAACAAAATTTAGGCATTCTGGCAAGAATTCGCTTTTATTAATAAAAATAGATATTGTTAAGAATAATTTGTGCAACTAAGCAATACCCCTGGGCCAAATAAATAGCTAAAAATAAATAAAATATTCTAATTTGTTACAAAATTTAACCGAGTAACGTTCCTACGAAATAAATAACTATTTTATAAGCCGAATTTGAAGTTTTAAGTCATATTAATAAAAAATTTTAATATATTTAATAAAATAAAAAATTTAGTTTTATAAGCTTAGACAGTTTTAATTTGCCGAACTTGGGCAACCAAAAATTTGCATAGGTTGCGTTATATGATACATTAAAGTTTTCTAATTTTGGCAGCCAAAATTACCTAAGGCAAAATTTTGCATATTTGTTTTATTAGTTTGAACTTTAAGATTATCACGGTGAACTGCTGCCAAATTTGGGTATAATTGCTTTTAAGTTTAAATTAATTAAACGCGCCATATAGTACAAAAGAATACCAAATTAAGGAAATAATATTGAAAGTTAATAAATTTGAGCTTGGTTCTTTAAACAAACTTATGAAAATTTTAATTATTATATTAAAATGTAAAAATAACAAACAGAAGTTTGGCCATATAAAAAACTAAGTTTTCCAAAAATTGCCCGGAGTACCTCACTCCGACTCATGTGAAAAAATTTTATATTAAAAAAAACTCCGTTTTACCAATAATTAAAAAAATTAAGTTCTTTTTTATTTAAATGAGTATTCATTTTTTTGTTAAAAAAAATTTTTCATTTGAATATTTTTCACCCCCGTGAAAAAGTGAATTATACACTTTTTTCTTACCTCACCTTTCACTAAGAGTAAATCACTGGGGCTGAATTCTTTAATATTAAACACTGATATAATTAATTGTCAAGCTAAAATATAAAAAAAAATATAAAAAAAAAATAAAAGCTAAAAAACAAATAAATTTTCAATAGCTTTTTTTACATAATTAAATTCAAAAAATAAGACTAATGGCCCTGGCATATAATAATATACCCCTGGAAGCTTGTGTGGTTCAATCCGTCCAGGTAATAGCAAAAAATTTTTCGGCAATAGAATTGCTAAAAAAGCAAAATTGTGTTTTTTTAAATAATGTTGCTAATTTTTAATGCTGGCCATATATCAATGTCAGAGAAATAATTATGGATCATCAAATGTGACCATCGACCATTATTTGTTGGTCACAAATAATTAAGATTACAACTAATTGTTCAAGATTATAATTTCATGATAAAATATAACTATGTTGTGGGTAATTGGACACACAATATAGCGATATCGTATGGCCATTTATTTGCGATTAATTATTTAATTGTAATCACTATTTATTTGCCAAGATCAAAAATATAGTAATGGATTGCCACCTTTGTGTACCTTTAGGCCTTGTTCCAAAAACTTTTTATATGGCCCACCATGATAATTGAGCTCGAAATCCTAAAAATGGGTAGAAGGCATCACTAAGCAAATAAACTCTTTTATGTTGACCAAAATTGTAATTTCCATTTGATTTCCCATCATATAAGTTTTTGAGTAAATATACTTTGATGAAATAAAAAATTAATAAAAAAAAGTAATTAGTGAGGGGGGAGGGGTGGGGTGGTGAAGTGTAGAGAAGTATATTTCGACCTTGAGATTTGCAAAGCTTAAGTTGTTTGTGCTTAAAACTTATTCTGCCCTAAAGATTCCTACCTTAACTAGTATACATGGAAGCTTAGGAATTAAATTTTTTTGCTAATATTTACTCTAAATAAACTCATTTATATGAGCTACTACTTAACTTACGCATTTCTATGCCCTCAGGGAAAATGGGTTTGATTCCATGTACGCTTTTTATTAGTCAAATAGCGCATAACAATTTTAAGAAGGTCCTGACTCCATCAATGTGTGAATATAGAGAGTATATGCTCAATAATCTGAGGTCAAAGGTGTGCAAGAAATACTTGATATACCAGGTCGGCAAAATCCCTTGATTTGTTCAAGTTAAATATGTCAAAGACTAGTCACTTCTTTCGAATATGGTCAATTATTCGATACATAATGATATACCCTAGGTAGAAGAAAACTATTATAAAAGTATTATTTATATAAGATTAGGCCATTTTGTGGATTATTTTGCTGCAATGTAAAATTTTTAATTGTTAAAACATAATCTAATAAATATTAAAACTTATATTAAAAATAAAAATAACCATATAATTTTTATTTCAATTGTATGTTTTTGAGTATACCTTAATAGCTCTGTTAACAACATTTAGCAGACCTAACAAAACCTATAGTCATCCGGGCAAATTTAAAATATCCAGGCTGATTATAAAATTAAACCTACTATCATAGTAGTTTTTAAATTTTGTTTAGAGTTAGTTAGTTAGAAAAACAAATTAAAAAGTAAATAAATAAAAGCTTTTATTAATTGCTATACATTTTCAACTAATTATAAATTTAAATACTCAAACAAAAAAATCGTGTTTTATATTGTGTTGGCTCTCAAATATAGCAACAATAGTTTATCCATTAAAAATTTTCCAAAATCAGTAAGTTTTGCCAAATTTAATAATATATATTAAATAATCATAATTCGCTTTTAATGATGTTTCTAGGAACAATAAAAGTATGGCCCTCATATAGCACAGGTCAACAATATTTTGAAAGTTATGAGTTAAATATAGAAAACCTGTCATCTTAGGGATTGTCAAATCCGTTTACCGTTTTTAATAATCAAAATTAGTTAGTCAATTACAAACATTAAAAACTTTAAAAAAAGGTAAAACAACCAAAAAAGATACAAAAACAAAAATAAATTAAAATTTTATTGTTGCTTACTTACAATATTTAAACTGTTAAATATAAACTTCAAATAATATTTTTATTAAAAATTGATAATATATCGTGTCGTATTTAAGCTTGGACGCGAAATAATTTGTTTTATCTAAATATGTAAGAGCTTGATATATTAATAAAATTTATTTTTCATTTTTGTGATTAATAATGTAAGTTACAAAATTTTTTAGCAAAAAAGATTTTGAAATTTTTATTTTTAGGGTATATTTAGATCTGTCAATTTGGACAAAAACGGCCCTTTTTCGTTATAGACGGATCTAAGGAGCCAAAGACGGAACAAACCAAGAAGGCTATCATGGGGATGCATTCTTATGTGTTTTCTAAAAAATTGCGTTTCTGACATTGATATTTGTTGACTTGTGTAGTTTACTTACCGCAATTATATAATTTTAGCCGAACTTTTCTTTGCAAATTAATATATTACATGATCCTATCTGACATGCATAGGAGAGAAATTATTGAGAAAGAAACCGAATTATTGTTAAATTAATATCTTCTAAGCTTGTACTAATTTGCTTTTAGGAAAGTATAGCAGACAAAAATGCTATTTAGTTTGCATTTCGTCATTAAATCTTTACTCTATTTACTTAATTAATTCCTCAGAGATTAGGCATCTAAGTAATTATGTGTTGATATAAAATCTTTTCGTCTCAAAGTAAAATTTTATTACGCCCTACGCTTACCCCTATAGCTAATATCTTTAAAAAATTAAAAACGCTTCTGGCCAAAGGCTAATACCAACTTCCGTAGTTTTATACCAACGAAATTTTGTCTTTACGTTCCCCTTGAAACACCTATTTTTTTTTAATTTTATTAATTTTGATTTGGGATTCTGTAATGTATAGGCTCCTAATAACAACCTCAACGTTTTTATTTGCAATACTTATACTTCTGAGTCATTTTCATGCCGGATCTTCTGGTAACGATTTTGATTTTATGTTAATTTTACGTTGTTTTTACAATAAAAAAACATCGAGCTAATCTTTACCATTTGTTTTACGACGTTATAAACAATAAATAAATACATAGGATCTGCAGTATTTTTTAATGGTAGAAAAGGGAATAAAAAAACGTAACAAACCTTTTGACAGATAAGTTGGAAAATTGTTATCGTATTGCTCAATTTATTGCATTTTTTAATCATTTCACAAGGATGGATTTTTTAACGAACCCTTTCTAATGACCAAACTCGTATCATATGTGACTTAATTAACAAAATTAGAAAAAAATTTATTGAATTAAAATAATTACATAAGATGGCTAACTAAAAGATTTTATAAATTTAATAAAAATATCTTTTAAATTTTATTATGTTATACATATATTAAAAAGGCTGATCACCTTAAATTTCATTTTGAATTAGCCGATAATTGATTTTTTTTCTATTTTTAAAATTACGAGTATCACATCTATATTAATGCACTAAAATGTTTTAAACAGACTTAGTGGGTACATGAGTGAAATAAATTTGCTTTTTGTTATAAAAAGATAGTAAATGCCTTTTTGGTGACTTTTACTATTTCACAGGCTCTTTCCTACCTTCTTTAGTCAGATAGGGGGTTTATTATTGCATTTTTTGGTAACTATTAATATTAAAAATGCTTAATTAATTAAAATCTGTTACGGCAAAATTAATTGCTTAGCGGGTTTAGTCGAACCTTTTTTCGATAATTAGTTAAATTTAGGTCAACAAATAATGTTAATAAAAATAAGTATTGAATACATAAAAGCTTACACCCTCTTGATGGCTTCATCTCACTTATATTTTCCATGTTTAGTAGTTTCTTTCGCCTTATTATCCCTAGCATACCGAAAAAGTGACTTTTTTGACCATTTACAGATTTTGCGACTACATTTCACACAAAAAATCCTTTTACATTTATCATCCATAATTAAATATAAATTTCCAGTATATCAAAATCTCACATGAACATTTAGATAAAACAGAATATTTTGCATCCTAATCGTGATTTTTTGCCGGTTATGTTTTTATCGAAATAATTGTTTGAAGTTTTAATTTAACACTTAAGCTGTTTTAAATATGCAAAAAAAACTTTAATTTATTTTTTTAAGTATTTTTTGTTATTTTTTTTTGACATTTTTTCTAAAAATTTGATATTTGTAGGTGACTTAATAATAAGTAAAAAAACAATCGAATTTATAAATCCCTCATGCAGATTTGAACTCTGGTTTTAGCTCATGCATGAATCTTTAATATTTGTTGACCTGTGTTAGAGTCATGATATTTATAAGCTTAAATGTACCTAAAAAATATTCCTTCTTGCTTAACTAGAGCCCTAGTAAAGGAACCTAGCAGTTAAATATGATTATCGTCTTTCGGCGAGGTTGTTGAAGCCTACGTGCTGTAAATTGCAGAGTCTAATTTATGTTAAATATTTATCAAAAAAATGCTATCTGTGGACTCAAGGTTACGATCGCCGCCTTAAAATATTGTAATCTACCTATATGCGTCAACATATTTCTGCATCCTAACCTAACCTAAAAAATTGGATGGTAAGCGCAGTTAAAGAAGCAATGTTAGCAAAAAATATCCAATTAGACATTTAAATATATTTTTTATTTTATAATTAGATTACCAGCTGTTCAGATTAAATAAACATGAAAAAAGAGGTAAATTGCCCTTTTATGTAATATACACATGCATATATATCATCTAGTGTAACAAATTAAATATTAAATCTTAAAATATGTTTTGCTATTTTAGCACGTGGGTTAACCTCAAGTAAAATTTTTTTTTTGAGAGTTATCATTAAATAATTGTTTGAAATATCCCTATGACTCTATTAAAATAAAATTTACAAATGAATAAAATTGATGATTGGCGATGAGAAATATTAATAACTATGAATTAATATAATTTTGCAAAGACACTTGTTTAAGTACCATAATCTGTTTTCTGAAATAAAATTTGCCTATTTTATAAAATTTAAACTACAGATTTTCAATTCGTTTTTTTTTCATTTTGTATAATTAAAATATTGTTACTTCTGCCATAGTATCGCATTGATATACCTATTGTTCAAATAACAAATATTACTGCCAATTTAAAAAAACCTTGTTATCTACTATTACCGCGATTAGCATTGGGGTACATAGACCCTTGATTATTGAATATTAAAAATAATATATATTAAGAGCTAAAATCTTTGTGACTTTTTTAATAACAAACAAAACTAGTAATATTTGGTCTAAGTCTACAAAATTTGTTTAAAATAAAAAAATTGAATTGGGGTCCATAAAGACCCCACCCTCTCAATTTCCATGTTAAAACCGTGTTATTGCCTCTATTTAAAACAAACTTAAATAATTGCAACCTTATATTCTAGTTATTAATTTTGATTATTTTATATGTACACAATGTTTGATTGCATATCAAAATATTTTTTTTATGAAACACTCTAAATATGTTCTACTAAACACGATTTGATCAAAAATATTTATACATTTAATTTATTGACATGATTTTTTGAATGTATTATGAGACAAAAAATTTTAACATTTTTTTGACTTTGAGTCATTTTAATTATGTATTCATTTAGAATAACTTACATTAGTCTATATTAAAAGAGAACGTTATTTTAAAAAAATAAGATTATAGTTTTAAAACTCCCGAGGTTATAGAGGTTTACCATAGCAAGGGTTACAAATTTCTCACACTACTATTCGAGTGTTAAACTTTAAAAATTTGTTTTTCTTTTGAACTGAAAATATTATTATTAAATCTTATAAAAAAATATTAAAACAATTATTTTTTTTCTTCTCAACTTTTTTTGTAAATTGTAAATAGGTAACTAACTAAAATATCTTTATATTAAGTTTGGATTTTAATTTTATTCAAGAATTTATTAATTAAATAGATATTATTAGTCTACAAAATAAAATGGGGGGGGGGGGGGGGTAAATGTTGCACTTATTAAATGTTTAAGATGGGTAGATTTGGTAATTCAGAGGAATTAAGTTATAGGTTTAATGATCTTGTGTTTTACAATATATATATCGTATTAAATAATAAACAATCATTAAACCTATTACACATTCTACCTAACCTACCCACTTCTCTAAAAATTTCCCAAGTGCAACATTTATTACCCCCTCCCCCCCCCCCCCCCCAATTGGCAGACTAATAAAATCCATTATTGATAAATTTTGAATTTAAATTAAAATTCTAATTTTATTAAAAGATATTTTAGTTAATTACATGACAACAAAATTTGGACCATCCTAAGCATCATTTATGGCATCTATGGTTTTTGGTCAAGTTAATGGCGCTGATTACAAATATGAAATCAGAATTTTAGCCAATCCTCAGATATTCTGTGTCAAAGTTGAGATTTTAATTTTTTGGGTATTTTAGGCTTCTATATTATAAAAACTATGAGTAGTAACAAAAGTTTAAAAATACATTTAAATAACAAAAACATTTATTAAGGGGCCTAAATTTTTTTGAAATATTTAAATTTATTTATTTTTATTAAATTGGTGGTTTTTCATAAAATCCGTATTTTAATCCTAAATAACTTGATATTAAATTGCTAATAATTTTAGGTAATAACCTTTTTTATAGATATGTTTTTCAGGAGGAATCTTTTATTAGGAATCTGAATATGCCAATAAAATTTTTGGTAAATTTATAGACTTAGAAACTTTATGAATTTTTTTTTAAACTTTGGACACGGTTAAAAAAATAGCCCGGGATTGTAATCGCAAGAAAATTCTCTACAATACCCTTAAAAATTCGTCTAAATTATTGTTGTATAATCATTATTTGATTTACTATATATTTTTATAGTAAAACACAAGATAGATATAATGTTTATATAAATCTTATTAATACCCTTTAGTTAGGTAAAAGAGTGCTCACTTAAGATTTGCATAGGATCTCGATTTGCATCCTAACATATAGAGATTACATTTAATAATATCTTATATTCTTTTCTGCATAATTGAAGTTTAATATTTATTATATTTTTAGAAACTTCTCAAGCTCAAGATAGACCAAATGACCAAAGTTAAATTTTTTTTGAAAGTGTTTGCAAATATATAAATTGGCCTCATTCCCTTCAATCTTAAAAACATGGTCTTGCACAGGGAAACTGTTAATTTAAGCACGACTGGCATTGCATTCTCTATAATTATGGGTCATTAATTATCATGTAAAAATAAAATCTCATCTTATATCCGCATTTTAATTTACAAATTTTGTGACCCCAATAGTCACATCTATTTTGTATATTTAAATAATTTTTTCATTATTAATATTTTTTTTTTCAAAAAATTTCAGGCACGATTCTAGACCCCTTTTGGGGGGGGGCAATGCCCCCCCCCCCCCCAAAAAGTTTTGGATTGCCCCAAAAAAAAATTTTAATTTGTTTCCCCAAAAATACATAGTAATTTTATGTTTGCCACCCCCCCCCCCCTGAAAAAAATAAATTTGCCCCCCCCCCCCCCCAAATACACAGTAATTTATTTTTGCCCCCCCCCCCCCCCCCCATAAAAAATAAAAATGTTCCCCCAAAAAACGTATAAATGTTATTTTTTCTTCCACATAGTATAATTAAATTTGCTCCGCCAAAAATATCTACGTAATCTTATTTTAAAAATATTTACTTTTTTTAAAAAGTGTTTTCATTCATCAACACTTTGATAGAGAGATCAATCTAACAAATTTATTCTGTTGTTGTTAAACATATAGAAAAATTTGATTTTACAAAAAGCTTTACATTTGTGAAAGCAATTAATAAATCTGATGCCTAAGTTTTCTCGCTTGTCAACCTGTTAGAATATAAGCTAGAACCGATCGCACAATGCTACGATGGGGCGAACGTAATGCCCGGGGATAAAGATGGTGTTCAAGTGTTTCAAAGCAAAATAACTGGACACCGTGTCCTGTATATTCACTGTTATCCACCGATTGCGTCTTGTTGTAAAATATCTTAAAAATTTAAGCGAAGGGATTTTTTTTGATATTTTTTCTTCCCTTTATAAATTTTTTAACATGATGAAATCCAAAGTTAGTGAATGCGAGACCATAGCCCGGCAGTTGCCAAATCGGTGGTGTAGTCTTTAAGACGCCATTGTTTTTTTTAATTTGATAAAATTATTAAATACTCTTTCAAAAATTAAAAATAAGTTTTTTTTTATATCTCTCGGTCACAGGGCAGAAGCGTCGGGATTTCTTGACCATATTTATCATCAATTTAATTTTTTATATTTATGATTTGAAAAATTATTTAATCTATTAAATTAATGATCAATTTCAATGCAAAACGATTTATATTTCTAAAACTTTTAATTTAATACACCATTTTGTTAGAAATTAAACAATTAAGAAATATAAATACATTTGATTTTAAAACTCTTTTGATATATATAATACTTTTTTGAATGACAGATTTAAGTAGGATAAAAGAAAAAAAATTAAACCTAAAGATTTTTTTGATATTTTATTTTCTAGTTATAAGTATGAATATAGCACAGGTCAACAAATATCATGGTCAGAAACGTGAATTTTATAAAACATAAAAGAATACATCCCAATGATGCCTAGTCTCGTATATATTTTTCGTTTTTTCTTAGTTTCTTCGGTCTTTGGCTTCTTAGATCTGTCTATAACAAAAAATAACCTTTTTTGACCAAATTGATCGATATAAATATACAAAAAATAATTTAAATATCTTTTTTATATAAAAATCCCTAGTAACTTATATTTTAATCACAAATAATAAAAAATAAATTTTATTAATACATCAAGTTCTTACATCGGCATTTGGATAATACAAAATATTTCACATCCAAAATTAAATACGACACGATATATCATCAAGTTTTAATAAAAATATTATTTGAAGTTTAAATTTAATAGTTTTAATATTGTGTATATGCAAAAATGAAATTTATTTATTTTTGTTTTGAATCTTTTATGTTTTTTGACATTTTTCTAAAATTTTCAATATTTATAACTGACTACCGAAGTTTGAATAGGTAAAACGGCAAACGGATTTGATATTCCCTAAGATGGCAGGTTTGATCTCTATAATTAACTCATACTCTCAAAAAATTGTTGACCTGTGTAATTAAATAATAAAGATGAATTTAAAAGTATTTATTTTAATATTATTTATTTATTGTTTCTTTTGATAATAGATTTTCTACCGATAATATCAATTTAAAATTTTCAAAATCCCTTTATAAATTTGATTATTCTTTTTTTAGATATAAATAAATTAGAGCCTCTTTTAAAAATAAGCATAATTGATAAAAATTCATTATCTAAAAAAATGACGTAGCCAAAAAAAAAATTTATAAAAAAACTTAATAATTATAAAGAATGTGTAATTAAAAATTTTGATAAATTTTTATATGATTAAAAAGATGCGCTTTCTAATATATTTAACTTCTATAAGTTTGTTATTTGGCTCTTCAACGTTTGTGAGGCAAGGGGCCATGCCCTGACGGGTATGCCGTCTCTTTCAAGAGATGTAGGGCAAGGGGGGCATTGTTTTAGCAGGTGAATGATTCTGGCCTTCTACTTTTGCCAGAGTTGTTAAGCCTGCATGCTATAATATTCCGGAGAGTGCGGCGTCATTTCGATGGATATTGTGGTATTGGCGGAGAGACGCGCTTAATCCTATTGACCCTAGGGGTTATGAAAGTCGCCGCATAGCAATTTCTTCACCCCCCAAAAAAAACGTTTGTAAGGCCACATTTTTATATTTAAATAGGATAATAACTTTAGGCTGGTAAGTAGTGACCTGCGTAAAGGTAATTTGGTTTTCTAGGACACGAAATATTATTTACTGTGGCTTTGAATTTTGATGAATTATATAATTTAATCAAAACAACCTCTAGCATAAAATTGTTAGATTAATACAATCACTGCTCATTCATTATCAGCTAATTTGCTTACTATTTTAAGACATGGTTGCATATTTTTTTATGCGCATTATATGTTGTTTTAACTAACATTTTACCCTAATATTAATTACTTGTTATATATAACCTGTACTTGTATATTTTTTGCGTGACCAAAGGTCACGGCTAATTTTGCCTCCGAAGGCGGCAAATATGCCCCCCCCCACAAGTTTTATTGCCCCCCCCCCCCCCCCCCCCAAATGGAAAAGCTGGAATCGGGCCTGAAACATTTTAAATATGTAATATATGGGCTGGCTTACAAAGTTTGATAAAAACATTCTGTACACTGCAATTAATAGGTAATAATCCTTAATTAGTATTTATGTAATAGAGTCTAGTTTTCTAATTGGTGCCCTTTTTTCTAAATAGGAAATGTTCCAGCTAATCAACAAGTACCGGGTAATATATTTTGAAATTTGCTTTTATAATTATTGTTCTGAAATTTATATTTCAATTCTTGAAATAAGGTACATTGATCAAACTATAAAAAAATATCTTCATTATAGTTCACGAAATATTATTAAAGGAACAACAAAAATAACAAAAAAAATTTTATCAAGATAAATTAATAAATTCTATTATCCACATTTGAATTTATAAAATTTTTGACCTCAAATGTCACATAGCTATTATGTATATTTAAATAATTTTTTTCGTTAATTTATTTTCATTTCAAAACATTTTAAATATGCAATATGTTAACAGGCTTACAAAGTTTAATAAAACCATTCGATACACAGCAATTAATAGGTAATAGCCAAATTAGTATTTATGTAATAGACCTCGGTCTAGCTTTCTAATTGGTGCCATAAATTTTTTAAATAATAGGAAATGCTCCAATTAATCAACAAGTACCAGGTAATATATTTTAAAATCTTTTTTAATTAATTAATTTTATGAAATTTATATTTCAATGCTTGAAATAAGGTACATTAATTTTCAAACTTTAAAAATATCTTCATTATAGTTCACGAATGATTATTGATAAGGAACAACAAAAATAACAAAAAAATTTAAGATATATTAGTAAATTATATTGATCATATATCCACATTTTAATTTATAAAATTTGTGACCTCAAATGTCACATAGCTATTTTGTATATTTAAATAATTTTTTTCGTTATTTTTTTCTTTCTACAAAACATTTTAAATATTTAATATGTTAGCAGGCTTACATAGTTTATTAAAACATTTGAAACTCAGCAATAGGTAATAGCCATCCTTAATTAGTACTTATATAATAAGGTCTAGCTTTTTAATTGGTAACCTAAATTTTTTATTAGGAAATGCTCCAGCTAATCAACAAGTACCAGGTAATATATTTTAAAATCAACCCTTTTAATTAATTAATGTTCTGGAATTTATATTTCAATGCTTGAAATAAGGTACATTAAAAACTGTTAAATCTTCATCAGAATTCACGAATGATTATTAAAGGGACAAAAATAGCAAATAAAAGTTATCAAGATAAACTAATAAATTCTATTGATCATATATCCACAAATTTATAAAATTTATGACCCCGAATGTCACATCTATTTTGTATATTTAAATAAGATTATATATTCATACACAGCCTAGCTAAAGCTTTTTATAAAGTAAATAAACATAATAATATAATATTTTAGTGATATTGAAGATTTTTTTAGGAATTTTATGAAAAAAACTGTATATTTTATTATGTAAATATTTTGTTGTGGCTATTAAGGCTAGCTGTGACATTGTCTCTTATAATTGTGCTGGACAATTTTTTATTAAGAATTTTTGTTGACACATGTCGAGAATTATGAGCTAACTAGAGAGACTAATTTTACAATCTTATAAATTTAAAAATGTGTTTAGTTATATTTGATTAAACTAGAAGTCACTAATTAAAAACTTCTACAAATAAATTTACAAACTTTATTTTTAATTTTATAATATATTTATACAGTTAAACTCTTAATCTACTTAAAATTATATTACTATTTTTATTTATTATTTTTTTATAACTTCAAAAATAATTTAGTTTTCGGATTTAATGCTTAATTTATATTTATCGTTTTTCCATTTTTTGACTAGAATGACAGTAATAAATAAATTAAATTTTGGATTTTTTATATAAAATTATTGTTTTATAATTTATTTAATCTAATGATTATAACTAGCTTAAAAGCTTTTAGTTTTTATAATACATGGTTTTTAAATATTTAAAGAGAGTAATAGTAGTTATCTGTTACTTATTTTACATAGCAAATTGATCTAGTCTAATCTATAATATTTTTTCTAGCAATAGAAGCTTTGGTTCAACAAGTTCCTGGTAAATTTTTAAATTTATATTGTAATTAAATAAAAAAATAGCCTTGTACTTTAAAATTTTCTAGATATAAAAAGAACATTTATATGTTTTTGACATTTATGACAGCCTCTATGCGTTTTAATAAATCTTGATCGAAATCCATTGTTGGATCATCAAAAATAGTTTAGGCCGATCCATGTTGCAAAATATTTTCTTCTCAAGTCATTATGCAAATCTTCGTAGGGGATTCTAGAGTTTTGAATAAAGCCAATACATGATGATAATTTAAGAATACCCTAAAAAAATTAAGGATCTGAGATATAAGAGTTTTTGATCATCCAGCTCCATCAGCAATTAGATATTTCGCCAATTTAACCACGACATGATATATTATAGATTTTAATAAAGTTCTATTTTTTAAACGGTTTGGCTGTTGTAAGTATGCAAATAAATAATTTCAATTTATTTGGTTTTTAAATTTGAATTTTTTTGGCATGTTTTCTGCTATAACGATCCTTGAGGGGTTTTTAAGCTTGACTAGCAGTTTAAATAAATATTAAATTAAGGAAAAAGGTAGCTATTTTATCTACGGTTTATGTGGTGCCTTCCTTTTATCCAATAATTGATTTGTTTATTAGGGCCCGCACCTCCAATTTTTCGACCATGGGATGCACCAGGTAAAATACTTATTTATTATTGTTTACACTGAACAAAAGATATATGAACAATTTTTAGAGGGTATTAAATTTTCTTGCAATTACGATCCCGTAATACAAATAAATTAAAGGTATATTTAAATTCCTTATAAAAAACATATCTAAAAAATTAAAGAAAAACTGTTAGCATTATACTTTTTGAGTATAAACGAAATCCACAGGTCAACAAAATTTAATGGCACAACCGTGAATTAATAGAAACATAAAAGAATTTATTCATGATGGCCTTTTATCATATATGAATTTTGATTTTCTTAGTTTCTCCGGCTTCGGCTTCTTAGGGTGTAAAGATGCTTCATTTTTTTAGCAAAAAATAAAAATATTATCTTGGAATCACTTGTAGTCAGGAATTTTAGGATTTCATCAAGCAAATAACCCACCAGTGTGATTTTCAAAATTTAAGACGAAGAGAAAATTAAGAAGTGAAATCGATCATTTATATATAATACGTACTAATTACAATTTAAATTAAATTGCAAATACATTATTTTTAATATGATCGTGATATCTATAAGTTTATGATAAACTGATTTTCCATTTAAGCATCGTCTTCATAATTTTATAGCTTGCTACTACAAACTAGTTAGATGATTTACGAAAATTGTGGTTATAAAATTTAAGGTATTTAGAAGTAATTATTTTTGGCCGAGGTAGGTTTTTAAGTTTAATTATCATATAGTTTAAATTAGTATTTAATTAGGGAAGGTAGCTATTCAAATGGTTTTAAAGGTGATGTTTTAAACTTCAATAAATGTTATGTTTATTAGGGCCCGTGCGTCCAATTTTCCGCCCATGGGATGAACCAGGTAAAAAATTTATTTTCTTTATTACACTGGATAACTAAATAAACAATTTAAATTATACTTGCAATCACCATCCCGAATTTATTTAACAATGCTTCCAATTTTAAGAACAAAATTTAAGAAGTTTAAATTTTTTTAAACTATTGATCATAAAGACTAATAGTTTAATTATATTACTTATAAAAATATCTAAAAAGTTAAGGGCTTAAAATTGTTAGAATTTTACTATCTAGTTAAATAGAATAAATTTTATGACGACAACCATTATCTAGGTAGTCACTAGGCAATTACCCAAGCCACTGAATTAAAAACTGGCAAATGTTTTGGATCTATTTATGATTATTTTTTATATAATGCTTCTAAGTTTTCTGCCTTTTAAAACAACACACGTTATTGACGCTGAATGATAGAGGCCTTTTTTGTTTGTTATTTGATATCTAGAAAATGAATCTAGATATAATACAAATTTTATATATTAGCAAGAGGAAATGTTTCTGTTGAACAGCAAGCCTCGGGTAAATTATATTTGAAAATCATGTTTATCGCCATTTGACATTTGTTATATCTGCGAATCTAATATAAATCAAAATCATTGCACAGGTCAACAATTTATGTCAGAAACGTGTATGAATACGTAAAGAATGCATTCCGTGATGCCCTAATTAATGTTTTTCGTTTTCCTATTCCTTTATCTTTGGCTCCTTAGATCTATAACCAATGGCCTTTTTTGACCAAATTGACAGATCTAAATATACCATAGAAAGAAAAAATTTAAAGAATTTTTATTCCATCTCTTGTAACTTATATTTTTAATCACAAATAATGTAAAAATTAATTTAATAATATATCGAACCTAAGGGGTTATAAGTCGCCGCTTTGCAATTTCAATGCTCCTCCAAAAAAATACAAATATATCAAGCTCTTACATGGGCATTTAGATAATAGAAAATAATTCGCCTCCAAACTTATACGCCACGGTATATTATTTGAAGTTTAAATTTAACAGTTTAATTATTGTAAATATGAAAAATAAAATTTATATTGCTAAAATTTTAATGTTTATACTTGAACACCTAAGTTTGGTTAGAAAAAACGTAAAAGTATTTATTCCTATTTAAGATTGTATGCTTGATCTTCTCTATAGTTAAGTCATAACTCTTAAAAAATTGTTGACCTGTGTAAGCTTTTTTTATGGATAATAGACAGATTTTTTTAAAATGAAATTTCTTTTTAACTAATTGACAAAATATGACACAAAATATCATATATTAAAAATTTAAACTTAAATTTAATTTGTTCAATAATACTTTTTTTTTGGTTTACATATTAAATATCTCACATTTAATCCCAAGCTTTGAATACTTTAGTCAAAAAGCTTATCAAAACACTAAAAAATTAAGTTCCCAATATTTAGTTATTACCGTAAATACATAAAAATATGGCTCAAATTTTTCCTCCAACTCAAGAGTATATTCTATTTCAGATAAAATGCAACCATTTAAGTTTAAAGTGACACTTGTTTAGTCATTATATTTATAATTAAAAAAGGGGAAAAAGTTATTCTGTTAATTGACCTTTCTGGAATTGAGCATGAAAAATTAAGAGAATTTTTCAAATACCTTAACCTTTTGTGCCAAATCATAATATCAAAGCTTTTTTTAGAAACTAGGATTTAGCATTTTAAAAAATTAATTCGTTAGTTGCTTTTATAAATCAAGCTTTGTAAGCCAATTATAAACATAATTTTAAATATGCAATAACTCAAAGTTAATAAAATTATATTTTCAAAAGTCATAAGGTTTACTATTCATTACCTTATTATAGCAGGATCATGAGCAACACCATTCCGGAGGTGGTATATATTGTGTAAATAACTGTATAAATAACCTGTTATGCTGCATAGTGGTATATCCAATTTGGCTTAAAAATGTGTTTTAATCACTACTTTAAAAAAAATGCAGAACAACATAAAGTTTTTTATATATTTCTACATATTTTCTATAGTGAAAGCGTTTGTGAACTTTACCACTAGCTGGCTCGATAAAAACCGCTGCTTTGTTCTCAACCTAAAAATTTAACAATTTATGGATATTTAAACTGATTTTACAATCCTTTTTTTAGTTTCTGATTATAATCGGGAACTAAAATTATAGAAAAGGCTCGCATACATAAGGGCTGGCTCTGAATTAGAAAAAAGATTTGGTCCATTTATGCCATAACTATAAACAATAAATACTACCAAAATATGTTATTAATAACAAAATGTATTTTTAAATTTCATCTTCAAATTTTTTTAAATTTCAAAAAATATATGTAGCCTAAAAGTTAAAATTTCCAGGCCCTCTTTGTATACGGACAAGTCGGGTAACTAGTCAACAATTTTTTAAAAGAGTAATGAGTTACAGAGATTAAACCTGCCATCTTAGATTAACAAATTCGTTTACCGTTTTTCCTCCTCTAAATTAGTTAGTCAGGTATAAACATCAAAAATAAAAAAAAGGTTAAAAAAAAGATTCAAAAATAAATAGAAATTTTATGAGAACATTAGTTAAACTTTTAAACTCAAACTTCAAAAAATATTTTTTAAAACCCGATAATATATCGTGTCGTAGGTAAGTTTGGACGCGAAATATGTATTATCTAAATTCCGATGTAACTTAATATATTAATAAAATGTATTTATTACTATATGTGATTTTAAATATAAGTTACAAGAAATTAATATGCAATAAAGATTCTTGAATTTTTTCTATCTAGGTTATATTATCCGAAAATTTAGTCAAAAAAAGTCATTTTATGTTATAAACGGATCTACGGAGCCAACTGAAGAAAATAAGAAATACATATGAAATTAGGCCATTATAAGGATGCATTCTTTTTTGTTTCATAAAAACCAAATTGCTGACATTGATATTTGTTGACCTGTGAAATAAATATTTGAGCCGTGCTATAGTAATATAGCCCGATATAAATTCACTCTAATATAAATTTACGTATTTTTTATAGCGGAATATTTACCATTAGTTTTACCTCAAGCTGGCCCAAGTGGCTTGCAACATTCCGGAAGTAATTTTCAAATGTATTGAGAACGTTAGTCTATTTTTACTCTTTAAAAAAAAATTTTTTTTTTTATACAAGTGCCCATCTTATTCTTATTTTATCAAATGGATAACGTATAGCCTTTATTTTGAAATCAAAAAAATAAGAGGATTTTTTTAGACATCTACAATATGTTAAATTATTTAGAATCGATGTTAGAAAAAAATATGTCTTGCCTGATACAACTTTTATAAACATAAGCCTACAGATTCTAATGTGGTAATTAGATCATTTAATAAATTTTATGATATAAATAGGAAACTCGGAATATTGGTCACATTATTACTAAAAAAATTTTAACATTGTTCGCAAAATTTGTTACACTCTGCATTACCATTATTTGCTAACTACAAGTACCTTAACCTTAAATCATAGTTATATAAATATATATTGCCCTAATTGAACATTAAAAATATTAAGAAATTTAAGTACAATAGGCAATATAAAGTTTTGATAACGTTCTCACGTTTCCACAGTTTAAACATTATTAATATCCCAAAAATTCCATACCACCCTTTTTATATGATTTTATAAATTATTTTCGCTCCTAATTTAACTTAATGGAACAATTCAGCACCGGTAAAGAATAAAAAAAAAATTAATTAACTATTGCATGTGCATTTGATAATTTTTTAGAGGAACCACAATTTCAAATTATTTTTTTATACTTGACATAAAGATTATAAACGTCATGTATCAGGCATAAATTTTATATTTTGTCAAATCTTTTAAAAAACCTTTTGCATAGAGTTTTTAAATTTATTAGATAACATAGAAAAAATAATCTATCACAACTGTATAATATTAATGTAATATTTTAAAAAAACATAAATTTATATACGTGAGTAATGCTTTTAATGTTGTCACGTTGTAGCCCTCCATACTAGCCTATTATATTAGAAAATTGATTGATTGATGTGTTTACTTCAGCTGTGTCATCACGACATGCAGAAATAGAATATAAGTTTTAGTTTTTAAATAGATCATAATATTATTTTTAAATTTAGATATATATTATTTTAAATCAACAATTTACCAACCCAAACCCAAACCTTTTATCAACATATTCCCAAGAGATATAGGCCACCAGGATAAAAAGTCCCTAAAATTATCTTACTATAAAACAATAAGGCAATCTATTCATTTTATTCCTAAAACAAATGCGTAAAAAAATTAAAAATTTGTTGTAATGTTATTCATACAGGTAACATTTATTCAAGATTTTTGAGCTACAGCAAGCCTACCATCTTAACAATTTTAAAATTCAAATTCTTAGCAACTCTGCCATAAACATTATTTCAAAAAATAAAAAACAAAAAAAAAATTTAAGTGAACCCTAATTTTTTAAATTACCTTACAATAAAAAATTCTTTTATCTTTTTACAATTGTAAGCTGACATATCCAAATTCATTTAATAAATTTAATCCAATTAACAACAACTTTAGTTCATTCTTTTTATTCTGTTTATAATTTATGGGTATTTGACAGTTAAACTGCGAATGCCCCTTAACATCATCAAAGAAAACTTAGGCTTACCTTCCTTAAATAATATAAATATATTGCGTTTCAAATGTATAATGGTAGAAAATTTAGGCATCAAACCTTAACGTTTTTTCGTGCCCTAAACTAATATTCTATAACAATTTCATAATTTTGTCAGGTTTAATTATACATTAAAAAAAAATATGCGAGTTTTATAAGGTCCTTTATAAAAGCTTCTAGCCGGGCCTAATTCTGATTGTAGACGAAAGCGTGGTATTTTTTATTTTTGTTTTTTTTAACTTTTAAATGCTGATTGTGTCGCTATATTAATAAAAGAAAAATACATTCAAAATAGCATAGGTAATAATTATGAATTTTTGATAAAATAAAATTGCCAAGAGTTTGACAATAGTTTTTGGTCAAAAAAATATTAAATTATTTTTGTGCCTCATAAATATATTTTAATTTCAGAAATTCCATCGCCTAAAGGATTGCATTTACCTGGACCTAGTGGAACACAACAAGCTTTCAGTGGTAATTTTTTATAAGCTTATTGACCAAACAGCTTAATTTTCTATTCAATCTGTTTTTGTTTAAAAATTTTTTTAGGGATATGTTGTAAAAAAATATATAAATTTTCTTACAGAACAAAATGCTTTGGACTTTTCTAGGAACAGTGAAGCAGAAGCTTTTGAAACTAATAAAATTATTATATGAGCCACTTAGTAACATTTAGCCGAAATTTGGGAACATTAGTAATTCATGAAACATATTCAAATAACTCTAAGCTAATTCAGGTATTAGGTCTCGCCCTATAAAAGAATAATTTAAAAAAGGGAGAAACATATAAAATTATGGGCAACAATGGTTCGATAATTTAGCCCGATTATTATTTAAAAGATATATATAGGTAATAATGGTAAAAAGATTTAGAAACATGGATGTGTAATTTAAAAAATATGTGGTCTCTCTAAAAATTTGCTTGCACTTTGAAACATGTATCGATTATGGTATAAAGTAATAAATACTATTACGCTAAATATATTTTTCTTATTATCTTCGTATTTAATGGGACATAAACCTTTATTTTGTATTATCGTGTCCTTCGAAATCACAATTAATTTTTTCTGAGCTGTCCATACTTAATTGATACTTTAGCATGTATATTTTTATGTTCCTAATAATTAATTTTTTTGATATTAACTTAAAAAAAAGCAAGAAAAATAAATATTATTTGTATTATATAACACTGGACAACGGCCGACCTATAACATATGGCAACTATCGTTTTTGGTCAAGTTTTTGGTGCTAATAACGAATATGAAATATATAGCTTATGTCCAAATTTTTTTGTTATTCGGTTCCAAAGTTAAGGTTTTCCTATTTTCGGGGTATTTTGGGTCTATATACAATGAATGGGTAACAACAAAATATTAATATAATTAGATTACGGAATTTAATACTTAGGTAAAGCGTGTATTTTTTTATATTTTTTTTATCTTATAACACAAGTCAAAAATTTTTTGAGAGGGAGTTAACTACAGTGAACAAACCTACCATCTTAGGGAATATTAAATCCGTTTACCGTTTTCCTATTTAAACATAGTTTTAGGTATAAATATTGAAATTAGAATAAAAGGTCAAAAAAACAAAAAATATTTAAGATCAAAAATAAATTTATTTTTGGAGAATAATAGTTAAACTGTTAAACTCAAACTTCAAAAAATATTTTTTAAAAACCGATAATATATCGTATCGTAGGTAAGTTTGGGCGCGAAATATTTTGTATTATCTAAATGCCGATGTAACTTAATATATTAATAAAATGTATTTCTCAATATATGTGATTTTAAATATAAGTCAAGAAATTAATAAGAAAGATTCTTGAATTTTTTCTATCAAGGGGTATTTTTAGTCAAAAATGGCATTTTTTGTTATAGACGTATTTAAGGAGCCGAATGAAGAGAATAATTAAAACATATAATACATATGAGATTAGGCCATATGGGATGCATTCTTTTTTGTTTCAGAAAAACCAATATTCTGACATTGATATTTGTTGACCTGTGAATTAATACTTGAGCCGTGCTATAATAATATGGCCCGATATAAATTCACTCTAATATAAATTTACGTATTTTTTATAGCGGGACATTTACCATCAGTTTTGCCTCAAGCTGGCCCAAGTGGCTTGCAACATTCCGAAAGTAATTATTGATTTATTGAAAACGTTTGTTTATTTTTACTCTTTAAAAAATAAAAAATAAATTTCATGCCTATATTTCTTGTTTATTCATTATGCATTGGCCGTCTTTATCTTATTTTATCAAATGAGTAATGTGGAACCTTTATTTTGAAATTAAAATAAAGCGATTTTTTTATTCATCTACAAATGGTAATTTATAGAGAATCCATATTAGAAAAATATATTCTCCTAATGCCAATTTTATAAACACATGCCTACAACATTCTAATGTGGGCCGTTACTTAGATCATTAAAAAAATTTTATGAAATAAATATGAAACTGAGAATAGTGGGTACATATTACTTAAAAAAATTCTTAGAACATAGTACACAAATTTGTTAAACTTAATTTGTATACGATTTTTATTTGCTAACTACAAGTACCTTAACCTTAAATCATGGTTATATAAATATATATTGCCTTTATTAAACTTTTAAAATATTAAGAAAAAGTACAATAGGAAATATAAAGCCAGATAACATTCTTACGTTTCCACCTTTTAATTCATGATATCCCAAAAATTCTATACCCACTCTTTTTATATGATTAGTTTTTTTGGCCCCTAATTTTGACTTTGGGCAATAGAATTTTGCAGCCAGAAATAAAAAAATTTTAATTAACTATTGCATATGCATTTGATAATATTTTATTCAAAAAGAACTCATATGCTGGAGGCCATTTTAAAACATCATTTTGTACTTGAAAAAAAATTTTATCTATTAGGCCTAATAATTTATTTTTTGTCATATTTTTTGAAAAACCTTTTGCATAGATTTTTATAAAATTTATGAAAACACATAGAAAAAATAATCTATCACAACTGTATAAAATAAATGTAATATATATTAAAAAATGAATTTATATATGTAAGTATAATGCTTTATTGTCGTAGCGTCCCCGTAATACTAATGTATTAACCCGACAGGTACCACTAATGTTTCGGCCGAGCAAAATTTTACTAAAAAAAATTCTGGGCCTTCTTATAGTCCAAAACCTAATCCGTTAAAAAAACTCAAATTTACAACTTCCGGAAATAATGGGGGGTCACCTAGAGGTTACATTGGGTGAATAGAAATCATATATGCTTTTAAATTTTATTGTATATAAAATTCGTAAAAAATATTAATCATATATTATGAAAATTGGACCAACAATGAATATGTAGGGCCACTTGGCAGTAGTCACACAGTTTTCTAGTCGCTTTGCCGCATACGACACATCTTCTTTGGGTGCATTCTTCACTAGTGTGAACAACCGGGCTATTAAATTTTCGCCCAATTCTGGGGTTTATACCTCTTTTTGAAGGTATTCCGTGTTTTCTAAAATAATTTTGGACTATATTTCTTTTAAAGTTGCAAAAAGTTATTTTTTCTTTGTTTTTTGTATATATTTGCCAAGAATTTTGGCATGCTGCATCAATGCCAAAAGCGAATAACGGAAAATACCATTTTCTTCCGTGTAATGATATCCTTGTCGCATTTACATTTTGATCAAATCTATCAATGCCGCCCATATATGTGTTGTACATTTGAATGAGGTTAGGGCAAGAAACTCGAATTTTTTTCCTTGATTCATCGACCTGGGCAATTCGATATATGTTGGTAATTGGGTTTACACAATGAGAGTTGGACAATATTGTAACGATGCTGTTATCGTTCCAACGGACCATCATATTTGAGGTATTTTTTTTCGAAATGAATCCTCTAGGTTTCTTTTTCATTAGTTTAAAATCTGTTAATGGAGCTTTCAATCGGTTAGTACGTATTGTACCTGTACCTCCAACATTCATATCGGATAAAAATTGCAACAATTTAGGACTAGTAAAGTAATTGTCAAAATAGGTATTATATGGTTTATATTCTTCAGGTAATTTTTCAACTAAGTCTATAATAACAGAGCCTCCCAAGCCAAATTCCTTGTGGCTGTTCATTTGCTTTGTTGAACCTTGATATGGTTTGAAGGTTATCAGGTATCCACTTGCAGTGGCCGCACACCACATTTTATAACCAAATCTAATAGATTTGCCCTTTATAAATTGTTTGGCTGTGTGATGTCCATAATACGGAACCATTGATTCGTCCATAGAAATGTAGGACGAGTTATTGTATTTAAAATTTTGAATCATTCTATCATTAATCACTTCGAAATAAGGTCTGATGAAAACTTGTTCATATTATTTAAATTATAATTATCGGCTAAATGTAGAAATTGGGTAATTTCTTGAAATCTATTTCGTCGTATGCCATTTGAAACCATTCTGTTAAAAGCATCGGCTTGTAGTTCCCAAAACATTTTTATATTTATTCGGTTTAAATATCCCGTCAAAATAAGGGTCGCAATATATATTTTGCATTCTGGGATTGTGAAATTCAGGTCGTGATTATGTTGCTTGGCGTATTATTACTCATATTTACGATTAAAGAAAAAAAATTGTTTGTGAAAAATTGTTCAAAGTAATCCTCGGGTTGTTCTAGGACAATAGGGTTGTCAACAATCCTTTCGTTTAAATCACCACAGCCATGTGATTTAAATATTTTATCGTCATCATACCATCTCTGATTATTTATCTCAATATGAAAATCATCGCATGATCTTATTTTTTCGATTTCGACTGAAGAATTCAACATAGAACGTGGAAGGTGTTGAAGATCGACGATTGTTTCTTCATCTCCACTTTCCATATCCGTATCGACTTCATTGGATGGTGGAAGAATAATAATTTTATAAATATCTCGATTAGGTTGGGCATCAAGTTCTTCAATAATATCATTAATAGACCTATAAATCATAAATTATTAAAGATAACCGGTTAAAAGTTCCGAAGCTAGGCAAAAAAATTTAAAATAAGTCAATTTTTTAAATACAAATTACAATGAATAGGCCCTTCCAGACCAATGTAACCTGTAGGTTGTACTCATATTCAAATGTAAATAAAAAATATAAATAATTATTTTTGAAAAAAAATAATTTAATAAATTTAATCTTTAAAATGTGTAGTTTTTAAATATGCTAATTAATAAAATTAAATATACTTGTAAATATCCATAAATTTTGAATATAAAGAATGATATTTAAGGTGAAATTTTTCGGATTTTTAGAATGTTATAAATAAAGAATGGATAAAGAGGAAAAGAAAAGAGCTGAATCAGATGTTAAGCTGAATGAGGGCTTTAAAATAAAGTTTGAAAATTTAGTTTTGGTTGAATACTATTTGAGATATAGGCCTTCAAAGTAGGCCTAACCTGTAGGTTACGTTGGTACCTGTCGGGTTAAACTAGAAAAATGATTAAATGATGTTCATAAAATTAGCTGTGTCATCACGACTTGCAGAAATAGTTTTTTTAAAGTTTAAAAAATCATAAAACTATTTTAAATATAGATATATTAATATTATTTTAATTCAATTTACCAACCCAAACCCAAACCTTTTATCAATATAATCTCAAGAGATATCATGGTGGCGGGCATCAGGATAAAAAGTCCCTAAAATTATCTTACTATAAACCAATCCAGCAATCTAATCATTTTATTCCTAACAAATGTGTAACAAAAAAGTAAAAATTTGTTATTCACACAGGTCAACATTTATTCAAGATTTATAAGCTAACTACATCAATCCTGCAATCTAATAAATTTTTAAGTCCTTTTGTAATCATGTTTAGCAAGTCTGCCATAAAAATTAAAAATTTAAAAAAACAATAAAAATATAAGTGAACCCTAATTTTTTAAATAACCTTACAATTAAATTTTTTTTTATCTTTTTACAAATGTAATCTGACATATCCGGATTCCAATTACAACTTTAGCTCATTCTTTTCATTCTGTTTAATATTTAAGAAATTTTGTAAGTTTAAGTAACCTGCCAGTGCTCCTTAGCTGTTATTAATGAAAACTTAGCCTTTGGGAGAGGTAAATCTTTTCAAACCTACCTCCCTAAGGTAATGTAAATATATTGCGTTTCAAAAGTATAAAGGTTGAAAAGTCAGTCATTTAATTTAAAGGTTTTCTCGTGCCCTAAGTCATAGTTTTTTTAGGTTTAATTATACATTAAAAAAAAATATGCCCGTTTTATAATTTCCTTATAAAAGCTTCTAACCCGAAGTAAGTCTGATTGTAGACAAAAGAGTAATATTTTTTATTTTTGTTTTTTTAACTTTTAATTGATGATTGTGTCGCTATATTAGTGTAGTAGTGTGTGATACGCAGTCATCTTATTTATAGACTTTCAATTTTGTAATAAAAGTAATAAAAAAGTATATTTAGATTTAATAATTAATTTAAAAGATCACGCACATCACGATGAGTTCCCCAAAATATATATAAACACCCCATGTAACTTAGTCCAGATTAATTATTTATTAATGATTATTCATTATAATATACTATAAAATTATCTTTACCCTAATAAACACCAAACCATCTTATTTATATATTCCTAAACAATATCCTGGTGGCCTAGCCTCCAGGATACAAACACATGTAAAACCTGCAGATATTGTGCACTAATAGCCAATAAACCAAGACTCGATAGGACCAAAAAATGGCCAAAATGCGAAAGGTCATGGCAAAAGATCCATCAAGATTTTTTTCATTTTGACATGTCTGATTATCTATTAATAGCTGATGCTTATTCAGGCTGGATCGACTTCGTAAAGACTACCAATGAATACCGCCCTGGTCAATAAATACGTACAAGGACTATGTGGTAATTTTGGAATGCCCGAAAAAATTGTCACTGACAATGGGACATCTTTTACCTCACAGGAATTTCAGGATTTCTGCGATCGCTGGAACATTGGATTACAATTTACGCCACCCTATCACCCGGGCTCTAACGGATTCGCGGAAAGAGGGGGAGGCATTGCAAAAAGATGGCTAAAGCTACAAGCCCAGGAAAAAGAAGGTATATGGCTGTATCGCCTGTATAACACGGCACCTCGAGCGGATGGAACAACCATTGCCGAGCGGTTCCTAAAAAGGGATTTGAGATTGCCAAGTTGCATCCACCAAGATGAAACCGCTAATTCTAGTGAGGTCATTAAAGCCGGAGACTAAGTGTGGTACCTATAAAATAATAAACGATTACCCAGGTGGTTATCAGGTAACGTGGTAGGAACTGAAGGTCATAGGATAATTAATATTCTAAATCGGCAAGGAGAGGTAGTTCGAAGGCACATCGAGCATGTCCGAACAACCAAGGCAGTTAAGAGTTCTGACATTACAGGTGTTAGCAACACGGTATGAACTCTAACTACTCCAAAAAATCATATACACACACGCACACGCACACACCAATAATTTCTTTACTCAAACATTAGACGATATTTCTCTACTCATAACCCAACCTAATTTCTCATACACTTATAACAATCAAAAACAATTTCTTAAACAGATCACACCTCAACAACGTAATCAAGGCTTTGCATACTGATGGAAAAGATGGTAATCGCGCAATAAATACCAGTTTGCTTTTTCCTTTTTTAAGGTTGTTCTATAACTCTCGAAAGTTTAAGACCTAGATTTACCCTTAATGGGTGTTATTAGTACGGCAAAAGTTTCGTCTGATGCCAGGCTATCGTAGAGGAGCGTTAAAAAAATAATAATAATAAATTTATTTATCTACAAAGGATGGTAAACCACCTAAACACAGAAACCGACAAAAGCAAGCCGCACACGATGAGAGGTGACGAAACTTTATCATTTTCTTAAAGCGAGTGTACCATTCGAAAAAATAGGATAATGAATTTACGATTGAAGCTAATCTAATACCCGCCATTCAACGTAACGGCTTAAAACTTGATCAAAAATTAGTCTTTTTCTATCTTTCTTGATATTGAATAAAAAGCATAGTTTTTTTCCCTTCCCCTCCCTAAAATCAATACATTATATCAACCCGATAACAACCAACTTTTACATTTTAACGAATAATAAAACATCAATTACAAATAATGATTTTTTATTTTAACATTAATATTTTTTCTATAACTCATACTACTACCCTCTAAAAAGGGAGGTTTATGTTATAGTATCACTTTTAATTATAGACTTTGAAATTTTGTAGTAAAAGTAATAAAAAAGTATATTTAGATTTAATAATTAATTTAAATATAGATTGTGCACATCCGATGAGTTCAAAAATATATATAATTACCCCATGTATCATAGTCCAGATTTATTATTTATTAATGATTATTGATTATTCATTATTATATACAATAAAATTATCTTTACCCTAATAAACACCGAACCATCTTGTCTATATATTCCTAAATGATATCGCCACTAGGATATAAATCTAATATATTCTTTTTCAACCTATTATGTGATTAAACAATCTATTCTTTTTAATCTTAAAACAATTAGTAAAAGAAAAATACATTCAAAATAACATAGGTAATTAGGAATTTTTAATAAAAAAATTATCATAAATAATTTATAACTAGCCAAGAGTTTGACAATAGTTTTGGTCAAAAAAATATTAAATTATTTTTGTGCCTCACAAATATATTTTACTTTCAGAAATTCCATCGCCTACAGGATTGCACTTACCTGGACCTAGTGGAACCCAACAAGGTTTGAGTGGTAATTTATAAGCTTATTGATCATTTTTCTATTCAATCTGTTTTTTTTATCTTTTTTAGAGATATTTAAAAAAAAATAAAAATTTTCTTACAGAACAAAAAATGCTTTGGACCTTTTTAAGAACAGTGAAGGAGAAGCTTTAGAAACTATAAAATTATTATATGAGCCACGTAGTAACATTTAGCCGAAATTTGGGAACATTAGTATTTTATGAAATATATTCAAATAAAGCTTATTCAGGTATTTTGTCTCACTCTATAAAAGAATATAAAAAAAGGAAGAAACAATAAAAATTAAGGGCAACAATAGTATTTCTATAATATTTAGCACGATTATTATTTAAGTTAAGGATATAAATAGGCAATAAAGGTAAAAAGATTTAGATACATGGATGTATAATTTAAAAAATATGTGGTCACTCGAAAAATTTATTTGCACTTTGGAACATGTATCGATTATGGTATAAAGTAATAAGTACTATTACGCTAAATATATTTTTCTTAATATCCTCTTATTTAATAGGACATAAACCTTTATTTAGTGTTATCGTGTTCTTCGAAATCACAATTAATTTTTTCTGAGCTGTCCATACTTAATTGATACTTTAACATGTATATTTTTATGTTCCTAAAAATTAATTTTTTTGATATTAACTTAAAAAAAAGGCAAGAAAAATAAATATTATTTGTATTATATAACACTGGACAACGGCCGACCTTAAACATATGGCAACTATCGTTTTTGGTCAATTTTTTGGTGCTAATAACGAATATGAAATATATAGCTTATGTCCAAATTTTTTTTATTCGGTTTCAAAGTTAAGGTTTTCCTATTTTCGGGGTATTTTGCGTCTATATGTAATGACTGGGTAACAACAAAATATTAATATAATTAGATTACGGATTTTATTACTTAGGTAAGGCGTGTATTTTTTTTATATTTTTTTTTTATCTTAATAACACAGGTCAAAGATCTTTTGAGAGGGAGTTAACTACAGAAAACAAACCTGCCATCTTAGGGAATATTAAATCCAACCGTTTTTCCTATTCAAACATAGTTTTAGGTATAAATATTGAAATTAGAAAAAAGGTCAAAAAAAACAAAAAAGATTCAAGAACAAAAATAAATCTATTTTTGGAGAACAATAGTTAAACTGTTAAACTCAAACTTCAAAAAATATATTTTAAAAACCGATAATATATCATGTCGTAGGTAAGTTTGGACGGGAAATATTTTATCTAAATGTGTAACTTAATATATTAATAAAATGTATTTCTTACTATATGTGATTTTAAATATAAGTCAAGAAATTAATAATCAATAAAGATTCTTGAATTTTTTCTATCTAGGGGTATTTTTAGTCAAAAATGGCATTATTTGTTATAAACATATCTAAGGAGCCGACTGAAGAGAATAATTAAAACATATAATACATATGAGATTAGGCCATCATTGGGATGCATTCTTTTTTGTTTCATAAGAATCAATATTCTGACATTAATATTTGTTGACCTATGAAATAATACTTGAGCCGTGCTATAATAATATGGCCCGATATAAATTCACTCTAATATAAATTTACGTAATTTTTATAGCGGGACATTTATCATCAGTTTTGTCTAAAGCTGGCCCAAGTGGCTTGCAACATTCCGAAAGTAATTATTGAATTTATTGAGAACGTTTGTTTATTTTTACTCTTTAAAAAATAAAAAATAAATTTCATGTCTATATTTCTTGTTTATTCATTATGCGTTGACCGTCTTTATCTTATTTTATCAAATTAGTAATGTGGAACCTTTATTTTAAAATTTAAATACACCGATTTTTTTAGTCATCTACAAATGGTTATTTATAGAGAATCCATATTAGAAAAATATATTCTTCGCCTAATGCCTATTTTATAAACACAAGCCTACAACATTCTAATGTGGGCCGTTACTTAGATCATTAAAAAAATTTTATGATATAAATATGAAACTGAGAATATTGGGTACATATTACTTAAAAAAAATTCTTAGAACATAGTACACAAATTTGTTAAACTTAATTTGTATACGATTTTTATTTGCTAACTACAAGTACCTTAACCTTAAATCATAGTTATATAAATATATATTGCCTTTATTAAACTTTTAAAATATTAAGAAAAGTACAATAGGAAATATAAAGACAGATAACATTCTTACGTTTCCACTTATTAAACATTCATGATATCCCAAAAATTCTATACCCACTCTTTTTATATGATTAGTTATTTTAGCCCCTAATTTTGAATTTGGGCAATAGAATTTTGCAGCCAGAAATAAAAAAATTTTAATTAACTATTGCATATTCATATGCATTTGATAATATTTTAGGCCAAAAGAACTCACATCCTGGAGGCCATTTCAAAACATCATTTTGTACTTGAAATAAAAATTTTAAATATCTATTAGACCTAATAATTTATTTTTTGTCAAATTTTTTGAAAAACCTTTTGCATAGATTTTTATAAATATGAGAACACATAGAAAAAATAATCTATCACAACTATATAAAATAAATGTGAGATATATTAAAAAAACATTCATTTATATATGTGAGTATCTATATTGTCGTAGCGTCGGAGCCCGTAATACTAATGTATTAAACTAGAAAAATGATTAAATGATGTTCATAAATTAGCTGTGTCAACACGACTTGCAGAAATAGTCTTTTGAAGTTGTAAACAAATCATAATACTATTTTTAAATATAGATATATTAATTTTATTTTAATTCAATTTACAAACCCAAACCCAAACCTTTTATCAATATAATCTCAAGAGATATTATGGTGGCGGGCATCAGGATAAAAAGTCCCTAAAATTATCTTACTATAAACCAATCCAGCAATCTAATCATTTTATTCTTAACAAATGTTTAACAAAAAAGTAAAAATTTGTTGTTACTCACACAGGTCAACATTTATTCAAGATTTATAAGCTAACTACATCAATCCTACAATTTTATAAATTTTTAAGTCCTTTTATAATCATGTTTAGCAAGTCTGCCATTAAAAATTTAAAAAAAAAAACAAAAAAAAATATAAGTTAACCCTAATTTTTTAAATAACCTTACAATTAAATTTTTTTTTTATCTTTTTACAAATGTAATCTGACATATCCGGATTCATTTATATAATCCAATTATCAACAACTTTAGCTCATTCTTTTCATTCTGTTTAATATTTAGGAAATTTTGTCAGTTTAATTAACCTGCCAGTGCTCCTTAGCTGTTATTAATGAAAACTTAGCCTTTGGGAGAGGTATATCTTTTCAAACCTACCTCCCTAAGGTAATGTAGATATATTGCGTTTCAAAAGTATAAAGGTTGAAAAGTCAGTCATTAAATTCAAACGTTTTCTCGTGCCCTAAGTCATAATTTTTTCAGGTTTAATTATACATTAAAAAAAATATGCCCGTTTTATAATGTCCTTATAAAAGCTTCTAACCCGGGGTAAGTCTGATTATAGACAAAAGAGTGGTATTTTTTATTTTTGTTTTTTTAACTTTTAATTGATGATTGTGTCGCTATATAAGTGTAGTAGTGTGTTATACGCAGTCATCTTATTTATAGACTTTCAATTTTGTAACAAAAGTAATAAAAAAGTATATTTAGATTTAATAATTAATTTAAATATAGATCAAGCACATCACGATGAGCTCCCAAAAATATATATAAATACCCCATGTATCTTCATCCAGATTAAATATTTATTAATGATTATTCATTATAATATACTATAAAATTATCTTTACCCTAATAAACACCAAACCATCTTATTTATATATTCCTAAACAATATCCTGGTGGCCTAGCCTCCAGGATACAAACACATGTAAAACCAGCAGATATTGTGCACTAATAGCCAATAAACCAAGACTCGATAGGACCAAAAAATGGCCAAAATGCGAAAGTCCATGGCAAAAGATCCATCAAGATTTTTTTCATTTTGACATGTCTGATTATCTATTAATAGCTGATGCTTATTCAGGCTGGATCGACTTCGTGAAGACTACCAATGAATATCGCCCTGGTCATTAAATACGTACAAGGACTGTGTGGTAATTTTGGAATGCCCGAAAAAATTGTAACTGACAATGGGACATCTTTTACCTCACAGGAATTTCAGGATTTCTGCGATCGCTGGAACATTGGATTACAATTTACGCCACCTAATCACCCGGGCTCTAACGGACTTGCGGAAAGAGGGGGAGGCATTGCAAAAAGATGGCTAAAGCTACAAGCCCAGAAAAAAGAAGGTATATGGCTGTATCTCCTGTACCGTAACACGGCACCTCGAGCGGATGAAACAACCATTGCCGAGCGGTTTCTAAAAAGGGAATTGAGATTGCCAAGTTGCATCCACCAAGATGAAACCGCTACATCTAGTGAGGTCATTAAAGCCGGAGACCAAGTGTGGTACCTATAAAATAATAAACGATTACCCAGGTGGCGGGTAACGTGGCAGGAATTGAAGGTCATAGGATAATTAATATTCTAAATCGGCAAGGAGAGGTAGTTCGAAGGCACATCGAGCATGTTCGAACAACCAAGGAAGTTAAGAGTTCTGACATTACAGGTGTTAGCAACACGGTATGAACTCTAACTACTCCAAAAAATCATATTAACACACGTACAAACACACACCAATAATTTTTTTACTCAAACATCAGACGATATATCTCTACTCTAAACCCAACCTAATTTCTCATACACCTATAACAATCAAAAACAATTTCTTAAACAGATCACACCTCAACAACGTAATCAAGGCTTTGCATACTGATGGAAAAGATGGTGGTCGCGCAATAGATACCGGTTCGCTTTTTCCATTTTTAAGGTTGTTCTATAACTCTCGAAAGTGTAAGACCTAGGTTTACCCTTAATGGGTGTTATTAGTACGGCAAAAGTTCCGTCTGATGCCAGGCTATCGTAGAGGAGCGTAAAAAAATAAAAATAATAAATTTATTTATCTACAAAGGATGGTAAACCACCTAAACACAGAAACCGACAAAAGCAAGCCGCATACGATGAGAGGTTACGAAACTTTATCATTTTCTTAAAGCGAGTGCTACACCAATCGATAAAATAGGATAATGAATATACGATTGAAGCTAATATAATACCCGCCAATCAACGTAACGGCTTAAAATTTGATCAAAAATTAGTCTTTTTCTATCTTTTTTGATAATGAATAAAAAGCATTCTTTTCCCTTACCCTCACACGAAAAAAAAATCAATGACGCATTACTATCAAGCCACGATAACAACCGAACGTTTTACATTTTAACGAGATAGATAAAACATCAATTAGCAAATAATGATTTTTTATTTTAACATTGAATATTTTTTTTACTGATAACTCATACTACTACGCCCTCTGAAAAGGTGTAGTAGTGTGTGATACGCAGTCATCACTTTTATTTATAGACTTTGAATTTTGTAGTAAAAGTAATAAAAAAGTATATTTAGATTTAATAATTAATTTAAATATAGATTGTGCACATTCGATGAGTACAAAAATATATATATACCCCATGTATCATAGTCCAGATTTATTATTTATTAATGATTATTGATTATTCATTATTATATACAATAAAATTATCTTTACCCTAATAAACACCGAACCATCTTGTCTATATATTCCTAAATGATATCGCCACCAGGATATAAATCCCCTAATATTATTCTTTTTCAACCTATTATGTGATTAAACAATCTATTCTTGATAATCTTAAAAAAATTAGTAAAAAATACATTCAAAATTACATAGGTAATAATTAAGAATTTTTAATAAAATAAAATTATCATAAATAATTTATAACTAGCCAAGAGTTTGACAATTGTTTTGGTCAAAAAAATATTAAATTATTTTTGTGCCTCATAAATATATTTTACTTTCAGAAATTCCATCGCCTACAGGATTGCACTTACCTGGACCTAGTGGAACCCAACAAGCTTTCAGTGGTAATTTATAAGCTTATTGATCATTTTTCTATTCAATCTGTTTTTTTTTATCTTTTTTAGAGATATTTAAAAAAAAATAAAAATTTTCTTACAGAACAAAAAATGCTTTGGACCTTTTTAAGAACAGTGAAGGAGAAGCTTTAGAAACTATAAAATTATTATATGAGCCACGTAGTAACATTTAGCCGAAATTTGGGAACATTAGTATTTTATGAAATATATTCAAATAAAGCTTATTCAGGTATTTTGTCTCACTCTATAAAAGAATATAAAAAAAGGAAGAAACATTAAAAATTAAGGGCAACAATGGTATTTCTATAATATTTAGCACGATTATTATTTAAGTTAAGGATATAAATAGGCAATAAAGGTAAAAAGATTTAGATACATGGATGTATAATTTAAAAAATATGTGGTCACTCTAAAAATTTGTTTGCACTTTGGAACATGTATCGATTATGGTATAAAGTAATAAATACTATTACGCTAAATATATTTTTCTTATTATCCTCGTATTTAATAGGACAAAGACCTTTTTTGTGATTTGGGGTCCTTCGAAATCATGATTAATTATTTCTTTGATGGTCATACTTTATTCTATATATTTTTATTCCTAATTGATATTAATATTAACTTTAAAAAGCAAGAAAAATAAATTTATTTGTATTATATAAAACCTGGACAACAAAATTTGGACGACCTTAAACATCATTTATGGCAATTATTGTTTTGGTCAAGTTTTGGGTGCTAATAACGAAAATGAAATTAGATATTTAACTAATCCATAAGTCTTTTAGTTATTCTGTTTCTGAGTTAAGTTCCTATTTTCGGGGTATTTTGGGCCTCTGTATAATGAATGGGTAACTACAAAAGTTTTCAAATATAATATTGGTGAGGTGTTTATTTTCATATTTTATTCAACTTACAAAATTAGTGGTTTTGTCAAAAAATCCGTTTTTTGTTTTGATCTTAGATAACCAATAAATAAATTGATAATAATATTGAGTTTTTTAGATATGTTTCTAGGAATTCTCTATATGCCACTATTTTTTTTGTAAAATTAATATTTAAAAAAATTTTGTGAATTTTTGTCATTAGGAAAAAACTAAGCTAGGGGTTGTTATTCCTTCTGAATTATTATGGATGAGTTTAAAAATCTCAAAAAGTGCTTAACCCCTTTAAATATTAAGGAAGTTTAAACATTTTTGCATATTATAAAAAAAATTAAAGTTTAAGTTTTGCCCATAAACAATTTTAATTTAGAACGTGGCCCCAAAACAATTTAATTTTTTTTTGTGAAAATAGAAACGGATAAATTTAACACAAAGAGTCATATATACCTTCTCATTCTATAAATTTCTATTTCCCAAATTAAATTTTTATATAACGAAACTGATTTTCAAAATTATCAAAAGAGGGTGTATTAGATTGGTATATTTCTTATTTTATTATACTAAATTTATTTTTAAAATATAAAATTGAATTAAACAGAAAAGGCAAAATTTTAGCATTTAGTTAAACTGTATAATACTTTTAAGGCCCATTTTTTAATAAAATAAAAATGTGGCTTTTGGGTATTTAAAAATGCTGCCTCCATTAATCTAGCAATAAAATTAATAAAATATTTATCAGTTAAAAAATAAAAATTAACAAAATATTTATGAAAATTTTATATTGTCAAAAACATATTTGGCTATTAAAAAACGCAAAAAAAATCATTTTTTTGTGCTCCTATAATTAATGCTTAATTAAACAGTGCATTTTTACTTAAGACGAGAAGCTAATTAAGGCCAAAAGTAATTTATAACACGCAGAAAATGCTGAAGATTTTAATAATATGGTGCAGATCTTTTGTCTATCGTGCAGTATTTATCAAATATTTACAATGAGTTGAAACATTTTGATGCAAATTTTTTTTATTCTTTTATCCTCTTTAACGCAAGGCTCCGTGTTAAAATCCGTGTAGTTTTTTTGCAAATATAGTCTAACACGACACGATATATTAACGGTATTTAATGAAATATTTAAAGTTTGAATTTAACAGTTTAACTATTGTGAATATGCAAAAAACAAAATTTCTTTTTTGTTTATAATTTTTTTTTTGGTTGAGTTTTTTTTCTAAAATTTTCAATGTTTGTAACTGACTAACTTAATTTTAATTAGGAAAAATGGGAAACAGATTTCTTACTCAATGGCAGGTTTGATCGTGCAATCACTTTGAAGCTTCTAAGTGGCGGACTTAGGCAGTAGGTCCTAAATGATTTATCTAAAAGAAAGAGTCTAAGCTGATTGCCAGCGTTCGAGGAAATCTTACTATCCCGTCGGCAATAAAAATTTTTTAGAAAAAGTTGGGATAGCGCCTCTTAATAGGGAAAGATATGTAAGAAACCTCAGACCAACTATTTAATTCAAATATCATCAAAATATATTTAACACCAAAATAATTTGATAACAAATATTTACATATTTGTTTAATTAAATAATGATAATGCAGGCGGGCCGAAAGTTCGATCTAAATATACAAGTTTCCAAGTTGAGACATTGAAAAAGGCTTATCAGCTAAATAGTCATCCATCGGCAGAAGTTAAATGTAGTTTGGCTAAAGAAACAAACCTAACAAAGAAGCAAGTAACATATTTATAAAAATCTTGAATTTATCGCCGTGACTGCTAGCCACTATTAATATTATGGTCAATTTCACCCAAATTGACAAATTGTTTACATCAGGGTTAAATTTGATGAAAGTTGATATGGTAGGAGTTAGATATAAAATAGCTCAAACTGCGTATCTTTAAATTTTCTAAAATATAAAAACGGGTCCTTAATAATATTAATATATATATGATTCAGTTTGAAACCGGCTTAATTATAGAGGATTTAAAAAAATCAATTTTTTGCCGCAAAGAGACTTATTAATGTCCTCTGCACTATATCATAATATGTCATAGTAATCAAAAATAATAGGGACAATTAAGTTGATATTTTAATTTCATTAATTTTTACTATTATTTTAATACAATGAAAAAGTAAACCTTACAACCGCATAGTTTAAATTTTGAATGTTTTTATCACTTTCCGGTAACCAGCCAACCTTTTTTTAATATTTAAATTTCATTTTATAAATAAATTATCTCTTTATAACATATAATAGTTCACTTTTTTCATTAGATCGTGACGCTTATACATTCAAAAAAATTTGCCAAAAAGCAGCATATTTTCAGATAAAAAAACCACAGATTGTATTCTTTGTGAACGCTTATTAAAATTGTTTTTTTATTATAATTGCATATTTAACTAATAATATCAAACCCATTTTCATCATAATTTGCCCAGTGTTAATAACAGTATATACGTTATTAATAAATCTCAAAAGAACGAGTAAAAATATACAAAATAATTTTATTATTTTATTTTTGCTTTTGTGTTATTAAAAGGTCAATGCCCAAATCCATATGCCTAAAGAAGCAAAATAGTGATATTTTATCTTTCTTTAGGTCTTATGCGCCTTACGAAACAGTAAGATATAAACGGAACTAGAATTACACAGGTCAACAATTTTTTGAGAGTTATGAGTTTTACATAGATAAAACCTGCCATCTTAGGGAATATCAAATCCGTTTACCGTTTTTCCTAATCTAGGTCACTTGTAAACATTTAAAAAATGTAACTAAATAACTAAATAGGGTTTAAAAAAAAAAATTAAGTTTTAATTTTTGCATATTTACAATAGTTAAACTGTTAAATTTAAACTTCAAATAATATTTTCATAAATAACCGATAATATATCGTATCGCTTTTAAGTTTGGACGAGGAATAATTTTGTATGATCTATGCCGATGTAAGAGCTTCATATATTTGCAAAATTTATTTCTTATTATTTGTGATTATAAATATAATTTACAGGGGATTTTTATATGCAAAAAAGTTGTCAAATTTTTACTTTTAGGGTAGATATAGATCTGCCAATTTGGTCAACGTTATAGACGGATCTAGAGCTCAAAACGGAAGAAACTAATAAAAACAAAAAACACTCATATGCCCCAATCGCGAGCCTCCTATCTCTCCTATAGATCTTTGGATCAATCCATCCGTAGCTGCCCTCAAGCTTAATATTACAACCAACTCGAATGGGGCAATAAACAACAACAACAAAAACAAAAAACATCATGGGAATTCATTATTTTAATAATAATCAGGTTTATGACATAAAAATTTTGACCTGTGTTATTAGTTTTCAAACTTTTAAGTCGATAGATATTTATTGTTATCCTTGTTCTAAATACCACTTTAAATATTTTGCTTTTTTAGTAAAAAAGTCCGAATGTCTATTATATCTTATTAATACGTCAAATATATATTTTCTGAACATTAATGAAGCTATATCTGCCCTTTATAATCTTTCAAAGTTGTTTAATCCTAAATCTGACTTTTATTTATTTTAAACTCATAATACCATATCACTATGTGTCATAAAATATTTGACTTTCAACTTTTAAAAGTTTATTGATATACATAAAAGAACATCCATTGAATCTTAGTATTCTAAAAACTCCATAAATATTCTAATTACTTTTATCAGATTTAACGTTTTGGCTTTTTTATTTAAAAACTAATGAAAGAAAAATAGTAATTTTTACAAATTTTTTAATCTTATTGTTTTTTTAATTCTTTCAAAATATAAATTTACAAATTTATTTAATTTTCCCGAGTATAAATATTAATAATTTTTGATATTGCTCATCAAACTAATGAGGTTCAGTGAAATTAAACAAATGTAAGCACACAAATAGTAGTTTTTATACCTTAAAATTTTAGAGTACCTTGCAAACTTTTGTTATATTACTTAATGCCAGGGGTACTAAAATGTTGGGTTAAATTATGTAGCGTTATATGTACAAGCATTTTATAATATTGAAATTTATTTGGTAGTAATCCAGGAAGTGGGCTTAAGAGGAGTAAAATACTAAATATTACCAATTTTTTTGATATAAATTTTTTTTTCTTTCAAAATCAACAGTAAGAATCAAATCAATAAAACTGTTTTAGCCCAAAATAATTGCCCCTATATCTAACTTCGGTAATATAATCAAATTTGGCACTAATTTTAATATAGTGTAGGGAGCAACTTTTTGTCTAAAAATTAAATAATTGTTTTTTTGAATTATCTAAAGGTTATGTGGGTCTCATATTTTTTACTCACACTTATAATGATTACTAAGAATTGCATTTCAGAAATTTTTCAAGATTTAAAAATACGTTATTTGTTATATCAAACTGAATATTCTTTAACGAATTGCAAAATTGAAATAAATTTTTGAAAATAAAAAACACATGTCAGATGGCTAATTTCTTCTTCAAAAAAAAAGGGTCCCTAGCTAAAATTCGTGATATAAAACCTCCCAAATTTCAAATACTTAAATTTACCTGGAATTTTTTTTCTTGTCCCTATCTCCGTCAAGTCCTCAATCCAAGAAGTCCAGGTGTATACCTTAGATTTAGCTGAAATTTTGCATTTGGCATCCCAATTGACCGAAAGCAATTACGGAAGTAGAGACTTGAGGCAAACCTTTACATTTGATTCAAATTTAAGAGTTTATAAGTCAAAAAGTATTATAGCTAACTTTTTTTATAGGGTATGCGCTGTCTTGTATGTTGTTTACTATTTATATAAAAAACTTGAAAATTTTACAATTTTATAATGAATATTCAATATGATATAAGTAAAAAACTTTCTTTTAAACTTGTAAAATTTATTAAATATACTCCTTATTATTTATTATGTGAATCCAAACTAGGACCGCCATGACAATTTAGAAAATAATAATTTTTTTTCAGTTCTAAGACACAAATGCTACAAGCACTATATTACTGGCCAACTATTAATCTAATTCTAAATTTAACATTGCATTTTATACATAAAACATGCTTTATAACAAAAATTTCCCCCACATTTTTTAGAGTATTCATGTCTTTTTAAAATTAAAAAAAATTTTAAAAATTTAAGTTGTAAAAACCTTAAAATTGAATACTTATATTTCTAAACTTTTACCCCTTTATAGAATGAACAATGTTAAAAAGTGTATAAGATTCTTAATATGTTTGCTAAATTCACAAAATTTGTATTTATTGTATAAAGAAAAAGAATTTGGATATAAAATTTGTAAAAATTATTTTTATAGATTATTTCATTAGTTTTTAAACAAAACAGCCATAAAAACGTTATTTCCGATATAAAAGGTAAAAATATTTTTGTCCTAAATAGAATATTTAGGTTCAACAGATGTTCTTTCTCTATGCATAGCAACAAACCTAAAACAAAGTGTAAAGTTATATATTAGGATACATAGTAATATGGTTTTTTGATATAAAAATACAACACAATACAATTTTAGGATCTAGCAACTTTAAAAGATTTTAAAGGGTCGAATTACCATTAATCATAATAAATTTAGAATTTAATATTTAACCCAATTTATAATCAATAAAATAATGACATTCAGTATTTTTAATTAATTAATAATGCCAAATATTTTTTGAAAAAATATTTAGAACTAGGCGTACATTTAATATCTAACCGACTTTAATGGAATTTAAAAACCAACAATTCTAGTTCCATTTACATATTACATTTCTATAACATAGACGTATTAGACAGGGATTAATTATATGAACACGGACTTGGGAATTAACCTAAAAGTTACATCAAAATGTGTTCCTTAAACATATTATTACTTATTTAAAATCAATTTAATTAAAATAATGAAATGATACTCTCCATTATTTGTATCGTTTTTTGAGATTTTCTGAACATAAAGTAAATACTATTTATTAAACACTTAAGCAGTCAAATTGGATTGATTTTAGAGGTCAGCAAAAACCACTGTCAAAAGCAAATTTTATGATATTATATGCATCCCCATGATGGCCTATTTCTTTTTTGTGCTTTTTGTTTTTATTACTTCAATCTTTGGCTCCTTAGATCCGTCTATAACGAAAAATGGCCTTTTTGACCAAATTTACAGATCTAAATCTACCCTAAAAAGAAAAAATATGAATATAAAATTATTTTTGCATATTAAAATCCCCTGTAAATTATATTTATAATATTTTATTAATATATAAAGCTTTTACATCGGCATTAATAGAACATATGCTTCCAAACTCAAATACGACACGATATATTATCCGTTTTTAATGAAAATATTTTTTGAAGTTTAAATTTTAGTTAAAATATTTGAAAATGCAAAAGTAAAATTGCAATTTATTGTTCTTTTTAAAATTTATTTTTTGTTTTATGACCTTTTTTCCAAAATTTTCCAATGCTTATAACTGACTAACTAATTTTGATTAAGAAAAACGGTAAACGAACTTGATTTTTCCTAAAATTGCAGTATCTTTTTAATTAACTCATAACTCTCAAAAAATTGTTGACCCATGTTTTATAGGCACTAAAAATTATTTAAATATGCATATATAAAAAAAAGCTTGCACAGACGAATAGAATCAGTATTCGTTTTTTATCACCTGATTTACTTTAGGCAAATATTAATAGAAGCGTCATCCATATAAACAGGCTGGGGCTACTATAAATTATTAAGCAATATTTTTTATCAAATACACTTTAAATGTTAATAAAAGGTTGGCTGGTTAACCAGAAAATAGATTTTTAAAAGCAGGAAATAACACATTTTCTACATTTATAAATTTCACAGTAAATTTAATAATAGTAATAATCACAAATCTAACTATTATGGTCTAACATAATTGCCTCTATGTACTTTTTGAATACTATTCAATTCAGCACAAATAATCTAGCGCCAAGGGTACAAATAACTTCCAAAATTAGGGCAAAAAATTATTTACAATGGACACGATTGCCTAAAATTACCGGTTTCTAAGAGAACTTTTTATGGTGATTTTAGATAAGAATTCTATTTTTTATCGGAGGCCTTAGATTTTTTACGAAACTAGGCTAAAGTTTCAAAAATATAAAAAAATGTTTCTTTTTAGCGTGTTATATCTCTTAAAATAAACAAAACAAGAAAAAAAAACGGACTGGATCAAGCAAGTATTTAGGAAAGATAAGGTAGGTTTAAATTTTCGTATAATAACTTATTTTGTAAAATGTTATATCATTAAAAGTTGTCAATTTTTTGTCACCTCTAAATTTCAAACGCCTACACAATATCAATATTTTTATAATAACTTTTAAGTATTTTTTATGCTGATTTTAAATTTTTTTATTAATTTTGATATTTCTTGTGGGTTTTTGAAAAAATTAGTTCAAATGCATAAACTTCTTTAATCTGCTCAATTGATATTAAATACAACATATTTTCAAATTTATTATATAAAATAGAAAATAAAAATTTGATTATAGAAGATTTCCTGTTGTGCTTTTCATTAGTGTTGCGAATAAGCATCCAACAAAAATTAGCCATCATGCTTCCATTCCATAACCCTTAATATCTCTTTTTCTTATAAGAAATATCTTGGTGGAAACGCTCTCCCTGTTCGTCACTCAATGCTCCTAGATTTTCTGGAAAATAGTCCAAATGAGAATAGAATGAATTTTTAACGACATTCGACAGCCATAATTTTGATATGTTAACATTTTTCCTATACCTTATTTAAACTTTGGAGCCTTTGTATTTCCTAAAAAATTATCGCATACCCATTTAAAAGTTTTCCATGCTTCAAGTTTTAAAGATGGGAGAATATTAAAAAATCTTACATCTAGTAGCAATCCCTTAATTTGAAGGCCATTTAAAACCCCTTCGTTGAGTTTTGCGAGACTAATTTTAGAAAATTTTTTGATGATATAAATAACAGCAATTGAATTTTGTTTTAACATTGATTTAGGGCTTTGGCCCAACCCCAGTTTAATGTGTAGAGGTGGTAGGATGATTTTTTGTTTAATTACAAGAGCTAAATGCTTAACATTTTTGCCAGGTTCGTCTCGTTCTTCCCACTGGTGCCTTTTATAATGTTAAAAATCAGCTCTTGAATTCCATAGGCACATAAAACAAGAAAACTTTGTGTAGCCGGTTTGTAAGCCCATAAGGGCTACTAATTTGAGATCCCCACAAATATCCCAGTAGTGAGTTTTATAGTTAACCGATTCTTGTAAAAGCATTGTCTCATAGGTCTCGGTAATGTTGCTGAGTGGCCAATAGGAATAGAAGGCTTTAAATTGCCAGCCTTAAGGCTGTTTTAGAGCTATCGTCGCCACTCTTTGGACTCTAAGTTGTGTTGAGGGTTGCAGTATATTATTGCAGTAGCATAAAGATCCCATTATACTAAAATAAATGAAAAGTTCGGAATTTCGCGTTCTATAATGTGTTTTTACCCACTGTTCAAGAAGGCGCCATTCATTTAATATAGAAGCTAAAAATTCTGCTCCCTTTTTACGCAGATCCCGAGCCAAAACGTCAAGCTTAGGTTGGGATATAAGAATAGATCCATTTTATTCTAGGAACTTTCTGGTGTATGACATTTCTGCCGAGTCCTGATGCAAATTTGGAGAGAGTGGTATAGGTACGTATTATCATGTATAGGCCCCATCGTTGATTTTAAGTTTGGATATAAAATTTTTCTTGTAACCGAATGTTGGCCCCAGTTAGATCAATTTTACATAACCATCATCGATGTGCTTCCAGGCGCCAAATCATAGGAATGGCATAGCATTTAGTCTTGTTTCCCTTGCATCCACTTCAATAAACCAAGATAACACGTCGTACACACTATGTGAGGGGCCAATTCTTCGTCTGTCTCCATTGTGGCAGACGAAATATAAAAAGTTGTAGTATTTTAGTGTATTGGTTATATGCCTTTTCTGCCTTTTGCTGGTAAAGTGACCACATATATAACATAAATCATCTGAGCCATTCACGGTTCATCTAAAAATTTAATACAACATTAAAAATTTTTTGGATTTTAAGGTTAAATATTAAAAACTATTCATTTCTAACATCATTCAAAGTAAGGGCTAGTAAAAATTAACTGCAAGCATAAAACTTAAGTTTATATTCACACATTTAAATATACAAAATCTGGCAAATTTCAATTATGGATTTTTAAAACTATTGAGTCCGTTTAAAAATTTTGGAGGAATTTAGGTTCAAAAGCTGTTTTATGTAGAAAATGCATTTTTAAATTTTAAAATTGCATCAGGAATTTTACCAGGAAGGTAACTTTAAAGATAAGGTACTGAAAAATATTATTTTTTTTGGTTTTAGGCTCACTTTTTTTTCCCATTAATAAAATTTTTTTAATTTGTAAAACAGTTACAGCATAACATAATTGCCCCTATGACTGAATCCTTGCATACAATCATTTTTGGCATTTCTAATTTTAATAGAGCGGGGAGCATATTGTGTCTCAAAAAAAGCTTATTTTTAAAATATTTTAAAAGTCGTGGCTAGACTTTTAGTTCATATATTTATAATGAATATTAAGGAGTATAATTACAATTTATTATAAAATTAAAAAAAAACATTTTTATATTAAATTGAATAATTTATGTAATTAATTTAATTTTTATTATTAGTAAAAACATTTAATAAAGCGCTTATTTAATTTGCCGTAATATCTTTTAATTTTCCAGGACTTTACTTACAAGTTACCATGTTTTAAACATTTTATGCATTTCCTTTTTTGGAAAATAAATCTAGCATAAACTGCAAATTTTGTCACTTGGTAAAAAACCTGATTCAAATAGAAACGTTTAACATTAATTTGATTTTTGATTATATGTAAAAAATTATATAATATTTTCTATCTTTTAGATTTATCATTGGTTTGAAAATCGACGCAAAGAGGAAAAGAGTATAAATATTTATTATCTATAGGTTAAAGGTTGGATAATAACGTATAAAAAAATATTTCTGTTTAAAAATATATTGTATATTAAGCAAGGTATTGTTATGTAAATGAGCAGCAAATAACAGTAATTCTAGAATAATTTGTTAAGGTGAAAGATTATATTTTGTCGAAATAGTGAATGGGGGTTTGTTGATTTTATAATCCTCAAATCAAAAAACTTTTTCTGATGAAGTCTTAGATTTGACTGAAAATAGGTACACTGGCAGGGTCCTTAAGCTTTAATAAAATCCTAATTTTTTGACCGGAAGTGATTTCTGACCGAAATATAAGTAAAATTATTTATTTTATTTTAAAAAAATTTGACGCAGCTTTTCGCCCATATATCAACAAAATTATTGTAGTTAGAGTCATATTTTTTTTTATTTTGATAGTCGTAATAGGGGCTATTCATAAAACATTAATACACAAATATCTATAAAAATGAAATAATCTTAAAATTTCCATACGACTTTTCAAATAAATGCTGATAAACTTCAAAATTGTATGTATAGAAAGCTTAAAATGAATTAGTTATGGTAACAAAAAAAATGTAATTATAGTTTGCATAGTGTATTGCCCCTAAATTAGGTATTTTCCAAGCGTTTTTCCCAAAAAAAATGGATTGACAAGGTATTCCTGTACAAGAGGCTGTAACGCAGTTATCGCAATTCGTCCCTGTTTTCTCAGACTCATTAAGATACGGAGTATGTACTTCTCCCTACGGATCAATTGTTACCGAGTTTGTTCCCCTTGCCTGGCCCTCCTCTGTCCCTTATATTTTGCTCTTCTATTGTAAGCGGTCATCAATTTTGTTATATATAGGCTCCTCCCCCTTCCCCCTCCCATTTTTTTATTTGGCTCAAGACCGAATAAAATTTCCAACGAGTTCGTTAACTTTTAATTTCAAAAACAAACATTTTTCAGGTTGTTGGTCTAAAATTCTTGTCGACCAGTGTTATTAAACGAGGTTGTAATAGATTGGTATATTTCTTATTTCACTACTACTAAATTTATTTTAAAAAAAATTCTTTATAATACCTTTAAGGCCCATTTTTTTTATATAAACTAAAAATTGTGGCTTTTTATGTAGTTAAAAATGGTGCCTCCATTTATCTAGCATAAAAATTGATAAAGCATTTAATTTTCAGTTAATAAATATTAGCAAAATATTTATAAAATTAAATTGTCAAAAACATAATTGGCTATTAAAAACACAAAAAAAAATAAAAAAAATCCTATTTAATTTTGATAATTTGTGAAAATGCTTAATTAAATAGTTAATGCATTTTCTAAAGAAAGAAGCTAGTTTCCAAAAGTAAAATTTATAACATGCAGAAAATGCCCAAGATTTATGGTGCAGATCTTTTGTATCGCGAATATTTACACTGAGATAAAACATTTTAATGCAAAATTTTTATATTCTTTTATCTTAGAGCAGGCTCCGTGTTAAAATCCGTGTAGTTTTTTTGCAAATAGTGTAATACGACACGATATATTATCGGTTTTTAATGAAAATATTATTTAAAGTTTGAATTTAACAGTTTTATTGTGAATATGCAAAAATAAAATTTCTTTATTATTTTTTATTCTTTTTTGGTTTTTTGATTTTTTTTCCAAAATTTTCATGTTTATAACTGATTAACTAAACTTTGATAAGGAAAAACTGGGAACAGATTTTTAATCTATAAAATGGCAGGTTTGATCGTGCAATAACTTTGAAGGTTTAAAGTTTCCGGCTTAAGCATTAGGTACTAAACGATATGTCTAAAAGTAGTCTAGGCTAAAAACCTAGATCCGGCGTTCGAAGGAATTTTATCCCCTCGGTAATAATATTTGTTTAAAAAAAGTATGGCGCCTCTTAATAGGGAAAGATATGCAAGAAACCTCAAACCAACTGTTTATTTAAATATCATTAAAATAACACCAAAATAATTATGACTTATTAATAATAACTATTTACATTTTATTTAATTAAATAAAGAAAAAGCAGGTCTGCTGAAAGTTCGATCTCAATTTACAAGTTTCCAAGTAGAGATATTGAAAAGGGCTTATCAGCAAAATAGATATCCATCGGCAAAAGCCAAATATCGTTTGGCCGAAGAAACAGAGCTAACGACGAAACAAGTGACATATTTATAAAAACCTTGAATTTATTACCGTGACTGCTAGCTATTTTAATAATTATATGGTCAATTTCACCCAAATTGACAAACTTTTAACTTCAGGTGTAAGTTGGCTAAATATTGATACACTGGTAGGTTTATTTTACATATTTATTAAAAAAGTCTGAATGTCTATATTTACTTATTACACTGGACAACAGAATTTGGTCGACCCTAAGCATCATTTAAAACTATGGTTTTTATACAACGTTGATCACGATGAAATTAGAATTTTAGCCAATGCCTCAGATTTTTAGTTAGTGTCAAAGTTGAGGGGTATTTTGGGCTTCTATATTATAAATTTATGGCTAATATCAAAAGTTTAAGAATATATTTAGATAACGCAAACATTCATTATTAACCTAAGGTTTGAATTTTTTAAAATATTTAATTTTTTTTAATTTTTTTATTTACATAAAATTAGTGGTTTTCGTCATAAAATCCTTTTGAACTTAAATAACTTGAAAGTAAATTGCTAATAGTTTTAAGCTATAACTTTTTTATGTGTTATGAGGAATCTGAATATGCCAATAGATTTTTAAAAAATTTATAGTTAAAAAATTTTGTAATTTTTTTGTAGCGGGTTAAAAAAATTGGAGGCATTGGAAAAAACCAAACCCGGGATCATTATCCCAAGAAAATTCTCTAATACAAAACCCTCAATCGTGGATGTTGTTTTTTTTGTCCAGTGTTATTAATACGTCGAATGAATAATTTTTGAATTCATAACTGAAGCTATATCTGTCTATAATCTTTCAAAGTTGTTTAATCCTAAATCTGACTTGTTTTATGTATTTCTAAACTCATAAAACCATATTACTGTGTGTCATAAAATATTTGACTTTTAACTTTTTAAAGTTTGTTGATATACATAAAAGAACATCTATTTTATCTCAGTTCTAAAAAGGCCATAAATATTCAAATTACTTTTTATCAGATTTAACGTTTTGCCTGTTTTATTTAAAAACTAATAAATAAAAGAAAAATATTAATTTTTACAAATTTTTCAACCTTATTGTTTCTAAAATTCTTTCAAAATTTAAATATTCATATATTTAATTTTGCTTAGGATAAATATTGATAATTAAAATTTCTGATATTGCTCATTAAATTATGGTTCAGTGAAATTACGAATGTAGGCACACAAATATTAGTTTTTACACCTTAAAATTTTAAAAAACTTGGCAAACTTTTTTTATTTTATAAAATGCCAGGGGTCAGGCCCGATTCTAGCTTTTCCATTTTAGGGGGGCAAAAAAAACTCGTAGGGGGGGCAGAAAAAAATTTTTTGCCGCCTTCGGCGGCAAAAAATATACATGTACAACAATAGAATCCATGTTTAAAATTTTTTAGCAAATTAATAATAATTTATTATATTCTTAAATTAAAAAATGAGTTTATAAATGGAATATGTGAATTAAATTAATTGTTTTCACTAAAATAAATTGCTAAAAAAGATATGAGATTTGAATTAATTGTAAGTATAATTTTATCATTTGGTATCATTGCGCTTTTGAAAATTAAAAATATGATATATATGAATGATAAAAATTAATTATATAAAACTTTGGATTTTAAAAAATGAAAAGTAAATTAAGATTGATTATCATGAAAACAAATTGTATAAGTATGCTAATTTGGAAGAATATATATGAAAAAACACTGTTTATATATAACTAGTTATTAATATTAGGGTAAAAAATTAAAAACATGAACATAAACGTTAAATGGGCATAAAAAAAGTATGCAACCATGTTAAAATAGTAAGCAATAATTAGCTGATTATGAGCAGTGTATTGTATTGATCAAACTATTTTATCTTAGAGGATTTTAATTAAATTATAATATATATCAAGATTCAACGCCCTTAGTTAATAATTTTTCGTTTTCTAAAAGAACCAAATCACCTTTAAGCAGGTCACTACTTATCAGCCGTTATTATCCTTCTTAAAGAAGAAAATGTGGCCTCACAACTCGAAGTTGAAGAGCCAATTAACAAACTTATAGGAAAAATGTTAAATAGATTAGAAAACGCATCATTGTAATCATATAAAAATTTAACAAAATCAATAGTAACACATTCTTTGTAATTATTAAGTTCCTTATTAAAAAATTTTTGGCTACGTCAATTTCTTTAGATAATGTGAATTTTCATCTATATTACTTATTTTTAAAAGAGGCTCTAATTTAATTACATCTAAAATAAAGGTTAATCAAATTTATAAAGGGAATCTAAAGATTTTAAACAACTATTATCGGTAAAAAATCTATTATCAAAATATAAATAAATCAATAATATTAAAATTAATACTTTTTTCATTATTAATATTTAAAAAATTTTCAAACTTATGAGTAGAAAATAAATAAAAATCAGAAAAATCTTTAGGTTTGGTTTTTCTTTTATCCAATATTGTCATTTAAAAAAATATTAATAATTTTTGAATAAATCTTCAAATGTATTTTTATTTCTTAATTGTTTATTTCTAATAAACAATGGTGTATTAAATGGGAACTTTTAGAAATATAAATCGTTCTGCATTGAAATTGATCTAAAATTATTTTTTAATAAATAAAATAATTTTTCAATTAAATACAAAAAAATAAATAGATGATTATAAATATGGTCAAAAAACTCCGATTCGGCCCTGTGACCTGAAGATATAAAATTTTTTTTTATTTTTAATTTTTTAAAGATAAATATTTTTGTGCAATTTTTAAAAAACACAATGGGCAGGTAGTGACCACACCACCAATGGGGCAACAGCCGGGGTATGGTCCCGCATTCACTATACCTTGATTGCATCATGTTGAAAAAATTTATTAAGGGAAGAAAAATTATCAAAAAAATCTTTCCCTTCACTTAAAATAGCAAAATCTTTTATAACTAGATGCAATCGGTGGTTAAAGCAGTGAATATACGGGACATGGTGTCCAGCTATTTTGCTTAAATACTTGAACACCATTTTTTCCCGGGCATTACGTTCGCCCCATCGTAGCATTGTGCGATCAGGTTCATTGGTTCTAGAATATATTCTAATAAAAGATTGTTGTTAACTGAGAAAATTTCTAAGGTATCAGATTTATGAATTGGTTTTACAAATATAAAGCTTGCTGTAAAATCAAATTTTTCTATATATTCTGTTAGTTTGATCTCTCTTGCGGATGAGAAGTATTAATGAATAAAAACACTTTAAAAAAAATAAATATTTTTAGGATAATATTTTTTAAATATTTTTGACGAAGCAAATTGAATTATATTATGTGGAAGAAATAAAATTACTATGTATTTTTTTTTTGGGGGGGGGGGGGGGCAAATTCATTTTATTTTGGAGGGCAATTTTTGGGGGGCAATCAAAAACTTGGGGGGGGGGGGGGCACTGCCCCCCAAAAGGGGTCTAGAATCGTGCCTGGCAGGGGTACTAAAATGTTGGGGAAAACTAACGATATTATATTTACAAGCATTTTTTTAGAATAAAACATAATTTTAGGTAGTAACCCAGAAAGTGGGCTTTTAAGGAGTAAAATACTAAATATTACCAATTTTTTTGATAAAATTTCTTTTTTTTTCCAGAATCAAAAGTATGAATCAAATATATACAATTGTTTTACCCTAAAAGAATTGCCCCTATGTCTAACTTCTGTTATATAGTCATATCTGGCACTAAATATAATGTAGTGTGAGCAAATTTTTGTCACAAAATTAAATAATTTTTTTTTGTTTAAAGGTCATGTGGGTCCCATATTTTAACTCACATTTATAATGAATTCTTAGGAAATAATTTTAGCAATTTTTCAAGATTTAAAAACACGTTTTTTTAGTTATATCAAAATAAATATACTTTAACATATTGCAAAATTTTTAAATAAATTTCTTAAAATAAAACACACCTGTCAGATCGCTCTTATTTTCTTCTTCAAAATAAAAAAAGGGTCTATAGAAAAAATACTCTTTGATTAACCTCCCAAATTTGAATGCTATTATTTACCTTGAATTTTAATTTTGTCCCTACCTCCGTCAAGTCCTCATTTCATGATGTCCGGTGAAGGGGGTGGGGGGGGGGGGGGCTATCCCTTAGATTTTGTTGAAATTTTGCATATAGTGGCCAAGGGCATCTTAACGGAAGTAATTATTTACGAAAGTAGGAACTTGATGCAAACCTTTACATTTGATCCAAATCTAGGAGATTATAAGTCAAAAAGTATTATACCTTATTTTTAAACAGGGTATGCGTTGTCTTGTATGTATTTACTATTTATAAATAAAATACTTAAATATTTTACAATTTTGTAATAAATATTTAATATGATACAGGCACGATTCTAGACCCCTTTTGGGGGGGAAGGGGGGGGGCAGTGCTTCCCCCCCCCCAAGTTTTTGATTCCCAAAAATAATTGAATTTGCCCCCCCCCCCCCCCCCCAAAAAAAATACATAGTAATTTTATTTCTTCCACATAATATAATTAAATTTGCTCCGTCAAAAATATCTAAAAAATATTATCTTAAAAAAATTTACTTTTTTTAAAAGTGTTTTATTCATTAATATTTCTTATCCGCAAGAGAGATCAAATTAACAGAAATATATAGAAAAATTTGATTTTACAGAAAGCTTTATATAAAGCCAGTTCATAAATCTGATGCCTAAAAAATTTTCTCAGTTAACAACAATCTTTTGTTAGAATATAATCTAGAACCAAAGAACCTGATCGCACAATGCAACGATGGGGCGAACGTAATGCCGGGAAAAAAATGGTGTTCAAGTATTTATAAGCAAAATAGCTGGACACCATGTCCCGTATGTTCACTGCTTTAAACACCGATTGCATCTTGTTGTGAAAGATTGTCTTATTTTAAGTGAAGGGAAAGATTTTTTTGATAATTTTTCTACCCCTCATAAATTTTTTCAACATGAATCAAGGTAGTTAGTGAATGCGGAACCATACCCCGGCTGTTGCCCCATTGGTGGTGTGGTCACTACCTGCCCATTGTTTTTTTTTAAATTACACAAAAATATTTAATACTCTTTTCAAAAATTAATATAAAAAAACTTTTATATCTTCAGGACGGGGCCGAATCGGGGTTTTTTGACCATATTTATAATCATCTATTTATTTTTTTGTATTTAATTAAAAAATTATTTTATTTATTTAAAATAACATTATCAATGCAGAACGATTTATATTTCTAAAACTTCTGATTTAATACACCATTGTTTGTTAAAAATTAAACAATTAAGAAATAAAAATACATTTGAAGATTTATTCAAAAATTGTTTTGATATTTAAATGACAATAATTTATCTATGGATAAAAGAAAAACTAAACCTAAAGATTTTTCTGATTTTTATTTATTTTCTACTCATAAGTTTGAAAATATTTTAAATATTAATGATGAAGTAAAAAGTATTTATTTTATCATTATTGATTTATTTATATTTTGATAAATTACCGATAATAGTTGTTTAAAATCTTTAGATTCCCTTTATAAATTTGATTAACCTTTATAGATATAAATATATTAAAGCCTCTTGTAAAAATAAATAATATTGATAAAAATTTATTATCTAAAAAGAAATTGACGTAGCCAAAAATTTTTTAATAAGGAACTTAATAATTACAAAGAATGTGTTACTATTGATTTTGTTAAATTTTTATATGATTACAATGATGCGTTTTCTAATCTATTTAACATTTTTCCCATAAGTTTGTTAATTGGCTCTTCAACGTCGAGTTGTGAGGCCACATTTTCTTCTTTAAGAAAGATAATAACGGCTGAGAAGTGGTGACCTGCTTAAAGGTGATTAGGTTCATTTAGAACACGAAAAATCATTAACTAGGGGCGTTGAATTTAAATGAATATTGTAATTTAACTAAAATCCTCTAAGATAAAATAGTTTGATCAATACAATAGACTGCTCAAAATTAGCTAATTATTGCTTGCTATTTTAACATGGTTGCAAACTTTTTTTATGCGCATTTAACGTTTATGTTAATGTTTTATTTAATTTTTAACCCAAATATTAATAACTAGTTATATATAACCAGTGTTTTTTCATATATATTCTTTCAAATTAGCATACTTATACATTTTGTTTTCATGATAATCAATCTTATTTCACATTTTATTTTTTAAAATCCAAAGTTTTTTATAATTAATTTTTATCATTCATATATATCATATTTTTAATTTTCATGCGCAAAGATACCAAATGATAAAATTATACTTACAATTAATTCAAACCTCATATCTTTTTAAGCAATTAATTTTAGTGAAAACAATTAATTTTAATTCACATATTCAATTTATAAACTCATTTTTTTAATTTAAAAATAAAATTACTATTAATTTGTTAAAAAATTTTAAACATGGATTCTATTGTTGTACATGTATATTTTTTGCCGTGACCGAAGGTCACGGTGAATTTTGCCGCCGAAGGCGGCAAAAAAATTTTTTCTGCCCCCCTACGAGTTTTTTTTGCCCCCCTAAAATGGAAAAGATCGGGCCTAATATGATATAAGTAAGAAACTTTTTTTTTAACGTGTAAAATTTTAATTTATTATGTGAATTCAAAAAAGGGCCGCCATGACAATAAAACTAATAATTTTTTTTTAGTTTAAGACACAAATGCTCCCAGCACTATATTAAAAGTGCCAAAATTGATTGTATGTAAGGATTCAATCTAAGGGCAATTTAGTTTAAAATAATTTTATATATTTAATTTATTTATATTATTTATTTAGGAAAGTAAACTTGAAAACAAAAACAGTGAAATTCTTTATTAAATTACAACTAAATAGCTTACTTTCAGACCAACTATTTACCAATTTTAAATTAACATTGCATTTTATACATAAAACATGCTTTATAACATAAACCCAACATTATTTAGAGTATTTATGTTTTTTAATAAAAAATTTTTTAAAAATTAAGGTGTAAAAACCTTAAAATTGGTATAATTATATTTGTAAACTTTTACCTAGCCATTTTAGTTTGATGAACAATATTAGAAAATGTATAAGATTCTCAATATTATATTTCTAAATTCAAAAAGTTTGTATTAGTTGTATAGATATTGTGAGAAGAGTTTAGAAAATTTGGATAAAATTTTTAAAATTTTTTTTTTAAATTTTTTTATTAATTTTTAAACAAAACAGCCAAAAAAACGTTAAAATTTGTCCTAAATGTATTGAGGTTCATCAGATGTTCTTTTTTTATGCATAGCTACAAGCATGCAACAAAGTGTAAAGTTAAATATTTTATGATACATAGTAATATGGTTTTTAATATTATAAATAGAAAACAATACAATTTTAGGGTCTAGATTATAAAGGGTCGAATTATCTTTAATCATAATAAATTAAACTCAATTAATAATAAATAAATATTGACATTCAGTATTTTTCATTAATTTTCACAAATGATAATATATATTTAAAAAAATGTTTAACAGGCGTACATTTTCCAACCGACATTAATAGATAAAAATCAACAATTCTAGTTCCATTTACATCTTACTTTTCTATAACATAGACGCATTAGACAGAGATATCTGAGGGACATGGAGTTCATTAACCTAAAAGTTATATCTAAATGTGTTCCTTTAAAATTTTATTACTAATATGACAAATTATATTAATTAAATAATGGAATGAGCTTATACTCTCCTTTTTTTTGTAATTCTTATCGTTCTTTTGTGGTTTTCTGTACAGTAAATACTATTTTAAAATTCTTAGACAGTCAAATTAGATTGATTTTATAGGTCAACAAACCAATGTCAAAAGCGTATATTTTATAAAATTATAATAATATGCATCCCCATGATGGCCTACATTTTATGCTGTATTTATTAATTTCTTCCGTCTTTGGCTCCTTAGATCCGTCTAAAACAAAAAATGGCCTTTTTAACCAGACAGATCTAAATCTACCCTATAAATAAAATATGAAAATTTTTTTTCATATAAAAATTCCATGTAAAGTATATTTATTAAATTTTATTAATATATTAAGCTTTTACATCGGTAAGACTTATTTCGCGTCCAAACTTATACGACACGATATATTATATGTTTTTGAAGAAAATATTTTTTTAAGTTTGAATTTCAGTTAAAATAGTAAAAATGCAAAAATAAAATTACAATTTATTTTTCTTTTTGAATCTTTTTTTTTGTTTTTTAATTTTTCCAAAATTTTTAATGTTAAATATTGATAATTTTGGAAAAAGGTAAACGAATTTGATATTTCTTAAGATGGCAGGACTGTAATTAACTATTAACTCTCAAAAAATTGTTGAACTGTGTTTTATAAGCACTAAATGTTATTTAAATATGCATATATAAATTAAAAAAACAAGCTTGCACAGACGAATAATATTTGTGTTAGTTTTTTAACACCTGAAATTTTGCTGTTTTTTGGCAAATATTGATTTTTTTATTGCAGAAGCGGGGCTATTTTAAGTTTATTAAGCAATATATTATTTATAAAATACACCTTAAATGTTAATAATTTTCTGAACCAGAAAGTAGATTTTAAAATCAGGAAATAACACACTTTCTATGTTCAAATTTAACGTTAAATATAGTAATAATCACAAATCTAACTGTTATGGTCAAACATAATTGCCTATTTGTTAAACTTTTTGAATATACAATCCAGCACATCCGCATATTCTAGCGCCAAGGGTATAAATAACTTCCAAAATTAGGCCAAAAATTTATATCTTCAAATTATTTAAAATCATGCCAGTCCCAAACTTTTGGAAACATATATTTATTACCATAATTTTAAATATTTTTCAATAAGGTTAAAGATCGTTTATTAAGCTATTTGTATTTGAATAATTTTTTAAAAATCAAATTTGTTTTAAATAAAATTAACGTCTAAGGTACCCCAAATTTAGATCTTCAAAATAAAAGAACAACTCTAGCTACAATATCTTTGATGATACATAAGCGCGGTGCCTCAAATTTTGTTGCATTATAATGAAAATTATTTTTGCTCATAGGGTCAAATCACTTCTCAAAGTTTTTATCAGCACCCAAGGACCCTGCCAGTATTTTAATCAAAGACAAATTTTGGCTTTAAATCTTAGATTTAATTGGCACACTGGTAGGTCCTTGCTAATTAAATGCATTAAAAGTATTGTAGTTAAACTTTTATTATTTTTTTTTAATTTGAAGGTCCTAATTTGAGGTACCTTAGAATATTTAAAAAAGAATTTTGGAAAGTTAATTTTATAATAGCTCAATATTTTTATATTTTATCAAAATTCCTTTAAGTACGGCCCTAAATAATGTTAATTAATATGTGATTTCAAAAATTTGGGAGCGGCGGCATGACTTAAATTTAAAAAAAAAATGTTTTCATTAACATACTTTATCCTTTGCGCTCATATACCCATGTGCTAAAATAATATTCAAATTATTTAATATAGATGCAATTGTGTCATAATGTAATACTTTACAATGAAAAATTGCTTAAAACAGAAAAATTGTGTTTTTGGATAATTTCTGAACTTACTTTTTGATTAATTAGCCAATTTTTTTAATATAAAATCGCTTAATAACACCCCAGCTTTTTTTATTGGTTTTTAACGCTAAATACAAAAACAAAAATTTGCCAAAAAAACAATCAATTTCAGGTATCATTAAACTAACACAAATTTTATTTTTATGTGCGAAATTTTTTTGTTTATCTTCGTATACTTTTTTTAGAATCTATAAAATCAATTATAAATTTGACTACTTTGAAATTACTATACACGTTATGTATAAAGACATCAAAAGATTGAGATGGAAAAATTACAAAAAAGGAAAATCATTCTATTCTTTTAATAATTTGTCATTAAACATTTATTTAAAAATTTGTTAAAAAAACTTATAAAAAACTGTCAATGTTCTCCATATGCCTATGTAATCTTATAGTGATATTTTGTTAAAAATTAAATTTAAATAAATTAGAATTGTTTTTAAAATCTTAAAAGGTCGTTAAGATTGCATGCCTTTTAAACACCAATTCACAAACATATTAAGCATTTTTAAAAAATTAGTAAAAAATGATTGTTTATATTTTATTTTTTTAAATTTATAATGATAGCTAATTCTGCCCTTTATATTATTTTAAAGTTGTCCAAAAAACAGATTTGTTTGTTGTACTTATTCAAAAAACAATAACATTGTTTATAAAATATTTAATATTTTTTTTTTTTTTTAGATTGTAGATATTCATAAAAATAACATCTGCTTAATCTCCAGCTTCTAAATATTTCAAAAACATTTTAATTTACATTTTCTTTATCAGATTTACAGTTTTTGTGGCTGCTTTTAAAACTAATAAAAAAAAGTAAAAAAACAAATTTTTACGATTTTTTACCTGTAACAGGTTTCTCCCGAAATTTATTAATACAACAAATTTAACAAATTTTTTGAATTTTTTTAAGGATAAATATTAAAAATATATCTAGCATTCATCAAACTAAAAATGGCTTAGAGCTAACAAATGTGAGCATACTAATTTTTAATACTTTTTAGAACTTAAAATATTAAAAAATTTGGCAAAATTTGGTTATGATTAATTAAAAACCATTGACTACGTACAAAAATTTAGGAGGTAATATAGGTTAGAAAGCAATGTTTTAAAATTTAAAAATTGCATCAACAGTATAACAAGTCAAACAACTATAAGGTTAGGATCAGTAAAATATTTATTTTTTTGGTCTCAGGTTCACTTTTTTTTCTATAAGAATAAAAAAAATTTTAAATTAGTAAAACTTTTAAAGCCAAATAATTGCTCCTATGACTGAATTCTGGCATATAATCAATTTTGGGCCATTTAATTTATAACAGTGCGAGAAGATATTTGTGTCTCAAATTAAAAAAAAGGTTAATTTTTCAAATATTTTAAAAGTCGTGGCTAGACTATTGCGTTTAATAAGGAGTATATTTTAACAATTTATTAACAAGTCAAAAAAAACTTTTTTATTTTAAATTAAATAATTTGTAATTTCAAAATTTAATTTATTATATTAGTAAAAACATTTAAAAAAGCGCTTATTGTCTCCAAAATAAAAAAAATGAGTCTCTTGCCATAAAACCTTTTGATAAATTTCCGAGAATTTTACTTACAAAGTACCATGGTTCAAACATTTTATGGGCTATTTCCTTCATTGGACAATAAATTTTCTATATAAATTATTTTGCAAATTTTGTCACTTGGTAGAAAAACTTTAAATAGAAACGTTTAACATTAATCTAATTTTTGGTTATTTGTAATTAATTCAATTTTATTTTATATATTTTAGATTACTAAATGGTTTATAAACAGACGCAAGAGGGAAAATAGTGTAAATATATATTATCTATAGGTTAAAAAGGTTGGTTTAATAACATATAAAAAAAATTTTCTATTTTAAAATATATTGTATATAAAGCAAGGTGTTGTTATTCAGTAAATGATCAGCAAAAAACAGTAATCCTAGATTTTTTAAGGTGAAAGAATATATTTTGTTGAAATATTGAAGGGGGGTTTGTTACTATTTTGATAATATGATCCTCAAATTGACGAACTTTTTCTTATGAAGTTTCAATTTTGACTGAGGTACACTGGCAGGGTCCATAAGTTTTAATAAACCTAGATTTTTGACCGAAAGTAATTTCTGACATAGAAGCAAAATTATTTTCTTTTTTAAAAAAAAAATTTGATGCAGCTTTGCGCATATATCATCAAAAGTATTGTAGCTAGAGTCATATTTTTTTTGTTTAATATAAGGGCTACCTTATAAGCAAAAAATATTAAACACAAACAGCTCAAATAAAATGTTTATAAAAAGGCCTAATTATGTTAATAAATATATGATTTTCAAAGATTAGGACCGACATGACTTCTTAAATAATTTAAATCAATTTTCTGTCTAAATTTTGAGACATATTTATGCCCTTTGCACTATATTAAAATATGCCATGGGCAATTATGTTAGACCATAATAGTTTGATTTATTTTATTATTACTTTATATTGACAATGAAAAGGTGATTCTCAAAATTGTATAACTGAAAATTTTGCTGTATTTAAAATCGCCGCTTATTCATTTTATAGATAAAATACTGATAATTAACATATATCAGCTTTATTTATACGAATTTGAGCTTCTACAATAAAAGTAACAAAATTTGCCAAAAAACAAATTTTCATGTCAAAAACTAACGCAGATTGTATTCGTCTATGCAACGTATATTTTTATTAATAATTAATTAATAATATTTATAACCTATAAAATAAGTCATAGTTTGTCTATAAGTGTTAGAAAAAGTATACCTTTTATATTAAAAAATTTTAAAAGAACGAGATGGGAAAATTACAAAAAAGAGATCATAAAATTAGTTAATTATTTTAATTAATTTTGTTGTTTTTTATTATTAAAAACATATTCTTGTGTATTCTAAGTAACACATTATAAAAAACTTTAAGTCATTGTCCAAATCCATATGCCTATAGAATCAACTAATTATAATATTTCCTCTTTTTTTAACAGGTCTAGTGCCTCTTTATTCTTAAATAAATGTGTAAAAGGTTGGTTAGATATAAGTTATATGATTTGCTTTAAACAGCCTTTTAAAACATATATGGCATTTGTAAATTAGTAAAAAAACAGACTTATGTTTTATTATATAAATTGGATCTAGTGAAAATTCATCTTTGAGGCCATCTCTGTCCATTATAATATTTAAAGTTGTTTAATCTTAAAAATACTCAACCCCATATTAGATTTTTTAAGTTTAGTAAAAGTTTATTGATATGCGAAGAAAAAAAAATCTGTTGAATCTCAATATTCTAAATAGGCAAAAAATATTATAATTTACTAACTTTTATTAGAGTAAACCTTTTTGTGGCTGTTTTATTTAAAAATTAACGAATAAAATACAAAAATATATTTTTACCAATTTTTTATCCCTATTTTTTTCCAAAAGCCTTCTATTTTTTTGTGCAACAAATATTACCATTTTTTGAATTTTGCCGAGGATAAAATTGAAAATTATGAACAATTTCTGATATTGTTGATCATACTAAAAAAGACTAGTAAAAGTCAACAAATATAAGGATATAAATTTTAAATTTTAATTTTTTATACCTTGAATTTTCAAAAAAACTTGGATTTTGTTTTTATTTTATAAAAAGCTATGGGTACGTATAAAATTTTGGGGGAAATATATGTTATATAGCTATGTTTTATGTATAAAATGCAGTTTTGTATTTTTATATCGGTTTGGAAGTGACCCAGAAAGTCGGCTTTGAATATAAGACTAAAATACTAAAAATTAATCATTATTTTGATCTGAAGTTTCTTTTTCTTTCCAAAATTAACAATAGTATGAATCAAATTAATAAATGTTATAGCCAAATTGCCCCTCTGTATAACTTATTATTTATAAACAAACTTGGCATTTTTAAATATTTTAATATAGTGCATGAAGCAAATTAGTCATGAAATAAAAAAATAAATTTTTTTTTCAAAAAGTCATGTTGGTCCCAGTCTTTGAGTTCTATATTTATAATACATATCAAAGAGTATATTTTTGCAATTTTTTAAGAAATTTAAACGCTTTTTAATTAATAACTGATTATTCTATATAATAAAATTTAAAAATATATTTTTATAAACACATGCAAGAGAGCCCATATTGTCCTCTTCAAAATAAAAAATTAAATATCTAGCTATAAACGTTTTGACTTATAATCTTCCAAATTTGTATCAAATGTGAAAATTTAACTCATGATTTTTTTTCTTTTGCCCCTATCCCTTCAAAATTCACTTCCGGTCAAAAAAAATTCCTAATAAAAAACTCTTAGATACCACACCTCCATGCAAATTTCAGCTAAATTAAAAGACGTACCCTTCCCCGACTTTTTTGTAAGAGGTGGAATTGACGATATATATCAATCTAGAATTTTATTACTATAGACCAAAATAAATTTTTCAAAAATACTTTTGTTTACATCCTCAATTTTTTCTTCTCTCCTGTACAATACGAAAAACTACCAAATTTAATTAATTGCTAACAAACACAATTTTATTTTGAATGTGATCTTAATATTACAGCTACCTCAAATTAAAAGCAAAGAGTTTTGATTATCGCTACTGCTCAAAAGACTTAAATTTTTAATCTTTTGTTAATACAATTGTATAAATTAAATCTAGATTTGGCTCTTAAGATACCGCGTTTACGCCGTGGGGCTAATGTTCTCTATAGAGAACACAATTTATATCACCCCTTAGTACGCTGGGTACAAAAAATCTAGATTTAATTCAATTTCTCAATTTTTTTTACTTTAGAATAAATTTTGCCAAGATTTATGTAGAACTGCATTTTTAACTGTAAAGCAAAATTCCTCTTATTTTTTCAGGTCAATTAAAAAAATTTGTAGTGAAAATATATTACAAAAAGAGTAGTTAATTTTAGAGTGGCATATTTCTGATATCATTTAAAGCTAAATTATATTTTTTTAACACCAAAAAATACTGAAGAAATCAATTAAGGTACAAAAAATTAAATTGCTAAGATCATAAATAATATTTTCCCAAATGATGAAATAAAAAACATAAAGACTATCTTTCCCCATTTAGGGGCGCCATACTCGTTAGGGCTTTGACTTTTTTAACCCGGGCAAGACAATGGATAGAGAATTAAATAAGATTTGCTCTCACGCCGACGACTTAAATTTTTAGCCTACGCTCTTAGTTTAGGCATATCCTTTAAAGCCTACTGCCCAAGCAGGCCACTCAGCAGCAAAAGTGGTTGCATATGTTAACTATTTTTAAAGTGTGCACGGATTCGAACTCGCAACTCCTGCGTGTAAGGCAGAAAAGTTATGGCACTGAAAGTTTTATTAAATTTTTATATTTATTATTATAGAGACAAAAGCAATACAAAAATTAATACTAAACTGCTATGCAACCCATACAGGATATTTATATGACATTTTTTCACCGCATATATAAATTATATTTTACTAAATAAATAATGCGGCCATATTTAGTTAACAAAAATTAAATCCTACTATTTGAAAAACGTCCGATATTGACGGGAGCTAATTCAAAATGTAGGGGGGAAGTAGATTGCTTCGATGGGAGTTTATATGCAAAAAAAATAGTCATGTCAAATACATTTGCACGACATGATTCATAATCTATGTAATAGTTGCACTAAAAATTTAGATACGAAAGCGTCTCTTTCCCTTTACTAAGTCGGTAAATTTTAAGTGATGCCTTTTAGCCATTATTTTGATAACTCGGGGATCTTAATTAGGAGATCAGCTAACAGGTCGTAAGATGTATAATTTATTTAATTTTATCAAAATTTTATTTTAATTGTTAATCACCTTGGGCAAATTTTAGGGTGTGTTCAGGGTCAACACTTAGGCTTTAGTTTCCCAGAACTCCTCTACTTTATAGGTTAAACCGGAGCAACGCAATCCGACCAGGCCAGACATTTTTCAATTTAAGAGTCAGCAGCCAGCATTTATTCTTTGGTCGTTAGTTTTCCAAAACCGCTTTACAAATAAGTTTAGATGATCACAAAAATTGCACAAAAATCAGCTGATTGATTGTACAGATTTTGAACCCTAAATTTTTCCTTTCCAATGTATTGATGAAAAAAGCATAGAATATCAAATGATTCAAACATCGACCCTCCCTATAAATTTTTCCTTCTAATTTAGACAACCAACTGGTCCGTTCTTAATTTTTCGACTTGGCTCGACCTGTATTTTGGACGGATGAGCTGGCGGAAGGGAGAAGGAAAATCTCCAGACTTTTAAATTTAAAGGCAATAAGCTAACTTATAATCTTTCTGGTTTATTTGACAAATATTTGAGTTCAATAACTGAGTTTTCAACTATATGTTATTTTAGACTTAAAATGAGCGTTCAACTTGAATTGTAAAATAGGAGTAAGCCATAGGCTTTTTAATTTTCCTAAGATTTGGTCATCGGTTAGTGCCAAATTTAGGGCAATTGTATTGTGTAAGAAAAGTAATATATTGAGAAACCATTTTTAGAGTTTCTATTGTATAGAAAATAATTCAGTAAAAACTGTGTTTTAGATTAAAGTTTTTTATTTTTAATAAAATACAAAGAATTGATCAGAGCAACAAATAGTTTGTGAAATTCTGATTTTTCTAAAAAACTCAAATTTTAAAAAATATTATATTTATTTGGTTAAAACAATCTAAATACCATAAAATAATAATTCTAACTGCAAATATACCCAAATTGGAAAAAAAATATATATGTTCATTTCTAAAAATAGATCTACCATAATAAAGATTTTGACTTATTAAATTTTGACGCTTCCTTGAGCCAACTGGCAAGCAAGCCTTGCTAAATTAAGATTATTTTTTGCTTGTTATTTGAAAATCCTAAAATAAACTTAATACTACCCTATAAATAGGGCCAATTCCCTAACACAATGCCATTCTATTTTTAATTTAGTTTTTATTCATAAATATTGTAATCACATAAAATTATATCTTCTGTTTTTTTTTTAATTATTTTAATAAAATTATATCCCGCATTCAAAATAATTACCATATCTTTTTTAAAAAAATGGTGCATACGGCTAAAATGACTAAACCTATTAACTGCTTAAATGACATTCAAAATTTATTGTAAAATTTTTTATGATTATTCTTTTCATTGCCTTGTATTATAGAGAATGCAGAATATTTTACTAAACTATTAATTCGAACCATATAAATCTAATTACAAATAAAAATTTACGTAAGGGCACGTGCAAAGTTAGTTTTTATTTTCGTGAAATTTTAATAATTCTGAAAATTTTAAAATTTATTTTTTTTTAATTTTTTTTCAAAAATTTTTTATCAAAGAGCATTTTAGGTGCATATATTAAATTTGGCAACATTTTAATATTTTGCGTTTTATTACAAAATTTTTTTTTTCATAAAAACTCACTTTGCACGTGCCCTAAAAAAGAACATTAGAACTAAATAACCTCTTTAAAAATTATGGGGCATTATATTTATTTGCACAGTCATATTATGGTTTAAAATTTATAGAATAAACAATGAATTATTAAGGGTGGGTAGAATATGGAGGAGACCAGATAATAGGCGAGAATATGGAAATAACAACTTTAATCTGGACAGAAACAACTATTTGACCGACCATTATTATAGAAGAGAGATTTTTAGAAACAATATTAACGTAGTACAAGAAGGACCGAGACAAAATTTTAATTTTTGAATTCATCCAGGTGAAAAGGTTCCGAGAAAGAAAAGAGGAGACACATGACTGACCTTTATATGGCCTCTAGCAGTATTACAAAAAACATCTTTAGGATTGGCGCAATTTAATTAATGGGTAAATTTGATTTTGAAGTTAAAATAAATAGGGAAAAATATAAGTTTGTACACTAAACGTATCTGACGTTCGGGCCGAACCCTATTTAAATGGGTAAAAATTTATGGCTGATTCTACTAAATGTAATGGGAGCTGGGAGGCAAATAATCCCTACAAGATAAACATTGTAAAACTGTTTGCCTACTGTTACATGGTTCCCAGAATCGGAGATTATGGTACGCTATAACAGTAGCATGAAATGGACACTAGGAATATACTTTGTTGGGAAGAAAATGAATATCGTTACGATAAAGTATGAGCTGGACAAAAACAGAACTTACGACCACGGGTAGAGTAAGTTAGGGCCAAATAGGTAATTAAAAAAAAATATAATAATCTTATGGTTTAACTTTGAAGCTAAAAAATATATATATTAAAATTTAATCCTAATGAGGACCTGCTGTTTAAAAGATTTAAGGCCCACTTTAAACGAAAAAGCTATTAAGGCCACAGTGAAATCCCTGTGGAAGGTAAAATAAATTTTTCGTTTCTTCAACAACAAGGTTGTTCAATAATAAACACAAACTTTTAAATAGACTGCTACATACCTTTAATTTTGTAAGTTTTTTTATAATTGAAGCTAAAACCCTTTAGATTCATTTGCCATAATAAAAAAAGGAAGTTTAGCCCAAAAGTGGGCTTTTTCCAGCTCTTTGGCCTATTGTTAAACAACTTAAAAAAAAATTACAGCTAATCAACAATGATAACGAATGAATATTATTAACATTTTTATAATATAAATTTTCGTGAAAATTTATTTTTCTTTTAACGAATCTATTTAACACTTATTATTTAGGACTGTTAAGAAAATGCTATTTGACATGAGAAAAAAATTGTCCATAAAAGATTCGTCAAGCTAAAACACAAAAAAAAATATGGACGACTTTAAGAATCATTTATGGCAACTATGGTTTTGGGGAAATTTTTAGCGATGATCACGAATATATCAGAATTTTAGCAAAAGGCCTCAGATTGTTAGTTATTCGGTGTAAAAGTTGAGATTTTTCAATTTTTGGGGTATTTTCGGCTTTTATCATAAAATTTATGGATAGTAACAAAACTTTAAAAATATATTTAGATAACGAAAACATTTATTATTAACGTAAAGGGTTAAAATTTTTTAAATATTTGTTTTTTTTTAATTTTTTTTATTTTTTGTTAAATTAGTGGTTTTCGTCATAAACTCCGTTTTTTGATCCTAAAACTTAAAAGTAAATTGCTAAAAATTTATGTATTACTCTTTTTTAGATATGTTTTTTTATAAGGAATTTGATTATGCCAATAGATTTTTTGTAAAATTAATAATACAGAAATTTTGTGAACTTTTACTGAACTTTGGGCGCGGTTTAAAAATTGGACTTAAAAACTAAACTTGGGATCATTATAGCAAGAAAATTCTCTACAAAACCCTCAAAAAATTATTTATGTTGTTTTATTTTGTTGCTCGATCCAAAAATCAATTCATAATATAATGCAATATAAATTTTTTCCCATTCAAACACATTAGCATCGATCAAATGGCCAATGAGTTTCGAGCTGAGGAATAAAAAAAGGCTTAAAAATTTAGCCTCTGCGAGTGCATTTAAATAAATATTTATCAACCACTCCTCTCAATCTTTTTCATATCTTAGAGTTTACATTTAAACATGCGCGCTATTCGCTTGCCATTTGCTAACATTGTTTAGTAAAAGCTGACTCTTTTTGTTTTGTTTTTTTTGTTAAAATGAGTGATGCTCACTCGGTATCTTTTTAATTTTTTTGTGAGTTTGAGATCCTTGAGTTTTGAAACCGATGAAATAATATTATTTTTAAAAATATTTAAAATTTTTATTTATAAACACTTCTCATCCGCAAAAGAGAACAAACTTACACAAAATTATTTCCGTTCTTATTATATAAATAGAAAAATTTGATTTTACTGAAGGCGTTATGTGAAAGCAATTCAAAAATCAGATGCCTAAGAAATTTTCTCACTTGTCAACAATCTTTTGTTAGAATATAATTTAGAACCAAAGACCCTGATCGCACAATGCTACGATGAGGCAAAAGTAATGTTCGGGGAAAAAGATGTTGTTCAAGTATTTCAAAGCCTAATGGCTGGAAACCATGTCCCGTATATTCACTGCTTTAACCACCATTTTTATCTTGTTTTAGATTGTCTTAAAATTTAAAGTGAGGGGAAAGATTTTTTTGATATTTTTTATTTTATGAATTTTTTTTAAATCAAGGAAGTAAGTGAATGCTGGACCATACCCCGGCTGCTGCCCCATCGGTGGTCACTAAGACGCCATTATTTTTTAAAAAAAATTATTTAAATATGTTAAATACTCTATTAAAAATTAAAAATAAAAATCTTATATCTTTTGGTCACAGGGCTAAAGCGTCGCGGTTAAACATATTTATAATCATCAATTTATTTTTTTGTATATTAAAAAAAAATTAAAAAAATAAATTTTAAAATTTTAGGAATATTTAAAATTTAATGAAAATAAAATCTTATTTTGCACGTGTCCCAAGCTAAAAATATAAAAGATATTTAAGATATAGAGAGTAGATTAAATATATGTAAAAAATATAGTTCAAATTGCTTTATGAAAATTAGCAATTTATAGAGCCCCAGAGCGTTTGATTTCCTATATTTGAATAATATTAGCAAAATGTCAACTTTTTGTTGTTTTAAATTTACATACATTAATTGCTAACTCAATATTTTAATCAATAAAAGGGCTGTAAGGTAAAAAATATTAATAAACTAAAAATATTTTTTTGAAATTGGCAAGTTTTTGTAAAATATTCTAAATATATTTTTCAAGATTCTGATTGAAAAAATGAAAAATTAAATTGTACATGCTCTGCCTTTTATTTTAAAAAATTTTATCTAATAACTTTTTTTATACTACTTGTGGCCCAAGAAAAATAAAGATCTGGACAACAAAATTTGCGCGACTAAAAGCAACTCGATAAATCAGAATTTTAGCAAATGCCTTTTTTAGTTATTCGGTGTCAAAGTTGAGATTTTTCTATTTTTGGGGCATTTTGAGCCTCTATATCATAAGACCAATGGATAGTAACAAAAGTTTAAGTTATTTAGATTACTAGAACATTATTATTAACATGAGGCATTATTTTTTTTTTTAATTTTTTTTAAAAACTAGTGTTATTCATAAAATGATCCCAAATAACTTGAAAGTAAATTGCAAATTTAACTATAACTTTACTTAAATATGTTTTTTTAAGGAATCTGAATATGCCACTATATATTTAGGAAAAATACTAAATTTTTATAATCTCAACTTTGGATGTTAAAAAAAATTAGAGGCAAAAAAAACTAAACCCAAAATTGTTATAGCAAGAAAATCACTAAGAAAAAAAATTTTAAATTTTTTTGCATATTAAAATTCCTTGTAACTTATATTTTTAATAAAAAATATATAAATTTTATTTTTTTTCCACATAATATAATTAAATTTTCTACGCCATAAATATTTAAAAAAATTTTTAATATTTACTTTCAAGTTATTTGGGATCATTTTATGAATAACACTAGTTTTTAAAAAAAATTAAAAAAAAAATAATGCCTCATGTTAATAATAATGTTCTAGTAATCTAAATAACTTAAACTTTTGTTACTATCCATTGGTCTTATGATATAGAGGCTCAAAATGCCCCAAAAATAGAAAAATCTCAACTTTGACACCGAATAACTAAAAAAGGCATTTGCTAAAATTCTGATTTATCGAGTTGCTTTTAGTCGCGCAAATTTTGTTGTCCAGATCTTTATTTTTCTTGGGCCACAAGTAGTATAAAAAAAGTTATTAGATAAAATTTTTTAAAATAAAAGGCAGAGCATGTACAATTTAATTTTTCATTTTTTCAATCAGAATCTTGAAAAATATATTTAGAATATTTTACAAAAACTTGCCAATTTCAAAAAAATATTTTTAGTTTATTAATATTTTTTACCTTACAGCCCTTTTATTGATTAAAATATTGAGTTAGCAATTAATTTATGTAAATTTAAAACAACAAAAAGTTGACATTTTGCTAATATTATTCAAATATAGGAAATCAAACGCTCTGGGGCTCTATAAATTGCTAATTTTGATAAAGCAATTTGAACTATATTTTTTACATATATTTAATCTACTCTCTATATCTTAAATATCTTTTATATTTTTAGCTTGGGACACGTGCAAAATAAGATTTTATTTTCATTAAATTTTAAATATTCCTAAAATTTTAAAATTTATTTTTTTAATTTTTTTTAATATACAAAAAAATAAATTGATGATTATAAATATGTTTAACCGCGACGCTTTAGCCCTGTGACCAAAAGATATAAGATTTTTATTTTTAATTTTTAATAGAGTATTTAACATATTTAAATAATTTTTTTTAAAAAATAATGGCGTCTTAGTGACCACCGATGGGGCAGCAGCCGGGGTATGGTCCAGCATTCACTTACTTCCTTGATTTAAAAAAAATCATAAAATAAAAAATATCAAAAAAATCTTTCCCCCTCACTTTAAATTTTAAGACAATCTAAAACAAGATAAAAATGGTGGTTAAAGCAGTGAATATACGGGACATGGTTTCCAGCCATTAGGCTTTGAAATACTTGAACAACATCTTTTTCCCCGAACATTACTTTTGCCTCATCGTAGCATTGTGCGATCAGGGTCTTTGGCTCTAAATTATATTCTAACAAAAGATTGTTGACAAGTGAGAAAATTTCTTAGGCATCTGATTTTTGAATTGCTTTCACATAACGCCTTCAGTAAAATCGAATTTTTCTATTTATATAATAAGAACGGAAATAATTTTGTGTTAGTTTGTTCTCTTTTGCGGATGAGAAGTGTTTATGAATAAAAATTTTAAATATTTTTAAAAATAATATTATTTCATCGGTTTCAAAACTCAAGGATCTCAAACTCACAAAAAAATTAAAAAGATACCGAGTGAGCATCACTCATTTTAACAAAAAAAAACAAAACAAAAAAAGTCAGCTTTTACTAAACAATGTTAGCAAATGGCAAGCGAATAGCGCGCATGTTTAAATGTAAACTCTAAGATATGAAAAAGATTGAGAGGAGTGGTTAATATATATATTTAAATGCACTCGCAGAGGCTAAATTTTTAAGCCTTTTTTTATTCCTCAGCTCGAAACTCATTGGCCATTTGATCGATGCTAATGTGTTTGAATGGGAAAAAATTTATATTGCATTATATTATGAATTGATTTTTGGATCGAGCAACAAAATAAAACAACATAAATAATTTTTTGAGGGTTTTGTAGAGAATTTTCTTGCTATAATGATCCCAAGTTTAGTTTTTAAGTCCAATTTTTAAACCGCGCCCAAAGTTCAGTAAAAGTTCACAAAATTTCTGTATTATTAATTTTACAAAAAATCTATTGGCATAATCAAATTCCTTATAAAAAAACATATCTAAAAAAGAGTAATACATAAATTTTTAGCAATTTACTTTTAAGTTTTAGGATCAAAAAACGGAGTTTATGACGAAAACCACTAATTTAACAAAAAATAAAAAAAATTAAAAAAAAACAAATATTTAAAAAATTTTAACCCCTTACGTTAATAATAATAGTTTTCGTTATCTAAATATATTTTTAAAGTTTTGTTACTATCCATAAATTTTATGATATAAAAGCCGAAAATACCCCAAAAATTGAAAAATCTCAACTTTTACACCGAATAACTAACAATCTGAGGCCTTTTGCTAAAATTCTGATATATTCGTGATCATCGCTAAAAATTTCCCCAAAACCATAGTTGCCATAAATGATTCTTAAAGTCGTCCATATTTTTTTTTGTGTTTTAGCTTGACGAATCTTTTATGGACAATTTTTTTCTCATGTCAAATAGCATTTTCTTAACAGTCCTAAATAATAAGTGTTAAATAGATTCGTTAAAAGATGAATAAATTTTCAAAATTTATATTATAAAAATGTTAATAATATTCATTCGTTATCATTGTTGATTAGCTGTAATTTTTTTTTAAGTTGTTTAACAATAGGCCAAAGAGCTGGAAAAAGCCCACTTTTGGGCTAAACTTCCTTTTTTTATTATGGCAAATGAATCTAAAGGGTTTTAGCTTCAATTATAAAAAAACTTACAAAATTAAAGGTATGTAGCAGTCTATTTAAAAGTTTGTGTTTATTATTGAACAACCTTGTTGTTGAAGAAACGAAAAATTTATTTTACCTTCCACAGGGATTTCACTGTGGCCTTAATAGCTTTTTCGTTTAAAGTGGGCCTTAAATCTTTTAAACAGCAGGTCCTCATTGGGATTAAATTTTAATATATATATTTTTTAGCTTCAAAGTTAAACCATAAGATTATTATATTTTTTAATTACCTATTTGGCCCTAACTTACTCTACCCTTGGTCGTAAGTTCTGTTTTTGTCCAGCTCATACTTTATCGTAACGATATTCATTTTCTTCCCAACAAAGTATATTCCTAGTGTCCATTTCATGCTACTGTTATAGCGTACCATAATCTCCGATTCTGGGAACCATGTAACAGTAGGCAAACAGTTTTTTTACAATGTTTATCTTGTAGGGATTATTTGCCTCCCAGCTCCCATTACATTTAGTAGAATCAGCCATAAATTTTTACCCATTTAAATAGGGTTCGGCCCGAACGTCAGATACGTTTAGTGTACAAACTTATATTTTTCCCTATTTATTTTAACTTCAAAATCAAATTTCCCATTAATTTTATAAATTGCGCCAGTCCTAAAGATGTTTTTTGTAATACTGCTAGAGGCTATATTTATAAAGGTCAGTCATGTGTCTCCTCTTTTCTTTCTCGAAACCTTTTCACCTGGATGAATTTGGTCAAAAATTAAAATTTTGTCTCGGTCTTTTTTGTACTACGTTAATATTGTTTCTAAAAATCTCTCTTCTATAATAATGGTCGGTCAAATAGTTGTTTCTGTCCAGATTAAAGTTGTTATTTCCATATTCTCGCTATTATCTGGTCTCCTCCATATTCTACCCACCCTTAATAATTCATTGTTTATTCTATAAATTTTAAACCATAATATGACTGTGCAAATAAATATAATGCCCCATAATTTTTAAAGAGGTTTTTTAGTTTTAATGTTCTTTTTTTAGGGCACGTGCAAAGTGAGTTTTTATGAAAAGAAAAATTTTGTAATAAAACGCAAAATTTTAAAATGTTGCCAAATTTAATACATGCACATAAAATGCTCTTTTTTAGATAAAAAATTTTTGAAAAAAAAAAATTAAAAAAAAAATAAATTTTAAAATTTTCAGAATTATTAAAATTTCACAAAAATAAAAACTAACTTTGCACGTGCCCTTACGTAAATTTTTATTTGTAATAGTTTAGATTTATATGGTTCGAATTAATAGTTTAGTAAAATATTCTGCATTCTCTATAATACAAGGCAATGAAAAGAATAAAAAAATTTTACAATAAATTTTGAATGTCATTTAAGCAGTTAATAGGTTTGGTCCTTTTAGCTGTATGCACCATTTTTTATAAAAAGAAATGGTGATTATTTTGAATGCAGGATATAATTTTATTGAAATAATTAAAAATAAAAACAGAAGATATAATTTTATTTGATTAAAATATTTATGAATAAAAACTAAATTCAAAATTAGAATGGCATTGTGTTAGGGAATTTGCCCTATTTATAGGGTAGTATTAAGTTTATTTTTAGAAAAAAAAACATTTTTTAAGAAAGCCTTTAGTCATCAAAATTTATTTTCAAATAACAAGCAGAAAATAATCTTAATATAGCAAGGCTTGCTTGCCAGTTGGCTCAAGGAAGCGTCAAAATTTAAAAAGTCAAAATCTTTTATATGAAGTCTATTTTTAGAAATAAACATATATATTTTTTTTTCAATTTGGGTATATTTGCAGTTAAAATTATTATTTTATGGTATTTAGATTGTTTTAACCAAATAAATATAATATTTTTTTAAAATTTGAGTTTTTTAGGAAAAATAGAATTCCACAAACTATTTGTTGCTCTGATCAATTCTTTGTATTTTATTAAAAATAAAAAACTTAAATCTAAAACACAGTTTTTACTGAATTAGGGGCGGGAGAGTTAATTTTATTTTTCTATACAATAGAAACTCTAAAAATGGTTTCTCAATATATTACTTTTCTTACACAATACAATTGCCCTAAATATGGCACACACCGATGACCAAATCTAAGTGCTTAGGAAAATTTAAAAGCCTATGGCTTACCGATTCCTATATTACAATTCAAGTTGAACGCTCATTTTAAGTCTAAAATAACATATAGTTGAAAACTCAGTTATTGAACTCAAATATTTGTCAAATAAACCAGAAATATTATAAGGTAGCTTATTGCCTTTAAATTTAAAGTAGACTTTCCTCCCCTCCGCCACCGGTGCTCATCCGTCCGAAATACAGGTCGAGTTGAGTCGAAAAATTAAGAACGGACCAGTTGGTTGTCTAAATTAGAAGGAAAAAATTATAGGGCGGGTCGATGTTTGAATCATTTGATATTCTATGCTTTTTGCATCAATACATTGGAAAGGAAAAATTTAGGGTTTAAAATCTGTACAATCAATCAGCTGATTTTTGTGCAATTTTTGTGATCATCTGAACTTATTTGTAAAGCGGTTTTGGAAAACTAACGACCAAATAAGTGCTGGCTGCTAGTTCTTAAATTGAAAATTGGGCCTGGTCGGATTGCGTTGCTCCGGTTTGACCTTATAGTAGAGGAGTTCTGGAAAACTAACGCCTAAATATTGAGCCTAAACACACAAATATCCTAAAATTGAGACGCCCAATTTAGGGCTTAACAGTTAAAATAATATCTCTCAAAAAATTAAAGTAAATTACACATCTTACGGTGCTGATCTCCTAATTGAGATCCCCGAGTTTTCAAAATAATAGCTATAAGGCATCACTTAAAATTTACCTCTTTACCTAGGCATGACTAAGTAAAGGGAAAAGAGACGCGTTCGTATCTATATTTTTAGTGCTATTATTACATAGATTTATGACTCTTGTCGTGCAAATGTATTTGACATGACTATTTTTTTTTGCATATAAACGCCCATCAAAGCGATCTACTTCCCCCCCTACATTTTGAATTAGCTCCCGTCAATATCGGACGTTTTTCAAACAATTGTAAGATTTAATATTTGTTAACTAAATATGGCCGCATTATTTATTTAGTAAAATATAATTTATATATGCGGTGAAAAAATATCATATAAAAATTCTGTATGGGTTGCATAGCAGTTTAGTATTAATTATTGTATTGCTTTTGTCTCTATAATAATAAATATAAAAATTTAACAAAACTTTCAGTGCAATAACTTTTCTGTCTTACACGCAGGAGTTGCGAGTTCGAATACGTGCACAGGGGACTTTAAAAATAGTTATCATATGCAACCACTTTTGCTGCTGAGTGGCCTGCTTGGGCCTTAGGCTGCCTAAACAAGAGCGTAGGCTAAAAACCTAAGTCGTCGGCGTGCGAGCAAATCTTATTTTCCCCTCTATCTATTGTGCCCGGGTTGAAAAAAGTCAAAGCCCTAACGAGTATGGCGCCCCTAAATGGGGAAAGATAATTTTATGTTTTTTATTTCATCATTTGGGAAAATATTATTTATGATCTTAGCAATTAAATTATTTGTATGACATTAATTGATTTCTTCAGTATTTTTTGGTGTTAAAAAAATATAATTTAGCTTTAAATGATATCAGAAATATGCCACTCTAAATTTAACTACTCTTTTTGTAATATATTTTCACTACAAATTTTTTTTAATTGACCTGAAAAATAA